>CM077818.1:94617011-95277636 GCA_039764185.1 Tamarix austromongolica | reverse complement strand
TGACTTCAGCTCATTAGATGTGCCCAACTATAGAATTAATTCATATTTGCTGAAGCATTAAATGATCAGGAGAAATATTTTAAATTAAACCCAAATGATCTTTAAGCTATTGGGCATCATATATGAAGAGAATTTACCCACATAATCCAGTAACTGAGGGTAAAATCGGCAAGTTTGGCATAACCGATTCTGTGCATCACAAGAAATATTGATTCACTATAATGTGCTAATACTACTAATTATAATAATATTAATAAATAAATGCTAGAGCAGTGTCCTAAATTAATTTATGTAAGATCAGTTTGAATTATGAGAATGTGACTTTAAGTGGTTAAGGTTATAATTTGGACCCGTTATGGTTTATGTAATATAGCAAGAAACTATAGCTTTTTCTGTGAATCCACGAGACAGAAATTATTATAGTGATTATCATTTGTGTCCTTATCATCTCTTCTCGGTATACTATTTGATCAGGTGAAATCAGGGATTCAAAGGACAACCAGCCAGATCACCTGCCATTGAATGTAAGCCGACTAATATTAATTTTATTTCTACCTCTTATTAGATGTTTATGATTTTATTACATTTGATCAGCTGTTGATTATTGCATGGTAATGTCTTGTTATAATCGCTTCAATGGGAAAGAAATAATGAAATTCCAGATAATTTGACAACACCCTGACGAAAGGCATGTTTTATAAGTTTTTCATCTTCTTCAAGATTAATCAACAAATGAACTTTAAACCTGATGTCATCTTTTGATGCTCTCTTGAGTTCATTCCGTTTCCATCATATCGCTTTGTGTTTTAATTTATTTAAAAGAAATTTAAAAACCACTCACACCCAAAATTGCCTTTAATAAAGATGACATAATCTTCCTAGTAACAATCATCATCATACACACACTTATTTAGCTGATATTACCATATCTTCTATTTCAAGCTAATGAGCTTATAAGCCTTAAGCATATAACAACAATATTATTATATAATATAATCCTAAGGATCACATAAGAAAAATTAACCAACATCTAGGATACGATATATATATACCAAAAAATTGATTACAACAAAAAAACTAACTAAAAGAAATTAAACTACAATAACAATTTTAATGACAACAAAGCAATGATAAAAATAACATAGTGATAATTTTTTCTCTTGAAAAAATGTAATCAAAGAATGTTTTTTTACCATAGGTAAAATACGTTAAAACTATCACTATATAGCACATAATCAACTAATTAAAGATATAAAATATAACGATAACTTAACTAATCATCATATATCAAAAAACATTAATTAATGAAATTGAAAAAACTATTATAATAAGAAATTTGATAGTATATTACCTTCGCTGCCACTTTGTATATGAGGATCATAACTTTTTTTATTTGATACTTATATTAATTATTGTTTTCATATTTCTGTTGTTGCAGATCCAACTCATTTTGACAAGATGACTAAGTCTATTAGGTTCGTTGAATGGAACGATTAATTTTTAGGTGATTGCTTATCATGATATTTTTGTAATGCAATGGAATCCTTGTAATATATTTATATTTGATCAAATATTTTGTTGCACCAGACATTTGATACAAACTATCTATTTGAATATTTAGTTGATTATCTGTAGGTAGGTATTTAGAAAATTATATCCATGTATTAAAAGGGATATATATGTAACAGGTACAAGAACTGAGAAGATTGAAATGCATATATATAGGTGCAGGCTTGAGAAGAATGTTGAAATGCCAATTATATTCTTGAATGTATAATTATGGCATTTACGACTAATAAATTATGTCGCTAATAATAAATAGATTTAAGTAGCGAAGAAAAAATTGGTCGTTATTGGTGTAATAATTTTTATTTATTTAATTATAAAAAAATTATTCGCTAATATTATTTACAATGGTGTATTTTGTTTGTCGTTATTGTTTATAACGACCAACATTATACATTGTGGCTATTACTTATAGCGACCAATATTATATGTCGTCGCTATTGTTTTAGTGACCAAAATTTTATGTTGTCACTATTGCTTTAGGTACCAAAAAATCTTGGTTGGTTGTTAAAACCTTTAGTGAGGGAGTAATAACGACCACCAACGACCAACAATTTATTTGGTCATTATTGCCATTAGCGACCAAAATTTGTCTATTAACAACGAAAATTGTTGGTCGTTAAAATCCTAGTTTTCTGTAGTGAATTATAATCGTGGTTAGGAGCATTCTATTGTGGATTATATTATGTTTACCGATCCACCAGTTATAATAGTGGTTAGGAGAGTATTTCCCTTGATTGTATTATGCTTACCAATCCACTGGTTAAAATAGTAGGGGTCCCAACATCAAATAATGAAACCCTTGGATGATAATAATCTATGGAAAATACACTAATTATTTACAGTGGAACACCACATGGGTCGGGACCATGTGTAGGATACTTACCGATCTACTAGTTATAATAGTAGTTAGGAGCATTCTACCCTAGATTGTATTATATTTATCGGTCCACTGGTGAGAATAGTAATCAGGAGCATTTTACCCCAGATTGTATCATACTTACCAATCCACCAGTCATAATAGTGGTTAGGAGCGTGCTTCCCTAGATTGTATAGTTACCGGTCCACCGGTGAGAATAGTGGGGTCTTAGAACCCAAGTGGATATAAATCAAGAGATGATTAATTATGACACTAATGGATTGAATGTATATAATAATAAATGAACTAATATATCCTATTGATGTGTATGACATTCTTTTTGTGATGCTATTGAGAAATTTTGTGGGTCGATTTTGCGAGTTGCGCTTCCTGCTGAAGATGACATGACTTTCTAATTATACTACAAAGAGCATCACTTGGATAATCCAATAATAAGTTATGTTACTTTTAAGTGAATGAGCATTTGTGGCATATGATATTGATGCATGTAGCCATCTGAATGATTATTGTATTTCAAATAGTATATGTATTATTCCATGATCATGTGTTTAATGAACAAGTCTGATGTGCTATATCCTGTATACAGACCTTACATATTTGTTTTGTATAAACAGTTACTCAATACTATAGTACTTAAGGGTTCATTCTTAGGCCTCAACTTATTCAATGGGAAATGGAATTTTCAAGTTAGCTTGCAACCTCACTTCAGGATTAACCATCGGGATTGAGAGCATAGGGTTATCTAAGATGTTGACCGGCGTATTAAACTAGAAAGTCTTCTTGTATCTTTCTTAAAACCTTTTGTATTTCTGTTTTACTAATATTTTATTTGTAACCACAATTAGTGGATTTTATTTGGAAGGTAAGTTAACCATTCTAACCATTGCGCTACACTATTTTATAATTATATCCTTGAAATTTAATTAAATTATGTTTTAAGCCTTATCACTTAGTATCGGAACAGTGAAAGGAAATTGGTCTAGTACTAAGTATGGTGGTAGTTGTAATACCCCAAATTGAGCGGAGTGTTATAATGATTAATATGGCTACTTATATCAACATGTATATCATCCTTTTGGTGATTTCATCCTAAGAAATCCACCGTTAAGCATGCTGGCCATGGAGCAATTTTTAGGATAGATGACCCTCCTAAGAAATTTTGAAAATTTTCTAAAAAATATTTGGAAAGTGTGCGAGTGAGGACAAAGCGCGCTGAAGGGACTCTTGTTGATTTGTAGAGCTAGCCGATCAATATGAAAGTGTTATAGGGGAGCCATTGCGTGGTCATATCAACTTGGAGTATTAAAAATGGTATAAGAGCAAAGCCGTGACTGCGTGCTGAACTTGGATGAGCCACTCAGCCACCTAACGGGATAATTCTTAGGATAAAATTGTATTGAGACAATTGGCGGTTGAGGCGCAGTGAGGACGTTGCGTTCTTTGAGTGAGAGTGAATGTAATATCCCAAAATTTTAGGATGAGTGACCCTCCTTGAAAGTTTCAGAAATTTTTTGAAAAAATTTTGAGAAGTGTTTGAGTGTGGCAAAGCACCCTGAAATGACTCGTGTTGATCTGTAGGATCAGCCGGTCAATCCGAAAGTGCTCTAGAGTACCCCCACATGATCATATTGACTTGGAATGTTATAATAACAACCTAAAATTTACTATATTTGCTTCCGCATATAACTTTTAAACACGAATTTTTTCGGTCGTAAATTTTGGGGGTGTTGCATTATCTCTCTAACACCCCCACCTCCTAAGTCATTTGTCTTACATTTATTACACAATAACTAGCATTGTATATGAGAACTCTTACAAAGGGTCTTGTCCACACCACACACCAACCAATCTAACTCATGTCCTAGTGGTCCCCCATCCAAGGACCATTTAGTTACCACTACCTAAATTCAAATTGGTAATGCCACAACAACAAAAGTTATTTTAGACAACGCATAAAAGACAACGGATTATAACTAACGTTGTTATAAAGTATATTTAAAAACAGTTAATATTATACTACCGTTGTTAAATATCTAAAATTAGAAGCGCGGATTAATTTATTTTACTATTATAACGGTAAACTAGAGAAACCACAACGGGTCTACGTGCCGTGGTGTATAAATAAAACAATAACGGTTATTTAGGATAACCACAATGGTTTTTAACCCGTCCTAATATTCGTAAACGACAACGGGTAATGTAGTATAACAACAATGGTTTATAACCCGCTGTTGAAGGTTGAAATCAACAATGGGTAATGCATTTTCCACAACGGTTTTAATCCCGCTGTTGAAAGGAAACTGACATCGGCTAACAACAACGGTGATTTATCCGTTCTTAGGTTCGTATATACTTCTCAGATTAATTTATAATCGATCAATGATGGGTTTCTTTCCTACCTTGCGCGTGCAGTGAAAATCATCAATTTTTAATTTCCTCCATCGCGCGCAACCTTCAACTGATCAAGACGTCGGTTCCAGAACATCTGGCTTCGTCTTCCTTTCTCCATCATCTTGAAGCGCGCGTCGTCTTCCTCAAGCTATTATGTTTCGTGGTTCTAGCTAGTCGAGATTCATTGTGCACACTTAGGTAATTATCAGTTGTTATACTACATTATATTCTTACTTTATTTTCTAGGCTTAATTAGTTAGGGTTTAATGAATCTGATTTGATATTGGTTTTTTGATTGGCCAAATTAAATTCATTTACCTGTAATATGTGTTTGTTGTATATATAATTCTAAGTTTATGTTTGTGCTGCTCGAATAACAGGGGCTTGGTCGGTGGTGGTTATTTGTTGGTAGCAGGTGCTTGCATGAGACTTATTAATTGAAAAGTTCTAGTCACAAATCCTAACCGATTGTGGTTGAGTCTTTTGTATTACTTGAGTTATCTGCATTGAGCTTGTTAGAGGTAGGTATGGGTTGAGGCTACCATTGGTTGGTTTAAGTTATGAAGGTACTAATAATAATTTCTTGGAAATGACATGAATTATTGCGTGTGATAGGAGTTGGTGGAGTTTATTCGATAAAGGATATTTGTGTAATAAAGATAATTATTACAATGATTTTTACTCATAATATAATTTTAGTGGAATTTATTTGAGAACAAATATTTATTTTATTTGTATAAAAAATTCATTCTACTAATTTGTGTTCTTTGTAGGAAAGTAAGAAAAATATTCTTGTAATTACACTTTCACCATTACCGAAAAATAATAAAGAATTCAATGTATATAGAATTAAAAAAATGAAGGTAAAAAGTATGTTTTGATTTTTTTTGTATACAAAAGTATAATGGTCAAATGATGCCTGGTTCATAGCCCTTGTTACAGTGCTACCTTCAGCTTCACCACTTTGGGCTTGGGAAGGATGTGCCCTGTTCTATTCATATAATTAGTTAGGTTTTAACTAAAATATTAATATGCACAGAACTATTAATTTCATACAATTTATATAACCATAATACAAAGGGTTGTGCATTACAGGTTTGCAATGTAGGAAGATGATAATTCTTAGGTATTTGAAAATTTTATATACCAGTGTTGAAGTTTAGCTTATTATATATTTTTATTAATGTTTAAGTGTATCATCTAACATCGTAATTATTATCCATATAGATTTTATTGCCAATATGGATCGTTCTTGGATGTCTGCTAATCGTTTATCTTGAGAATATGAAAATGGAGTTGAGGAATCTATTAGGTGTGCAGTTGCTCATGTTGGAAACTATAGTAGATTTGTCTGTCCCTGCCTAAGGTGTCATTTTGTAAAGCAAGTTAATGAATCTGAAGCTAGAGATCATTTATTCTTATATGGGATTGATAAAAATTACACTAGATGGATATGGCATGGTGAACGGAACATGTGGGACCTAATGTGGAAAGTTAGGAAAATATGTTTGGGATCAATGATGGCGATCATTTAGAAGAAATGACTCATGCTGTTGAGCAAAGAGTTCGGGATTGTCCTCAAATGTTTGATAAGTTGGTGGGCGACTCTGAAACACCCCTATATAGTGGATGTACAAAGTTCACCAGATTATCTGCTATTTTAAAGTTGTATAATTTGAAAGCATGTAATGGTTGGACCGATAAGAGTTTCACAACCTTATTAGAACTTGTAAAAGATATGCTTCCAAATGATAATGTGCTCCCTAGTCGCACTTACGAGGCTAAAAAGGTCATTTCCACTATAGGTATGGATTATGAGAAGATACATACTTTCCCTCAAGATTGTGTCTTATATCGAAATGAATATACATCTCTTGAGAGTTACCTCGAATGTCACACATCACGATATAAAAATCCAGGGGTTCCAGCAAAGGTTATATGGTATTTTCCAATAATACCAAGATTTAGGCGCATCTTCAATAATCCTAAAGATGCTAAAAACTTAACATGGAACGCTGATGGAAGGTTAACTGATGGCTTACTAAGACATCCCACAGACTCTGCACAATGGAGAATGATTAATTATCGATTCCCCGACTTTGGAGAGGAACCAAGAAACCTACAATTAGCTCTTTCTGCGGATAGAATGAATCCACATAATTCCGGAACCCATAGTGCATGGCCTATGATTTTGGTAATTTATAACCTGCCACCATGGTTGTGCATGAAACGAAAATATATGCTATTATATCTATTAATATCGGGACCGAAACAACCATGAAATGACATTGATATATATTTGGCACCTCTTGTTGAGGATTTGAGGTTGTTGTGGGATGAGGGTGTTGAATTATTTGATTCACATCGTGAAGAGAGTTTCAACTTAAGGGCAGTGTTGTTTTGTACTATCAATGATTTTCCTGCATATGGAAATTTTTCTGGATATGGTGTGAAAGGACATTATGCATGTCCTATATGTGGAGAATATGCATCCTTTTGTCAATTGAAGCATGGGAAGAAGACCGTTTATCTCGGACACATAAGATTTTTTCCAATGAACCATCCTTATCGTAGGCAAAGAAAAGCTTTTAATGGAAAACCTGAATTCCTAGGAGCTCCAGAACCATTGAGTGGCTGACAGATACTTGATAGAATAAATGGTTTGAATGTTAATTTTGGGAAGAATAATAAAGCCTTAATTCCTACTAGTAGATGGAAGAAACGATTAATATTCTTTGATCTTCCATATTGGGAACATTTATATATAAGACATTGTCTTGATGTAATGCATATTGAAAAGAATATATGTGATAATATGATTGGTACGTTACTTAATGTGCCATGGAAGACAAAAGATGGCATCAATGCAAGACGAGACATGGTTGAGATGGGTATTCGAAGGGAATTAGCACCACAAAGGAATGGGAATCGTACTTATTTGTCACCAGCATGTTATACCCTTTCAAGAAAGGAGAAAATTGATTTTTGTGAGTGCTTAAAAGGAGTTAAAGTTCCAGAAGGGTTTTCCTCAAATATTAGTAACCTTGTTTCAATGACAGATTTGAAATTGGTGGGTACGAAATCGCATGACTGTCATGTTTTGATGCAGCAACTGTTGCCGATCGCTATTCATTCCGTACTTCCTAAACGTGTTAAAAATGCAATTACTAAGCTTTGTTTTTTCTTCAAGGCATTGTGCTCTAAGGCTATTGAACCTGAAAAGTTAGATGTACTACAGAGAGATATTGTCATCATCATGTGTCAACTTGAGATGTATTTTCCGCCTTCTTTCTATGATGGCATGGTTCATTTGACCGTGCACTTGGTTAGGGAGGTGAAATTATGTGGTCCCGTCTATATGCATTGGATTTACCCATTCGAGCGATTTATGAAAATATTAAAAGGGTATGTACGGAATCCATATCGACCAGAGGGGTGTATTGCGGAGAGCTACATAGTTGAGGAAGCTATTGAATTTTGCACCAATTATTTATCTAATGCTCATGCAATAGGTATTCCTAAATCTCGACATGATATAAAAAGTGAAGGTGTGGGTGTGATGGGTAATAAGTTGATACGCATAGAGCATGATATGTGGAAAAAAGTACACTTGTATGTTCTTTATAATACCGAAGAAGTTCAACCATATATAGAAGAACATATGAGAATGTTACGTACTAAAAACCCATCTAGGAATGAAAAGTGGATACTAGAGCAACATAATATATCTTTCATTGAATGGTTTCGTGATCACATTCCTCGTCAAATGACACACTCATCAAGTACTATTTCTGATACATTGAAATGGTTATCCCAAGGGCCTCATATGGAAGTATCATCTTTCATAAGCTACTTGATCAATGGGTATACTTTATACACTAAGTTCCAAGATGAAAAGAGTACCATGCAGAATAGTGGAGTGACATTGGTTGCTGAAGCATTACATATTTCTAGTGCGAAAGATAAAAATCCTATGTATGGGAATATGTCATATTATGGTGTAATCCAACAAATATGGGAGTTGAATTATACTTTCTTCACAGTTCCTATTTTTAGTTGCATTTGGGTTGACAATAATAACGGGATTGAAGTTGATGAGTTAGGGTTCCCTCTTGTTTATCTTAATAAGTTGGGCCATAAACATGATCATTTTATATTGGCATCACAAGCAAGACAAGTATTTTATATCACTAATCCTCTTGCTAAGAGGAGATCTGTGGTTTTAACCACAAAGAGTAGAAATGTGCATGAAGATGATGATTTCAATGATTCTATTTTTCAACAAGAGGCAACCTTCTCTATTATAAGAACGTCATTTTCTCGGGGTGATGACATTGATCCCAATAAATAGGATACATATTTGAGGCATGATCACTCTGAAGGAGCATGGATCGTAGAAGAAGATACAAGTGAAAAATCACAAAAGAGAAAATCTCGTAATTCTAAGTACGAACCTTTATTTTTTTTTAAGTATAACGGTGCCATATAATATTTTTTCCTCGTATAATTTGATTTACCTAAACACATTATATAATGACAAAATCTTTCTCTTTTCAAAGCAAGGAGCAGATAGAAGCACAAGTTGAGATATTACCCAATAGAGGCGTTGATCCTTGTTCTAGTATTTGGTATGTATTTTTACCTTATTTCAATTGCTAAATTCTTGAAATAAAAAGCTACTTAATGCTTTTATTGATTCCTTTATCATTTTCATCATTTTTCTTATACTATGTGTTTTAGAGACATGGATTTTGATGATGGAGATGCTTCAACTAGTGGAGGTGCTTTGACCCATGGCTCTCGTAAAAAAAGGGGGCCTACTGCATTGAAGAAGGTGGCGATGAAATGATTACGAAATGAAAAATTTAGTTTGGAATGGAACATGAGGGGGCAGACTATTTGTGCAAATGGTAAGCTATTATCTACATACATAGGAGAGTGTGCACGTAATCATGTGCCTATTAGCTATGAAACGTGGGATGAAGTACTAGTAGAAAAAAAAAAGAAATTGCATGGGAAGAAATATCGGTAAGTTGATTCACCTTAAAAAAAGAAATTTAATGTTTTGTATGAATATTATACTATGACTATGATTTTGTGTAATTTGGTAGGTTGTTTTCGACATCCCTATTTATCGAAAGAAGGTAATTATTGTTCGAGTTACAAAAGCATGGAGGCAATTTAAGTCCACTTTGGGAAGAATTTCATTTATAAGGATGATGGAACTATCCGAAAAGAGACACCAGAAAACTATCGAATTTTACAATCAGATTGGGATATTTTTCTAAGGAAAAAGCAGACTAATGAATATAAGGTATAATTGTATAAAACATGTATTCTTCATATCTATTTTGTTTATATATCACTATAATTTGGATTATTATCACAGGAAAAAATTGGAGCAATGCGAGAGCTAGCTTTGAAGAATATATACCATCACAACTTGTCTCGTAAGGGATATGTTGGTCTCGAGCAAGAAATTGTAAGTGAAATTAAGAATATATACCAAATCAAAGTTCTATGAACTCTGAACCTGGAGAAATTTTTTTCTACCTAACTTCATTTTATGATGGCCCTAAGTTCTTACACACATAATGAAAGCACAACATTATAACCAACTAACCGTGCTGAGTAAAAGCAATTAAACAAGAGACGTCTTTAATAATTGCAGATTTTGGCCAAGACAATAGAACTAGGTCCAACTGTTAAACTAGTTTAGATGAAGGACGACAAATAATTAAAGTGAGGCAAAATTTTCCTGCCATCAATATCACAGAACCAGGATACAGACCTTTCTTTTTCTTTTATTTTTTAATAGAGGAGAAGAAAAGCAAAAACTACCATATGGAAGATAAGGTATCCTC
Organism: Tamarix austromongolica; assembly: GCA_039764185.1. Lineage (NCBI taxonomy): Eukaryota > Viridiplantae > Streptophyta > Magnoliopsida > Caryophyllales > Tamaricaceae > Tamarix > Tamarix austromongolica. The sequence continues at coordinate 95,266,935 of CM077818.1, read as the reverse complement.
TAACAATAATAAGAAATTGAAAATGGAAACAGAAACCATTATCAGAATGCTGATTCTAGTCTCATAGTAAGAGTGTGATGGGCTTTTATTTAAAATATATAAAAATAAATAAATAAAGGGTTTAGGACACAACCCTACATAAGCATAAGCAAAACATATATTAAAATTTATATTCTGTCTCGTAAGGGATATGTTGGGTTGTTGAGATGGCCCTTCCAAAATCCTTTTCCTTGCTGTTTGTGAGACCTATACTAGTATGTGTTTTATTGTATTCTTTTTCCAAGTAATTTAACACCATCCTAATGAGCTTAAGCATAGTGAGTGTGCAATTGTTACTGATTAAATATGCTCCCATGCCTTCCTGAAATGATTCTTCATTGGTTTTTGAATGTTAAAGCTCGCCCTAAATGCTCTCATAAATAACAAATATTACATTAGGCATTGAAGTTTTTTGCTTATAACTGGTGCTGAAATTCTAAGTGCTGAAATGGACAAGTTTGCAAATTGCTAATTCTCTAGCTTCCCTTTTACTATTTTACCTTTTCAATAAATGTAGATTGCAAATAGAGGTTTTGATCCTAAAACCACTATAATAGATAGACATGTATTATGGAAGGATGCAAGGGTCCCTAAATGTGGTACTATCACGAATGAAGCTATTAAGGAAGTAGTTGAGAAAATTGTAAGTTCTTGTTATTATATTCATTTATAAGTTTCAATTAGCCTTATAACATGTTTTGAAATATAACTCTTAGGTTTTGGTATTTGATAGAATGCATTGGAAACTTCTGAGACTAGTAAATCATTTGCATCACCTGCTAATGATTTGCTAACTAAGGCATTGGGAACGGCCGAACATCCGAGTCGTGTCAGGACTGGTGGAGCGAGAGTTACATTGAGAGATTATTTACGCTCACAAGATGCATCTCAAACAACTTCTATGTATGATAATATGATAGCTCGGATAAAGGAGGGGATGAAAGAAGAAATAATGAAAGAGACACAAGAGAAGATGGAAAATAAGTTGCAGGAGTGGTGGCTTAAGATTGATGTTCTCTTATCCAACAAGGGTAAGGAAGTAATTCACACGCCAGAGATGACCTATACACCTAGTGTCAAGGGTAGTTGTTCAAATGCACGTTTTGTTGATCTACCAGAGGTATATTTCTACCTTTTATATTGAAATTTCTATAATACTATTTTATTAGATACCATACAAATAAACTCATAGCTCTTTATACGACATGATTCATATTCTTATTCTTTTGACTAGCATAATAGATAAATAAGCCAAAATAATCTCTCATTATCATTATATAGATTAGATAAATGATTTGTGTCTAATTTTATAGGGGGAGATACCGTGTTTGTTATTGGTAAGTAACCCAAATCGACTAGTGGCAATAGGAAGAGTATGTATATGACATGGAATTGAAGCTGTCATGCTACATAATAAACCTTTGGATGACAAGTATATGAAAGTTGTTGTTGAGGTTTCTTTGGATGATGATGCTCCATTGCCTGTACCAAATGATGAAGTTGGTATGTATAAAGTCCAGCATGCACTCTCCTCTTACGTTGCATGGCCTAAAGCTCTAGTAGATCTCAATGTTGAGGTAAGTATTAATTAATATTTCAAATAAATTATTTTTAGATCATGCTAATATGGCTTCTCATGTATTATTTTTTTGTGATGGTTGTACTATAAAGCGTACACCACACCTTAATCAGGATACACTACACCCTAATCAGATTGAACCACTACCTTCACAACATAAAAAAACCTTTACCAACAAAGAAGAAAAGGGTAAATGCTATGAAACCTGTTTCTAAGTCAGCAAAGGGTCAGCCTAAGCCACAATTCTCAAGTTCTATCACTTTGGGGAAAAAGTGCATCAACTTGAGGATGTTGAAAGGTTATGCCGATGGAATGGAATTTACAGATTCGATCATAATTCCATGTCCTAAAGCAGTTATGTTCCATGAATATGATATTCTGATTGATCGTGAATGTATCAATATAGTTCATAATAGAGGCAAAGTTGAGAACTCAATTATGGCAGCATATAACAAGTGAGTATCATGAATTAATTGTATATAATTTAATATGTTTAATTATGTATGTATTGTCACATGTTAATATATTTCTATACAGGATAATATTTGAAAAGTGTGAGCGTGATGGGATATCTATTGTTGGGTTATTGTGTCCAAATATGATTTCGAGTTATAATGAAAAACTACAGGATCGAGCACGATATCTAGCAGATGTTTTTTGTGCACATCCTCAAAAGAAATTATTTTTTGCTCCATACATTCAAAAGTAAGAATTTAAATTTATGTAATATATTAATGAAATTTTTTTATTACTAAACATGTAATCTCTTGAATTGCAGGAATCATTGGATACTTTTTATAGTTTATCCTTCATGCCAAATGTGTTATTGTCTCGACTCTATGCATGGTCCTGTATATGATGAAGTCATACAAATTGTGAATATGTAAGATGTTTTAAATTCCAAGTATCTATTTATGTATACATATAGTTTCAGTTATGTTTTATATAACCTACATTTCATATGATATACTATTATTTTATGTTGGAGCAGGGCTATGAGAATGTATCGGGCTAATAAAGGGTTTAGGACAACAAGTGTAATAAAGTCGGAGATAGTTGATGAGGTATTAACTAATTGGAGTTTAAAGTAATATATTATTTCTATTATGAAAATGATATCATATTATGCAAGTTTCTTATACTCTAATGTATTTTATTTTGACTCATAGTGTCCTAACTAGCCAAGTAGGATAGATTGTGGATATTATGTCATAAGGTTCATGAAAGAGATTGTATTTGAGATGAAAACCCAACCTCAAATTCCAAAGAAAGTAAGTTTATTCTTTTAAGCTGTAAAGAATTCTTACTCATGGATATTAACTAAAAAAAATGTGAATTAATTTTGCAGTATTATCCGTTACATGGTGGTCGATGTTACACCAATGAAGAAATTGATGAAGTTCGAGAGGAATGGGCCTCCATGGTTATTACTCATTTGAATACCTAGAAGGTAAATATATGATAGAAAAATGCAAAAGCAGATGATGGAATCCTTTTTGTGCCACTTTCTTGATATATTTTTGTCTACTATCATGAAGATTAAAACAATCGATATCTTCCGATTGCTAGACTCTGCTCTTTTAAGCCAATTGGCAACAAAAGTTTTATCTCAGCAATGAGGGTTAATGAAAAACTATACCATAAGTGTGTGAACTGCAGAAGAATTATCAAATGATACATATTTATGAAAATGACTATAATTCTCAGGAAGCCCCAAATATGTTAGTCAATAAATATTTCACCAAAAAGAAAATACCACAACAGAGGCCATCCCTCTTCTAATTTCAATGCACCAGGAAAGAAGCTGTTTGAGTTTTAAAATGTGCTAATGGATAGAAGCTGATTGATTGTTAATTGAATACTTAGTCCGTAAAGTAATATCTTATCGAAATGCAGATTTAGAGAAAGCTGATTGATATTGATTTTTTTAGAAGTTGATTGATTGAATAATTAGTCAGTCAGGATGTTAATTGATTGAATAATTATTCTATGGAATAATTTAACATAGTAGTAGAGATTTAGGTGAGGTAATTAGGATTAAATTATTCTATATGAATTGTAAATTATGGAAACTTAATTGTTATAGAATAGATGGCACACCCAACTTATTGGGTATTCAAACCAAAAAACAAAAATTGTCAAAATGGAAATTTCTTAAATCAATGAGGATGTAGCAAACTAATATATTGTTTATTTGAGCACTTAATATGTTTCTTTTGACCTGTGGAAACAAAAAGTGACTAAATATAAAATTGTTATCAACACCTGTGTACCATGTATACATAGTCTTCCTCTTCATATCTGGGCCTATTTTTCACATTGAGTTATAAAAATAAAAACATTCTTACTTTCATTCTCTTTTTCTCATTGTGTCTTCTAGGGCACTCTCATGGTTTGCTATTGGGTGCTCCTACTATTCTATCAAAAAGTTTGAGCAATCACGCCGTTATTTCAGGTAATTTCAACTATGTATACTCTCTGCTTGTGTCAACCTTTTCAGTTGGGAATAAAATCCTGCAACTATGTATACTCTCTATCCATTAGCACATTCTAAAACTCAAACAACTTCTTTCCTGGTGCATTGAAATTAGAAGAGGGCCGGCCTCTGTTGTGGTATTTTCTTTTTGGTGAAATATTTATTGACTAACACATTTGAGGCTTCCTGAGAATTATAGTCATTTTCATAAATATGTATCATTTGATAATTCTTCTGCCCTTATAATATTTAGCCTTATGCTCTCTGATCTATGTTATCACCATCAAGTGTTTTCTTGCTGGATATTATGTACACTGTCACAATCTTGGCCCCTATGATTTGGTCACCGACCACCTTAATAAAATGTTATGTTTTCATCACTTTATCAGCCTTTTGGCTTGTTTGATTGTGTTTTGAGCACTTTAATCTCATAAGTGGCTACAATCAACTAAAAATGACTAGAGCTCAAGGCTGGTTTGCTTGAAAATGTTCTCTGAGTTGTACTGTTGATGCAAAGTCTTATTTTTTGTTTTATACATCAATTGCATGACAAACACTATTTACTTAAATTGCCATCCAAAAGTGGAGCGAGTCTTGAGTATTTAAGTTTGGTTTTCGAAAAAAAATTTAGTTTTTGTATGTAATGATCATTTTGTATTTCATGTCATAGCTATTTGCTAAGAGACAATTTCTGTGTTCATTGAAAAGCCTGAAAGGCAGTCTTGGGATATAAAGTTGATATACTTTGTTTATGTTAATGTTTTTGCTGCATCCATACAAATATTTGAGGGATTATCTACATCTGGTTAGTGTGCATCATGAGGCATTCCCATTCCCTATGCAAAGTGTTTCATTACTATTTTTAGCTGCCTGGTTTTCAGAATTCTTTCAAAGTCCGATTCAGTCAAGTATGTTAGATGTTTGCATGCCATATAAACAACAGTTGTTATATTTTGTTCCTTTGATATGTGTTGGATGTTTGCATGCCATATAAACAGCAGTTGTTATATTTTGTTCCTTTGATATGTGTTAGATTTTTGCATGCCATATAAACAGCAGTTTTTATGTGTTTTTCCTTTGATAAGTAGCCTAGTGATATGAAGGTAGATATGTATATCATTCTGCATATGATTGGAATTCGTCTTTAGGCTTTACACACCTGCCACACTACATCTGACTGCAGTAGCCACCACATTATCTTTCCTCTAAAGGAAAATGCTTAGTTTGTCTCTCACTCTGTTGCTTATAGGGTTTGAGTCTGGGAGTCTTAACTTTGCAAAGGGAATTATTTCTTATGTTGGTCTAAGGCTCTTTTCTTTCGCCCTTTTTTCAGATCAGCTGATCCTTCCCTCAAATATTAAGAAAATGTAGAAGCAACATGAGTTCAAAAGACATTCACCAGAATACAACATCAAAAGCAAAGTAAGGAAAGTAAAAAATAAATGCTGAAGGAAAAACAAACAAAATGCATTAGGCAATATATAAGGCACATACATCAATATGCTCCATTGAAAGCAAAAAGTTGCAAAAATAGTACCAAAATGACCTTGATTAAAAATAATGTGACCGAGATTAACTAGTATACCCCACTGCTTTTCTGGACTTGCAGGCCTCGTCTACACTTAATCGACAGTTTACTAATAGAACAAAAACATTCCATAATAGAAGAATAAATACCAAGTTAATTTCCAACAAAGAAAGTCCCAATGTCATTTAGGGGTCATCTGGTATGCCAAGATCTAAAATACACAGTCGATAAAATGGCCATACTTCATGTATAAAGGATATATTATACTTTCATTACTGAAATTTTAATGAACTTGGTTGTATTTTACCCAGCTACATGAGAAATTTCCAAAAGATATCTATGAAATGTCTTTGTTTTCAAACAATAGACTCTGGCAAAAACAATGATGGCAGCAGTCTTTGGTTTATTAAACTAACGACTGACGGAGTTTGGGAGAGAACAACCGTCACATGAAAAGCTAAGGACACAAAGTTATTCACAGAAAATGTATAATCATAAAAAATACCTCTGGGGGAGACGTTTTAGGAGTACCAACAATGTCTAAGCAATTACATTGGAAAATCTTGGGCCACTAGCAACATACTCCAGTAGTCTACATAGTAGGTATGATTGGTAGCATAGTCATGAAAAGGATATTTACAAAAATATTCACAAAAGAAGAAGAAAACTCAGAATCAAGAAGCACCTTTCAATGTCATTGAGGATGATAATGCTCAACAGAGATTTATAAGCATCCTCAAAGATCTGTCAAAGGAAGAAGAGAGAATGGAAGCATAAATCAATACTTGATGCCATTTACAATATCCTATTTTCACATAGAATACCTAGAAACTGTTGAGTGCATAATAAAAATGCGTTCAACCTTAACAATACGTGCACATTTATTAGCTCTTAGTAAGGCCAATCATGGATTCTGCAGAAACCTACTCATTGAAGGGGTGAAAAGATAAGATATAATCACTTCGCTTTGAAAAAATAATGCCACACCAGCTATAAAAATAACAGAAAAAGGATATAGCAACTTACAATCTTAACATACGGGAAATCACTATCTATACCAACTGTAGCAGCCAACGCACTTTTCCCACTATAAAAAGAACGGGAAACAAGAAATGGAGTTGGGCATTGGGTAGGATCACAGGACAGTAAAATAAAGGTAGATAATGAATGTGAATGATGCTTACCTGCCACTAGGACCTTCTAGAAGACAGGTCATTATTAGGCTTCCTTTGCTCTGCCTTAATTGCTCAATGAGCAGCATTGCTCTTTGTTTGATGTGGTCATGGCGTGAACCACAGTCCACCAAACCATAAGGCCTGCATCAATTAGCAGTAAAAATTGAGGAACATAAACATCATGATCATATAAGCATGAGTTGTCAGTAGTAAAATGAACTAACTAGCTAAAACATAAGCACCTAGGTTTTACTACTATAGAAGTAGCAGCTTGAACAAAATTATGACAGAATTTTATATGCAATCTGATATTTCTCAGTACAGAATACTGACAGACAGCACTTGCGTGTATAGATTATACTAATCACCAACATGATGCCCCATAATAGATGTCAAGTAGATGTTATAAAATATTTCCTCCTCTTTTAAAAAAGCTTCATATTTAGGGGGAGTACTGTTTGGAACTTAGCAATGAGAATAGTTGAGTTACTTGAGTAACCTTAAGGATGCAATCAGCTAATCGAGTCCACATTAGACACATTCCAGCCTTAGTTGTCATCTAGAAGAGAATGGAGAACCTTGTAGTTCATTAATGGGTGGGGTGATAAACTGATAGTGTACCTACCTCCTCTTCAGACTTGGATGAAGCAGATTAATAAGATTTTACAATATCCATGTCACATAATTAGTTTAGCCCCTGATTTCCAACAAGTAGAGGTAACAGCTATTTATTATGCAAAACCAGGAGATGAGTACGCCTTAGACTGAGAGGTTCTATTCATTGAGACTTCAAACATTTAGACATCAGCAGGCCCTCTCTAGCAAGCCTTTGTCAAAGATAGGGAAGAATTTGTCTGCTTGGCTGTGTAGAATCTAGTGCTGGTTATTTTTTATGGTTGACTTGTTAAATTCTGCACCGGCAAATATACAATCAACAGTTATCTCAAATTGGATTGGAGACTAACTTAGCTGGTTTAATTATAACCAAATATAGATTCATCCAAATTAGCCCCTCATGCCCCATCTTGGCCCCATCTTGGTGTTCCTTACAATTTGAAGAGATAAAAAAACTACACATGACATCATTTGACTTTGAAAAAATAGTCCCAGGCGTAAATAGCTGTTGTAAAGCCAAGTATTGATGTTTAAGTACAATAATGACTCAAAATAGGCCACAAAGTGGTTGCTGCTTGTGTTGATTAGATGTGAAATGCCCCAGAATTTTCTAATTTTAAAGATAATATTTAAATAAGGTTGTATTTGAAAATTTCAATTAATTTTTTTTAATTAAAATAAAAGAAAATTTATTAGGGCAAATTAATAAGAGATTTTATAAATATGTTAAGTAAAGGAAATTTTGGTATAATACCTAATTAAGGATTTTAATTTGGGAAATTATTTAAATAAAATATTTTATTCAAATTAAGAAAGATAAAATAGTTTCAAATTAATATGAATTTTATAAATAAATTAATTTGATAAAAATTTAGTACTTTGATAATTAAAATGGAATTTATTAAAAATCCTTTAAAAATTCTATTTTAGCCTAAAAAGGGATTTAAAAATTATTTTATTTAAATATTATTATTTTGAAATATCCTAAATATTCATATTTATTTAATTTGACCCAACCTAAATTAATTCTCTTTTCCTTTTTCCCTTTTTCCTTTTCTTTTATTTTCCTTTTTCTTTCCTTTCTTTCATTTTCATCTTCGCCTTAATTGGGCCTATTGCGCGGCCCAATTTCTTTTCTTCTTTCCTTTTCCTTCGGTGTGGCCCAGCCCGCGCGTCGCCGCCCCCTCTCCCCCTCTACGCTGCGTTTTATGTCCTTCTCCCAACCAAACTCCGCTTTTCACTTCATTCATATTACTGTTGCACGTCAACCCCAGAACGCCATCCTTCAGGCCTTTTTACGTCAAAACTCGTCGTTTCATTTAATCGTTTTTCCCTTCACGCCGAACCGCCCGGTCTTCCCCCCTTTTCCTTCTTTTATTCCTCGCGAACCGGCCGGTCAGCTCCCACCTCCTTCTTCTTCCTCCAGCCCAACGCCATAACCGTCCACTTTCCTTCTCTCCCCCGAAAATGGTGTCGCCGGCCACGCGTGGCATGCCCGGCTCTTCTTCCGCTCGTTTTCTTCCTCTCGATCTGCATGTTCATTTGAAACCATCAACTGATCCTCTCTCCCGCTCGTTTGTGCCCTGTTGCCTCGCGAAGGTCGGCAAAAATTCAAGTTTTTGCCGCCCGACCTTCGGCTTGAATTAAACCATTTCCCCCCTAATATAAACACTTAGTAACCTCCCTAATTCAAATATAATCTCCCCAACTATAAAAACCCCCTCATTTGCATGATTTCGGGATTTTTATTTTCCCCGAAACCCTAAGTTGTACCCGTGCGCCACCGCCCCATCAGACGCCATTTTATCCTCCTCCGACCAACTTCAACACCTCCTCTTACTACCAATCTCTTTCCTACAATACCATATAATTAACTAAACTAAGCTCATCCCTCGATTCATCGTGTGCAAGTTTCTATAATCATCCAAAGTTGGCTAGTTGATTCGACAAGAATCTTGACCCCGAGATAGTGAACCACCGTCCACTACCACATCCGCCACTTCTAACACCTATTAAACCAACTATTAAATTCTACTAATTATCCTCTACAGCCCCATATAATTATTTTAATTTTCTTCCTCTCCATCACCTATTTTCCTAATTTTTAACCCCCTTAGACCCATTTTTCGGCCACCTCCGGGAACCACCGCTGGTTCCACCTACATCCTCCAACTCAAGGTGATGTCATAGACATTTTAAATACTTAGTTTTGAATTATTTATAATTATTCTAATTTTAGCCAAAATTTTAGTATTAATTCAACTTTAATTATTATTATTATTATAATTATTATTATTAGTAATATTGACTGTATTATAATTTATAAATTTTGTTTACAGGTCTGGGAGTATTATTGAGTAAGATACAGTAATTATCTCGGCCTTTACCTATTTACTTTGATATTTACATAATTGATGTTATTATTAATAATATTAATAATAATATTATTATTAGTATAATTATTTGGTTGATACTGTGATTATTACTGGAAGAACAGAGGCCTTAAATTTTAATTAGGCCTCGCATTTATTAATTTTATCAACATTATTAACATTTTTCAACATTATTTTAATTATATTATCATTATTACCTTTATTAAAATATAATATAAGTATATATACATTATTAATTTTATTATCACAATTCTGAATAGTATTATTTTTATCATTGTGGGATGGTTAGAAATCCAACTTTTAATTTTAAGAACTTTGATATCAATAATATCTAATATTCTATTTATAAAAAGTATCATTAATACTATTATACTTTATTTATATTACTAATTATTTTATTATTATCATTCTTATTATTTTTCTTATTATCATCATCATAGTTATGATATTATTAAATCTATTTTGGGAGAAGGGTAGAAACCCTTAGTTTATTACCTTTTCAAAAGAAAATAAGTAAATTAATTATATTAGTTTCTACAGTTAATTATTGAATAGTAAAATGTCATCCTAAAACCAAACCTCGAAATAATTTAGAATTATGTAAGAGAGTCTAATTCTAGTATGCTTTGATATAATAGGCGAATCCAATCAAATCCCTCAAGTGGAATAGGAGCGTGCACCAAGACCGGTGACGTTTTAGGTAAGGGTCTACTAAGGCCATTTATGTGTTTGTATGCACTATGTGTTTGTATGCACTATATGTTTGCATGCACTATGTGTTTGATATGCCATGTATTTTATGTTGGTTATTATTAATTATTTTGCATGTGGCATGATTGTAGAGTTGAAGTATGTTGGTGTGAATAAACTGGGGCATGAGAACTATGCATATGTTTATGTCATTATTGTATGATATGACTTGAGACATGTTGTCATGGTTCATGAAATGGCATGGTGTTAGGGTTTTGCATGAAATGGCATGGTGTTAGGGTTTTGCATGAAATGGCATGATGTTAGGGTTTGCATGAAATGGCATGATGTTAGGGTTTGCATGAAATGGTATGATGTTAGGGTTTGCATAAATTGACCTGAGGTTGGGACTTTCATGGAAGCATGTCTACGTGGAGCTAGGGTTTGCATGGAAGTGAGGTAAATGTGAAGGTAGGGTTTCCATATAAATTGGGGTTGCATGAAAGTGTGGTATACGTGGAGCCAGGTTTTGCATATGGATTAGGGTTTGCATGGAAATACGTCTACGTGGAGTTAGGGTTTGCATGGGAGCTAGGGTTGTATGGAAGTGTGGGTTACGATGAGTTAAGGTTTGCATGGAGTTAGTTATTCATGTCTGGGCAAATGTTTGTGAGTGGCTAATGTTATGATCAAAATACTTAAGACATTAATATTTTAAAGTGGAAGATTATTGAGCCGGGTCCAGACCGATCCATCGGTCAGGAATAGTGGTTAGGGTTTTACCCTATATGTGACCGATCCACCGGTAATAATAGTGGTTAGGACATGAGGTCCTATGTGTGACCGGCCTACCGGCAATAATAGTGGGGTGACTCGAGCTCAATAAATACAAACCAGAATTGTTAAAGCTCTTAAAAGACATTAATTACTTACAGTGAAACACCATACGAGCAAGAACCGGACCGATCCACCGGTCAGGAATAGTGGTTAGGATTTTACCCTATGTGTGTCCGGCCCACGGGTTATAATAGTGGGGTGTTCCTATTTTCGCATGGATATGATGTGAGTAGGAACCAAACCGATCCACCAGTCAGGAATAGTGGTTAGGGTTTTTACCCTATGTATGACCGGCTCACCGGTTACAATAGTGGGGTGTTCCTGTTTTCGCATGGTTTGATAAAAGGCATGGTGTGTATTGGCTTTTGATAAAAGAAAGATTAAATGATTAATCCGGACCTTTTTGAGCCTTACGTATGGACCTATTGATTATAAGTGATTTCACTTTATGCTTCTATGTATCATATGTGTGGGTTGTAATTGTATGTGATCATTATCCTACATGAATTAATGTGTTATATGCCGGCCTTAGTATTCGGTTACCTACTCAGTACGTAGCGTACTGATCACCCGTTTCATGGGTGTTGCTCACTCCCACGAGCAGAAGGCTCGTCTGATCTGTTGCAGGTAGGATATATTTACTTTGATGCTATCGATATCTACGGGACATCAGGAGGGGTAGAGTGATAGCTGGGCTGGATCAATCTTTAGAGTGACGTGGCCATTGTCCTTTTTAAATTTATGAGTCATATTATCTTTTATTAGGTTTGAATTGTCGAAACAATTTTACTAAGGTTGTTTAGTTATTATCTGGAAAAACAATAGCCAGTATTTTGAATTATGTAAGACTTACGCATACTCTGATTTCTATTTTTATAAATTTGAATTTGTATGGTATTACTGATAATGTTTTCTTAGCCTTAGCACTTGGTACCGGAACGGTAGAAGTAAACTGGTCTGGTACTAAGTGTGGTGGTAACATCCCTAGAATTTACGGTTTTAATTTATGAGTATTGCTTTTAAAAAAAATGTGTAAATTTTTGGGTGTTACAAGATGCCTCAGGACCCTTGTTGATTCAAGATGTTGAATGCTTGAATAAATTTTTCCTAGGATAAGGGCTCTTGATGTGTGCTTAGAACAACAGCTAATTCATCACAATTTTCCTCACTTGGGTTTTATTTCCTTGTAGATAATTTTGAGCATGTTGGGATTTGGGGCATGGACTTGGCATTCTTCCCCATCATAGAACACTGTTATGCTAAGAAACATAGGTGGTGAAACTATTGCTGAATTCAGGTTCAAAAGATGGAACAACTTTGTGTGGTTAAGGATCTACCAGCACATGAAATTGTGATTTATGTGTAGTCTTATTTTATATATCTATATATCAAGTTTAGGTTGTATATATTTGATTGTGAATATAATATGTTTTGGATATTGTATGGATTGTATATAGATGGTTTTGGATATAATAAAGCAGGTTCATGTTATATATAACCGATTGCGTATAAAGCAGGTTCAGGTTGAAAATACAAACGTATATATAGCGGGTTTTGAATATAACATCAACAACGGATAAGCACCCGTTGTTGATGTTATAAAACAACGTGTAATGTATAAAACCACAACGGTTATATACCTGATATTAAATTTCATATTAACAACGGGTTATTACCCGTTCTGGAAATATGATTGCAGCGGGTACCTAAACTCTTCGACAACGGATATGTACAACATTAACAACGAATGTTTAACCGTTATCTTTATTAAAAGACAACGGATATGTAGAACATTAACAATGGGTGTTTACCCATTGTCGTTATTATTAAACAACGGATATGTAGAATATTAACAATGGGTGTGTAACCGTTGTTGTTATAATTAGACAACAGATATCTAGAATATTAACAACGGGCGTTTAACTGTTGTCGTTCTTATTAGACAACAGATATCTACAACATTCACAACGGGTGTTTAACCGTTGTCTTTAGTATTCAACAACATATATCTTTAATATTAACAACAGGTGTTTAACCGTTGTGTTTTTTATTCAACAACGGATATATGTAGTATTTACAACGGGTGTCTAACCAGTGTGGTTGTAATTCAACAACGAATATATTAAATATTAACAACGGGTGTTTAACCGTTGTCTTTGGAATTCAACAACAGTGATCGGAACCGTTGTCTTTGATTTCTATTAAAGACATCGCATACATTTACAACGGATGTTACGTGTTGTAGGTTATATAAGTAACCGTTATCTTTGATAGTTTATGTTGTTGTGTGCTGAGTTCCAAGTATCCATTCAAAACATGGTGTTGGACATGATTCCCCCTTGCTCATTCACTAACTAGGTTATGCCACCTTCTTGACCATCAACACCTTCACTTCCCTAAGCTCCGATAGTAGCCGAACTCTCAATAAAAATTGGATAAGACAATATATCATGAAGAGAGAGAGAGAAGCACACACACATAGAGAGAGAGAGAGAGAGAGAGAGAGAGAGATGTCAAAGTTTTATAATGCAATAAGAAGATGTGGAGTTAATGGATGATCTTTAAGGAAAAAAAAGGCTAGAAGCAACAGATAACAAGACATCTCAAGCTCTTTGAAGCAAGAGATACACAAAAGACAAGGAAGCTCAAGCCCCAAACTAGCTGAAATTATACCAAGGTCAACATACATAGAAACCATGAGGGTCAAAGAAATAGAAAGGACAATGACAACATAATGAAAATAATGAAAGATAAAAGATTTTATAATACTATTAAGGTAATGAAAGACCAACAAGAAGAGGTGAAGTTTAGTTGGCCAACCCCCTTTATCTAGGAAAATTACCAAGACTCTATCACAAAAGATATGAATAATGACCTTAGAAACATTCGAAGGCTATACTGCTAGTATTAAATAGAATTTAGTATTGACACTTTGTCATATTAAATTTAAATAGAAAAATAATATAAAGTGTATAGACTTGTTTCGTGCTTCCAACTTAGTTGATCCCTTTCTTGTGAATAATAGGTGACATATGAATTATTTTCATTATCTTAATCTAAATTAGTTGTAAAAATCAATTCCCTAGCACATTTATCATATTTGCATTCATCCGTATTTTTTTTGTAGATTTCATTTGGTTTTTGTTCTTTTCTAGTTTTTTTAGAATTGTATTATTATTATTATTAGTATTATTATTATTTGTTTTTGTGTGATTTAAAGTATTTTGTTTTATTATTTGTATGCTAGCTAGACTTAAATGATCCTTTTCAATCCCCGACCTAAAATGAGACCACTCAAGATGATTTAAATTGTGTACTGATTACGGTTGCACCATTGCAATCTCACATCCATCTTCGTATGGAAAATGACTATAATATAAAGATAATTAGTATATACTCCTTAGGTGGTATTGGTATTCATAAGCTGTTGTTGGCTATTATTAGCTTATGTGATGTGATATGTATTAAGCATGATTTCTATTACATATGTTAGCATGCATTTTATGCATTACTTGAATAAGCATGATTCTTTATGTACAACACGAGCTTATCTTATATTAGTGTATGTTTGTTTTATCAATATTTTATCGCAATGATAATATTTTTTGTGGTCATTATGACAATTTGGTTTTATCGATGAATAGATGATGATTTATAAGACTACAATTCTCAATTATAGTATGTTGAAGATAATGATAGGAGTTAGGATAGTGTCTATTAGGAACAAACTGGTCACTATGTTTTATATAAATAAAAAAATTGTAATTTTAACAATTTGTTCTTCATTTTACGAGACAATAAATATACACTTAGTACTATGCATACACATTAATTAAAAAAATAATATGCTGCTATCGTACTGAAAAATAAGTTATTCTATCATTAAAATTTTATATAAAAAATAAAGTCACTTTAAAAAATTTAAAACTTACTTTCCACTTTTATTCTCACATTTTTTTAATATCTATACAAAAAATATTTTATTATATTTTAATGAATGGTGTAAGTAAAATTTTCAGTCCATATTTATTAGTTTTTTAAAAAAATAGAAATTGTTAAAGTGACTTTATTTTTAATATAAGGAGAGTAATAGTTAATACAAGGTAGAATAAAAAAATAAACAATAAACATTAAATAATCTAAAAAAATCTTTTATAAAAAAATTAATGTTTTTATTGAAAAAAATTGTTTTTAATATAAAGAGAGGTATTAAATTTGTTTCCGGCTCTTCAGCCGACGCATAAGACGCTATACAAGGCTACCTGTTGAATGGTCAAAAAAGGTTGCCCAAAATTTTTGATTCCTAAACGAAACCGTTCAAAGGACACCAATTCCAGTCGAACGCAAAGGGAGGAACAAACGATTTTTCATTCTCGACAAGAAGCATTGTTAATTAATAATACCAGTACAAAATCCTACAGATCTTTTGTCTTGGATATTCGACAGGGGGCAATGTAAAAAATTAGTTACGACTTATGACTCGGACTCTGGAAAATTGGAACCATTAGCTTGTTGACGAAGCTATGAATCCCATACTCCAGCATATAAAATTTTTAATTAATGAGTTATGATCATGTGAAATATCTATTTAATAGGTCAAATTTCTTAAATGAGAAAAAAAAAAGTTCCAATAGAGGGATATATAAACTAAACTATGACTACCATAGTTGTTAAAATAGTGATTAGAATTGTAAAATCATATGATTTTATAATCTATTAAATGATCAAAATCAATGTTAAAATTACACTATTTACTGAATTAGTAGTAGAATCATATAGAACTCTACTTTTAGAGTTCCTAAACATTCAACTACTATATTTAAAATTGATGGTAGAATCATAAATCATCGATAAAATATAGGACACATATAATCTTATTCATTACTTGTCTAATTCCATTTCTTTAATTCTTATGTTATATTATCAATGCTTCTATTTATATTCATTTGAAGCTTCTACTTGATCTTATTGCTGCTGCCATATTGATGGATTGAATTGTCAGCTTTGTTAGTATATTCCTTACGAAATGTTAGCTTTGATCTGGGAAGAATAATTGATGTAGTTATTTTCTATTATTGCACTATCATTTTCAATGTTGTTATAGTGTTCTTATTTTTTTGTGTTGCCAAGGTGAGGCGGTTCTCATTTTATAAAACTAGTACATGAATTTGTAAACGCATAATAGGTGTTATAACATTATTAGCGGCTATATAAGAGCTTCAAATGAGTGTTTAGTACTCTTGAAATTTAAATACAAGTAATTTAGGTCCATAAGTAAAATAGTGTTTTATTAAAAGTGATTTTGTAGAATCTTATGATCCAACCCCATAATATCATTTTGAGAATCTCCAATTAATCCTACTTAAAATTCTAACTTCAAAGACTTTAACAACAACAAAGCCTAACATTTATTCCATCATCAAAACGTAGGCAAGTTATGGCTAGTCTTGATCTCAAATGAATGGTTTAATCGTCTCGCTATGATAAATATGCAACAAACACTAATGAATAAATAAGAAGTAAAAGTAAAGTTGTTACAAGTATTTAGAGTGCGTCTATTTGTCCATCTTATTTATAAATTTGAAACGATATAAAAATTAGTATTTTTTTTTACAAAATTTTAAAATTATCACTATTTTTGTTACAAATTACTATAAAATAGCTGCAAAAAAATGATATCAAATTACGTAGCACAAATATTAACATACATCACTTTAGAAAAAAGTTAGAGAAACTATTTATTTACTAAACATACTCTTGATTTAGCAATATGTATCCTAAGTTATGTTACTTTTCTATCACAGGTCACCATTGCAGTCAAAAGTTTTTTTTTGTTCAATAGCATCATCTGAAAGTTGCCTCTCATTCTCTTTCAATCAACAATTATAATCTGATTCAACTTCCTTACTATATAAATTAGATGATAATTCTTTAAGTGTGCATTTACTGTGTTTGACAAACAAAGAGATCTAAATACACTTAAATTATTTCTCAAATGTGCAAGTTAAAAGAGCAATCAAGTTTCAAATCACAATAGAATAATGTATGAAGATAACCAAGACTTAAGATTCAATAATCATATTTCTAAAGTCTTAGGTTTCGTGTCAAGAGTTAGTTTGAAGAATTTCACATTTTGATGAAAACTCTTTAAAAAGTTTTTTAAACATTTGACTTGAATTCACTTCATGTGATTTCATGCTTTATCTTGATTTATAAATCTTTCAAATCACTTTAAACTTGTTGTTTGGTTCCAATCAGAACCAATCGGCTGGTTTGGTTTAGACTAGAGCATTAAAATGAGTTAAACTCAGATAGATCAACTAGTGTAGAAAACCGATCGATTGGTTTCACCAAACCAATCGACAGGTTTGGGGAAACCGGTCAATTGGTTTCACCGACCAATCCATGAATTTTACTCGTACTAAAACCCATATCATCTCTGTTTATACTCATTAATTGATTTCAGCAAATCGATTAACTAGTTTAAGGAAACCGATCAACTGGTTTCACAAACCAACCCATTAGTTTCACTCCCCTAGAAACCCATCTTGTGTTTGATTAAACTCATGATTGACTGGTTTGGACAACTGATCAACTAGTTGCATGAGCACATCAATTAGTTTACTCAAACCATGACACTATTCCATATATATGTTCATAGGACCAACTGAGTACTACTCATAACTAATCGATTGGTTTTGATAAACTGATCAATTGGTTTGTTTATGGTAATTTTTCATTTCAAAGTTGAATATAATCAGTCGATTGGTTTGAACCACCGATCGATAGGATGTATAACCGATTGACTAGGTCAATCATACTGATTGACTGGTAATTATTAAATGCTAATTTTCTACCCATTAGATGATACAAATTTTTGGAGATTTTGTGTCTAACAGATATATGATGAGGGTGGGCCTTATAAATAAGTTCCCTTAGTATTTATTATAACAACTTTTCAACTACATTGATTGTACAATTAATCATCTACCCTCAAATTATTCAACTACTCATTCAAACTCTTTTAACTTTCAAATTCAGAGTTTTTATTGAAAAGTGTTCACCACTCACTTCTCTTAGCTAGACTTTCTCTTCAATTGTAATATCTTTTTATTATATCTAGGTAGATTACATCTCAACCAAAGTTCTACACTTTCATATCTTCATCCTTGGTGGGAGTCAATTGTAATCACAACCACTTTACAAAACTCATTACAAAGGGATTAGTGAGTGCTTATCTATCATTCTTGATAGATTCTTATTGAGAGTTACAAAAGATAAATAAATAAATTTATAAACCATTTCTTAGAGGGACATTAAAATTTTAAGACTCATAAATTGAGAGAAGTGTAATCATCAATAAAAACAACATCGTAATTTAAAATCCAAAAGTGAAAACCTTTTGGTAGTTAATGCAGATAGTAATTTATTCTTGAGCTACTCTAAATTATTTGTGATTTTTTATTTGTCATTTTCATTCCATTAAACCCTATTCATCCCCTCTAAGGCTCTTTCAAATTCAAATAAGATTCTAAGAAGGTCGCATGTCCCCATGTCAAACCAAATACAATAATTAATCTTATAGGTGTTTTTTTTTTGAAAACTAGTTTCTTATAAAGTATGACTTACTAAGATCATGATTGGGAGGATGTATCGGGCCATAACCATAGCTTCTCAAGGGCAATGCCATATCTTTCTCAGCTTATTCTTATAGTAGATCATATTTGGTTTACTAATAATATATTATTATCATTATTTATCATCAATTATAATAATGATATATAACAATAATATAATTATTTATATTAATAATAATGATGATTATTTATTACTATTAGTGTTATATATATTATTATCTTAAATATCATTAATAATTATAATTATATCTATCATTCTACTCAATTAATATAATGACTATTATTATCAATTTTTTTCTCATTATTCATAATTATAATAATATTATTAATAATTTTTTATTAAATAAAATAATATTAATCATTATTTTTATAATTATAATCGTTATTCTTGTTACTATTATTACAATTATTATTATTATTATTGTTGTTGTTGTTGTTGTTGTTGTTACTATTGGTGTTATTTTTGTTATTATCATAGATAATATTCTTATTATTATAATAATTATAATAGCTATAATATTTATAATAAAAATAATGATAATTGTTTGTTAAGTTTACTTCTCATTTGATTAGTTTATATAGATCATATCAAACCTAATCATATAAGATAAAATAAAATCATATTAAATCAAAAAAAGTGGCTACAAAAATAGGGCCTAAATTTTAAAACCTATATTAAAATTAATCAGTTTACTTTTCAAATGAAGTAAAAGAAGAGGGGAAAAAATACCACTGCCACCAACTAATGAATACATTATTAGATTGGACTAGATGATTTAATCGGTCTGACTTAATAAAGGACAAAGATTCAGTACCAAAAAAATAAAAATAAAATGTTTATATTATCCAGATAAAAATAGGAAGTGATTGGATTAGTACATCCGGTTTGTTAACTTAGTTTGCTTTTTTTTTTAGAATACTTTTCTAAAAAGGTTTACTATATGGGCATTAAACTGATATTATTATTAATTTTCCACTAACTAAATATCAAAAAAATCCAATTTTGTACATGATTATATTATTTTAACTATAGCAAAAAATAATAATAATCAATCGAACCACAATTAAACCAGTTAAAGTATTATTCGGTACTTTGTCTTTATCGATTTTCAATTCAAAATCTTAATGAAGGCCAAATTCCTATCCAAATAAGATGTTCCCTGACACGAAATTATCCCTCATTAAAATTCAACAAGCGCTCTTTTTTAACAAAAAAAAATAAATTAGTTTGCTTTATTTTTGGATTTTTCATATGAGAATAATAACTTAGAAGCTTCGTAATAATCTTATTTGAAAGGAAGAAAATAAAATTAGGAAAAATTATTTAAAATTTAATTAAATCAAATTATTTAAAGTTGAATAATCTATTTCGTATTTAAGTCATTTTTTTAGTATTCGATTTATATGTACATATAAAATAATATTATCTGTATATTTGTACGTAATTAAGTATACATATTATTATAATTATATGTACATAATATTTTATATTTAAAATTGAATATTTTATAACCATATTAATTTTTATTTTATTAATTCTACTAAAGTAAATCTCAGACTAATTTTCCTACTAAATTATGTCGATAATCTTTGCCCAACACAAGAGATGCGATTCTATGAGGCGTAACAGACTTCCAAACATCCAGATTTTTACCTTACCCATACCCAATTTTGCAACACTACGAGGTGCCGTGTTAGTTGATCTACGCTAGTGTTGCCACCTCACAGTCACAGCTCGAGACCTTGAGTTTGAGGCTGGGATACAGTAACAGTAACAGTAACAGTCGCTCCTCCTTTACATCAAAAACATGCTTAACGTACGGTGATTCATTCCTAGTGTTGGGGTGGGTACATTTGCAATCGACATCGATTAAAGTAGTAGTAGCAATAAACAATAAATAAGGTCTACTTGTCTGGTGGGAATATGCTCCACCTTTACGTAACAGAAACATCGGTATTCGGTCCCTATAAAAATGTCCTCGTCATGGAATGGCAACGCAACTCCCCCCAAAACCCCTCATCCGACCACGCTTGGCTCAAAATTTCCCATTCTTCTGCCACGTAAAATCTATTACACCAATCAAGCCCCAATCAAATCAAGTTCAAGTAGTATAAAATTTCAGCAAGGTCCCAAACGATGGACCCGACCTCAGTAAGAACCTCCTGTATCCGTTCCGTAGGCCCCCAATCCTCTCCTCTCCATTTTATAAAATACTAAATAAATACCTCCAGATCCGAAGATCAGTCAGACGCCGCTTCCATTCCATTCCCTCATTTTTCGGTCGTTTCCTCCGCCATCCTCCTCAAAACACCGTCGTTTCATCGTCGATACCGAATATTATTATTCTCGTTATTAATTCGGATTTACACAAGACTTTTCCTTCCTAGGGGGCCGGCCGATAGGCAGACTTTGAAAGCGGAAAGAGAGAGAAAGCGAAAGAGGAGTCGTCATCGATATCAACATGAGAGTAGAGGGAAGAGACGACGAAGGCTTCGACTCATTCTTAGATTAGATTTCGATTTCCGAATTGAGAAAGAACGGAGATACAGAGAGAGAGAGAGTCGCTCCCATCCAGGTGATTCATCGGTCTCCATTTTCTATTTTTACTTTTATTTATCGCCGTGCTCTGAATTTTGTTAATGTTAAACTCATAATTAAATCGCTAGATTTACATTTTTAATGCATCAACGCTGTTCTCTCTAATTAAAATGAGCTATAATTTCAGCTTTATGATTAGCCAGTACGTCGGGTGCTGGGACATTTAATATCAGCGGTGTTCGATTCTCATATTTACTAGTACTGTTTAATTGAAATGACAGCGCTTTTTGACCGTTAATTCATGACGTTTCCCCTCATTTTACCGCATCTTTTTCTGCTAAGAGCTGCTAGTAATTAGAACCGTCTAAATTTTACTCTTTACCTAAGCTTTGTTGATCTGTCCCCGGAAAAGTTGATACTGATGCCGGTGATCCATCAACTTGGCTGCCGGTGAACGGAGAGCGGAGGCGTAGATAGTTACTTGTCTTAGTCGGCGGACTTTCTTTTCCCATTTGTACAGTTCGTAACCTTCTTCGCTAAGCTAGCCGTCATCAATCCATAAAACATAAAAAAAAAAATAAAGTAAACCGATTTTCATCGAGTTTGTGTTGGTGTCGGAGTCGATTATTTGTATAATCTGGCAATTCTTACCACGTTGGCTGATCGACTGCAGCGAAGCGATTCGACCACCTTTGGTTGCTCTATAGGATGCATCTGGCATACTGGAGGATCAGTGAGAATGCTTGGTACTTTTGATTATATATGGACCTAAAACTAAGAGTGCCGTCTGAATCACGTTTTTTGCGTGGCGTACAGCTTTTCGATTTTAAACTGTGCTGCTGGCTGTTGAGTGAATCATTCTCATTTCTTGCAATGATACGGTCTATCTGACTATCTGTATCCTGCCGCTTCCTTTGCTGTTTCTCTCCGTCTTTCCAATTGACATCACCTCCCTTTTACTTTCCAGATCCAAGTTCTCCTGCCGGTGTACCTACTGTTGCGTGACGGGGCTTCTCCGGTGGTTGGCTCGTCTCTACTTGACAAGTAAATAACAAAGATGAATCACTTACACCCCCCCCCCTTCTATTGTATATATAATATAACGCCCTTCTTTTCCTCCCTGTTTTCTCCTAAATATATCAAAGTGATCGTGCCTTGTTCCCTTGTCTAACTGTCGCAGTTGCTTGGACGGTCGGAGTTCAAATTTGACGTACAGCGACCGAGATGGATGTTTACGAGCCGCTTAATCCCAAAACGGAACTAAAACACCGTCCTCTGACACCTTTCAGGATTGTGAGGGGGGTCCTATGCTTGGTGGTTATTCTTTCGACGGCGCTAATGTTCCTAGCCTATTTCGTCCCCTTGGCTGCTGTCTTGTTGCGTTTTTTCAGCATACACTACAGCAGGAGGGCCGTTTCCTATCTCTTTGGCCTCTGGCTCGCTCTCTGGCCTTTCTTGTTCGAAAAGATAAACAAAACTAAAGTCATCTTCTCTGGCGACGTCCTCCCGAGAGGAGAGCGTGCTTTGCTCATCGCCAACCACAGAACCGAGGTTGATTGGATGTATTTGTGGAACCTTGCTCTAAGGAAAGGACGGCACGGATATATCAAATATCTGCTTAAGAGCAGCTTGATGAAACTTCCTATTTTTGGTTGGGGATTTCACATATTCGAGTTTATCCCTCTAGAAAGGAAGTGGGAGATTGACGAACCTGTTTTGCGCCACATGCTTTCAGCACATTCTGATCCTCGGGATCCCTTATGGCTCGCTGTCTTCCCGGAAGGAACCGATTATACGTAATCTCCTGCCCTATCGACTTAATACTCGATCACACTTTCAATTTTTCCAATCTTGAATCTCTCCCAACTAAAGAAATCAATGGAATTAAGCATGTATAGGCGTGCTGTTATCTGGACACTGATGTCCAGGAATCACATTGAATTATTTGTCCGTAGGTTGTAATAGTTATTCAGGTAGCCCTCTGTCTCATATTAATCGTTCTTGTGTTGATGATTTTCCTGACTGTGGATTGGGCAGGGAGCATAAGTGCAAGAGAAGTCAAAAACTTGCAGCGGAAAATGGACTGCCTGTGCTGAAAAATGTTCTGCTGCCAAAGACGAAGGGCTTTTGTGCCTGTTTGGAAGTACTTCGGGGCTCCTTGGATGCAGGTTTCTCTCTCTCAATGAACGTCTTAAGATTTTTTTTTTTTTTTTACTTGCTTTTCATATGCTATCTCCTGCAGTGATATTGGCTGTGTCTCGTGGCATTCATTTTGTGTCATAGTCTTGCATTCATGATCCATTCTGATGGGCCTACGTCTCCTGCCCTCCCGCCTTCCATCCACCACTGTGCTCCCTGTGCCTAAATGTGTGTGGTAAGGGCAAGAAATGGTGTGCCTGGCCTTTAGAAGTCTTCATCGCTAAAAAAAACTATTCACTGATGTGCTTAATGAAGGTTCCATTGCTTGTGATTGAAGGAACGTTCTTCAGCTATCATATATGATAAAAGTTGTTAAAAAGGCCGCACGCTACACAGAAATTTGTTTATATAGTACACTTGTCTCGTGCACATGAATCGGTAATTTCGCTCGTGATGTTTCTAAGGGAATGATTCAGGCTCGTCGCTTGGAATGGGCAAGTTTGTTCAAGGGGGTTCTTTCATATATCGGGAATAATTTTTGGAAGTCGGAAATCATGTTCTTTTATGGCTTAGTTGATCTGTGTGTGTTCATTATTTCTAAAAACCAGTTGTTTATCGGGATTACAGCTTCTAAAATTTTTGCAAGATAATGAAAAGGTGAATTTTCCCCCTGCAGTTTATGATTTGACTATAGCTTACAAGAACAAATGCCCCGTTTTCTTGGACAATGTCTTTGGTGTGGATCCTTCAGAAGTACATATCCACGTCCGGCGCATTCGTGTGAAAGAGATTCCAGAACTGGAGAACGAGGCTGCTGATTGGTTGATAGATGCATTCCAACGCAAGGACACAATGCTCTCGGACTTCACCGCTCAGGGCCATTTTCCCAACCAGGGAACCGAAGGAGAGCTCTCCACCATGAAGTGCTTGATAAATGTTGCTTTGGTTATTGGTGTGACAGGCTTGTTCACATATCTAGCGTACATGTCAATTTGGGTTAGGGTGTATATATTCTTAAGCTGTTTATATCTTGCTGTTGCTACTTATTTTAACTTTCTCCCGTCACCCATCTTGGTCTCCGTTAAGGCCATGCTTTGTAGACAGAAGCCGAAGAAGGTTGTGTAAATAAATCCAAAGCTTAGTTTGACGGTGTACAATTAACTGGTGGTCGGTTGTTTTGGCTCTTTTTGTTTTTTTGTGATACTTCGGTTATGCCTGGCAGTTGGTCGAATTCAAACTGCATATTAATTTGAACATTGGGAACGGGGAACCCAACAAATTGAATTCATCTATCTGTCTGTCTTGGATGACTAATAATCTATTACTCTATTAATACCCATCCTATGTATGATCTATTGTCCAGAGTTTAATCATATGATCCATTGTCCACAGTTTAATTCAAGTTTAATTTAATTTATGGTCTCGTGTAAAAAATTTGATCCGATTTTTAAAAATTTTAATTTGATAATTGTGATATCTGATGTACTTTTTTAAAAATAATATTTAATTTTTAGGATATTTGGTGAAAAATTAAAAAAAAATCTGATAATTTATTGATTATTTTAATTATATATTATAAAAGTATGCTTTTATAGTAATAAGTTTTACATTTTTTATTTAAGTATTTATAATAATATTTTAATACTTTTTTTGAAAAAAATAAAGGACTCATATTAATTTAAATATGAATATCAATAGATATTTATTTTTTATTTTTATAATATTTTTATAAAAAATCTTAAAATGCTAAAAATAATATATTTATATGCATATTAGATGTATTTGATATTTTTTTTCGAACAATGCTTAAATTTATAATTTTAGATATTCAGTTTAAGAGATATAAAATAAAATTTTAATCTAATATGTATAAATATTCAATTATAAACACACCCATATAGGTGTTTATGATTTTGGTCTCGAACACGTGCTAATGTACCACGTTCGAATGGGAACATGCGAGAGTGGAGGCTGGTGCTGATGTAGTGATGTTGTCGCGCGGAGTACTTTCTGTAGGGGCGTGTAAAATCAGATATCCGTATCCATTCGGATATTTTTTCGGATATTCGCTCCGCATTTTTTTAGATCGAATATCCGGAATGTGGATATCCGAAAAATATAGACCGGATATAGACCGGATTCGGATATATCCAATATCCGTATAAAAATACTATTTTATCAATTTTAATAACTTTTGCTATAATATTTTTAAAAATAAGGATCATATATCAATTAATATTCATATCTATATTCATATAAATATCTTATTTTATCTAAAAGAAGTATTAAAATATTATTATAAATATTTAAAATATAAAAATAAATAAAATTTTAAAACTTAAAACTATAAAAACACAATAATATGGTGTATTATTGAAATAATCAACAAAATATCGGATATTTTTTCGGATCGGATAATCCAAAAAAAAAACCGGATATCCGAATGTCGGATATCCTTTTAGAATAAAACCGATTCGGATATCCGAAATGTCGGATCGAATTTTTAAATATCGGATCGAATTTTCGGATCCCGAATTTTTTGCACAGCCCTAACTTTCTGTACTGCCCACGCTCTCTGGGCTCAGGCAGGCAGGCAGCCATTATCACGTGGCTTGATGCTCAACTGATCTTTCAGTTTCAATTATCCGATTTACGTCTCATTATAGAAGCAATTAAAAATTTCGAGATCTTGTTCTCAAATAAAAAGGCACGAATTGTTATTGGCTATATGGCGATATCAACGTACAACCTTTATTTACTTGAGAATTGCGTATAAGGAGCAACGGAGCATTGGTAATTTGTTAGTTATTACAGATGAGACAAATAATTCGATTCAAAATTCGATCAAAATCTAAAAAATTTAATTTAATTTTGATCTAAAATTTTAAAATAACTTAAATCAATCCTAACCCGATTTGAATTTATATAATTTGATTGTAATCCTCATTTGAAATCATCCAACCCAAACCTAACATATATTCAGACAGAAATCCGATAATGATCTAATCCTATAATAATCCGATTTGAAGTTATTTAATCTAAAATGACTCGACTTAAACTCGACATAATTTTTAAATTAATACAAACTAAATTCAAATTTGATCTATAAAGATAATATTATATCCCATATAAGTTGATATATTAACACCAATAAACCACCTTATGAATAAAATTTTATGCACACAAAAATATGCAACTCATATGACAACAAATGAAACAAAACTAGCAATATTCTATTCTCCTCACTTTATGTTAATATCATATTAGTATCAAACAGAGTAGATAAAAGAAATTCTATTATTATTATAATTATTATAAACATAAAAATTATAATGATAAAATATATTATTATAATAACAATAGTAAAATTTATATTTGTATTTCAACTAACAATAAGGACTGTTATATTTACAATTAACATGATACTTATAATTAATTTTACAATCATTATACTTATGTATATAATAATATTTATAATTCTATTTATATTAAAAAAATATAATAATAATAATAATAATAATAATAATTTATATTATTAGTATTATTATTAAATATTTTATGATAATAATTTATTATATCATTACTTATATTATGATAAAAATTGATATGATAATCATAACAATAATGATAAATCACAAAATATAATTTATTAATTATATTAATTTGGTAACAATCGATATCAATACAAATTCTAAATCGAATAAACTTGATCCAAATTCAATACGACTCGAAGTTTGTAAACTCGAATCCACCTGACCCGAATCCAATCTAACCTGTAGTTTGTAGTCTAATACCCCCATTTTTCACTACTAAAAATTTCCGCTTTAAAACATTTCAGAAGTGAAAATACAAGATAATTCCATGAAAAATAAGGTATTACTACCATAATAATACAAGATAGGCACCTCACTACCTACCCCATGTTAGATACTAAGCTAAGAATCCAGCCAACCAACTACAAGGAAAAACTAGACTTTGTAACAAAATACTTGATATGAAAGTCAAGGTTTACAACCTAGGGCTACGTAATCCTATAATTTGAACAAAGATAGACTAGAAGAAAACATTAACTAGGATTGTAACACCCCCATAATTACAACTGAAAAATTTCGTTTAATTAAAAAGGTTTAGCGGAAGCGAAAAGATAAAACCGTAAACTCGGAGGCATTACCGCCACACTTGATACCAGACCGGTTCACTCCTACCGTTCCAGTACTAAGTGCTAAGGCTAAATAAAGTTAACATTAAACACGAATCATTAATAAAACGCAAGTCAAATAGAAATCAGAGTGCGATTTAGGATTACAAACCAAGGAGTACGTGATTAGAGTTTTAAAACATAAAGCATAGTACAAACACAACTAAAATGATAATACAAGTCGAATGAAGGAAACTGAGTCCGGTCGAGTCGCTCTCGATCCCCAAGTCAGGTTTAGGCTCAACGCTCAGCCCCATCCGATGCCTCGTAAGTGTCATAGGCATCGAAGACATCATCCCCTACCTGCACAGGCTCAAACGGGTCTTCTACTCGTGGGAATGAGCAACACCCATGAAATGGGAGATCAGTATGCTACGTACTGAGTAAGGTAACAGACACACTAAGGCCCACATACACAGAGATACATGACATAACAGACATGGCATGGTTACGTAGATAGCATGCAATAACACAAATAAACAATACCGGTTATGAGCCAGATAACTTTTTCATCAGATCTCTGATAATTATAATCAATTCACATCATAGTCTTTATCAATCCATGTGAGTACGGGAACCCCACTATTATAGCCGGTGGAACGGTCATGAGGGACATGCCCTGCCACTATTATAGCCGGTGGACCGATCACGAGAGTAACATACCCTGCCACTATTATTTTTCGGTGGACCGGTCTGGTCCCGACTCACAAGGTGTTCCACTATAAATATTTGTATCTTTTCCATGTCTTATCATTATTATGATTGGTTTGTTGAGCACGGAATCCCCCACTATTATAGCCGGTGGAACGGTCACAACGGTCATGCCCTGCCACTATTATAGCCGGTGGACCGGTCACGAGGGTAACATACCCTGCCACTATTATTTGCCGATGGACTGGTCTGGGTCCGGCTCAACATCTTTCTCTGTAAGTGATTAGTGTCTTAACATATCTTATTCAAAAGATTTTAACCCTTCACATGCATGAATCATTCTCTTTATACTTCACACATCACAAATAATAAAATTCCACAATCATAACTACACTGTAATCAATAAATACACATGATAACACAAACAACTCTAAGCAGCCATAACCAACCCTAATTGTCCACACCAAACCGTGGTTAACCACTCCAAACCCTATTTTACCATAACAACCATAATTAGTCATTCCAAACCTTAATTAACCCCAACAATTCACAATTAGCTACTCCAACCCTATTTAATCACAGCGACCCAGAGTTAATCACTCCAAACCCTAATTCGGTCTCCTCCATACCCTTATAATACTCCACGTACTATTTTCTGTCCATAACAATTCAAACGCCCAAATAATACTTGCATTACCTTCCTTACATCTCAAATCAACCTTTCATACATAAATTTCGCTCCCATGCAAACTTTACACATCCCATGCAACCTCTCGAACTTTTCATACAAACCCTAAATCCCATACAATCATTAACTCCCATGCAAAACCCTAACTCCACCATGCAAATCCTAATACCATCATACAACCATTAATACCACCAATACAACTATAATACCACCATGCAGACCCTAATACCACCATGCAGCCATTAATACCACCATGAAACCATTAATACCACCATACAAACCATAATACCACCATGCAAACCCTAATACCACCATGCAACCATTAATACCACCATACAATTCATAATACCATCATGCAAACCCTGATACCACCATACAACCATTAATACCACCATTCAAACCATAATACAACCATGTAAACCCTAATACCACTATGCATCCATTAATACCACCATGCAACCATTAATACCACCATACAAACCCTAATACCACCATGCAAACCCTAGATTTCGTCATACAAAACCCTAAATTCAATCCACACAAAACCAACAATCCATCCATACCAAACCCTAGATTCAAACCATAAAAAACCCAAAGATTTGTCCAAATAATACGATTGATTAGATTCTCCCATTCATAACCACAATTTAGGTTCTTCCATACAAGTCCATAAGTTAGATTATTCCACATAAAATCATAAATTAGAATCTCCCATATAAACCATGAATTAGATTATCCCATGTAACATCGTATATTACATTCTCCCATGCAAAATCATCCAACCATAATTTAGGTTCTCTCACACAAAACCATAAATTAAACTCTCTCACACAAACCATAAAAATCATATATCAGATTCTCCCACACGAACCCTAGAATTCTCATTTCATTCTTCCACTCATGATTCATTAAAATAATTAGGTCAACTCACCTCCCTTGGTCAATCTCCTTCCCCATCCTCCTTTTTAATCCTTTCTCCCACACAAAACACATCAACTCCCTCACATGCACGCCTTACAGGATCACGACACATATCATCACATATACATAATACATATGCCATATAAACACACCACACATACTTCAACTCCATGTCATGCCACACACGACATAATTGATAATGATAAACATAGGGTACGTAGCATGCGAAGCACATAATACATATAGACATACAAGAGGCCTTAGTTACGTCCTTACCTAAAGCGCCGGGCTTAGAGCACTCTCCTATAACTCCTTAGGGCTTTGATTTGATTCACCTATAAAAGGAAAAATACTAAGGATTAGTGTCTCTCCAACCAAAAGTACCATTACTCCTTATTTTAGTCTAAGATTAGGATTGTTATTATTAAAGGGAGTATTATATGTGAAAACTAGGGTTTTTATCTTCAAGTTAGCCCACTAGATATTACTAGCCAAAATATGATTATTTTAAATATTTAATGCCATACTTATAGTATTAAACATAATAGCTTTATTCCTATAATAATAGTACTAATACTAGTTATAGAAAAATAATGACAATAATAATAATAATAGTAATGCTAATGCTTATAGTGATAGAAGCCCTAGTATTCTTAAGGCTAAGCCTAATACTAGTATTAGGATAATAGTATAATAATTGCAATACCAACAAGTAAAAATATTCCTAAAGATAATAATGATAAAATTTATATTTTGAATAATAATAATATAAGGGTTCAAATGTTTTTGTCACAATAATAGTAATAAAATAATGATAATAGTAATAATAGTAATAACTAATAATGATACCATAGTAATGATGTTAGTGTTAAAGGCATTAGGAATAATATTAAATGGTAAGGTACTAAGGTTTAAGTATTCTTCTTATTTAACAACAAAATGATAA
The DNA here is from genome assembly GCA_039764185.1 of Tamarix austromongolica. Lineage (NCBI taxonomy): Eukaryota > Viridiplantae > Streptophyta > Magnoliopsida > Caryophyllales > Tamaricaceae > Tamarix > Tamarix austromongolica. The sequence continues at coordinate 95,235,884 of CM077818.1, read as the reverse complement.
CACACCAACTTCGAGTTAAATACAATTGATAATAATAAAAGTAGTAGTAATAATAACAATAATGATAAAGGTGTTAAGTATAATAATAATAACAATAATAATAATAATCAAATAAAGTTAGGCTAAGTAGTAATAATAATGATAATGATAATGATAATAATAATAGTAGTAGTAATAATGTTAAGTATAATAGAAGATAACAATCGAAAAGAATAATAGTAATATAAGAGTCCCAATATTTACACTAAAAGTGGTAATGGTCAAGTTAGTACTAGTAAGAAAATAATAATATTAATAATAGAGATAATAATAGTAGTAGTAATGATAATGTTATTAATAATGATAAAGATATTGTATAATAATACCATATTTATAAATATTCCTGAAATTAGTTTAGGTAGTAAGAGTGATACATAATAATAATGATAATAGTAATAATAATAATACTAATAATAATAATAGTAATAGTAATAACAACACAACATTAATAATACTAATAAGGATAATACTATTAATATTACTAAAAATTGTTAACACTTATATAAAATGGGTTTCTAAAGTTAGATTAACTAATGATAAAGATAATAATAATAATGATAATACCAACCATAATAATAATAATAATAATAATACCCTTAATATTAGTAAAAATTATTAATCACTTGTGCTAAAAAGGTTTAGGGGTTGAGGAGGTTAAAGAACCACCTAAGGTTAGTGGTGGAACCGGCGGCAGCGCGTGGCGGCGACGACGGCGGTGGTGGAGGAGGAAGAGAGGTGGAAAGATCAATGTGTAGGCTAAAGGAGAGGAGATAGAGGGGTGTTTGAGGTGGAGGAAGATGCAGTAGGTGAAGAGGGGTGGAATGAGGGTGGTGGTGTGGCTAGGAGTGGCGGCGCACGGTGGTTGGTGCGGCGGCCGAAGGTGGTGGAAAAATGGAGAAGGTAGAAGGCGAGGGAGGCAGGGGATGAAGGTGTGGGAAGGTAGGGGGAGGTTCCCTGGGTGTTTTAGAGGGTGAGGGAGGTGTTGGTAGAGGCAGAATTGGCGGCGGAAGGGGCGGCGAGGGGCTGGTCGGGGTGGCGATTTCACACGGCTAGGGCGGCACGTGCAGGGCGAGGTAGGGGCTAATGGTGGTTCTATTTTTTAGAGGGAGGTGCGGGGAAGGTTTTTGTGCGCGGAGTTTGCGGTGGAGGTGGCCGACGGTGGTGGGATAGGTGTCTGTTTGTGCAGCGGCGAAAAAAATGGGGTTATGGGCTGCGGGAAAAGGAGCTCGAACCAGGCTGCTAATGGGGGTATTTATAGGATAATTGAGGGGGAAAATGACGAAGGGGAGAAGAAGACACACGGGGCAAGTGTGGCAGGACCACCGGCCGGCGGTGGCAGGCGGTGCAGTCCTGCGAATTGCAGGTTAGGTCGGGTTGGGCAGAAAGAGGAAAGGAGATGGCACGCGGGGAGGGGAGAGATGGGACTTGTTGGGTCGAAAAAAAGGAAGACAACGACGGAGAGAGGGGCAGAGAGGGGAGGTCGGACGGCGTGCTGCTGTCGGTGGCAGGGTTGCAGGGTTTTGGCAGCTACAGATCGGGGTTTGGGAGGGAGGAAGACGACGACTGGACCGGTCGGTCCAGGGGGAGAAAGAAAAGAAAAATGAGGGTGGTTCGGCCAGCTGGGGGCAATGGGCAACAAAGGAGGGCTGGGGGGAGTTGGGCCACGCGTAGGGAGAAGGGAGGAGAAGGGTCTGGGCTGCACAGGCCAGCCCAGTCGGGGGGAAAGGAAGAAGAAAAAATAAGTAAAGGAGGAAGAAAGAAAAAGGAAAAGAAAGGAGAAAAAGGAAAAAGGAAAAAATGTTAAAATGGTTGGGTTGGGTATTTGGTCTTTATTTATATATATATTTAATTTAGATATTTAATTTTAATAATTATTATTTTAATTATAATAATTAAATTTATTTTTAAAAAATCTAGGCTATTTTGGATAAATTGTCCTTAACTTCCATTGTAATTAGTAAAATGTCCAAAATTTTCTAAATGATTTATTTATTATTTCTCCTTATTTTCCTCAATTAATTTCCTCTTTATTTAATAAAGTAATTTATTTTCTTAGTTTTCCTAAATAAATCATTATTTTGCCATAATTCCTAAAATAGGATTTTTTGGTATTTCAAGGATAAATCAATTTCAAGGGAGGATTCCTTGGTCAATCAAGAACCATAATAGAATGTCTTTGGAGCTAACTATACTCACATAACCCAAATAAGCCATCCTTAGAAACTTGCATAAGATCTCTTGTTCATGGAATTGAGCAGGGGATTGTATATCAACTCCATCAGTGTGCATACATAGTGAGTAAACCAATCTACCACTAGCATGTAAGACATTGTACAAGCAATTCCACATAAAATGCTCATGATACCATAATTTCTATGCGATGCTTTTATCATGCCATTCACACACTATCGCACAAGGGTATACCAAAAGTGAACATATGGATATACATATATGACTCTTGATTAATGAATTCTTATTGTAGAAGGATTATGGTTACATTTCAATATTAGATTAGGTGATAGATTACGAAGACAAGTATGAATAAGAGGATTATATGACAATGCAATAGTTAAGGAAAATACGTGGTAGCACAAGTTGCGTGTAGGGGGGTGTGTGTCTATATATATATATCATGATGGGTTATGCTAATGAAATTCTTTAACGATAGAACAATTAAGGAAGGTAAACATAGGTTACATGATGCACTTAGAGCTAATCAGTTACTATCTCTAATCAAAGTGGTAATATTATTCTTGTATGATAGTTTAATGAGAAATGAATTGGATTATGCATTCATTCACAAGTATGGTAAGGTATGAGCTCTTGATACTTTATGAGGACAAAACCAAACATATTAATTAAAAAAACCATATCAAGTTTGAGTATAAGATAATAAAATACCAATTAATTTTAACTCTTGATTTCATTTTTGTTATCATCTTTCGTTAGGTGAATATAAAATTATTTTACCCCAGGTTATTGAGTAATAGGTGGGATTATTTCCCATGGTCTCTCAATATCCATGTAAGCAAAACTAGATAGTATGGGCATCAAGTCTCAATTGAATCCAAATAACTGGTGGACATAAATCCGATCAAAGCCAAAGTAACCTAGTGAACATAAGTCTGACTCATGCATGCTAAAGTTACTCTCTTATAGTGACCAAACCCTTCAGTATCGATACCCCTATTAAATCATCAAATTCTAGAGTTGGAAAGGCACTGGGAGCAACTGGGACCCCAGGATCAATTACGATCCTGCTTGAAGGCACTTGAAGGAAAAGTATACTTGAAAGAAAACTAACCCTTGGTAGCTAATTGAGGATCGAATAATCCAGAATTGAAGTGATGATCATTCCACTTTAAGTGATTAATATCTTATTACATCAAGATGTAATATCACACTAAGGTTCATAAAAAACATACCAATTATTAAGCCATTCAAATCCCAAAGTAACCATATAAAGCTCTCATATTGTCCAATTTTTTCATTAAGGGTATCTTAAAGTGATCATCTCATTACTTGATAAAATATGCCAAATGGAAAATTTATACAATGTCAATATCATCTATAAATACCCAAGACAACATTCAACTTCCGTTTATTTCTCTTTATTCACCATTCAAGTCTTGTAGTTGAATAATATATGATGATAATTTTAATTTTGTACTTAAGTGATAATAATCACATATATTTAATTACTTGAGCTACAATGATATAAAATTGATGGAATTAAATTATGAAAGAAAGATAACAAGTTGTTTCGTCCTATGAAAAATAGAAGGAGCTCAAGCCCATGAAGAAAGAAAATAAAAAACAGCATAAGAGGGGGCAGGGTGAAGAGATAAGGAAGAGAGAAATAAGGTTAATGGTGGGATGTGCAAGTAGGGAGATAGGAATGGTAGAAGAAGAAAAAAAGGGTGCACAGACGCACAAAAAGAAAGAAGGAGAGAAAGAAATAGAAAACAATGCAGAAAGAGAAGGATAAAAGACAACAGAGGATTAAGGAGAAAAAGAAGAAAAAAAAAGGACTGACTTTGTAGAGGCAGATAGGATGAACTCGCATAAGAGAAGAAAGAAAGAAAAATATGAGGGTATAAAAGAGAGGATGAAGAAGGGACAGGTGACACGGGAGGAGAAAGATAGATAAAGTAGATGTTACATGGAGAAAAGAAAGAAGAGAGAGAGAGAGAGAGAGAGTCACAAACAACGGGATAGAGGAGAGAAAAAAAAAGCTTCAGAAGAATTTATTTTAGATGAAAATAAGCAATTTTTCATTCGATTAAATTGCTAAAATTTTCATCCATATATATTTGCAGTTTTTTTCCATTTCTAATATATATATTTTTGTGTAATTAATTTATTTATTATAATTGGCTAAATAATTTCTAATGAGGAATAGAATGAAGCCCTAGACTATGGTTTTTGTTATAAAAATAATTTTCTTTGTTTTATAGATTGTCCTTTGACTTTAACTTAATTGCTATAATTTATATATGTGATTCTGTCAAGTATTATTTATATGGTACATGCCTCATTTTAGCTTCCTCATAGTGATGGTATGTGGGATTATATGATTGCTAGGTGAGTATATGAATATGCTAGAATTTATATATATAAATTGTAGCTAAGTTAGATAATAATTCACCTAATAATTTTGTGATTTTAACCAGAGTAGTAACCATTTAAATACATGTGGGTTGAAAGAATGGGAATTCAACAAGACACGATTGAGATACTAATTTGGGAAATTAGATTGGCATCCTTCAATTTGTGCTTTATACTTTAAATCTAGTAAAATATAAGAACTGTTTGTTGCGACTGTACTGCTAGAATTTAATAAAATTTAATATTGATTCTTTGTCATATTAATCATTTAAGGAAAGTAATATAAGATTTATAAATTTGCTTTTGGCTAACATTTTGGTTAGTCTCTTTTTTATGATCAAAATATGACTTAGAATTATTGTCATATTTCGACCTAGTCTAGTGACAGATTTTGACTTGCGTAGCACATTCGTTGTACTGGTATTCACCCATATTTATTTTCTTATTTAATTTTATTATTTTATATTTTTAACCCCCGCAATTGTATTTTTCTTATTATTTACTGTATGTGATGTAGAGTCTTTTATTTTATTAATTGTGAGCAAACTAAAATTTGGTGAACCCTCTAAAACCCCAGCCTAGAAAGATACCCTTATTTACCAATAATAATATTGACAATAAGAGTGTTTATATTACATACTAGCTACAACCACATCAATTTTTGGCACCATTGCCAAGGAATGACAACTTTACCTTTATTTTGCTAGCATTTTTTAGTATATTGTGTGTGTTTTTCTCGATTCATTATTATTATTATTGTTGTTGTTGTTGTTGTTGTTGTTGTTGTTGTTGTTGTTGTTATTTTGTGTGTTTTCTTTCTCACGCGGTTTACTAATTTATGGGGTTTGTTTTATTGTAGGTACTCTCAAGTGAATGCATACAAGAGAAAATCCACAAGGAAAACCTTTACCATTGAACCTTGAATTAGAAAATCTAATCAAGCCATTAGAAAGATAAAGATTTCTAGTTCTCCTTCATCACAAGAAATGAGATGAGACTTTTGGTTCTTCGTTATTATCAAAAGTAGAAGAAGATGATGCAAAAATTAGGACATCACTAAAGGAAGAGCCTATCTAGTTTGCTCCTATGGCAGCCAATAAGAGTCTGCGAAAGGTGGTATCTCACAATATAGTGGAGGCAGTCCCTACATGCATTGGTTATCTTGAGCCCACCATTGGTAAAGAAAGAGATTTTAAGCTCAACTCTAGTCTACTTCACTGACTTTCCACTTTTTATGGAATTTGTAGTGAAGACCCTAATAGTTTTTTAAAGGATTTTCAATTTATATGTGTTTGTATATGCTCTACCGATGTAGATCTTTAAATCTTGAAGCTTAAGGCATTTCCATTTACCTCAATGGATGGTGCTAAGGATTAACTCTATGAGTTACCTACAGGACATATCTACTTTTAGGATACTTTGACTAGTGCCCTCTTGTTGATCTAATAAAAGCCTAATAAAGCATTCCATGCTTACTACAATAGGTAAAAGGAATTTCCATCACATTACCCACAACATGGGAGGTAAAGGAAGAGAACTTGCTCCAATAATTTTACGAGGGACTCACTCCACTTGAGAGAAACATGTAAGATGCAACTAATGGTGGTTCTTTCATGGATAAGGATATCACTTCAACTCAAGCTTTGTTGAAAAATCAAGCTTCTACCATGTAACAATACAATGGTCTCTCCACCCATGCAAGAGTAAATGAGGTAAGTTTAAGTCAATTTGATGATAAAATTAACCACAATCCTACCATTTATCAAAGAATATTCCAAGTGGATCCCTAAGGCCAAAGATGTAGGTTCAATTGAAGGTCCACTAAAATCCAACCCTAACTCTTGTTATTTATCCATTTATTTAAATAGTAGAGTGAAGTTCATTGTTTATAGACAAGGTTAAAGTGAGGTTAATATGAGGTAAACTTAAGGCCATCGCATATGTCCATATTATTTTCTCCTATAAATGCTAAGTCATTTAAAATTGCAAGGGTTTACATTTCAAGACCAATATATAAGTCATTATAAGTCTATTAGATATTATTATTATTCATTACATATATACGAGCCATAAGAAGAATCCATTTTAGCCATCTAATCATCTACTCATTTGATGGTTAAGAGAAAGGCTAAATGGTGAGGTTAAGGTCAACTTGGTTAAGTAGGATCAATTTTATCTTTACTAAGTTCAATCCATCAACTAAACTCAATTAATCAAGGTAAATTATAGATACTAGAAACTTAGGTCATTATCCAAGCATAAGAAAACTCAAAAGTCACATTCGGGAAGAACTAGGCAAGGAAACAATTCTAACCGAGATCAGTTGATGGGTTTCCAAAAACCAGTCAATCTATTTGAGTGCTACTAAACCTTCACAATAGTGGAAATCCAGCCAACTAATCAACCCCACCGAGCGACTGTTTGGTTAAATCAATCGATGGGTCTAAGAACAGGTTAAGACTACTTGGGTCACTAAACAACCAGTCGATCAGTTGACCCAAACCAGTTAGTGGGTTTAATTTGATACAAGGAACACTAAAGTCACAAGCCAACTATTCAATTGGTTGGCCCAATCGATTGACTATTGTAGAAACCACAAGATCAGTCAGGGAAAAAAATAGCCCCCCACCAAGCACATTACACACAATCACATTCTAAAAACTTTACTCAATAAAAACAAACATCAATCATGGATCAATCATGGTTATTAACAAGCTATAATCATTGATTAACATGCGAAATACTAAAATCATATTGAGAATCTCAATGGTATAATAAAATCATGTGTTTACCTTATGAACTAAAATAAAGATCTAGGAAATCATACATCACATACCCTTCGTATTCGTTCATTGTGAAATAGGTTGTAAATCATACTACACATACTAATGTTGCTTGGGATGCTCAGAATATCAATGTTGGTTATGAAATCCAAATCGTACCCATAAGGCTTATGCACACAAGATTTCAAGTCGACATTCCTACTAATTATTTCATTTATGCAACATTTACATGCTTAAAACATTTCTATTTTTTAAAACTCTTGGTTTTAGATAAACACAAAACATTCATTTCACTTACTCTTACCATTTCCCACAAAATAGGAAAGATAATGGTTTGCTTCAAAAGACCTTACCAAACCCACCAAAGAGAGAAATAAGTATTTGAAAATCCAAACATTTTCCAATACTCGAACACCTTAAATGATATGCCATTTGAAATTAGTCAACCTTTAATATTATTCAAGGAAAATCAAACAAAAATTACAGAGAGGTCGCCTCCTCAAGAAGAAAATGGAGAACCCAGAAGATAGTAGCTAATCCCTCACTCTTTTTTTTCAAATCGAACCCCATCTTACTTAAGATCAAAACAAGGAGCTAGAGGAAATATTAGAAGAGGAAAGGAATATCATAAATGAAGGGAAAATGAAAAAATAATGTGGACGGAGCAAGTATGAATAATATTATGGAGGTTTGGAGATTAGGGAAGAAGGGGGGAAATTGAAGGTTTTTATTAAAATTGTTGAGGGTTTCTAGTAGAAAAAAAGGGTAATGGGGTTTATAAATTGAGACTCCAAATTCAAGCTTCCAAGTGCACGTTTTTGGAGGTCAAAGAAGGCCTTTTTTGCCATTAGGCTCAAATGGTGAAAAATGAAATGTTTTAGGTAATGTGCCTTAGAAACTTTGAACACAAAAGGGAATGAAGACAACAAGGAGAGGGAATAAAAGATAGAAATCTTTAGAGGTTTTGGGGATGAATCAACCATTCAAGAATCTCATAGAAGAGAGGAAGAGGAAGAGAAGAAGAAGAAGAAGAAGAAGAAGAAGAAGAAGAAGAAGAAGAAGAAGAAGAAGAAGAAGAAGAAGAAGAAGAAGAAGAAGAAGAAGAAGAAGAAGAAGAAGAAGAAGAAGAAGAAGAAGAAGAGAGTTGGAGTCATAAAAATGACTTTTGAGAACTTGCCCTTCCACAAATCCGTAGAAAATTGATAAAAAAATGTTAAGTGTGCTCAAATGCTTCATAAAAATCATAAAAAAGCTAATTAGAACAAAATCATGATGCTACAAAAAAAGTAGGAAAAGTTTCGCAAGGAAATATTTGATTTGAAAATTGAACTCGAAGAACAACTAGTTAAGTCGAACTAGTCAACTGATACTCTAAAACATTTGACTATTTCATTGAATTTCAAAACCTTATTTAAGCAACAAACCAATTGATTGGTGCCACCAAACCAATTGAGTGGTATTTTGAAAAACATTTATCTTCAAAAATTCAACCTAAGCCCAACCAAAACAATACCAAGCTTCAAACACACCTCTAAACCATGATCAAATACTCTAAAACTGCCATCAATACATAGATTAACACATATAAAAGACTTTAAAACTTGGGTATTACATGTGGACTTTAATTGAAACTAAACCCAAAGAAATCAAATGGGTAAGACCCAAATCTGACCCTGTATTATTTGAATCCAAAATAACCTAACCCAATGCAGACCTTACCCGAACCACCATTACCTAAATTGAACTCAAACCTGTAAGACACCAAAACTTGAACCCGACCTAACCCGATTACATAACAACCCAACCCAAACCCATCCCTTACGACCCATTTTCCACCTTTATCTATATATATAAATTATTGTATAAAAGATCCAAGACCCAAAAATTCGATTATACATTAAATTTTCTTTCTAGCATTTAGAATATCCTATCTAACTTTGTTGAAAAAGATATCCAACTTTTAGGGTATCTAATTTTGATCTAAATTATCAAATCTAAATATATATATATATATATATATATATATTATTGTATTGATTATTTCAATAATATGTCATAATATTGTGATTTTATAGTGATATCATTAATTATAATATTTTAATACTCTTTTTAGATAAACTAAGACACTTATATGAGTAAAAATATGGATATTAATGGAATTAAATATCAATAAAAATATTAATATTACTAGATTTACATTCTTTTTTATCAAAAATCTCTTAGAAAAGTTATTAAAATTGCTAAAATATTGTTTTAATCAGATATATATGATATTCAATCCATATTTGATATGTATTTTTAGATATCTGGTTAAAGGAATACTGAATAGGCATCTAATCCAATTGAAATGAATATTCGATTATGAACATCCCTACCTATATATGACAATTGATTTGATTAATGATTATAACTTTTGCTTGAGTGATGCAAATGGATTAATTATTTGACCCTTTTTTTACTCTTCATGGACTAATTGATCAACCTTTTTTTTTGTTCTAAACAAAATGCAACAATGACGTTTACATGTCATCCACAATAGTCAAACAAACATTAACACACACACACAATGTGCCTATTGTGTGACCTTTTTACTAACTTATTTATAGTTTTAAAATTGAATCATTTTTTATTTGGATTATGAATATATATATATATATATATATACCATAACATTTTTTAAAAATCTTTATAAATAGATACTTTTTATTGTTATATTTTTAGATTAAAAAATTATCTGTTTATGTTTCACTATATTTATACTAAAAAATTATTATTATGGAACTAATGTTGTCTATATTCATGTTTCACCATTTTACTAGCAATTTTCACCATACTTATATTTCTTCATGATTGTAATTATATTTCATCATTACTACAGTAATGTTGTACTATTAATATATTTATACTAATGTAAAACATAAGATGTGTAAAATATAAGGATAATATTGGTGAAACGTAAATACAATAATAGTGAAATAGAACACAATAATGATAAACATTGATAGAAAAATAATAAAATGTGAGTATAACTTTGGTGATTTATAAGCACAACAATGGTAAAATATAAGTATAGTAATGGTACGCTTAAGGCAAACATATTTCCTTTTGGAAAGTATAGTGATGGTAAAAGATAATATAATGTAGTAATAATGAAATACAATTATGGTGAATATAGATGTAAAAAAAGGTAAAATTGAGGCATGTAAAACATCAATTAAATAATAGAGAAAGTTTAGCACATAAATGGTGAAATAAAAACACATTTTTTTGTTCAAAGTATAACAATAGTATTGTCAATTTATAGAGAAAAAGTACCACGAACATTGTGATTTTTTTATAATCTAAGATTAAGATAAATTAGTCTAAAAATATAAAATATAAATAGACTAAAAATGTCAACTTGGTGTCAATTATACAAAGTTACACCCTATAGCTAGTGACAACATGGTATTTGCAAGAGAAAAAACATACAAAAAAGTAATTTTTGGATAAAACAAACTACAATAGTGTTGGTAAATAATTCACTTATACCAACAGGGCATTATCTATTGGCAAAAACCATTTTTTTTGTTGGAAAAAGTTTTACCAACAGATATTTTTCTGTGACAAAATTGTGGATAAAAATTCTGTGTTTAAAAGTTTTACCCATAGATAATTATGATCTCTTAGAAATAATTAATAATGCCGACAAATATTTATCTGTTGGTAAAACTTATATCCACAATTGTATCTGTTAGTAAAATTATTAACCACAAAACGATATCTGTGACTAAAACTATTGTCCACAAAATGATATTGGTGACTAAAAGTATTACCCACAAACCGATATATGTGAATAAAATTATTACCCACAAAACAATATCTATAACTAAAAGTATTATCCACAAAATAATATATACTACTAAAACTATTACCAACAAATATATATTATTGGTTATATATTTTTTAACCTATATATATATATATATATATATATATATATATATATATATATATATATATATATATCTATTCTTAAAACGATAATGATGTCCATAATACCTGTTGTTGTAATATTTACCTGTAATAACAACTTATCCTTATATACAATGAAGTACACCGTACATAATCATCACTGTTTAGTTTATTTGTCAAAGTGATAATATAGTCTTGTAGGTACAATACTATAAATACAACTTGTAATATATGTTGACATATAAGACATCTTCATTAACACATCAAACACCATCCTCTTCATTCTCATCATGTTCAGCACCTCCAACGACTTCATCGCCTTCAACATTCTCTTTGATAATCATAAAGATGTATTCCCTAATAAAATATGCAAGTAACTTAATCATATCAATATAAATTCATACCCGGAAGCTAAATAAAGGGATTTTTAAAATTTTCTCAAAGTCCTTAATTAAGAGGGAGAGTAGGTGCGAGAAAAATTAAGTATTTGGAAGAAAACTTAAAATGGCTCTCTAATCCAGTATAATTATGGAAAAGCATTCTCAATAGTTTTAGAACTTTATCGCAAAATGGTAAAATAGGAAGGAAAACTAAAAATTGAATGGATTTTGAGTTTTTATTTACATGTAATAATCTAGGAGCTCGTGCAACTTGCAACCTTTATTAGGTAATTAGAGTTCACATGGCATGCATATTTCAATCATCAACCAATTTTAATGTTTGCAAATTATACTCTTGGAAACATAAATCAAAAGTTCGAAACCCCAATATTCTATAGGTCTTTTGGAAGTAGTCTGCTGCAATTGTATATGAGGGTTGTGATGGTGTGTACATCTAGACCTATACCTAGACTATATCAATGAAAAAATTCATATTTAGGTGTTACTTTAGTCTTGGAAATATTAATTACAAAATAATATCTTCTAGGGTGAGAAACAATGAATAGCTTCAAGCCTTACAATTTAAGCCTTTTGGTTTTTGACATGATAGAGTCAATCTATTCCACAAGTTCAAATCTTTAGAGCTCCCATTATACTATTCCAAGATGTGTGGTTTCTAAAACTGGTATAAGCAAGCCCATGACTTATACCCAAAAAAAGTATGCATGTACAAAAGAAAGTTGAAAGTATAAAATCATTAATCAAGCCAAACCCAACAACTTATACTTTTAGGTTCATTAGTTCAAATACATAGTCTAAGAAAGGCATCATGTGACCACTTATCACCTAAAAAGAGAAACATCCCGAATGAATCCTCCCTTTAGGTGTACTCTAGTTAAACTTAAATATAATTGATATAATAGTTTGTCTAACAATTGCCCTTAGGCACTTGTCAAGACTTTAATTTCTTTTCCTAAATGATGTAATTAGATAACTAATTGTACATACATGCACTAGTTGGCATTATTAAATGTCAATGTTCTTTCTATTTTTGATGTCTTAACATGGCCACCTATTAAACTTTATATCATTCAATGAACAAAAATATAAAAGTAGGTCAAATGATATCACAGTAATAATTAATCACAATAGCACATATGAAAAAAAAAAGGATGTGGCATGGACAGGTTAAAAGAAAACTAGAGATAGAGCAACAAAGTGCAGGGTGTTGGTTGCTTCCAGTGCCAAAAGAGGTCAAGGAGCTAAAATAATGTGAACAAATGCTCAAGATGTTGCTTATATGGAGTTAAAAGTGAAGAAGGATTTAGATGAAGCAAAATGGTACATCTTATAGATTTGACACTAAGCAATGTAGGACAGATCAGGAAAAAGGGAAATTCTTAAAAAGATAAAATGAATGGAAAGAAGGAATCACAAATAACAAAAGGCTTATAGATTTCTAAGGTTTAGCAATTTATTTATTTCAAAATCGTAACTACACCCATGAAACTTAGGCATTTTTTCCCAGTTACTTGAACACCACAAGTCTAAGCCACAAAGCAAAAGGTTGGACTACATCAACTGCAACTAATATCATCGGTACTATGAGACTTAAATATTTCACTTGAAATCTAGGGTTTTAGGCTCAAAAATGCAATTCGGTTGAATTCTATTAATTTAATTTAATTCAATATTTAGAAATGCAATTAGACATATTATATAACATATCATATAATCAATTGATCAAAATCAATAAAAGAAATGCCCAATTTAGCACAATTAGGGTTTTTGAGCCCGAAACGCAAATCCGATCAATTCTTGCTAAAATATATAAATTGACAGTTTGGAATTGTAATTAAATTTATTCTAATGTAAATTATATAATCAATTGAAAAAAATAACCCAATTACACAATCCAATTTAGACCCACAAGAGTTTTGACCTAAAAATTCAATTTAATTCCGCACAATTTTTCCAAATCAACACTTCCAAAATGAAATTAAATATATTTCAAAAGATATTATTAAATCAATTGAGTGAAACGATTCAGTTATGCAACCCAATTTCATTATACACGAATTTTGACCTAGAAATCCAATTCCGATTAATTCCGCATAAATTTCTAAAATTGACGATTCCGATATGAAATTAAATACATTTTACAGCATATTGTAAAATCAATTTACCTAAAATAACTTAATCGGACAAATCCGAAAAATTCAGGCATAATCCGGCCAAAAATCCAATTTTCACAAATCAACCAAATACACTATAATTAACCACTCTAAATCAATCATACAACTTATATATGCATAATCAAACAATCAATTTAGCTTATCATAAGATAGTTCATACTCAATTAATCAAAACAAGGGTTAGAATTTTTAAAAATTTATACCAAATGAAACTAATAAGTCGGGACGGGTGGAGACTAAAGAAGATGTGCCTAAGGTCGAGGACTACTCGCCGACAGCCAGTGAGGCTCGACAACCAGAAATATTTTCTACGGATAAAATTATTAAAATACATTTTACTATTTTAAACAAAAAATTTATAATTTAAAATATGTGTGTGTGTGTGTGTGTGTGTATCGTTAAAAAAATAGAACTGCAAAACAAAATCGTAATCACACGACGAAATTATAATAAAAAAAAGAATCTAAAATATTAATAATCGAAATACGAGGAAGAACAGAAATACATATTTTTAACCGAAAATCAAAATCATATGAATATAATAAAATCATAATCATGAAGGAATTTATGTAGAATGATCCGTAATAACAACGATTAATTAAATTTAAATATCAAGTCAAAATCGTTGATAAATCTATAAAAAAATAAAAAAAATAATTAAATATTTACATCAAATTACGCTAATAAAATAATTAGGTTTAATAAAATAAAATTAAAAAATATGGGGTATTACATTAATAAAAGTCATAATTTTGAATTAATTTTTCTAGAATAATCCACAACAACAAATGATTAAATAAATTCCAATATGAATTTGAAATCGTCAATAAAACTATAAAACCAATCACAAATAAAATAATTAAGCATTTTCATCAAATTTCATTAATAAAATCATTAAGTTTAAGGAAATTAAATTTAAAAAATAGGAGGTATTAAAATAATTATATAGATAAATATAATAATATTAGGCTCAAGAAGATCTAACAACCATGGGTACACCACCACCTAGACCCTCATCGTGTTGATCAAGTAGCAAGACCCCCATTATATAGGTCATTCAAAGTCTCACTTCACTGATTATTACCTTTATTATAATATTTATTATTATAATTCATATAATAATGAGAGTTACCATAATTATTAATTATTATTATTATTATTATGACAACTTTTATAATTTTTAAGAATAATTATTATTATTTTAATTATCATAGTGATGTTATAATAATATTAAAAATAATTATAATAATAATTATAAATATGGTTATATATTATATTATTAGTATTTCATATAAAAATTAGCAATTATCATAATAAGAGAAATATATCATGTGTAAGAGGAATGAATCTATTGTGCCACGAGATATAACAATAGTTGAAACATTTGTCTTCCTTATATACTAATACCAACAGATATATGAGTGAGTATTAGTTTTGTTGGTACAATGTTACTAATACCCACAAATATAAAAGTAGGTAAAAGATCCGTTGGTATAACACACTATTACCAATAGATAAAAATTTTCTTTTGGGAAAATTTCTTCAT
This sequence comes from Tamarix austromongolica, assembly GCA_039764185.1. Taxonomy (NCBI): domain Eukaryota; kingdom Viridiplantae; phylum Streptophyta; class Magnoliopsida; order Caryophyllales; family Tamaricaceae; genus Tamarix; species Tamarix austromongolica. The sequence continues at coordinate 95,220,379 of CM077818.1, read as the reverse complement.
TGCCCACAAAAAAATATATGTTGGTATTAGTAACTTTTGCCAACCAAAAAAAATGCTGTGACTAAACTTCTGTTGGTACAAGTCATAAAATTTGTAGTGATTGTGATTTTTTTATAATCTAAGTTTAAGAAAAATTAGTTTAAAAATATAAAATAAAAATAGACTATAAATGTCAACTTGACATCAATTATACAAAGTTGCACCATATAACTACTGACAACATAGTATTTGCTAGAGAGAGAGAAAAAACATACAAAAAAGTAATTTTTAGATAAAACAAACTTTCATATTTACCTTGAAGGCCCTTGAGCAACATTAGTAGGGGAGTTTGGATGATAGGAGCATTAGACTTTTGTATATCTTCTTCATCTTCTCTCCTACTTCATTTTTATAACACAAAAACTTTCATATCCTACAATGGGTGATTTTAATTTAAGTATTTTCTTCTATCATTACATTTCTATTTTATTTACGGTTCATTTATTTTAATTAATGCACCCATCTAAATTACTATTTTAATATACTCATCTTTCTCCAACTTTTTTTAATGCAACCATATCATGATTTTGGAACTACACCTCTCTTCCAACTAAAATTTCCACATTATTGGAGAGGGTCTTTCATATAGGGATCTTAGTTGTAAAAAAAATACATTCTTTCCCCACTAAATTTTCTCTTAAGAACCACCTTATTTAGAAACTACATGATGTCTACCTTGCTTAGCTCATCTCAATGGCATAAAAAATTATCTTTCATGACTCATCCTCTAAGGATGATGGGAATATGAAATAGAGCAATACGTCAATCCTCCCTACCTTTGACAACATGAATAGCCATTTTCTTTTGTTTTTCCCCAACCCTTAAGTTTATAATGTGGGATAGGGGAGAGTGTTTGTAACACCCCTAATTTTCTCAACATGAAAATTCCATATTTTGAAAGAAAAACCAAAGGATGTTAATGTAACATTTTAAAATTTACTACTAATTATCATTTTGTGGAAGCAAAATATTAATATAATTTAGTATTACAGACATAACCAACGTGAGTTTGGCTTACTGTATCATTCTCATATTGAGTACAAGCAAAATTTTTATGCCTTAAATAAGATAAATAAGAGAACAAAAGAAATATTCATAAATATTCAAGTACATACTATCAGTATGAGGAAGTAAGAACGGGGCATACACCATATAATTTAACCTAATAGAATCACATATATAAATTATATCAATTTAACTAGAGTCAAAGCATAATCCCATGAAACAAAGAAAATTATTATTCCATCTCAAGTTATTGTCTAGTGCTTCAATCTATTTCCTAGAAAAAATTATTTAGACAATCATAATATATTAATTATATATATATTATAAATATGTATCAAAAATAGAGAAATAAATAACTAAAAATAAATATGAATGATTTTTTTAGCAATTCAATCAGATGAAAAATTATTTATTCTTCACCCAAAGATGTCTCTTATGTTTGCTTAGTTCCCTTTTTATTCTCTACTCTACACTTCTCTCCCTCTCTCTCTTTCCTATGAGCCCTCTACAACATCTATTATGTCTCCTTGGTCTCCCTTGCACTATCTCTTTTCCCTTTTTTTCTCTTTTTCCGCCAGTCATTTCTTCTCTTCTTTCTTCCTACACCCCCCTCTCTTTCCTCTGTTGGATTTTCTTTTCCTTTTTTCTTTCTCTCCTTCTTTTTCTAGGCCCCATCGCCCCTCTCTCTATGTTATCCTCTTTATATCTTTCTTTTTTATTTCGCTTTTTTATCTCTCTTTGTTTCTTGTGCTTTATTTTGATGCAGTTGTCTCCCCATTGATGTCTCTCTTTCTTTCTTCTATCCCAATGCCTCTCTTCAATCCAGGCCTCCTTCCTTTCCTTTTTTTTTCTTTTGTGCCATCATTCCTCTCTCTTTTCTTCTTCATGGGTCTATCATTTCTCTCTTTTCTCCTGTCCTTGCTGGTCTTTTTTTTCTTTTCTCAGCTCCCTTTATTTGGGCCTTTTTGTTTTCTTTTTCTCTCTTCTTATTTGTTATTCCAAGCATAATCCAAATATCTGGAAAAAAAAATTAAAGGAAATAATAAATAATCTCATAACTTAATACCACAAATTTTATATCATTTTAGCTCAAATAATTAAATATATATGATCATTATCACTTAAATATAGAATTATAATTATCCTCATAAATTATTCAAATAAAATATCAAAAGCTAAAATTAAAAGGGTATAAAATACGAAAAATTATACATTCATTAGTGGAACAAGATTGTACAATCGGTCCAAACTCATAAATATTCCACTTTAAAATTTTGAATTAGTGTCTTAATTGTATGGTTGATTATCTCATTATTTGTCATGCATAATAAGTGTAAATGAACAAGGCATAAGATAAGACTCAACCAAGTAATATCATGTAAGATCATACTTTACATAATGATCATAACTTATAATGCAGTACAATGAAATCATAGTTTAATATTGATAACATGATTTCCAGAAATGTAGCTATACTAACATGATATTGCATACAATTAACTTGTCGCATTAAAGCCCTATCCTAAGACATGTATCCTCACATAACTCAATTCTAATCTCTAAGCAAAATAATCCTAATCGCTCACCTCCAAAATCACTATATGCTCACCTAAAAGCTAAGAAAAGCCATGAAAGCTAAGAAAATCCGTGATTAGAAATATAGGAAAACAATCAAGGAAAGGTGAGGAAGGAAGGAAGGATAGGAGGGGAGAACTGAAGAAAGGATTGGCTCGCAAGGGTTGGTTAGTGTTGGGTTACTAGCATGAGTGATTCACTTAGCAACAAGGGAAGAAGGACAAAATAATTCCACAACAGGTAGGGTGGAACACAGGCTCGGCACCACACGATCAAGGATTAGCATGCAAGGTGATAATAAATGGCAACACAACTCAACAATGACAGCACAACCTATGCAATGACAACATAAGCTTGGCAAGATAGAACATGGGCTAAGTAAAAGGAAGCACAAACTTGGAAAGGGAAAACACAAACTCGGTGAGGAACAAAAACAAGCTTGGAAAAGATAATGTAAACTCATTAAAGATAAGGGACATAGTGGAGGCTTGATTGTGTGAAGAATTCACACAAAAGGCTGGAGTGCTCATGAAGGTTGGATTTTGAATGGGTTTGGGTGTATTTTGCTGGGGGGAACTCACCGAAAGTTGTGGTTATGAAGGAGTTTATTGGAAGTTAAGGAGATAAAATTTCATAGCAAAAAAGGAAGGGAAGATAAATTTTATGGCTTACAATGAATAATCAAAAGTGAGAGGGGGTTATATATATCCAATTTGTGTGGGGGGAGGATGGGGTGAGGGAGTAAGAAAGTGAAATCAGGTGGCAGGGATAGGATGAAGAAAATAGTGGGAGAAGAAATGGGAATGGGGGCAATGGCATACATATAGTGAAAAAAATAGGAGATTGTGCAAGGATTTGAGGAAAAGTTGGGTGGTTTTGGTTTGCTTAACCAAACTACAGTAGATTATAGTTTGGGTAAGGAAAAGACTATATAAGGTAAGAAAAAATAGGAAAAGGAAGAAAAGAGAGAGAGAGAAATGGAGAACAGGGGTAGGGTTATAGTTTGAGTTAAATTTAGGATTAAAAGATTAGAAAAAAATTAAGATCCTAATCACACGGAAACAAGGTTAGGTTAACTTTGGAGTATTACAGTTGCTACATCGAACATGAGAGAAGTATGATCATCACTTAATTTATACCCTATGAAAAGCAAAACAAAATGAGACAAAAAAATGAATACATGCACTAACAAGATAACAATATTATAGATAATTATGATAATATGATAGAAGAGAGAAATGATACACAATCTGAAAACAAAAATTAAAGCTAAGAATTTAAATAATGAGAAATAACAAATCATTCCAACACTGTGGGTAAAGACCTATCTATACATGTTTGCCTAACTCTAAACTATGAATAAAAGAAATATAATATCATACTCATCAAACAATGGTCAAATACTAACTCACCTCCTCATCCTTAACATACTCTAATTGAGAATATTAACCCTATAAATTATCTTATGATCCCTAAAACAAAAGTTGGATCAAAACAATGACCACATAAAATAATATCAATATAGTGAAATACTAGTGAAATAATATATTCTATACCATGGTAAGGCTTCTACTACACATAGGGATCATACAACAACATGGAATAGAAATCATATCACGACATATTGATAATAACACCAAATAACTCATGAAACTCATACTATGTAAACCATATTATTATCATTCCAATTAGGTAACCACATAAGTTCCAATAATTAAGATATTCGAGCAACAACACCTATTTCTCCACTATAAACCAAAGTCATGAAAACATAACACACACAAATGGGATACCACACCTAGCCAACATATGTCATACAGCTTTCAAAAGGGATACCATACCCACCACAACTTGAGTATATAACTACCACAATGGCTAAAACACAATGGGATACCACACCCATCTAACATGGCCATGCTAAATGTTAGGAAGCTTGTATAGAGATATCACACTCACCTAACTTGGACACCTGATGTCATACTAACCTACCACAATATTAATCCTAACCCTAATAATATACACATACCCCCTACCAACCACAACCTGATAAATCAAAAAAAAGGTTTCGAGTGAAAATATAAAATATAAGGAAAACTAATATATTAACTCCTTATTAGCTACCCCAAGAGTTGAAGAAAAAGTCTTGTTGGCACAAAATATTAATTAGCATCATTAGCATCTTATAAGTGATATCACAAATCACAACTCATTTCCAATTATTAATCCCAAGATGGGTGTTTTAATTGTTTACATCAAATACAAGCTAAGGCATCCAAGCCATAAAAGATACAACTAAACCATTTCATATTTCCATTATTTCAATTATTAAAGGTACATGCCATAATCTAAAGTTAAAGACTAATGGTCAAAATAGGTCAAACCTCAAGGGTGAAATCCTTAAAATACCACATAAGTCCTGGGGGACCAATTAGCTAGTTCAACAAACCATTAGATTTGTTTGGGATCTGTAACCAAACAAAGCATAACCAAATGAGACAAACTAATTGACAGGTTTCAAGATAAACAATCAAATAGTAACTAATTAACTGATTAAGCCCTTAACCAATTCACTGGTACAAGGCCAAAAGTATTTAAAGGAAAGTCGTTTTAGCTAGTTAACTGTTAGGCCCAAACCAATTAACTGATTTGGCCCATAATAGTTGACTGATTTATCTTGGTAAAATGATTATAAAAGCATGTGATTTATTAAAATAAATTCCTAACTTAGCCAATTAATCCTAGCATGCATATATATTGTTAGAGAACACATAAAATCATGCTTACACTCTGAAAGCATGGATTCATGCTCATCAATCAATTTACACCGCATTCCCAAGTATAATTTGCCAAAATCATGCGAAATCTAAAATAGTAGAATATGCTCAACCTCTAATAGTATAAAGTCATAATTACATGCTCAAACTCAAATAAATCACCACAACACATGATTAACATGGGAAAAAATCTAAAATCATATCAATACACATATTAAAACTTAGTAGTTAACTAAATTAGAGGCAAGATTACCTTACCTTCAAGAAATATCTTCTAGCAACTAATATTTCTCCTAGGTTGATGGAATCTATCAATTATGATCTGCCCAAGATTAGTCTTTCTAAGAAGAAGAAAAAGATCCTCCCATAACTAGTATTTCTAAAAGGAAACATTATCAAAAAAAATTTAACCTTTCTCTACACTTTAACCCTTCTTTCTTTAGTGGAAAAAAATGAAGAATGAATGCAAGTATTAGAAGAAGGAGAAAAGAGAGAAATGGAGGAAATTATGAGGAAAATCATAGGTTCAAAAGGAAAAAGATAGAATGAAGGCAAGAAGAACACTTAGAAAATATTTTAAGGAAAAAATAGGAAAGGAGAGAGTGTTTGCAAGGGATAAGGGATGGAGAAAAAAAAATGAGATCAGTAGAAAATCAAAGTTGACGCATAAAAGGGAAAGGAAAAAAGGATAAGAACACTTATAAAATATGCCAAGAAAAACAGAGGAAATGAGAGAGTGCTTACAAGGGCTAAATGATGAGGTAAGATCATAAAATATGACTATAAGAAAAGGCATAATTGATACAAAAGTGAAAGGGGAAAGAGAGAACTTAACATAAGGTAGAGTGTAAAGGACCATTGTGTAAGGAGCCAGAGGATGAATGTATGGAGGTAAAGGCAAGGTAGGTTAGGGGTGGAGGGGCAAGTCTCCATATAGGTTTTTGTTTGAGTGGTAGAGGTGAGAGGAAAGTGAGGGAGAGAGGTTAGTTAAGATAAGTAAATCAAAAGGTGTTTTAGTGAGATTCTTAGCTACATAAAAATCATATAATGATCTAGATATTATGAAATAATCTCAAGACACCAAAATATGCTTACTATCACAAGGATACACCAATGAGAAGTGTAATAAACCATTTGAACAAAAGTCAAAATAAAACTAGAAAAAAACAAAAGTTTTAGCACAATTAGTTTATAAGTTGTAAGATATCAGTCAACTAGTTTTACCAGTTGACCATTTTTTCTAAGTTAATTATCTAGGTTCCTAGATAAATCAAATGAGTAATTTTAGGTATGATTAACCAACTATTACCCCTATAATCCATATTTCTACCTATTTGTCAAGTATTTTCCAAAAGTAAGAGTATTTTTATATTTTTGTAATTTTAAACATATTTTAAAATATTTTAGGGTGAAATATTATAGTGTCATTTGAGACATTAGCTAGTTTGATAAACCATGAATGAGATCTCCCTCTATATGAATCACATTAATAGGATTACCCTTGTCCATAGATGGTGCCTCTTCAACATTCTAGATACCTAAGTATTCTTGGGCACTACACCAATTCATATGATTGACATTTTATAATTTAGCGTGCCCAACACACAAAAGTGTTGTTATTAGTGGAATACTTATAAAAAAAATTATAAAAAAATTATATAATTTAGCGTGCCCAGACTAAATATTGAATACTCATACATGCACACCAACTCACAAGTCTCCCAATCCCATAATTAACATGCAAAAATGAGAGTAAATTCTCATTCATGATCAACACTCAATTATTCACTAGATTGTTTTTCAAAATCTTAAGAGAATAGGATTCCACTTCAATAGATCCTAAAGTGGAGCATTCAATTCCACTATCCTATGAAAAAAATTTGTTGTCAACTTTATCAATTCTTAACCCTAGTCAATGCCTCATTCATTGATCATCCAATAGAAGAGCAACACTTGTTGGGGTTGACCCCCATTTAGGGCTAACTAGAATTTTTCACTAATTTATTTGTCAAATCTTCCTAATATGAGTTTGATATTTATAAAAGAAGACTAAAAAAAGTTACAAATAAATGGTTGGAAGAAGAAAGGCTAATCATAAATTTGTAATTGATTTTTTTATGTCTAATATTTACATACAACAATTTCAAAAAATCAAATGTATAATTTGCCCTGTACACTTAAGTCTCTACCAATGACCCAATGATGAGACACAATGCCTCAAAAGTCAAGGTGATAAAGTCATGCTTCATTGTTTCAATTTAAATGAACGTATTATAACAAAATGATGTGTGTATCCCTACATTCATAAGATCCTAATTACTATAAAATTAACTATAATTGTTGTTCCCTTCAAAATGTTCACTATGACTTGATTTTATTGGCTCACAATAGCCTTGATTTCACACACATGCACTCTGAAAAAATGAGATCACACACTCTTATTAACTAGCTATAAATAACCAAATGGAAGTGTTAGTCTTGAGTATAGGTAGAGTAGATAACCTTTTTAAGTTCCCAAATACTTAGAGCCCCTAAGTTTTGTGAAATAATATCCTAGTTTAAGATCTTATGCATCATGCATGAATCACATATGAATTAAACTTGTATTACAGATGCATTATACTCGCATTCTTCATGTAAGCTTATAAGATGTATCATAAATTTTTTCCAACACATGCAAAGAATATTAAAATGTGTGTGTGTGTGTGTGTGTGTGTGTGTGTGTGTGTGTGTGTGTGTGTGTGTGAATATACTATTTTTACACTCATGCAATGCTCTGAGGTGAGTGATAAAATTTTATTCACAATATAATGATTAATAATATTATAGAAATAAATATTAATAATTTAAAAGGGGTATATATCAAAATAAGCAACATTAAAGCATATGTCAAAATTGATGCGTTCATTAATGAGTTTTTATTTATCTTTTGTTGCAATAAAAAAATTAAATGGATCCCAATATTTGAAACCATCTATGTAAATGCTTGGTAGGCTCATCTCCATTAGTTACCTTGCTTTTAATGTTGGATCTCTAGTTAATAAGCTCCAATATAGGTGTTAAATGATAAAACTCCCATCTGACATCCTACGTACGTCTTGATCCTACTCATTAGAGATTAGTAAAAGAGGTTAAGGTGTAAAATTTTGATTTAGCTCTAAGTCTTATACTCCTACCCTACCTTACCACCTTCCTTCCTTATTAAAATCCCTCACCTTTCCACCTTCCTCAATAAATAAACTTGCTTTGTGGGAATGGTGGTAAGAAAATAATAGAGCAATCAAGGCTAAGATCCATAGTTATTGAATTAATATGTTGTGGATCGATACCAATTCGAAAAAATAAGATATAATTAGAATCAATTAGAACACACAAGAATTGAGAAGAGAATAACACTCAAGAACACAGATTGGGGAAACAGATGATCTTATTGATGTGAAGTAATTGTGATTACAAAGAATCAAAGAAATTCTCACATAAATCACTCAATTCATCAAGGAATTACAATAGAACTCAATAGGAGAAGAAGACGGCGTTCGCTCTTCGATTAGGGTTCTAATCGCATGGTATTTATACTATACGAAACTGTCATTAGCGAAAACCGAGGCGGAGCGAAAAACCCAAAAAACACGGACCGTATTAATAAACACGGTACCCCCGTGTTTATTTTCTATCTCTCGGCCTCTCCCGGAAAACAGAACATATTTTCCTGATGGAAAAACACGGATCGTGTTTCCAAAACACGGGCCCCCCGTGTTTATTTCCAGCTTTGACAATCTTCAGTATTTCAGCCATAACTTCTTCATCTGACCTCCGATCGAGCTGATTCTTGATGTGTTGGAAAGCTAACAGAAAGATCTACAACTTTCCTGTTCATCACATTTCCAAATTATAATTTCTTCAATGTAAAATATTCACATATTTCCAGAACAGCTCACAGTTCTACTTCAAATTTCTCCGAAACACTTCACACACCAATCCAAGCTATTCTACACACCAAATACGAGTCACAAGCTCACATAATATTTATAAATTGATGAAATTAAGCCAACAACAAATTATAAAAGATACCTAAAAACTCAAGTTAGTGTTGAAATCATGTCCAGAGGACCTAAATATTCAAGATAATAATTATTATAACATGCATATTTGAGCTTACCTAAAAAACTCGAAACCAAAACCTGAATTAATAAAAAAAACATTTGAATAAACTTGTAGAAGACTCAAACTAATAATAAACAATAGAACTTGAACTAATTAATTAAAATGAGCATTTTTTCCTGTTTTCAACTTATATAGTTTGACACCTTGAAGGCAAAATAACATTAATATTTGTTGATAATGATCCTTGTGCAACAATATTATAGAGAGTGGAAGTGCTTTATTATGTCCATAATATACTGCACACATTTACAGGTTAAATTCTTTAGCATTTATATGCATGGGTTGATCATAGCTTCACTATGATAAGTGTGTGAAAATGGAACCATACATTTGAGTTCCTTAATACTATATCTCTTATCTTTCAACCTTCAACTTTATACTCAATACTTTAACATAAAATATTAAACATGTTGCAACTATCAACGTGCTATAAAATAAAATATTATGAATCATAATATTGAGAAATACTTGTGATCAAATACAAATTAATTTCTAAACTTGAAAAATAAAAGACTAGCATACTATAGAGATAATGATATGGTGTGTACTAAATAGAACCAAATAAGATTGTCATGTGTATTAAAATAAAACACCCTTTTTGGAAAAAAAATGTGCAAACTCTAGGGAATGACTTCAACTTAGCCTCATTTCTAGCCTCATAGTCAAGGTAGGCCTTTATTATATATCAAAGATAAAATTGAACACTAACTAAGCAAATTTAATTTTCAAATTCAACATATACCAAGATGAAGATTTTATATAGGTTTGAAATATCCATCAAAGTCTCTTGATTCATTTTTATTTACCATATTAGCCATTTTCCACTATTTTGCAAGCAAAGGGGGAGAATAAATCACTAAAGTTAAAGTACATGAGTAGTAAAAATCAATAATTACATAAAACAAAATTGAAGTCAAAGATAGAAAGGAATGAACAAATCATGAAAAAAAGGGGGAAAGTATATGTAGTACAAGTAATAGAGTGAAGAAGAAAATAAATGTACATGATAGAAATAAATAAATGCATATAACAAATAATGAAGAAGCGGAGTATAGCAAAGTTGAGCATTAGCAATGACAACAATAGGCGCCTAAAAAATAAAGAGAAGGGCAATGTTGTAGGACTCACAATACATGACTCCGTGTTTAAAAGATTTGTTTTTTGCATTTTTATTTTGTTTCATATATATTTTAGGACATAGTTCTAGAGTAGTGACATATTGTTGGGGTGTTAAATAGTATCATTCAATCACCAGTGAATCGCTTTGAAAAATAAAAGGGGAAGATAACAAGACATCTACGAATTCAATTATAAAAATGATTTGAAGTAATTATTGTGCTATCATTAACTATAAGTATCATTTATTTTTGCACTTTACTAGGCTATAGGGGTGTTTTACGTAGAGTGTGGAAGATAATAAAATGATAGTATAAAAATAAGTAAATGCCTATGGATAGAGAATGAAGGAGCGGAGTAGAGTAAAGTTGAGCATCATCATCAATAAGGATGTAAATGAGATGATCTAGTTCGGTATTCAGCTTGACTCAGTTTAGCTCATTCATTTAGTTAAATGAGCTAAGTCTGAGCTCAAAAAAATAAGGCTCGGTTCATTTTTTGCTTTGGCTTCTGAGCTCAGCTTGGCTCGTTCATTTAATTAAATGATTTGAACCCATGACTTATTTTAGACCCGTTTAATTAATCAAGCCTAGTCCAAGCCTAGAGGTATTCAGCTCAGCTCATTTATAGTCCTAATAATCAACAACAATACGAATCTCAAAAAATGAAGAGAGGCATAGGACTTACAATACAAGGCTCCATGTTTAGAAGAGTTGTTTGTTTACATTTTTTATTTGGTATATATTTTGAGATGAAATTTTAAAGAAGTATAGTAGCAGATTATTGCGGTGTTAAATAGTGCCATTCATTCACCAATGAACTACTTTGAAATGGGAAACGGGATATACCAAGACATTTACAAATTCGGTTATAAAAAAACACAAGGAGTAATTATTTCTTTATGATTGAATATAAGTATCATTTATTTTGGCACTTTACCATATCATAGGGGTGTTTTAAATAAAGTGAGGAAGATAATAAAATTTTAATATAAAATTAAATAAATGCATATGACAGAGAATGAAAGAACGAAGTAGAGTTGAGTTGAGCATCATCAACATCAGCAATAGGCACCTCAAAAAATGATGAGATATGTAATGGATTAGGACTTACAATATATGGCTTCATGTTTAGAAGAGTTATTTTTTTTACACTTTTTCCCTGTATATTAATTGGGATGAAATTAAGAAGAATTATAGTTGACAGATTATTAGAGTATTAAATAGTATTATTCACTCATCAATGAATCACTTTGAAAATGAAATGTTAAGGTACCAAAATGCCTATAAATTTAATGGGGGAGGGAGAAGCAAAAATGTTATGAGAATAGTGGATATTAATTGATCCAACTACATTGGGTTTGTATAATGAACAAAAAGAAAATGGTAAAATTTTAGTTACAAAAAAATATTTTTGTTGTAAATATTTTATTTACATATTGTGGATGTACAATTTATGAATGTATATAGTATTAAATCATAGGTTTAATACTCTCATTAGTATAATAAGTTGTAGCAGCTTCTCCATTATGATTATATCCTCAACTCTACATATCCTCCACCTCCTTTCATATTCTTTAACTCCCTCTCATGATGGATGTAATAAGTGTGGGTATTATATAAATGGAATATTGTGAATTGTAAATGGAAGAAGGAATCCATACATATGAATGAGAATAAGAAGTCACATTTTCTCTTCCTATCTATATTGTTCTATATCTCTCTTTGATTTTGTCAATATTAAAACACGTTATGTGTGTGTGTGTGTGTGTGTGTGTGTGTTGATTTTGTTTGGGATGTTGGCAAATAACCATGGAGTTGATGTCAATTTTGATCAACGCTTGATAAAATGGAATGTTCTATATTTATTAGTCATCGCGTTATATGAATATGATTATTATGTGTCATATAAAACTAATCTACCCTTTTTATTTCTTGTGTGAAATTTCAATTTTTGTATGCATATAAAAGGTCAAATATGTGACATATCTTGCAATCAAGTAAATTTCAAGAGCATCGATCTCCCACTTAATTTAAATTGTTTAAGAGTTTTAAGGGAGATATAGTATGATCCTAAAATTAGCTTAGGATAAGGAAATTTATTTTTATCTCCGCCTTTACTTTATTCTTATGCTAATTGATATTTTTATCAGTTTTAATTGCATATATAGCCAATAAGTATTTTAATTTGATTGTATGTATAATGATCTTCCTTTCAATTATGAAATGGTGGGTAAAGATAAAATATGGTAGAAGGCTAAAAATCTCTTGTCAATAAACACCAATTGGATCTAATATGATCAATCAAAAGATCAAAAGTGATGGATTAGCAGCCACACCGCCCATCATCATATGTAGATCTCTATCACTTGAAGATGATGGAAATCCATATAAAGTGGAAACATTATAAAAAATTACTTAAATTTAAACGTGATGGATTGGTGGTCCCATAGCCTATCACTACATATATATCTGAACACTTGAAGTTGATTGGAGAATATAGTACAAATCTCCATTACCTTAAGTTAATGGAGGGCCCCCAAAATGGATAATTTTTTTCACATACCTAAAGTATGGATGGGTGATTGCACAAGTATTAGTAGAAGCATAAAGCTCCCAACCAATTATATTATTTACAAATATGTACATGAGGTACAAAAGGAAATGATACAATTGAGGTAAAGGTCAAAAGTTTCACCTAATGATTAAATGGTCCTGAAGACCTTATGCACAATTTGATCCTGAAGATCAAATGACTAAAAGGTGATTAATTCCTTATGTGCAAGTTGATTAAGGAGATCAAATAGTTGAAAGTATTTTATGACTAATGTAATACTGGTAAAGAAGATTGGATGGTATTAAATATCCCAAGTGTTTTTCGATCTAAAAGATTGAACTATTTGGTGATCTATAAACCCCCACAATAATTTTATTTTTGCATTTTCTGGTTATGCAATTTTAATTCTTACAATTTAGTTTTGGTAATTTTAAGTTTTACAATATTTAAAGAATTTATTCTAATCACGAAGTAGTGGCAATGGCTCTGTGCATAAATTGCCAGTCACTTATTCATGAGATTTTACACCAACTTTGCAATTAGTATTGGTCAAAACCTACCATAGTCAAGTCTTCTCCACCACCAAAGTGGTTAGAGTATTTACAATAGTCTCTCCATTATATTACAATTTTAGTGGGCAGAGATTTTTTGATAGCTGAAGCCTAAAGCTTCCTATCTAATAAGTAGTTTAATAAATTGAATCTTGAAGCTTCATTCAGTTATTAGTATAATGGATGAAACATGAAGTTTTTCATTTGATATAAGTAATTTAACGGTAGAGGCTAAAGGCTTCCTGTCTCATAGAATTGAAAACTTATTCGATTGAAATGCCATTGTATATTCTATTTTAAGGATGAAGTATTTTATAAGCTTATAATTGACAAAAACGTACATGTGTATGTGGAATGATACTATGTTTCTTGATTTATCAATCGAATAAAAAAATTGTGCAAGATATTATGCCTAAGTTCCTGAAGAACTTACTACGATATATGAGTATTTGATGGTATTATTACCATCAAGATCGGCTAAAAGTAAGCCCAAGATAAATGCACAATATATGCACTTGGCATATGTGAAAAACCAAAAGGTATCACTAACCAGAAGTTAGTAGACCATAAAATATTATCTTTGTGGCATAAGAAATGAAATCACATTAGTGCACCAATGATAGAAAAGATCATTGAATCTTGCACGATCCCCCACATAGAATTCAAAAGATTCATTTTTAATTGGTGATCTCATATAAACGACATATTGTTCTTAGCAAATTTATAGTCGTGATAATGTAATAAAATGCAAAATATCCTATGTGCTTGATAGAATTCAAGTTGGCACATGTGGACCATTTTAAATTTACCATGGTATATAATGATGCATCAATGTAAGGTCGCATGTTATATTTTGCGACAAATATCATTGCATTGATACAAAAGTGAATAGACATCCAATTGGGGTAAAAATGAAATCAATGATTCAAGATGGAAGCAAAATGACCCGGTAGAGTCATTAATTATGCATTTGATTCGTAGAACCTTGTTAATGAAGTTTATAAGTGATATACCAATATACATGCAATGATTTTTTGTATGTACCAATCGCATCTCACATTAACCCTTACGTCAAGTTAATTAAAATTATTAGATGAGTGCTATGTGTGCTTATAATCCCCCATGAATGTGAAATTAATTATGCATTTGTTTCGTCGGCCTTAGGGGTAGAGAAGAGGAGATTGAGATTATAAATCAAGCAAGAACTTAGAAAATGTCTTCCATGAGATATAGATTGAAATAAAAATCAAAAGTGCACTTGATTATGCTTATGCTTTCTAGATGAAGCCTAGCTACAATTTGCGTTTTTTATGGCCAAGAAATTATGAAACCAATATGTGTTTTAACTAAATTTCCGACTTACATAGAAGTCCTTAGGGTGACTTCAAATAAGTTAACGACAAGTATGGTACAAATACACTAGAAGCATATGACAAGGGTATAAAAAGCTAAACCCTCAAAAGAGGAGTTATAATCCTTTAAAATGATAGAAAAATTGCCATATTGAGTCAACATGTCCATATAGATAGAATCTGAGAATAGATTCTCCCCAGTAAATAAAATATACATTAATTTTTCTTTATTCTGATGTAAGGTGGTATGAGACAGACATTAGTAATGTCTTTATGTAAACAGATGAAACTGATAATGGATAAAAGTGATAATTATTCTCGATTCATTATGGAATATCATTGAATAAATTATTATCAAATTGGAATTTTCAAATGTATCCGCTTAATGAGCGTGATTTGTATGAACAAGAAATCTAACATTTGAAGGTGCTAGACCAATTGGCTATAAGTGAGTATTTTAAAAGAAATAATTTAAAAGTCAATTTGGTGACATATGTCTTTGTATAAAAGCTAGGATTTTGTCCCTGATAGGTTTTTATTGGTGAAGTTTTCAAATGTAAATACTATTAGAGTGTGTTTGTACATGTAAACATAACCTATGTAATATGACATATGAAGGAGACATACTAAGTTGAAGGAATAAAATTGTACTCTTTTCCTTAGCCATGGTTTTATCCCTCTAGGTTTTCTTGGAAAGGTTTTTAATGAGGCCGTATTTTAGAGATATCCTCTTAAGAGGGAGTATTGTAAATAGGGATGGCAATTTTCCCCGTAGATTCGGAGCCCCGTCGGGGATTCCCTGTTCGGGTTCGGGTTCGGGGAGAGAATTCGAGGATCGAGTTCGGGTTCGGAGATTTTTTTGGGGACGGGTTTGGGGTCCCCATCCCCGTACCCACCCCAAAATTAGATATATATATATATATATATATATATATATACATAATATACTTTTTTTATAGAACATAAATTAAATGTATAATATAAAAAAATAGTTTAAGGATCGGGGATCGGATATAAAGTCGGGTTTTGGGGATCGGGTCAGGTTTTAAGAACGGGGAATAAATTGGGGATGGAAAATAGATCGGAGATTGGGTTGAGTATGGGGATTTAATCCCCGCGGGGATTGGATCGGGGATCGGGTCGAGTTCGGGGATTATTTTCCTTATCGGGTTCAGGGATGGGAATGGGGTCCCCGTCCCCGACCCGCCCCGTTGTCATCCCTAATTGTAAATATCAAAAGATGTACATCTAAGGGGGAGTGTTATAAATATCCTATTTACATATTATGGATGTACAATCTATGAATGTATATTATTTTAAATCAGAGGTTTAATACTCCCATTAGTACCATAAGTTGTAGCAGCTTTTCTATTATGATTTCACCCCCAACTCTATGTATTTTCCACCTACTTTCAGATTCTCTAACTCCTTCTCGTGATGGATGTAATAAATGTAGGTATTATATATATGGGATATTGTGAATTATAAATGTAAGAAAGAATCCATACATATGAATGAGAATAAGAAGTTACTTTCTCTCTTCCTATCTATATTGTTATATATATCTCTTTGAGTTTATCAATATTACAACAATTTTGACACTTTTTACTAAATTTTGGGGGCACTTTAGACCGGAAGACTATCATTTGGATTGTATGTGTCTATATGTTATGGGGATGCTTTATATTGAAAGACTATCATTTGAATTGTGTGTTTGTCTATATATGCGTATGCGCACATAGTTAGCACGGTAACTATATCCCATACCTTGAGTTTTCCAAAGTCACTGACACGATGGAGATCAAAAGACCACTTTTACCTTAGCATCAGCATTTAGTTGACAAGTAATCTTAATTTGTCTGTCTAATCTATAAATGAGAAGGCTCGACAAGTCTTGAGACACATAGCTTTTGCGCCAAGATATAGAGGAGTGCAATTACTCACTAACAAATATTTTTATGGAAAATTACATCCCACTCCCTAGGTACTCTTTATAAATTACGACACACTTCAAGGCACTTGATTAGTCAAAGGATTTTTGAGCTTCGCAATATATTCCAAAACACTTACTACCATAGAATTATAATCCAACCACCTTCAACAATGTTACTTTGGTAGTATCACAACTTAGATTACTTCCCCATTTTTTCTTTTCTTTTTTTGATTTTTCATTGTGTTCACAGTCAAGGCATCCTATGTTAATAAACTTGTACATCGAAGAGCCTTTAGGTTGTCCTTTTGACACTCAATAGTTATAACTTGTATTATCATGCAAACCAACTTTCTAAACTATCAACCTTTGGACCCCAAGCCAATAGCAAATTCTGAATGATCACAATATATATATATATATTAATTAAAGTAATGCCATGATTACGGCCACATGTTTATAACCTTTTTAACAACTATTTCATAAATTGTAGAATACACATACATGAGTTATACATGTTGGGGCCATAGTCTATAGGAGAGTTGTAATAAGTTACATAATGGTCATAAACAGAGTATTTTTCTTATAAATTATATCTTGCTATTTTTTCTAAAATAGATTTCCATATATAATTTTTATACTCAACAATAGAGAAGGACAAGTTTCCCTCTAGCATAATTTAGGATAGTAATAGTGAGCCATTGCACTTGTCCCCCCCCCCCCTCTCTCTGGACATTATTCGGAAAATAACCATACCAAATTGTGTATAAGCTTTCTAAAATTATGGTAGAAAAAGAAACTGATGGATTCCAAATCATACCCCTATTCACCGAACCTCCATCCCCCAACAGCTTTGCATCATCACAAGGGAAAATAAGGAGTCTGGAACAAATATAAACAATCAAAAATACACAGTAAAAAATGCGTACTCGTACATCAGAAACACGTGAAGATTTTTTTCTCATTCCAGGCCTTCGGCCAAATCTTTTCAGCTCATCTAAGAGGGGTTTTTACCACACTTTTTGAACTCTTTTGTTCTTTTTTTCCCTTTCTACTTTTCCATACATCTGCATCTCTCTACAACGGCGCTCTTATCCTGAACGCCAAACCTAGTTAAAATAATCCAGCCCAATAACCCCTTTAACTAATGACAATTGGATTTGGGTGGAAATATTTAAAGAAAAAAAAAACTACTTCTAAACAAAGCGCAAAAATTGCGCTCCCCTTTACCTACAATAAACCCTACAGAAAATTACAAGCCGAAAATTTAAGTGGGAAAAATCAGAGCTGCCTACTACTTTACAGATCCTCCTTTCATGGAACTACTACTGCGATAGTAGCCACCTCGAAAGCGACTAAACCACGATAATTTGATCTCGCTAGCCCCAGTGCATTGACCCTCACCCTCGTCCTCGCTGCTGAAGAGGGTTTGGTCTGAACAGTCTAGAGACGCACCACAAGCCAAATTGTAGGACTCGCATGCTGAATGGCATACCCTTAATCTGTTGTCGCCATCCTTGTCACATTTCTGAATTGAAATCTGAAGAAAGCCAACAATACCATATCAAGAAGAAGATAGTAGCAACAAACTGATTCATCTCTTCCGAAAAAGAAATGATGCATCTACTTTTTTGTTTTACATTAGTAAATGTTCAAGTCATCAATACTCAGATGCCAGGGAAATTATGGGTTTTCCAGAAACTAGGGAAAGCTCATGGAGCCAAAGATAGTTGAAAGAAAAAAAGAGAACAAAAACTACACTTGGGAAAGAAACCTAACAATAATGGTTGAGCGGCCAATTGTGCCGTGGATAAATGCCACCAAGAACAAGCATATACAGCCACAATTTTTGCTCAGTTCAAGTTCATGCTGCTCTTCTACTACAGATGTGGGCTAATCCCTACTACCTTCCTATGTAACACCCCACCCCACCCCCCGGCGCGAAAAGCAACAAACAAAAAACCCAAAAAAAAATGAAAGAAAAGACCCCTCACATGTGGGTTCAGGCCAATAACTAATCCTACAGTACCAGTGCGCACGATGGCTCCCAGCCTTACTGGATTCTTAAGGATGATGATCAATACAAAAACAGACAGTATGTGTCATATGCTTGCTTTTATTAGAGAGACAGGGGGAGAGAAAGGAATCAGGACGGTATATCCAATAAACTTGAAGCAGCAGGCAAAAAGTTTCATTCTCCACACTATAATAGTGAGGTTGAAATCAATTGAAGGAGAACGACCTGGCTTATCAATCAAACTCAACATCATAAACAATTCATAAGAACTATCACGCAAACAAGTTACAGGCAGAAAACTGATATACAACCAATCTTAACACAAGAAGACCAAGAGCTTACCCAACACGCAAGCCGCTTTGCGGCTGCATCACAATGACTACTGCCAAAAATATTAAACAACTTCCGTGCACCACTCGGAAAGAGGCGGTGGTAGTTGGGCATAACCACCACCTCTTCAAGCTGCTGCAATATACTTTGTTCACCAGGAGCACAGTGTTGACCAGACAAATCACTCTCCAAGACATCTTTACATACTGAGAGGCTCGATATTAGGCTGGAGCTATTTTGACAAGTGTAGCCTGCATAGTCTGAGCAACGAAACTCACAGACACCATTATCGCATACACCACCATGAAGGCTGCATTGCTCATCACAAACAGCTGCAACAAAAAGAAAAAAAAAACTGACCATATCATGTAGGGTAAAGAATGCATTGTCAGTCACATTCACATTGTAAATGACTATTTTTCCCAATCAATCCCACCCCAACTGCAGTAAGACAGTCAGCTAACACCCACGCAACCATCAATCCCAAAGACGGCATCACCAGCTGCCACTGTGCAAAAGACCAACAGAACATATCAAAGAAAAAGCAAATGATTCACATCGACAGTGGTTGAAAATGTCAGATCTGGCCACTCCCATGGCCTCTTTGGCAATCACTAACAGTATACAAGTGAGTGAGAGGGCTGAAGATGAGGGATAGGTAAGAAAGAAAATGGAGAATAAATATATAGCATCTTAAGGCTGAATCTGTCATCTTCCAAATGGTGCCTACAGAAAAATTAAGCCACTTGTGGGATGAAGGAAAGGAGGTGGGAAAATGAAGAGAGAAATTGCAATGGGGGAATGGCAGTGAGTTCCCCAGGTAGAGGCAGTGATGATATATTAGCCCTTTTTAGCTAATCATGTTCAGAATATCAAAGCATCAGTCAGAAATTACCAACGGAAAAACAGCCTAATGTTAATTGGTGTACAAGGAACCACACACAAGACAACAAAACTAAGTTGTGAAATATGCATCCAGAAGTATTGGCATTACCCGTAGAGCAATCAATGCCAGTGTATCCATTATCACACTCACAAACACCATTGCCCAAGCACTTGCCATGTTTGCTGCAATTGCTAGGGCAGGAGCCTGCAAGAGAAACAAGTTCATAAGTCCCAAACCATTTGCAGCCTAGAGAGCTCACTTGTATTTACTTGTAATGCCTTCTGATCAGAGGAAGGTCCAGGTACTCACGCTTACTACAATCATGACCATGGAAACCCAAAAAGCAAAAACACCTTGCATTCACACAATCTCCATTAAAATTACAGGAGTTGGGGCACTGCCCTGGAATAGGTAATATGGCAGTGCTACAGAGTTCGTTGTAAGCCGGACAGATAAGTTCACCTACATAGTTCAACAAGAAAAGTAAGGACACAGAAAGGTTTTAAACATATATGATTCTTTTGACTGAACAACTACACAATCGTTGGCATTAACCACAATTACCATTGAAACCAGGAAATTGAACTGGACCGCCAGACTGGGGGCATGCTTTCCACATACCATCCACTGCAACCTGAAAGAACACCATACATCAGAGAAGCAACACCTAGCTCCAATTTGCGGGTAAATGAAATTTCAAGTGGCCCCCAGTGCTCTGTCATCTTAATCAGATATTAATCTTTCTGCTTACAGAAATTCCCTAATTTGCATCCCTCTTGTGCCACATGAGCAAGAGAAAAGGAAGAACACTGATGCATTACAGTGTATTATGAAAGGAAGAACACGTGCATTACAGATGCCCAAACAAAACCATACCTCCAACGTATTGTTCACACATCTGTGCTGATAACATCCATTTCCTTGAGTCATAGAACCCCTAACAAACCCAGTACGAACCAATGAAGAGGCCATACACCTGCATCAAATGAGATATATCTATCATTCAAACCTCAATTGTAAATAGTTTCATGCACATATCGCAGACAGCAAATCTGCAGGCAAGTGGACCAGAAACTGATATATTTCTGCAGAGCATAAATATGACCCACCTTGAGCTAATTCCTCGCACTTCTCCCAGCATCCTGTCAGGTGCCCTTGCACTATTAGTGTCGGTACAAGATCCATCAGAGTATGCAACAAAGTAAGTGCAATAATCAGCCAATGATGACTGTCCACCTGCAATGGTCAATACCAGAACAAAGTTTGCTGGATCAAATTCATGAATAACAATGATAAAGATAACAATCATCACACCACTAGCTGGAAGGCATCCGAAATAACATACATTTCTGGTCACTTTCGATCTAGAATGACAATTAACATTGACAATGCAAAAGGCAAGGGCCGTCAATTGTATCAAACAGTCAAATACCCTAGGGTTTTTCTTGGCACTTAGCAATTAACCTTCCACAATCACATCCCCAAATTCATATACTTGATACTTCTAGGAAAGCACCTTCTTTTCTCTGAGACATGTTTGACATTCGATTATATTTGTTCTTGGTATAATTATAACAATCAGCAAATCACTAATTATCAGCAAAAATAAATTGCTTAAAAAATACACCTGTGATTGTTATGACCAAAAAATTAATAATAAAGAGGTCATGCCAGCCTATAAGCCTTTTTAGGGGCAGAATATGAAATCAAGAATTAGTTTGATTTCTCATTTCTCTTTCTGTAAGGATTATTTGGATTGGTACGCGGGGAAAATTCTGTTCCCTATAAAAAAACATTGTTTTTTTTTATTTCCAGTTTTCCAAGCTCCTAATTTTGGCTTTTCCCCATAGGGATCTAACAAACCGGTTGAGGAGCCTCAGCCTCTACTCCATGTGTCTTTGTACCGATCAACAGGACGGTGTGCAACAGAGGCTGGCACAGTTCTGCAACTTGCGACAACCAATGACAACAATAGAAGATGTGGCAGTAGAAGTCGCAACAATAGGTTGAAGTAAGTGACAAGACTAATGAAATCAAAGCAGCAGCAAGGCTTCCTGTGATCAACAGTGGCAATGATGGAAGCTGCATTGCAGCAACCAATCTTGCAAAAGCAAGGCTAGATGTTAGGGGTGTTGACAAACCAAGCCGGCTCGCGAGCTTTTTGGGCTCGGCTTGTTAACGGCTCGGCTCGGCTCGACTTGCTTGTTAAACAAGCTTAAAAATTAGGCTCGAGCTCGGCTCGATTATTAAACAAATCAAGCTTGAGCCTAATAAATTTTGGCTCGAGCTCGTTTAGAATGCAAAAGCTCGTGAGCTCGGCTTGTTTACCACCAAATCTCGAGAGTCGGCTCGTTAAAAGTTCGACTCGACTCATTAAAAGCTCGGGTCGTTTATTAACAAACAAAGCTCAAGCTTTATTTTTAGGCTCGTTTAGTAAACGAGCCAAGCCCAAGCCTACCCCGGCTCGGCTCGATTTGGTTCGTTAACAGCCCTAGATGTTAGTGACACAAAATGCAGCCCCAAATGACTTGCCTTCCCCCCAAATCAGGTAGACAACTAAGGTTGTGGTAGCAGACGTGGGTGATGTTGGTCCCAATGGCGATTGAATAGCAACGAATGAAGATGATTAAGGCAACGTAAAGACAAAGGACAATGTAGTGACAGCTGCTGTCTTCCCTTTGAATTGGCTACACAGCTGCAGTTGACAGTGGCAAACACATGCATAGAGTAGCCATCATCCTGCTATCAGTGGTGAATACAATTGACAGAGGAGGTTGGCGTCATGCAAGTGATGAAAAGAAAAGCGACTCATGAACGGCGACAACTAGCACAAACGATGATGCAGTGCCGCAGTGCTGCAAAAACTCATAGGTGTAGCTGTTCTACAGTTGTCCTTGAGATTTGCTGTAGGAGGCTGGTCTTGCTAATTATGGTGAGGATATTGCAATGGTGGTTGACAGGGGGCTAAGGTGGTTGAATTTTGTCAGGGCTTATTTCCTAATGTGCATTAGCAGCCAACATTGGTGACACTGGAACGGTTTTTCTCTTAGGGACTATCACACAAAACTTCACTATGATTAACAACTCAATCCATTATTCATAATACACCTAATTACATAAACGCTAAGACCAATGAAAACAAACTAACACGATAACTTGAAAAGTAAATAAAAGATAAATTTTCGTAGAAGATAATACGGAATCCTGATAAATAGTAAATCTAATTAATTAGAAGCACAATCTATGAGAGAGACATTTCCACATGAATGCGAACCTTTCTTCCAATAATTCAGAAAAAAACTATAGGAATACAATTACAACCCCACAATAATGTGGCATGTAGCATCACATACATATATCTAAATTATAAAACATTATGGCAATAAAAAATAATCACTGTTTAAATGGCCAAAACGTCAAACTTCTGGACCAATATTTGCATTCAACACTGCAAATAGACTTCATGAAAAGTCTGCTCGACAATAACATTTCAGAACTTCTACTAGGCACTTTTTTCCCATTAATGATATCAATTATACATGAATCTGTTCTAGTTTATCATTAAGGTATAAGAGAGTTTTAAAAAAAAGTTAAAAACTAAAAACTGGAAAGAAAAAAAACACAAATTTGTATGTTTTGTTAGGAATGGATTCCATGCTCAAAGCACATATCAAATCTAGTAAAAATAAAATCAAATGCAATGTGATAAAATGGGTCAACTTCCGCCTTCCACTTTTTGTGTCTCAAGAGAAAGGCAGAGGAGATTGGGAATATGAAACCACAATGGACGGAGTCTTGCCACAAAATTGTGTCAGATACATGTCCACCTAGCAAAGCTCCAGATAAAAACATAAATCAAAAGATCTTGACGGTGATTAAACCTAAAATGAACAGTGACTTTAAGCCAGGGAAGGAACAAATGCCACTTTTCTTTCTTCTAGTCCTCCTCTCCTTTCCTTTTCCTTTTACTTTTCCTTTTCCTGTTTGAGTACTAAGGATGAAGTATGAGGTAGTCGAGGTACATCCATACAAATAAAATTGGCAAGGTAAAAAAGGTGGGAAAAGTAGCCAAACAAACCTTTGTTAGCCTGTGGAAAGTAGCGTGCCCACTGAGGGAGATCACCACTGTAACTTACAATCGGGCAGTAACCCTCAGCTTCTCTGTTATATGTACAACCTGACATTTGTGTATTGTTGCAATGATATGCCCCCTTCCATTGATTACATGTAGAGGTAACAAACTCAGTGCCTTGATTGCGGCCCCAATCAAGAGGGTCTGCCATACTATAATTAGCCTTATACCACCCACTATCTTCTAATAAAGCAAGTGTCATTGCTGAGACAACAGATCTCGTATCCACAGATCCTGTCATTATCTCATTCATCAAAAGCCTTTTTTCCCAGTGCGATCCTGCAAGCAAAGCTATTTAACATGAGTTGAGAACAAAGAAGTTCTCAGTTTTTTAACAGATATGAAATAAGATAGGATGTAGTGCTGTGTAAATACAAGCCAATTAATTGGTCTGAGTAACTAATATTATAAAAAGTGAAATCAGGGTGGTGCACTTAAAAAATAAAGGAGTGATTTGATTAATCGATTGTTAATAATTACAAGTGGTCTGAGAGAATAGAAGGATAGAGATATTTTTGAGTGTTTACAGAGAATTGAACATATTCAGAATGGGGTGGGGTGGTTCCTATTTATAACCATTTAAATACCAGGAGGGCCAAACTGCCAAAGTCATGCAGTGTGAGACAGCTCTAGTCTGTCTTGGGCTTTCTGCTCATAGGCATATAGGACAGGGCCCATAGCATAGAGTTGGTTGATGACAAAGAACATATACTCAATTCAAAAAAACTAGGAAACGGGCAGTGGCCAAGTCATTGATGACACATAAGAAGATGCAAAAAAGTGTTCAATTTTTCCAATAATCAAAGGATTGGCCAAAAAAAAGGCCTACAATTAGATTTTTTTTTTTTTTAACTAGGATGGAGTGATGTGGATTCAGGAGGAAAGGAGAATTCAAAGAATAAGGCGGAATTATGAAGAGTCGGCGGAGGGGAAATCAAGGAAGAGAGAGACAGGGAACTAGGGAGAGGAAAGAAAAGACTTGGGAGGGGACAGAAAACCAATATCAAACAATATTCATTTATCAAAGCTGGAAAGAAAAATATAATCTAGACCATATATATAGGCCAATGTACCCTGTCAGAACAATAATATATATAGCCTGCAAAATATAATCTAAATCTCAGAACAATAATATCACATCTTAAAATGGTAATGCTACATCCTAAAACAATAACATCAAATCCTAAACACCGATACTGAATCTCAAAAGATAAAAACAAATAGATTATATATCTAAAATCATAATATATTTGCCAAAATAATAGCAAATTTTAAAACAATAATATAAAATCTTAAACCAATGATATCAAGACTTAAAATGATAATTCTAATTCCAAAAACAATAATCAAATCCCAAAATATCAATACAAAATCCTCAAACAATAATACTAAATATCTATAATCGTAGTATATCTCTTAAATTGGCCTCTATCCTCCTAACTTATATTGCACCATGGAGGGAGAATAAGGGAACCAGAAACAAAAGGAATCAATGATAAAGACCTGATGTGCCTCGTCCTCCTCCATCCTCTAGCTCTAATCCAGTAAAATTCTCGGAAAAAGCCTGCAAAAGCATCAAAATATAGGTTCTAATTTTCTAACAAATAACAGCCTACATTGCTAAGTAATTTATCAAGAGATAATAATTAGCAGATTTACCCCATAGTGATATCGAGAGTGCATAATAACACGAGGCAGCACCACCCGAGTAACTATGCGCCCAAGCCTATCATCTGTACCTTGTTGTATAACCTGCAAAAAGCAGCAAAAGAAATGTTGTTCTTCAAGTCATATGCATGAGCATCTCTAAGCAACGAGACATAACAGTTCCTCAAATATGAAAAAAACAATTAGCACACATTGCCCAAAGGGGAATGGAATAAGGCCAGACAACAAAAGCAAAAGAAGTGAGGAAGTAAAACAAGAGCACAGCCCCATAAACACAACTTATGCTCCGTGAGCTTCTGAATGCAGATGATGCTGCACCGCCTCGTCATGCCACTGTCCACACATAACGAATTGCTGGTGCAAGCATGATTGCAGCCATCACTTTTATTGTTGCCTTCAAAATGCGTTGGGCATACTACTTAAACCCAATAACATAAGATAGTCCATACAGAGTGGGCCATTATTTAACATAATATAATACCTGAGTTCTCCGCCTTTTCCTATCATCCCGAAAATGAGCAAAAGCATGTGGATCAAAACCGAGGACATGCATTACCTAGACAATCGAACACCCCGGTTAGAATAAGATAACTGCTTGCAACAATAATTTGCTGAAATGTGATCTAGCTAACCTCATGTATCAGAGTAGCAGAGAGTAAGGTCTCCGCTTCCGCAGTCAAATGACGAGGAGCAACATTTACATGCCCTGATGATGAAGAATCTAATCAGCTGATTGAAAGAGATAAGAAACATGCTAGACTATATAATGTAAAAGCAAATACCAGCAATAGCACGCCCCCATTGATCACGTTCACATGCAACAGCCCATGCCAGAGTGTTTCCGGTAGTAGGCCTTGTCGTCACCAAAAGAACCAAGTCCGCATTTGCAACACCCACTAGTAGAAGAAATCAATCAGAAAGAGCGTAAAAGGGTTGTGGCATGCAATTTCTCGTGATGACAGGCACTAATGACTATCGACGGAATTACCTTCCACATATTCATGAGGAAGCTGCACACCTCCATCTTGTCCACAAGCAGAGTATCCACTCAGTCGCAAGTTGCCTCTAACAGGCTCAACAGCTAAGGCTCTCCTGAACCAGTCTGCTGTCTGACCAAGAGCCTGCAATAAGTTCATTTAAAGAGTGGTGATTTTTCCTCACGGATCAAGTTTTCAAAAGCAATCCGTGTTGATACTGCCTTCAATGATAATATAATGCAACAAAAATAAAAGTTTCACTACAAAATTCGAAATCCAGATAAAAGTATAGCCTATTTAATTTCTTTTTTAATATTTCACATAAGTTAGAAGCAATGAACAACATAAGAAGTGCAGTAAAACCAATTTTCATTCAAAATGATATTTATCAGAAGTACTTTTAACAAGAATCAAGGCCAAAAGTGAGGATACATCAACCACAAGATAGAGAACAATGGGCACGCAAGATATCTGGGTGGCATTTATAAGAACTGATTCACAGGCTTGCAGCATCAACTCGAATCCATGCATATTTGACAGTCCAAGCAGAAAATTAAAAAAAAAAACAAAAAAATGCTATTCCAGAAACAACAAATTGGCAAGCCAGACAAGAGACCATTTCATGTAGAGTACATAACCCTTGCATCAATTCAGTAACAGAATATTTTAAGTGCAATTATACACAATACCTTACGAAGGCGACACTTCTTGTCCTCCCCAGATATATCATCTAGAGTGCAATTGTACCAGCAATCTCCGAAAACAGGTGGATCCCCATGAGGATCGCAAGAAGGTGCCCCAGGAGCAGAAGTCACAGGAGGCTCCCCAAGCTGGTAATGACACCACGAGGTGGAGGGAAAGAAAGAAAATTCATAAGCCAGCACTATTTACTATATGAACAACCAGATACAACAGTTTGATCGTAATATTACCTTCACAATGTCACCTACATTTCTG
Organism: Tamarix austromongolica; assembly: GCA_039764185.1. NCBI lineage: Eukaryota > Viridiplantae > Streptophyta > Magnoliopsida > Caryophyllales > Tamaricaceae > Tamarix > Tamarix austromongolica. The sequence continues at coordinate 95,192,350 of CM077818.1, read as the reverse complement.
CAATCTCTGTCAGGAGAATGACCAACGGCATCATAATTTAAATATATTCTAATTGGCTGCTTAGCATTATTCAATTGCTCCACAGATTTTGAAACACCAAGCAATGCCCTTCCCTTGCGATGAAGAGGCGTTAGGAGACCAGGCTTCTCATAAACTTGGGGTGTAACAGAGTACACCTGGAGACCAGGCCGCCTGCGCTGTTCAATTATTTGATCATGTATACAGGAATGAGAATTAATATCGCCAATTTTGCTTTTTTCATGTTGCCTTTGCTGAGATAGCCCTATGGAATTTGCATCAGCAGAGTCCAACAATGCCAACACCAATACAATCTGCGGAAGAAAACAACAGAAATCATCAAATTCTGAGCAGAAAAGAGAGTAAGGGTTATATTTATAAATTAAACACAAGAATTCTAGACATGGCCTAACCTACAACATAAAACTAAAAACTATGTCATCTCCCAAGCAAGAGCCAAGAATGGATCGTTTCCCTCAAAAGGACCAATAACACCGAGCATTCACTGATGGCCAATCATGTAACAGATAAAGGATCAAACAGTAAGGAAATACCATATTCAGGATCTCAACCACAACAAAGACGTATATTTGAATCTTAAAAGCCCCTTCAATCAATTGAACATATGATAAAATTCAATAAAATAAAATAAAAAAAGGTTAAGCATACAAGCTCGCTCTACGGTAAGTATACTGGAAAAAGAAACTTGAACCGTAAAGACCAACGAAAAGAAGGCCAAATATTGCACAAGTTAAATGGCCTAGCCAAACAAATCATGCAAAGTGATAAGCGGTACAAAGAAAGAAACAAATGAAATGAGACGACATAGTTATGAAGATAGAGATCCATTGTGCTTCGGAAGCTACGGATTACCAAATTCGCACGTCGACGGGTATTTTTCCTAATTACAAGTTCAATAAATCATGGCCAGTTAAGACTCCTCGACTAAAATCCCAGAGGTTGCCTTCAAACAAAGACCACATCCCCAAACCCTCATAAATTTACCCAGTCCGCTGTTGATTTCCAGAACCCATTTCAAAGTAAAGGGGGAGACGCTTAAGAGTTACTTTCCCATATCTAGAAAAACCCAACCCTATGTTTTCCGATTCTAGTACAAATTGAAGAACCCATTGGAGTGCAGACTGAAGTATTCGTTACCTCGAATAAAACAACAGCAGATCGAAGCTTATATACAAATCCCGACTTTAAGAAGCGGACACATTGAGTGTTCTGAACCCTCACCACCACCTCCATGAAATGGTGTGCTGATCTCAGGTGATGAGTAGATAAACCAAGTCGTGCCCATCAAAAACCCTGCGATTTTCCGATCGGTGGCTCCTCCAATTGACGATACCTCGGCATTTCAAATTATTAACCCAGGAGGAAATGACAGATAAATTACAATCGAAAAGAAAAGCTGAGAACGGTTCTATCTCAAAAGGCTAAGATTTTCAATTCGATTGAATTTAATTCGAATTAAAGGGGACAATTTGGGCACTTGCGCTTTTTGCAATGAAAATGCGTTGAGTGCATACCAAGATTGAGACTTGCTCTTCTTCGTCGAAACACAGGTGAGAGTGAAACGATGAAGAGACTGATAGATAGAAAGATTCAATCAAAAGAGAGTATCGTGCGTTGAAGTGTGATAGATTTAGGAGATATTTGGTAAAAAAAGGAACAGTGGGGGGAGGAGTATAAAGACGAAGCTGGGGTGGAGAGAGAGAGAGAGGGACCTAATAGAGATTGGGTGAGAGTGGGTGGAGACTAATTCTTATTTTATTGCTCTATTTTATTTTTATTTAATAATCAATTTAATAATCCATTCATTAATATCGATCGGGTGATAGGCAGAGGATAAGAAGGGAAGGGAAGGGATGTTTCTTTGTCGAGGCCTTTTTGTTTATGATTTTTTCCTTTCAGTATGTAACATTATTGATGATTTTTTTTATACGTTTTCTTATTTGTTAAGGAAATTTTTTTTAGGGCGATTTCCCTAGAAAAAATTTTTTTAAACCCCCAACTTTCATGTTCTTGATCTTTGAAAAATGGAATCCAAACAAATAAACACAGAATTTAGGTCCATTTAGAAATTTAATATTAAAATACAATAAAAATATTTGAATGCTTATAAACTTTTTGTTTAAAAAAAATAACAAGTCATGTTAATTGAAATAAAATAGAATGAATAATAAGAGGATGTACTAATTCTTCAAAGGAACTTCAATTATTTCATATCTTTGTAGTTCAATATGGAATGAGAAAATTAATTAATTGTATGTCTTGGAAAATAAATTTAAGATTTATTTCGGTATTAAAAATTAGCTAGTACTATGAGTTATCCAAGGTAAAGTAAAAACCTATACAAGCGCTGCTTTCTAAAACAAATATAATATTAATCAAAAAAACACTTTTAAATCGTATACAGATGAAGACTAACTATATGCTAATAAGAAAATATAAATACTAGCTAACCTAGGACTTCACTTGGTAAATAATACTACAAAATCAAATTTTTTTTGATAAATACTATAATAATTGTTTGAAAAATACACCATATACAAATGTATTTAGGAATATTACATCATATACTCTTATAATTTATTTCTACATAATATATTCCTATGATTGCACTAAATAGCAAACACCTTATAAATTAAATCTAGCTCATGTTGTTTAATTTAAAACATGAAATACAAAAAATTGGCCAAATGCATATTCAGCCTTTATTCATATTATCTTCAATCTTCGATTCATCTTCAATAGTCAGTCTTACATTTTTTTCCAAACTAAAATAAATAAATAAATTGAATTATCCAATCTTAAATTTCCTCCAATCTGCGTACAACAGGACTCTAATGTTTCACCCTCTGTGTTCTTCATCCTTCTTTGTTTCAGCTCCAAATCAAACAACTCACAACCCTTTTATTCATCTCTGCCGAGCGCACACCGATGGAAAATATTCTCACAGTGTCGGTTCAGTTGGCTCTCACCTTCTTTTTCTTCTTTCCCTGTATCCAATTTTCAAGCAAGCTTTGTGTGTGATTTGTGCAAGTTTTCCCGTTGTCCCTGACCGTCACTGTCATTGTCGTCGTCGTCTTCTTCTTCAATGATGTTGGGCTTGTGTAGTACTGGGGACGAATATTCTCCTCCTTACAATTTTGAAGATAAAATTTATTCATAGTTTGATTATCAATCAATCACTATCTCTCTCTCTCTCTCTCTCTCTCTCTCTCTCTCTCTCTCTCTCTCTCTCTCTCTCTCTCTCTCTCTCTCTCTCTAAGAATTGTGGTTGGTTGGTTGTTTCGTTGGAACTAGAATTAGAGTTGCAAATTTGAGAAATTGGACCTTCTCTTTGAATTCATGTTGAGTTTTCATAGTAACATAATGCTTTTGGATGGATAAGAAAGTCTAGATTCTAATTTCGAATAGGGTGCAATTTGAATTTTGGATAATTAGATAAATTAGGTAACCAAACTAACTATAATTTTATTTTGCACAACTTTAATCTGGGTTTTATAATTTTACTTTTACATTAATTATATTATCTGATTGATGAAATTGAAGTTGAAGGTTGAAAATGGATTAGAAGTCCACAGTGGAACAAAATTTAGAAGTTAAGTGTGTTTTAAAAAGGGTAGCTTATTCTAGTCATTTTAGACTAAACTTCTGTTCAAGTTACCAAACATTTAACAAAATAGCGGGTGTAATGGTATTTGGCACAATTTTGCTAATAATATATGGGTATACGAGTATAATTGTAAATTAGGTGTAGAGACATATGGTGTAATTTTCCTTACAAGGGTATGTGGAGCATTTCCCCATCATACCTTATGTGTTTGAAAGCATTTTATCATAAGATTGTGATGGGAATAAAAAAGGGGGGCACTTAGCTTTGCGTTGGGTGATAACATCTAAGGAAGCCTTGGTTCCTAAGCAAAAAAGTTATAACAAACATTTTAAGAAAGTAGTTTAGGATGGTGCACGATTATTTTTATTATCATTAATATTTTTAGTTTTGTTATTGATATATATATATTCAGAAAAAAAAAATATGTTAATGTGTATATTAGTCAATAAATTAAGCGTGTTAGTTTATATCTATTTTATCGTATGTAAGTGATTAATTATGAAATTTAAAATTTAAAATTTGAGTGTGACCAAGAGATAGTAATAAGTTATAACTTATGATCATATACGATTAATAAGATTGATATACATAGCAATTAATGAGGGATAGGAATTTATATGATTTATACTTTAAAATAGGGGAAATTAAGAATAAGTATTTTCTATCGCTATTATAAACTTAAAATTTTACTTTAATTATTAAAAAAATAGTTTCTACACTTTTAATGTACCGGGCAATAAAATTGCTATACGTTTGGCATACATAAGCCAATTATATCCATGAAACTAAGTTTATTCATGTAATCCGATATTCAATGAACTTATCTAATATATAAATCAAACCCGTCTGAAAAATTAAATGACTAATTTAATATTTTTCTCCAGAAAGTGTCTAACAAATTAAATATTCTACAAGATAAATATAAATAATATTCAATCAATAAATTGTATACATATTTACACGTGTATTTTAAAATTATATATGTATCTTTCATAATATTCTATTATAAATAATCATTTATATATCACAATTTACTATTCGACTATTTTTTATTATAGAATTGAATAATATAATTTAGTTTAAACAATGATGCAAAATAAAATTGATATTGATGGCAATATATTCGATCGAGATGGATGATTTACAACGATAGTTGTATATATTTTTAAACCGTACTTTTCTATATATATATATATATATATTGTTGAGTTTTTTTGTTAGAGATTTAACTATTATTAGATGTTTGGAGTTATTGCATAGTTGGAGATGATGCAATCTAAGACTTGGATTAAATCGTTATTTAGTAGTATTCTTATTTTAGTTTGTTGTTTAGATCAAATTGAGTATTTTTTATATTATTCATCAACCGAATAATCATTTGTCAAATATTTTCTATTTTTGATCTAGTTGAAAGTTTTGAAAAGCTGATAAATTATTTGTGATACGATATGAAGTTTCGTATATTAAAAAAGAGTTCACGGAATATCTAAAAACATCTAACAACAGATCCAAGAATACTGCTACATCAAACATGCATGTTGTGACATATTTAAGAGGGAAACAAATATTGTTTATACTCTATTTTTATATAAATTAGGAAATATGCTGAAATAGTAAAAAAATGTTGTTAATTAATGTGTTTAACATGACCAAAATTAGCTTATAAATTAATTTTTATTTAAATAAAAAACTTTATTTAATAAAAAAATTATACTAGCTTATAAGCTGATATTTTAAAATCATCACCTGCGGAGTAAAGTGAACTATTATTAAAATAGATATTTTGTAGAGTAGTCAACTATTATTATTGATTTTGTGACAGAAAACGGAATGAAATGATGCATTGCTAGTGAAATAAACTTGAGTTTAGCTTTAAATAATCTCATCACTTGTGGATAACTACCTACAACCCAGATATTTCACACGCCATTATTTGTTGTTTCTCCGAAGGATATATATTACTACTAGTAAAACTATCATGTGGAAGATGCCTAACGGGCATAAAACATCAAGTCGTTGAATTGTTTTTGTTTTTGATTCATATATATGTAACGTTTTCAAAGTGAATACAATAAATTCAAATATGAAATTTAAAGTGACCGAACCTCAATTTTAACTAAGGCTCCGTTTGATTATAATAAAATTTTAAAGAAAGAAAATTAAAATCAAAATACTTTCTTTTAAACTTTTCTTAAAGAAAATCAATTAACTAATATTTATCAATTTTATTCATCACTTTTTTTCTATCTCACTAATTTATACAAGCCAAACATAAAAAAATTATTTTCTTCTTCATTTTCTTTCTTTTCTTTAAAACTTTCTAAAAATCAAATGGAGCATTAGTGTACCAACTCATCGACAAACCAATGCATTGATTTCCTTTTCATACATTGCGAGCTCCCTAGATAATTTTAAACGAATTTCGTCTCATCCTTGCTGGGTAATATACCACATTGGCATATCTATTATAATTAAGATGTTTATTCCTAATCCAACTCTGAGTTTATTTGCATGCTTCAAATTCAAAATGAGCATTTGAGTGACGTGTTATGATACCAAAACTACCCCCTCTGATCCATTATGTATATTTGACATTTTAGAACCATACACAAGTTATCAAGGAGACCTACATAGACATTATTATTTATTTGTCTTATTGATTGTTAAGAAAATATTAATTGTCGGAAAAATATAAGGGTAAATTCTAATATAAGTGTTCAAAGTATGTAGTGAAAATACTGGATGATATTTGGTCTAATGGTAAAGACCAGCTCCTGGATACCTCTATCAATCAAAAAAAAAGTATGTAGTGAAAACTTTAAATTATAAGGGTAAATCCTAAAGTTTTCAATAAAGTCATGATTGGTTGATCATCATAGCCCAAAAAAAGTTAACTTAAAATCTTAGAGCATGTTTGAAGCGAAAGCTATTTAGGAAAATAAAATCCTTTTTTATCTTTCCAAATTCCTTTATTTGTTATAGAAAAATAGGTTTCCATTTCTCAAATAATGGATGGATAGAAATCAAATGCAAAATGATTAGTTTTGGCTAGGAGAAATTAGAGAAGAGTGTTAGTAGATCCTACCTTTGTCTTACAATAGATTTAAACGAGGGAAAGGAAAATAGGATTTTATGATGTTTGGATAGGAAAAAAATACTTCTATTTCTACTTTATGTGGATTTGTATTTTAAAATAACAAATAAATAAATAAATGATGCAAAATGATTAGCTTTGAAATGAGGGGGAAAGGGTAGTAAGAATCTATCCTCTATTTTACTATGGATTTTAGATAAGGAAAATAGCTAGAGATATGATTTTATCATTTTTGTATAGTAAGTATGTTCTATTTCTATTTCCAGTGAATTTCTTTTTTAAATAATGGATAAATACAAATCTCATGAAAGAAAATGTTATATTTGGGGGGGGGGGTAAAATAGGATTTTAAATAGGATTTTATAATTTATGGATAGTAAATGAATTTCTACTTCAATATCCAATAGATTTTTGTTTCAAATGGTGAATAAATACAAATTTCATGTTGTATTGCCAATTCAAAGAGAAAATAAGTGAATTAGTGGATGGTGCCTTTCTTTGACATTGTATTTTAAATAAGGGAAATATTAATTGGATTTAATGATTTTGGATAGCCAATGATTTTTCTTTCTGTTGAAATAAAATATCCCCCTCGGCTAAGTGGACAATAACCCTCTCAACCAATTAAACATTAATCTCCTTGACCAACCTCACAATTATGAGAAAATATAAAAGTATATTGCTAGCATAGAGAGAATGAAAATTTATGGAAAAAAAATTTGGAAACTTTTATTTAGTATGAAGACTTGGAAAAAAAAAAGTAAGAGCTTGTACACACTTTATATTGGGTAAAAGAGGGCTTTTATATCCTCTCACTTACTTAACTAGGACACGTAATTATCATTGGTCATCTAACTTATACACATTTTTTTAGATAAGAGAAAATGTATAATAATTTACTGTTATACAAATAAGTACCAAATCCCTTATTACCGAAAATTTTTTAGGCATTCCCTAACATCCACTCTTCTCTTACTAACAACCATTGAACATGTTATTGGCCTTAGATGTCGCCCCAACAATTACATTTTGCTCGTGCCTTTTGTCAATGGCACTGGCTAATGCCCCTGATAGCTTCCCTCTTAGTAGACGGTCATTTGGCTAACGACCCTTGAAAAACTGCCTTTGGTTGTTGTCCATGGTCGTTGACCTTTGGCCGATGGGCTAAGCATTTTTCTTTATCGAGAAATCCCTTACAATTTCTATGTTTTCGCTGGATTCCATTTCAGTAAAGCAACTAATTTATGTGTGTGGATATATAGATATTTTTTTTTTGATAATTGATGTTACATACACCAGATAAACATAAGGACATAAGACATAAGAAACTCCTAAGATATCAGCGTATGGATATTATGGACCACCTCCTCCGCCCGATATGGAAACTCTTTCCTGCCATTTTTTATCCAAAACCCGATACGCATCTTTATAAGCATGATCATCCATCTTCTGAACACTTCGACCTTTTCAAATACTTTCCTATTTCTGGAATCCCAAATCGTACCCAATATTGCAAAGAATGCCACTTGCTAAATCTCCCCTCTCAATCCTTTGCAGGACGCTCCGAGCCAAGCTCTAGCGTTGTCCTCCACTGACTTGGGTGTCACCTAATAATACCCTATCCACTCACAGATCTCATACCATACCTTTCCTATCACAACACAATACAGGGAAAAGGTGATTGATCGTCTTCTGCTCGGTGTTGCACATAAGACATACGATTTCTCCCATATTGATGATGTTCGACCTGGCTAGTCTTTCCTTCGTGTTGAGCTTTTGTTGGACCGCGAACCAAGCTATTAATTTAAACCTCGGAAGTGCTAGACTTCTCCACATTAGCTTCTTCACTTCAAGGGACCTCTCATTACCTGTAGAAATCTGATAGTGCATCTGACAAACCGATCTCACTGAAAACATCCCAGATGCTCCCAAAACACTGAATCATGCTCGTCCTTCCTTAAGTCATACTGGTGGATCAGCTCCTGCATCTGTTTCGATCGATCTTCTTCCCATCCGAAGAACTGCCTCCGCCATCTAAAGTTCCAGACCCATCTTAAACCCTCCCACACTCCCATCCATGCCACCTTACTCTCCTGTTGCTCTGAAATCGAGAACAGTCTAGGGAAGATGTTCCGCAAGGGGCCTTTCGTTGTCCAATCGTCCTGCCAAAATCTGACTCAGTTTCTGATGTTTTCAGCCGAGGTTCCACAGAATATCATTGTGTCATCTGCAAACTGGAGATGGGTGACTTCCACATTATCTATTCCCACCTTGATCCCTTGTAGAAGACATTTTTTCCACTCCACCCTTAATTAGTTGATTGAATGCCTCTACAGCTAAGACAAAAAGAAAAGGTGAGATGGGATCACCTTGTCTCAATCCCCTACCCATCTTAAACGGAGCTGAAGGAATCCCGTTTACAAAGATTGAGGCTCTTGCCGTAGATATACACTCCTTCACCCATCCTCTGAACCTGGGACCAAAGCCCATAATACTCATTATTCTCTCCACAAACTCCCACTTCATGCTGTCATATGCCTTCTGAAAGTCCAGCTTGATCATCAGTCCCCTCGACCTACTCTGACCCTTAGCTCATTGGACCACCTCATTTGCAACTAAAGCCCCGTCAACTATACTCATCCCTCCTATGAAAGATGATTGTGAACCACTCACCAGCTTATCTACCACCTGTTTTAATCTAAGGGCAAGAATCTTTGCTATCACTTTATAGATACAACCTACCAAGCTGATAGGTCGAAACTGGCTAACTTCCTCTGCATCATCCACTTTAGGGATCAAAGTTATCAACGTCGTATATAGATATAATTATGGATATATGGAAGTTAGATAAACTCTTTTAATAATGGAATTGGAAACAAGATAAGGAAAAATTTTTGAAGGAAGAAAACAAAGCAGAAGAATTGAAAATATCAAGACATGTATTTTTCATACAACACGCGAGTATTTCGGTGATTTTAAGAATTTCACATAAAATTAATGAGATGTGAGTAACAAAAATGCTATTATTTCTTTGTTCAATTCCAAATAGAATGGGGTTGTTTGAAGTGTAACAAGTGGCGTTTAACCATGATCATGCAGAAGGTATTGCTCGAAGATATTTTATTCATGTAAGCCTATCAGGGGCCGAAATCTCGGTTCAGAGAAACAAACTTATATTCAAAGCACGTACTATTGCTACTGTACGTGCGCAACTTGATTGATGCAAACTTGGAAAGGAGGCATAGGTGTATTTTTTTTTTTTAAATTCACTTATAGAGGGGCGCCTAAAATAAATTTAATTTATCCATATTAGCATCGTTTGATATGGTATAATAAATGTAGAAGAATTATTTTTCTATTTCATATATATTATATATAGTATAATTAAAATTAAAAAATTAGACAAATATTTATTTTAAATTTTAATTTAAAATAAAATAAATATATGATTAAAAAATTTATTATTATTAAATGTTTAATATAAAACATATGGGTAAAAACAAATTCACCTTTATTACTTCACACTACTTAGATGTTTCATTGGACCCACCAAATGAGGTGTCATCTATTTTAACATCTCTGACTCTTCCGGTCGTAATCGCTCTTAGGATTTGTTCTTGTTGCTGTGATTTACTATTTGCATTTAGTAGAAAAATAGGCTTACTTATATATATTAAAGAGTTGCCGTTTGACATCAAAATCTTTCCGCACCAATTCTTGGTGAAAAGTATCTCCTATAAATATTGATTAGTAATTATTAAAAAAATATTAAGTAGTGGTGTTTCTATTGAACATATAATTAAATTTCAAATTATATTCACTTCAACCCTCACTTCTTTGTAAAATCTTTCTTAGGTAGGAGTATATATATTTTTAATATTACATGACAAAATAATATGTTTAAATATAATAGCTCGTAGATAAATTCATCGACAAAATCAAAAATGAATGAACCATTAATTAATAACGTATATATTTTTATAGAGTAAAATAAAAATTTTTATACAGATGAAGCATTTTCTTAGTGACCGAAGATTGTGTTATAAGCATTAGAAGTTCTAACCAGGTTTAAATCACTCCTCATGTTAGTGTGTTTGACATGATAAAAAGTAAATGCATAAGTTAGCTATTAACTTATTGAAACTTATTTATTTTTATAAAAAAATTGATTTGACAAAAAAAAATACAAGATTTTAAGTTAGTTTTTATAAAAGCTTATAACTATGTGCTAAGTTTTAAACTAGCTTTTAAGCTAGTTTTACCGAGCATAATATACGTGTATCGACTAATTATGTTATCTCTGCGTAAGAGTTTTACCGAGCATAATATATGTGTATTGACTAATTAGGTGTTTGGCTATATACGGTTAAATGCTATGCCTTCTTTGTACTTAATTATTTATGATGATTGAAATTAATTTATAGGTCGCATACTCTCTTGATCAAATTCTGCTCTTCACAATCTTGTTGTAGTTGGAAAAGCCTGTGGCCGCGGCTAATAAATATACTAAAAGTAAAATAACAATAACAACGACGACGACCACGACAATAGTAGTATTAATATTTTTAAAGAGCAGAGTATCTATTATTTACCATCTATTGTTTTTTTTAAAAAAACACCAAAATAAAGTACCATAACTCGTTCTCCAGTGAGGAATACCTTCGTCTTGGAATCATATTAGCCTGCTTGCACGCTGATTAACCATACATTTGGACATCGAATAGCGGTACAAAAGGTCGCAGTCTAGGGTCCTACACCATCATCATACTCATACATTTATCCACGCAATATTTGATATCGGGAGAAATATAGCAGCTCAAATGATTAACGATACTGCAGCTTTATACACGGTATAAGCAAGCGCGTTTGTTTTGTGTGGCTCTCATTCCGTCCGTAGCTTTACTATCCTATCCACGTATAGCATGTTGCTTCGCTTATATGCGGAGTCACATAAATTTAACAAGCAACATTCTATGTGCGTAACTTAAGTAATTAAAACTGAAATATATTCTCTTGCATTTTAGCTGAGTAAATTATAAAGTGAATCATAATTAAACACATCACCCATTTTTTTTAATGTGGATATAAACGTATCTTTATTATTTTATTGAAGCATAAACCTTTTTAAAAGTTTTCAATCGAGGAATGATGGCCGAATAATGATTAGATATAATAATTTCAATAAATTATAAGATTATGTGACGACATAAATACATTTCTAACATTTATATTCGTAAAACTAATCACTGACTTGAAAATCAAAATAAACATATTTAATTTCGAGGCATATTATACTATTATATGAAATTATATTATAAATATGGTTTTAATTAATTGCTTTTTATATTTTGTGTCTAAAATAGTAACCGGAGTACAACAATCAATGGACTACAATAATTGCAAAAAAAAAAGAATGGGAATAATCAAACATTAACAATCATGCATACTAGTTAAAATTTTCTATTATAATATTTGAAAATTTTATAAATATCCCAACGAGCAATCATATGTGTGAAGTATAGCTGATCAACTTAATTTCAAGTATTTGTGGAGAAATAATAAGGAAGAAAAAACAGAGCGAATAATATATATGTATTGATGAAGTGTATATTTATGATATGTCGTATCAATATAATGCACACATGTATATATATACTAGTCATTGCTATCTTTATCTAACTATTGACTTAATAACCAACATTATAATCTCTATACATTGTATGCTTTATATCATATTAATGCTACTTATAATTACATGTATTAGCTGAGTATACACGTGATTAAATATGGTACAACTTCATACGCCCCCTTCAAGTTGAACTTCAAAGTGCCCGAACAAGACCAAGCTTGGCTGAAAAAAAATTGTGTTGTTGGGCACCTAAGGGCTTGGTCATTAAGTCAACTAACTGTAAACTGGATTTGACATGATAAGCCCTAGCTCATAAAACCATTTTGCACTATATTTCAGACAAAATGATAATAAATGTTAATGTGTTTGGTTTGTTTATGGAACACTGGATTAGTAGCAATATGTTGAGCTGCTTTGTTGTCACATAATAAAGGAACTGACAATGTTGTAGTTAATGAGAGATCTTGAAGTACACCATCTAGCCAAATTAACTCACTTGCAATAGCTGGCATTCTTCGGTATTCAACTTCAATGGATGACTTTGAAACAATGTGTTGTTTCTTTGTCTTCCATGAAACCAAAGACGAGATAAGAGAAACACAATAACCGGTGAGGGATTGACGCCTATAAACACATGAACCTCAGTCAACATCGTTATAAGTTGAAAGATCCAATATGAACTGAGAGGAGTAAAACATACCAAAATCAATGGTACCACGAAGGTATCACAACACATTCATTATTTCTTACATATGTGGAACTCAAGGAGTTTGTAAAAATTAACTTCAATGTTGACAACATATGAAACATTAGGAAATATCATATTAAGATAAAAAAAAAGTATACCAAAATGTCAACAATATGATTTAGTCATCTAGAGGGGCCCATCATCAATGGATAATTTTAAACCTCGAGGAAGAGGGAATAGTGTCGAAGTACAACTAACCATCTTAGCGTCTTCAAGTATATCTAATATGTATTTTCATTTAGAAAGAAATGTACTAGAAGAAGAACGAGTCACCTCTAATCCTAAGAAATACCTCATGAATCCCATGTTTTTAATTGTGAAGGCAATATCCAGAGATTGTTTAACATGAGTAGTGGTATAAGCATGATTCCTTGTCAGAGGAAAATCATCAATATATACTAATGCCACTTTAAAATTGGATCCAGAAACCAAAACGAACAATGAATAATCATGCTTTGATTGTATGAATGCAATACCAAGTAGGCACTTGGTTAATTCAACATTTCATTAGTGAGATGGCTTCTTTAGGCCATAAAGTGACTTCTTAAGCTTGCATACTTGACCTACAGTGGCTTTAGAATACTCTAGATGATGTATATTATATACTGCTTCATCTATAAATCCGTGTAAGAAAGCATTATTAATATCTAACTGACGGATTAGTCAAGCATTAGCAGTAGCAAAGGTAATGACAATCCTTACTATGGCAAGTTTTTCAACTAGTGAGAAGGTATGCTTGTAATCCTTGTCTTTAATTTGGTTGAAACCTTTTGCAATCATTTGAGCCTTGTACCTCTCAACCGAACCATCGGTTTAAATTTAATTTTGACTATCCATTTTGAGATAATGGGTTTCTTATTTGGGGTAAGCTAGTGAGCCCTCGAGTGTAATTATTTTCAAGAGTTATAATTTCCTTATTCATGGCCTCTACCCATTTCCGGTCCTCCTTTGCTTGAGCATAGGTGTAAGATTCATGAAGAGGTAAAACATTGGCAAGGGAATTCATGTAATTAGGCGAATACATGTGTGTATTAGAGCTAACCAGTGAGAAACTTGAGGGAAGATAGGGGTAATGGAAGTCTTGTAGAATGGTTAGTATTTTCTTTATACATAAGGGATACAAAGAGAAATTTCTATTGTAGATGGAGAGTTTATTGTAGGTGGAGTGTTTGTTGAAGCAAAAGGAACACTGTCTTGAAGAATTGAATTTGAATAATTAGGAGATGGATAGCTATAGTATGAATTCAAATGATTGGGTGTATTATTGAAGGAAATAGGTAGAAGAGACTGAGAATCATGTGATGTGTTATGTGAAGGCTTAGAAATCTCAAGAATAATTGGATTAATCAGAGGCATCTAAAGATCAAGAGTTTTAGTTTGTTTTGTAGAATCAAGAATTTGCTTATATGGAAATACATTGCAAGATACAAATGTCTTTTTTATTTCTAAATCAAATACTTCATAGGATTTATATCCACACGAATAGCCAAAAAAGATACATTTTTGAATCTAGGAGCAAATTTATCTGAGGTTTATTTTGTGCAACACATAAACATCCAACCACTCTAATGTGATCATATGTAGGAGGTTTGCAAAAAAGTTTTTTCATATGGGGTTTTCTAGTTTAAAATAGAGGAAGGGAGAAGATTAATTACATATGTGGCAGCAAGTATACATCCCCCCCATAATTGAATTGGAAGATGGGCTTGGAACTGAATTGCTCGAGCCATATCCTTTAGATGCATGTACTTTTGTTGAACTCTGCCATTTTGTTGAGGTGTATAAGGAAAATTTCTTTGATGTAAAATTCCTTGGCTATGAAATAAAATAATGCATGATTTATTTAGCAATTCACTCCCATTGTCACTTTCCACTCTTTTGATTGTGAGTTAAATTGGTTCTTGACATATGCAAGAAAAGCAAATAAGGTATTGGGTATATGTTGTTTACTATTCAAAGGAAATGTCCAAGTAGTTCATCATAAACAATCAACCACAACCAAGAAATAAGAGGCTCCAAATAAAGAAGTAGCTCTAGATGGTCCCCAAATATCCATATGAACTAAATCAAAAGGTTTAGAAGTAATGGAACAACTTTTGGAAAATGGGATTTTATGATGTTTGGCAACAATAAAAACGTCACAAGTATAGCTAGACAAATTAGTACCTCGAACGTATATTAATGTGCTTCATTTTTGGCAGAAGTATGCTCTAATATAGCATGTGCAATGGTCAAATGTGTCCACT
Organism: Tamarix austromongolica; assembly: GCA_039764185.1. Taxonomy (NCBI): domain Eukaryota; kingdom Viridiplantae; phylum Streptophyta; class Magnoliopsida; order Caryophyllales; family Tamaricaceae; genus Tamarix; species Tamarix austromongolica. The sequence continues at coordinate 95,176,987 of CM077818.1, read as the reverse complement.
TATTACAAGAAGTACTAGTATTGCAATGAGTAATAGAATTGCACAAGTCATGAGAAGGAGCAATAGACTAAATAGTATAGAGTCAACTCTCTCTACATCCATTTTCCATCACTTATTTAGTAGCTGGGTTCTGAAATATACATTTAGTAGAATTGAAGTGAGAAGTAAGTTTAGAAGAATCCAAAATCTCACTGACACTTAAGAGGTTATGCTAAACGTTGATATTTAGAGCAGATCTCTAAGCAAAAGAAGAACATTGAGTCTCGTATCACCACCATGAGTAATATATTGTTTGGTTCCATCTAGCAAACCAACAAATATAGGAGAATATAGGAGTCAAATTTGAACGAAAGCAATGGAAACACGTCACATCAACATAGATTGTCATTTTGTCTGAGATATGGTGTAAATTAGTTTTCTAATAACTTCTCATGTTAAATTCAATTTATAGTTAACTGACTTAATGATCAAGCCCTTAGATGCCTAACAATAGAATTTTCTTTCTGCCAAGCTTGGTATTGTTTGGACACGTCCAAGTCCAGCTTGAAGGGGATTGAAGGTGTATGGTATGTAATTACTTGTATACTCAACTAATATATGTAATTACGCATAGTATTAATATGATATAAAGCATATAATGTATAGAGGTTGTAATGGTTAGTTATTGAGTCAATAGTGAGTTAAAGATAGCTATATATATATAATTCTTGACTAAAAAAACATAAAGAAAGATGCGCAAATACCCAAAGAATTAAGGGGATTTACATTCGAAATCTATAGCATCCAAGGCCCAATCGTAACGGCTACGCTATGGCGGCGTGCAACATGTTAGATTCCACTGATCAAATAATAGTCTCCGAGCCCTGTTTGAATCAATTTACCAAACGGCGGGATGTCCAATCAAATTCAGTTTGTTTGGTTGAGGTCACAGTAATTTCACTGCGTGATGTGAAGAGAACAAAATAAATGGCCGGTTTCGTTGCAGTACACTACATGTAATTAAAACTATATATATATATATATATACATATATACACGATCCAGATCATCTAATTAAGTAGATCAATGGCCCTAATACTATCTGTTAATTAGGCCGAACTACCGAACTTCATGTTGTCCGTACATAGAGTTGTTTGAGTGTGCAACTTGTTTTGCTTTTTGACATCCGAACCATCAACAAAGTAAAATGAGTAGGTTAGAAATATCATACCTACGAGGCTACAACTGATCTTCTAATGAGTTATAATAAAACAAAGCTTAAAAAAAAGTAACAGAGTTGGTTGATAAGGATGGATGAATAAGCATGCCGACATAAAGCACTTGCATCAAATGATTTGGGATACAGTTGATTCTTTTCATTATATAAAAAATTATATATATATATTATGATTATCAAAGACAAAGGGTTTCCTTTATAGAAACGTTTAGTGCCAAATTTGGTACTCTCTTTGGCAAATTATAGGACATCTAATCAATAAATTTATGATTGTTTCTAGGTTAGGTGCCCAACCATTCATTAATAGAATAAAGACAGGGAAATATTAGGCCAGATGAATCGAAACTAACGACGTTGTATTGTTGTCATAGTATACTCTATTCAAAATACCGTAAATATTGGCACCTTGGAGTGGAAAACGGCCGTAAGATGCAATAATATATATTACCAACAAAAATAGTTCGTCAAATCAATTTCAATATGCTCGATGTGCTCGTGTAAAAGGAAAATTGAAACAATATGTGAAAATAACTTACTTAATAGACAAGCAATAGATTAGTTAAGGGCAAGAGATACCAGAAAAAGTTATAAGTGACTTTAACTAGTAGCTTATTTAGTGTTGCTTATAAAAAATAATTATCTATGATAATTATTTATTTTAGAAATTTTTTAACTTAAAAAATTTTCAAAATAAGTAGTTATCATAGATAACTACTTTTAATAAGTAGCTATCATAGATAACTACTTTTAATAAGTAGCTATCATAGATAACTACTTTTAATAAGTAGCTATCATAGATAACTACTTTTAATAAGTAGTTCCAAACATATGATAAGTCTCACAAGTGGCACTTATATAAAGCTTCAACAGAAGCATAAACAAGTTGTTGGTGTTTATTGGTCTTTTTATAATAACAGAGATTCTCGTGACACAATAAAGTAACTACGAACTGATTAGAGGATCATTAGACAAATATACAGTTAGGATTACAATACAATTTAACAGTGACAAACTATTGTACGAGGCAGGTTCATGGCAAACTCTCTTACATAACATTATAAAAGTTTCACCGTGAACCTTATATTGATGCAAGTATGATATTTTAATCATGAACCCTGTAGTTTAACAAACTCTCTTACTCTTGCAAGAATTGCTCTTTAATTATAATAATAAGGGTCTACCTGCATAGAAAACAATCCTTATTTCAGACTAGCATTAAAATAATCACTACTAGGAAAACGGAAAATAATAACGGGACATTAATAACGGTAGTTCGACAACCGTTGTCAAACGCGTGAAAATTAATGGGCGGGAGAGTTTTGATAACGGTTCTAGCTAAAAACCGTTATTAAAAGGGCAACGTTATAATTTGCACGGATGTTTTAATAACGGTTTCAGGTAAACCGTTATTAAAAGAGGATTTAATAATGGTTCATATTAGAACCGTTGTCAAAAGTTAGAAGCTTTTAATAACGGTTCCTGGAAGAACCGTTATTAAAACTCCAAAATCAAACTTATATTTCGTTCAGTTCTGTTTCGTGCCAAAATTTTCAGACTCTCTGCACCTTCGTTCTCTTGCTCTCCTTCTCCTTGCAAACCCTCGCACCACCACACCGGCTCCTCTCAAGTAAAGGAAACCCTCGCACCGCCAACTCTCCACCACGCCTCTGCCATTGCCGGCTCTGCATGTGCGTGTTGTCATTGTTCCGAAGCTAGCTAGCACTTGCACCTTCATCCTCCGTCGACGTGTTTGAAGCCCTTGCCTCTCTCAACATTCTCGATCACCGTCGTGTTTGTAGCTAGCTCACTTCATGTATGTGTTTGTTCTTCCTCTCGTAACTTTTTATCTACTTATATATGCATATATATATATAAATGCATGCATGTTGCTACATGGTTTTCGTTTGTTTGTTATTGAAAGATTGTGGTTTGTCGTTCGAAAATGTGTTGTTGTATGTATTGCCTGAAAATTTTGCTGTTTGTTGTTGAATTTGTTGCATTATTGTTATATATTAACAAATGCATGTGTTGGCCGAGACCTTTACATATATATATATATAATATGAATGTGAGTGTAGAATTATATACATTTTCACTCATAAAAACTACACACACACACACACACACACACACACACACACATTTTTATTAATAAGTATAGGAGACTAGCAATAAGATATAGGAAATGTCATATAATGAAATGCAAATATATTTTACATATGCATATGTTAATGATTGCTATTTGATGAGGATTAAATAGATATAGAGAATAAGGAATATATATAAGTGAATAATTAAATAGAGAGAAATAATTGTGTATGATAATAATAATAATAATAATAATAATATGATTTATATATTATGCTTTAATTACATTTAGCTAGGTTTAGGGATTAGGTTTTTTTGTGGTTTAGGGTTAGGTTTTATTATAATAAATTATGGTTAATTAGCTAGGGTTAGGGTTAGGGTTTATCATTTATCATGGTTAATTATGGTTAATTAGGGTTAGGGTTAGGGTTAGGGTTAGTATTAATATCTTTTTGGAAACGTGTTAGCATGATTCGTATATATATATATAGAATAGCATGATACATTTGAGATTAATTCTTTCTAAGCATGATTCGTATCGATAATATAATAGTACATTATTATGCTCAATACATAACATTCTAACATAATTTATTTATTTATTTATTTATTGTAGAGATATGGCCAACAAAAACATTGATAGGGATAGCAGTGGTGAAGAAGGGAAGAGAGGACCTATGATTATGAGAATTATCATAGACATGAGGAATAGAGGAGAAGTAGTCGAGTTGGGATGGAATACTTACAATCTTCCCATCGGCCCTTACGCAGATATGTTCTTGACCTACATTTCACTTGTGACCCGTAACCGTGTTCCTATCTCCTATAATAATTGGAAGTAGGTTCCACAGGGTCATAAGGAGCATATTTGGCAGGAAATCTCGGTAAATATGTTATTTTATGTAATCATTTTTGTATGTCAAATGTTATTAATTTTATTACATTAACATCGGTATACATCTACATGTCTTATTTTGCAGAGAGTGTTCAATGTCCCAGAGAGTAGGAAGAAATGGCTTCTTAGACATTGTGGGGAGCGTCTAAGAACCTTTAGGTCATATTTAGCTCGTAGAAAAATGTATAGAAAGAAGGATGGTTCTGTACGACAGAACCCACCCAAACGATACGGTTTCATCGATCAAGAAAGTTGGAACCAATTCATTGCTTATCGTCTTACGGTGGATTTTACGGTACTTGTTAGATAACAATTAAACTTTTTGTGTCAATCCCAGTGTTATGCTTAATATTGAAATAACCATGTCATTATGTTTTGGCTTGTCACATAGGAAAAAAGTACCCAAAATAAAGAGATTGCCAGACAAAATAAATACCGGCATAATATGGCTCGCAAACGCTATGCGGGCCTTGAAGAGGAGTTGGTATGCATTTTGTGATTATCTATTTACATGTAAATGTTGAATTTTATAATAATATTCTTAATTAAGAATATTTTTTGATTTGTAGCTTCTAGCCCAAGACTTGGACCCATGTACCTCATCCATCAATATTGGTACATTATGGAAGAAGGCTAGAGCAACAAGAGATGGATATATTAATGAATATGTTGATGTTGCAGCCAAAAAAATTGTAAGTTTGTAGATATCTAGAACCCTACTTACTTTTCTTTTACAAAACTATTATATTATGCTTATTCCTATAAGTTAAATTTACAGGACGAACTTGAAACGTCAGAAGGTGAGGAGGTGGACCAATATAGCATTGTGGCCCAGGCTACAGGAATTGTAGAACACCCTGGAAGACACAGGGGCATTGGATTGGGTGTTACGAGAACGAGCATATGTGGTCGATCTCGTGGTTCTCGTAGCACTAATGAGCAAGTCGCCATCCTCACCCAAAAATTGAACGTGGCATTTGAACGGATGGCAACAATGGAGCAAGAGTTTTCATTTATTAAATCTCAAGGGTATAAGCCATCCGATTCAGTAGACCATGATCATCTTCACATACCTAATGTAAATAGCGTCAGAGATAGTTGTGAAGCTGATGCATTTCTTTTTATTCTTCCCGAGGTAAGCATTACAAACTATGAATTGTTATTAAATGTATTCGGTGTTATAAATTATTAATAATGTGTAATATTTTTGTTTAGGGTTGCATAAATGTGACTTATTAGCGAATGACCTTTCAACAATTTTGGCGAAAGGAAGGGTCCGCATCAGTCATAGTATTGAAACGCAGACAATCCACGGGTACAATTTAGCCCTAAATACAAGGCGGGTGAGTATTGACACTCCAATCATTGGCAGTGCACACTTGCCTTGTTATAAAGAGGGCGATGAGGCAACCACAGTACTAGAAGCTCATGGAAGCTTCGTGGCTTGGCCTGCGGATCAAATACGTCTCACTACTAAAGAGGTATTGACATTTGACATCTTCATTAGACCTTGTTTAGTAGTTACACTATATATACATTTTTCATATATATGTATATATATATATATATATATATATTTATTTATATGCTCAATATATATTTTGTTTAATATGATCAATTAAGGAATCAAAAAAGAAGACTGCTTCTGCTAGTAAAACCAAGAGAGGTACTAGTAGAACGAGCAACACAAAACAGGGTGCTGCTAAAGGAAAGAGAGCTAAATCTGAAAAATCAGTTGCCCCACAAAAGATTCCTTCTTCAGATCAGCAAAGCCAACCTCCACCAGCATTAGCTATATTATATTTTTATGCCCAAAACTACCTCAGGGGCAATTATATTTTCATTGATTGTCGTCCTGAGTATGTTGGGAGGGACGATGCTACTTACACGGTATCGACGGCTGACATAAGCGACATTTATAATCAAGAATGGATGTCAACCATAAGTGTCGTCGTCTATGTCACGTAAGTATTATTTCATTTTGAGATTTTAGTACTCTTAACTTATACAATTGGAATTTTTATGACCTCTTATATGAGTTATTATTTATTAACAAATATGCATTGTTTTTGTTGTCCATAGATTGGTAGCTACTCGAGCTGCGATGGAGGGAATGCTGTCCTCTATTGTGTTTGTGTGCCCATACTACATAGCTGACGGTAGTACAATAAGAGAGGGTAGGCACATAAACTATTTAGCGGATCGCATTTTGATTGAGGGACACAACAAGCTCTATCCCATTCCTCACCTCGCAACTGAACATTGGGTTTTGTACGCCGTCCGACCTGATCTTAATAAAGTCTATGTGTTTGATTCCCTTCGAACCTATGACGTGCCTTTTGAAGTCGCTCTTCGTTATGGGAAGGAATTTATCGACATGTTAGTATACTTTTCACTTCTTACTTCATTAGCTTATTTATACATATATTCGCTTAGCTAGATTTCATTATTTGAGGTATGTATGCGTACTTACAATATTGTGTATCCAACTCTATTTATTAGGGCACTACAGACAGCGTATCAAAGGAGAGGTGGGAGTGGTGTCCCAGACCCAAAGAATGTTCAATACGAGCCTGTCATAGTAAGTAGGAAGGAAACTATTTCATATTTTATTTTAATTAAAATTAATATCTAATAGTTAGAGAGCTAACTGAATTTATATGACAGTGTCCACAACAGCAAAACGACAAATATTGTGGATACTATGTATGTAGAGCAATGGATCTGATAGTCCAAAATAGATCGGTCAACATAGATCTAAGCCATGTATGTTTTCTTTTCGATATTTTTCCATTAATGAATCATGACATATATGTTTGATACTTGACGTAAGTGCTAACTGTATATTAATCAAAACTTGGGATTTGTAGTTTTTCACCAATGATTATGCACAAGGCCAGCAATACAATGTTGAAGAAATTGATGAAGTGAGAGAGCAATGGGCCAAGCATGTGCACTCATTCATTCGGTATTAGGTAGAGATCTATATATTCTACATGCATGTTCAGGTTTGTATTTTGTCTAGCTATGTCTTTAAGTCTTCTAAGCTAGATTTATAAACATTTTGCTTTGGCGTGTAGAGCTACCAAGTTGTGGTATGCCTACTAATTTTGATTCTTGAGTATATATGTCTGATGTATTAACAAGGCCGGGATTGATTGAAATTATATATGGTGTGATTGCAGATTTGTTATCAATTGATGTTGTTTTACAATGCAGATTTGGTAATTATTTGAACATACAACTGTGTATGTGGGTAGGAACAAAAATGCAAAAACATAAAAAAAAACTGGAGTTTTAATAACGGTTTTCATCAGAACCGTTATTAAAACCCTCTTGTTTAACAACGATTTTTCTCAAAAACCGTTATTAAACATGCATTTTTTGCTCATATTAGCGGGTTTTTTTATATTTTTGATAATGGTTATGAACCGTTATTAAAGATTTAATAACGGACGTTTTAATAACGGTTGAAAACCGTTATTAAAACTGTAAAATAACCGTTATTAAAACTACTTTTTGGGGTAGTGAATTGAGAACACATGTGTGTGCATCCATGTGTTCATGACCCAATGTTGACCTTTACTTGTACTTCGTTTCTTCTAGCTTATTGAGCACACTATATCCGTTAGCTATTTTATCACTTATGATCTACTAGTTTGCAGCTCCACATCAAATATAAAAGAGTAAGATGATTGTCTTATGAATCTAGTGGGTTATTCAATATCTATTGAGAATTGGTTTAGAATAGAAATTTATTTCGACTTGTTATATGACTATTACGGTTGACCATTTTAGTCTATTAAAATAACCCTTTTGTTCGTGGAGGGAATGGGTATAATAGAGTTGTCTTGAACATAACAACTTGAACCCTCTCCTATAAGCTTTCACCTCACACATTTAATATGTCCTGGACGGCTACTTGAGACTTCCTCGAATATTGGTTACTTATCAACTTCTAGAGCTGAAGGATTGTATGCACTAGCATTGATAGAAGCTATCTATGACAATGTTTCCTTGACATCTTGTCCAATACATGTTAACAAAATAGTTAGACATATATTATAAAGAGTGTTAAAAATATTATAATCAATTACATATAACTAACTTACAAATTTTTCATTCGTCTAGGAAATAACCTATTTATTATTCCTAAAATACATTTATCTATAAGTCTTGACCGCACGTGAAAGTTTATTTTTTCTTATTTTTGGATTGGCCTGGATAATTTTAAGAAAAAAGTCAATATATTATTAATGAAAAAAAAGAATCAAAAGTTCAAATACCTTCTTATTATAATATTGCGACAACAATTGTATACCGTGACAGAGGGAGCAGTCTGTTTTACCTTATTTGCATCATATATATATATATATATATATATATATATATATATATATATATATATATATATATATATATATTTATTTATTTATATATATATTGTCAAAGCCTACATAAACAATAAAGGTAATATGTTTATATTCTTTATATGCAGTTTTATTCAATTTATATATCAAAATTTAATATTACTTTTACATTTTTCAAATTCCATAAATTGATATATCTCTACCACATGTTTAGCTCAGAAAAAGAAGGCATATAATCATTTTCTTCTTGCCAATATTTTTTATGATCGTTATTACTATATTTGTATCAATCAACTATCATACAATGGAGACCTAATCGATTCCTGACCTAGCTAAAGTTTCCTTCCTTGGAGCTAAATCAAAGTATATATGCATATACACACAAACATATGTTAGAAATTACATAATTTATATTTGATTATCTAATTATAAAATATAATAAATAACTTTTACTTCAACTTTAGGGAGAATTTTTGCCTTATTCTCATGAGGAAAATGTGACCATCTCTTGTAAGACAGGGGAATCTTCATCCTAATCTTGTCTCTAATATAAATTAACTAGCTTAATTTATGGCTATCAAGATATATGCAAGCACTAAAATTTTGAAGGTTTTAGTAACTAAATATTAGTGACAAATATCGTGAAAATCGACTACCAAGGCACATATATATATAGTAGTACTCTATCTAACCACATATGTCTATTCCTATTAATTTGGATCTTAGGCTAGTGAATCCAAAGAGATATGATGATGTTAAAAATGGCACGATGAAATGAGATTTAGGAAAATAACCTAATACTATCTGGTAGTACAAGAAAAAAAGGTAAATACCAATCCTTTTAATACCGATAATAAATAATTGTCGATAATAAGACTTAACTCCTACAATTATTTATTACCAATGATATTACTATCAATATTAAACTGGCAGTAAAAAAATTTACAAATGTTTTCCTCAAAATTCAAGGGAAAATACTATTTTTAATTGTCAGAAAATTCTTAATAATGACAATAAGTTTATTAGTAATAAGGTATATTTTTTTGCCAAATTTTCAGAAAAGAAAATAGCTTCCAAGGAATAGAGAGTAAATATTTAGCCATAATATCGAAAAAATTTCATCGACAATAAGATATTTTATTTTTTATTTCTATCATTACTATACTACTAATTTAAATTATTATAAAGTAAAAATAATGCATATTGAATGAGTGAGCTTTTATTTTCTTGTAATTTCATTAATTCCTCTTTCATATTGTCTGTATATGTATATAAACTACAGAGACATTTTGGTTCCATTTTTATATAATGGACTAACTATGTAAAATTAATTAATATTAAAGCATTGAGATTTTTTTCCCCTGTTATCTTCATTTATTAAACTTTTAGGTTAGAGTATAATATTTTTACCAAAAATTAATACTTATTATGGATTAATCATTAAATAGTCTAACTATACCAAATTCATTAATATTAACCTTTTTAACTTCAAATTTTTAATCCTAACAAGTAAAATTAAAATTATTTGCATAAAGTATCCTTACTTGTGAACCTTTATTATTTTTTTTTTTGGTAATTAAAGGAATTTCATTAATAACCAAAATGGGCATATATAGTACAACTAGGCAGGAAACAAAGGAAAGGGATAGAGATTATCTATCAAGCTCCTCTAAGCTATTCCTATACTTACCGAAATTACTGCATTGATAGACTCTTATATACACATGGGTCATAATTTTTCTAACAATTTCATGGGTCTGCAGTCTTCTATCTTAAAAAATAACTTAGTTTCTGTAAACCTAGAGTTCATAAATCACTGTAGTAGCTATCATTCTCAATAACCCAGCTTTCCCCTATCTTCTCTTGGCGTGTGCAACCAATTAGTGCTCCAATGACACCATCCTAGCCAGTTCAAAATTTTCCTCCAGCACTCATTTTCAATCTGGCATTGTACCATAACATGGTCCATAGTTTCAGTAGTTTTGCCATAGGTCTCATAGCATGCATTATTAATAACCTTCCATCCATGAAGCTTTTCCTTTGTAAGCAAAGCATTTCTGCAGGTGAGCCAGTTGATAAACTTGTGTCTTGGTGACTCCTTCTGTTTCCACACTAGGTAGAACCATTCGACATCCTATCCTCGATGTCTGATTTTTTCATATATATCCCTGGTGGAAAAGGCTCCATGCTGGGTACATACTTCTAATTTGAGGAGAGGACCTATATCTGATCTCAGACTCATCACTTTTTTAAAAATCCAGGATTGATGGGCCTTACATTCATATGACCATATGTTCTGACCTTTGATATAATATTCATGCACCCATTTGATCCAGAGGTTTTCTTTTTTTATGGATCATTTGCCACAATAATTTTGCAATTGCTACCTTGTTCCAGCTGTGAGCATCCTTAATTCCCAGGCCTCCTTTCTTCTTTGGTAGACAAACATGCTTCCAAGCTACCAAAGCCTTCTTTCCTTGGCCATCTGACCCTGTACAAAGGTAAGTTCTGCAAATAGATTACATCCTATGAATAACAGATTGAGGCAGTAAGAATAATTGGGCCCAAAAGTTCTGAATGCCAGAAAGGATAGAATTTATGAGTTGGACTCTTCCTGCATAGCTGAGAAATCTAGTAGACCAGTGCTTGACTTTAGCTAAAAGTTTCTCAACTAATGGAGAATAATGTTGAGCCCTTAGACTGGATGATTCCAAAGGAACTCCCAAATATTTGAAAGGAAAAACACCTTCCACACAACCTAGCTCCGGGAGGATTAAAAGCCTTTTATCAGCAAGGACCCCCCAAATACACAGAACTCTTTGAAGGATTAATATTTAAACCAGATCTTCGACTAAAATCATCCAAATAAGATTTGACGAGGTGTGCAGATTCTGGTGTACCCTTAGAAAATAACAGGAGATCATCTGCAAAGTATAGATCAATCAAATGTAGCTTCTGACATCCAGGATGACTCTGAAAACCCTCCTCCAGCCATAGACCTTTTAAGCTTTTGTGTAGGTATTCCATGCCTAGAACAAAAAGATAAGGAGATAAGGGGTCTCCTTGTCTCAAAACCCTCTTACAATGTAAAGGTTTAGTTAGAGAACCATTTATGTTAAACGAAACTCTAACATAATATATACACTTTGAAATAAGGTTGATAATCTTATAGGGAAAGCCAAACTGGGTTAGAACCTAGATGATAAAGGTCCACTCAATGGAATCATAGGCCTTCTGTATATCTACCTTTAAGACCATGCGGGGAGAAAGGGTTTTTCCTATTGTAGTGTTTAAGCAGCTCTGCAGTAAGTAAAACATTATTTGCAAAATTTCTCCCCTTAACAAAAGCTGCCTGGGAGCTGTTAATAACTTCATGCATGATATTCTGTAACCTATTGGAAATAACATTGGATAGGATCTTGTAAATCACATTACAGCAGGATATGGGGCGAAATTATTTAACTCTGCATGCACATGCTATCTTGGGTATCAGTGTCACAACAATGTTGTTTATTTGATTAAGAATTTTTTCTGATCTCCAAAACTATTTCACAGCTTCAACCATATCTGTTTCAATGATAGACCAGGCTCTCTTGAAAAAATTGGGGTTATAACCATCTGGGCCAAGGGTTGTTGTGTCACCCATTGAGAAAACAACATTCTTTACCTCTTGAGTTGTAAGTTCAGAAATGAGTTGTAATCTGATGTTATGTGACAGGGATCCTCCTTTATTGCTCCCATCAGGGTCAATATGCTGAGTCGGTACAGATTTTCCCAAAAGATTGGCACAGAATTTTTGTACCTCAGTTGCAATATTGTCATCTCCCAGTATACATTGGTTATGGTCATCATAAAAGCCCGTTTAGTCTATTATGATTTCTTATGCCTTGGGAATTGCATGAAAATACCTGTTATTTCCATCTCCCAATTTCACAGACTGGATGTGTGCCTTTTGTTGAAAGAAGTGTTCTTCTTCAGTTGCATGGGTTTGCCATTTGATAGAGGCCTCTCTTTCAATTTTTATCAGGTCCTGGTTAAAAGGGTCATGCATGAGGTTTCTGTGAGCTTCAAGCCAATCATAATGGGCTTTCCTTGTTTTATTGACACATGCCCCCAGTGAAGCTTATATTCAGCTCCTTTAGTTTACCCTTAAGCTCTTTAAGCTTGGTAACAATCTAGTACATAGCAGATCCCGTGCAATAACTTTTCCAAACCTCCTGAACTAAGGGCAGAAACTCCTCTTTATCAGCCTAGTAGTTATTATTATTGTTATTATTATTATTATTATTATTATTATTATTATTATTATTATTATTATTATTATTATTATTATTATTATTATTATTATTATTATCATTATCGACAACATTAGATAAAAATAGGCATTCGATGCAAATTAAAATAAAAGATAGATGATTGACAAATATCTAAAGAATGATTCCCTATATGAACAAATAATATCATCACAAAATCTTAATCCCCCAATATCCCTTCATATAAACTAAGCCCTCATGAAATCAAAGTAGCCACAACTATCAAGAATCATGAACATTATAAAATTCTCTTTCATGCATACCTTTTTTTTCTCCCTTCTGCTTCAAATTATATACTTTCATAGTTGACCCATGATATCTAGCTTCATGCATATCTACTAATTATTCTCTATGGTCAAGACATCCTATATTTTATTTTATTTTTGTATTTATAAATCACACAAATATACTGGTTGCATAATTTCTCAAGGGTTTAAGTACAAATAATAAATTAATATTAAACAAGTAAAAATAATTTCATTTATCATCACTAATTACTATATAAGGTGAATGTTCCACATTTTGATATATATATTTTTATGTATTAGTATCATTATTTTTATTATTATACAATAACAAATGAAAATGGATTTTTCTAATGATTTAGCTCTTATCTTAATATTTTTTATACATGTTGAATCAACATTATATATTTGTATCGTCAAGCTTCCTAATTAATATGCTAAGTAGATAATCTAACATGCTCACATACTAAGATGCTAATTAAATACATTATCTAACACGTACTACTTATACTCTAACATGATCACCAAAAAATTTAAAATTACATATCAACAAATTCAATTTGTACTAACATGCTAATATCAAAACATACAGACAGTCTAAGATGTATGCTCACACATATATTAATAGCAAACCTAACTAAAATATTCATTATACTCTAACATACTAATATTTATTCTAATCTAACATGCATACCAACAACTATACAAAATAATCTAATTTTCCACATAACCTAACTACAATAATCTAATTACCCAATTATATAAACTCTAAATACAACAATGTAATTAACCATTTATATAAAACCTGACTACAGTAATCTAATTTATAAAATTATTTTAATTTATATAATGCACAACAATTAACATATAAAAACAAACAAATACATAATAATATCAAATTGAACAAACTAACAGCCTTAAAATCCATATAAACAATAAGCATATAAAATACTAAAAATATTTAAGAAAATATTAAGAACTCTAGTGAAGTTAGTGATCTTTTGGCATCATTGGTTGTGCTTTGTGCGACGTCAATGATGATGCTCCAAGCGGTGTCACTGGTATTACTCCGGTAGTTTCACCTATAAAATAACAATTAGTTAATATTATACCATAAACACAAAAAGAAAAATTAAAAAGAAAAATAAAACAAACCTTAAAGAAGGGAAGAATTTTATGGATAAAGGTTGAAAAGGGAAAATAATAGAGGAGACAAGTGGAAGAAGGAGGAGGAAACACGGCAGAAGAGATCAAAGGTAAAGGTAGATATAATGACCGAGGTAGAAGAAGAAGCTGGAAAATAAGGGGTAAGGATTCTTATTTGGGTTATAAATGATCCTTAATACCAACTATTAAAATTGTCATAAATTAGCCAATTATCTACGGCATTAAGGAACTAAATAAAATAATGTTGCTTTATTTTGGCTCAAAAAAAAAAATGAAAACTCTTTACTACCGAGGATAAAATCGTTGGAAATAAGGAACAATTATCGGTAATAAGGTCAAATATTTATTTTCTATTCCTTGGCAGCTATTTTGACAAAAAATATACTTATTAACGATAAATTTATTGTCAATATTAAGAATTTAACTTTGACAGTTAAAATATATATTTTCCCATGAATTTTCAAGAAAAAATTTGGTAAAAACTTTTGCTGCCAATTTAATACAGAAGTTAATATCGTTGATAATAAATAATCGTAAGAGTTAAGTCTTATTTTTGATAATTATATATCGTCAGTGTTAAAAAGATCCGTATTTACCTCTTTTTGTTTTAGTGCTAGACAGTATTGGATTAGTTTTCCATCGTATCTTCTTTTACGTCATCATATCCCCTAGGATCCGTTGGCCTAAGTTCCAAATTATTAGTAACAGAGCTAGGTAGTTAGATCGTGTACTACTATATACATATATATATGCCTTGGTAGTTGATTTTCGCGACATTCGTCACTAATATAGTAATATTTAGTCACTAACGCCTTAAAAATCGTAGCGATCGCATACGGCTTGACAGCCATAAAGTAAGCTGGTTAAATTTATATTTTACGCGGGGGATATCGAATCCAATAATAAATTTTTTTGAGTAGGTAAGAAGTTATTCAACGAAACTTATCTGCTCCTTTTTTTCTTTTCTTTTATTTCCTGCTCCTTTAATTATACAATGATAATGATTAATGACGATGATCCTAAGAGGAACAAATACGCGTATCCAGCTAGATAAAATGACGATGGTCATCTTATCTGCTTCTTTATAATTACTGTAATTTTTAATTATCAAAAATCATAAAATAAGGATGATAAGATCTATTTGATAACTTAAGTTTAGAAATAAATACAATATGTGATGGAATATATTAATATTTTAGAAAATTATAGTTTATGCTTTTAAAATATAAAAAAAATACATTGAAGAAAAAAATTAAAAATATAAGTGCTAGGAAATTATAAAGCATACCGGAGAAATAACATATGTAATCGGAATTTGATAATGATATAAATGTTTCTTATCAATATATAACTACAAACTTTTTGATTTTATGAACTCAAAATTATTGTTATTAGTAATTAATTAATTAAAATATTGCTTTGATTAAAATTTTAACCAAAATATAATAATTGTAAATAACGTCATGTCCAATTTATTTTGGTATAGCTTATTAACTAAAATATAACAAAAAAA
This sequence comes from Tamarix austromongolica, assembly GCA_039764185.1. Lineage (NCBI taxonomy): Eukaryota > Viridiplantae > Streptophyta > Magnoliopsida > Caryophyllales > Tamaricaceae > Tamarix > Tamarix austromongolica. The sequence goes on along the minus strand of CM077818.1, from coordinate 95,161,180 downwards.
ATTATTGTTTATTAATTAAAAATAAGCAAACTATACATCATTTTCTAACTAAAAACTATATATATAAATACAGTAGTTCCTTTATTTATATTAAACTTTAGTGGTTTTTTAGGTATATAAAGTGTTAAAATAATTTTTTTTGATGTGGATGGAGTATATTAATAAATGATATTAATGTCTCTACTTTTTATTTTTTTGAGGTATAATGTTTCTACTTTATTGTTATAGAAATTCACTATATTTAGTTGGTAGTATTTAGTAGTCACGGTTATTAGTTACATATTGATCATTAATGTACTTTGTGGTGGGAAAATGCATTGCTCTGCTCTACACACACACACACACTCTCTCTCTCTATATATATATATATAAATTTTACACGGACGTGGTCTAGCCCCTTTGAAAAGAATATTAATAAATGCAAATAATATTTTTTATTATAAATTAATTGACGATAAGTAGAATAAGGTACGAGAATTATACAATGATCTTGTTTTCCTTATTCAAATAATATGAAATAATTAATACAAGTGAGTTCTCAATACCTTCAGGTACTAGTAACACCATGGGTTTTCCTCTACAAGCAACCATGTTAGAGTGGCTTCATATGCCCGTAGAGATTTTCAGAGGGAGAAGTAGGTTGGGAAAGTTTATGTCATGCATATATATATATAGAAACTCGTTCATGTGCGCACCTATATGTCTGTACAAACGTAGGAACAATTACTGGCCGTTGGATCTAAATTAGATCCAACGGCCAGTAATATATGGAAGATAAAACACGGCCTTCTTCGCCGAGCCCCGCCCCATTCTGTTTCGACCTTGCCAGCTCGCCCCGACCCCCAGACCCCATCGCGCCTCTCTCTCTCTCCATCGCACCTCTCTCCCTCCATGGCACCTCGCTCCCTCCATCGCACCCTGCTCCCTCCATCGCACCTCTCTCCCTCTCCATCGCACCCGTTTCTCTAGCTCCCCCTCGCCATTTATGCTTCTGCATCTCTCCATCGACCTGCTCCTCCCATCCGTGACAGATCGAGCGAAGTACTCGACCTCCCTCCATTTCCACTCCTCTAATCCGACGAACTTCGTAGACCAACAAACAAGCTCGGTCGCTGTTCTCTTCGACCAGACCTTAGCTCCTCCATTCTTCAATCGCCACTACACTGCCAAACAGGAGACAAGGAGAAGCGCTCGGTTTGTCTCTCCCCGTGTGCTCGAGCTCCCTCCCATGGAGCAAGCGCACGATTGCTGACCAATAGCTTCATCGAGCACTTCCTGTGAACTCCCCCTCGTTTTCTTTTCCTTTATTGCTGTTTGTTCTTCCTCTTGTCTCTGTTGTGCGGACTGGTATGGTGTAATGGGAAAAAAAAATTCCCCTGAGGTCGAACGCAGGGGAAACCCCCTATCTGCGCACTTCCGAGCCCGATCAAAAGAGTAACCTCCAGTGATTCTTCACCGGATGCGTCGAGCTCTTCTAGTTCCAGCTTGTCTTCTTCAGAGTGCTCCCCGGATGTGGATTTTAAATCCAAAAATTCTGCCCTAATCGATCGGGACGATAATGAACAGTGCGCGATCCCCAAATCAACTCCGGAGCATATTCAAGTGTCTCTCCTGGAAAGGCAATGTCCGCCGATTATTGAGCATCCTGAGGACGGCCCTAATTTGCACACCTATATGGAAATTGCGACAACGAAGATCCAATTGCAGCATCCGATTTTGCCTTTGCCCTGCCAAGCTGCTCGAGACCCCATTTCTTCGATGCCTTCTCTTCTGTCTGACTCCGAAGTGGAATTAGAAACAGAGAATAATCAAATTCCTCCTGGGAACAATTCGAAGCCCAATTTGCTGATTCAGGGAATAATCGAAACCAAACTGATGAACCTCAGGTACCTCGCTCATCCAGCTCATTTCTTCAACATACCAAAGCTCACATCATCGATTTTATTTATTCTCCGCTACCAATCATCGCCGATACTCTTCTCCTTCGTTTGTCACCATTTTTCCCGAAAATTCTGCTATTGTTACTGTCAAAAATTTTCCATAACGACAGTATTATACTAGTTAATATCTTCATTGTGTTTATATTATTATGTAATCTAGTGTTTGTTAACCTGATTTTTTGTATTGATTTGGCTGATTTTCGTTTGTATGTGTTTTAGGTCTTACTGATTCAGCATTCAATCGAAGTAATATGCCTCAACTTTAGTTGATTTCGAACTTGCTGAATTGATTTAGTAAGTATTTTTTATTGTTTGCTGAGTAATGTTTGTTGTTTTTTGATTAAATTATGTTGCTGTTGTACTATGAATAATGTGATTAGGGTTAATTACAGTAATGTGGGCTGATATTCTATTGCTGTTGCTGTTGTATTTTCTGTTGCTGAATAATGTTGTTCTGTTGTTTTTATGCTAGTCTGATTAATAATCAGATTATTAATCAGCTATTGTTGTGTATTTTTGCATAATATATGCTGGTATGGTGTTGGTATTGCTAATTGATGGCTGTATAATGGTATCTTGTTTCATATTTACAATATTTGCAATATTTTATTTAATTTGTTACTTCAAATTGTAACTAATATCAATTTTTTTATATTTGGATGACAGATATTGGAATGAAATACCGGAGTTGGATGTAAATTTTAATTCAACTTCATGAAAGTATTGGTCATTTATGCTTTTCATTGTAGTTTAGATGATAGTGTAAGGTTTCTTTTCAAAATTGTATAAGGTTTAATTTAAGAAATTGTCAAATTTTGAATCATGGAAGATCGTTTTCCTTCTCATATTGTAAAACTAAATGAATATATATTTGATTAGTATGTTTATGGTTTACATGGTTTGGGGTTTAGGGTTTAGAGGGTTTAGGGTTTAGAGGGTTTAGAGGGTTTAGGGTTTAGAGGGTTTAGGGTTTGGGGTTTAGGGTTTAGGGTTTAGGATTTAGAGGGTTTAGGGTTTAGGGTTTAGGGTTTAGAGGGTTTAGGGTTTAGGGTTAGGGTTTAGAGGGTTTAGGGTTTAGGGTTTAGGGTTAGGGTTTATAGGGTTTAGGGTTTAGAGGGTTTAGGGTTTAGGGTTTAGGGTTTAGGGTTTAGAGGGTTTAGGGTTTAGAGGGTTTAGGGTTTAGAGGGTTTAGGGTTTAGGGTTTAGGGTTTAGGGTTTAGAGGGTTTAGGGTTTAGAGGGTTTAGGGTTTAGGGTTTAGGGTTTAGGGTTTAGGGTTTAGAGGGTTTAGGGTTTAGGGTTTAGGGTTTAGGGTTTAGAGGGTTTAGGGTTTAGGGTTTAGGGTTTATGGTTTAGGGTTTAGGGTTTAGAGGGTTTAGGGTTTAGGGTTTAGGGGGTTTAGGGTTTAGGGTTTAGGGTTTAGGGTTTAGAGGGTTTAGGGTTTAGGGTTTAGAGGGTTTAGGGTTTAGGGTTTATGGTTTATGGTTTAGGGTTTAGAGGGTTTAGGGTTTAGGGTTTAGGGTTTAGGGTTTAGAGGGTTTAGGGTTTAGGGTTTAGGGTTTAGGGTTTAGGGTTTAGGGTTTAGAGGGTTTAGGGTTTAGGGTTTAGAGGGTTTAGGGTTTAGGGTTTAGGGTTTAGAGGGTTTAGGGTTTAGGGTTTAGAGGCTTTAGGGTTTAGGGTTTAGGGTTTAGGGTTTAGGGTTTAGAGGGTTTAGGGTTTAGGGTTTAGGGTTTAGGGGGTTTAGGGTTTAGGGTTTAGGGTTTAGGGTTTAGGGTTTAGGGTTTAGAGGGTTTAGGGTTTAGGGTTTAGGGTTTAGTGGGTTTAGGGTTTAGGGTTTAGAGGGTTTAGGGTTTAGGGTTTAGGGTTTAGGGTTTAGGGTTTAGGGGGTTTAGGGTTTAGGGTTTAGGGTTTAGAGGGTTTAGGGTTTAGGGTTTAGGGTTTAGGGTTTAGAGGGTTTAGGGTTTAGAGGGTTTAGGGTTTAGGGTTTAGGGTTTAGGGTTTAGGGTTTAGAGGGTTTAGGGTTTAGGGTTTAGAGGGTTTAGGGTTTAGAGGGTTTAGGGTTTAGGGTTTAGAGGGTTTAGAGGGTTTAGGGTTTAGGGTTTAGGGTTTAGGGTTTAGGGTTTAGGGTTTAGGGTTTATATGGTTTAGGGTTTAGGGTTTAGGGTTTAGAGGGTTTAGGGTTTAGGGTTTAGGGTTTAGAGGGTTTAGGGTTTAGGGTTTAGGGTTGAGGGTTTAGAGGGTTTAGGGTTTAGAGGGTTTAGGGTTTAGAGGGTTTAGGGTTTAGAGGGTTTAGGGTTTAGGGTTTAGGGTTTAGGGTTGAGGGTTGAGAGGGTTTAGAGGTTTGGATATTTGGTTTGGATATTGGTTTGGATTAATTTTTTGGTTTGGTATTGGTAAAATCTTGATTGTGATTAAATTTTGATCCAATGGATGAGATTAGTTCCTATGTTTGTATATTAATTATAGTTTGTATGTGACCCCTCCCCTATATATATATATATATATATATATAGGGAGAAGTAGGTTGAGGAAAAAGTTGGAAAAAACTAAACTTGATAGGAATTGAAGACAATACCTCCAATTTATTTAATAGGTTAAATATTTGTGGAACATTGTTGGATAGTATGCAAACATAAACATGAGAAATAGGCTGGGTAACAACATTTTCTAAATATATAATAAGGTATACTTATGTGTGTTTTTAGAAAATAGAAAACGAAAAAAAAAATTATGGGACACATGTATCTACAGCCGTGTGGGCTGCATCTGTGTGCCATGTCCAATGATACACTAGTAAGTAACAAAAGTGTTGGTTCCAACCATCAGGCGAATGTACCATTAGGAAGATGGGAACATCTCTAACTCTTCTGCCGCCGTCTTAATTAATATTATGTTTGAGAGATTAGCAGGCGTGCTGCACGGCCCCCGAATAAGTGCATCATCCATCCCCGGTGGAGACGCCGGCGCCGGCCGCTCCTTATGTATGTTAGGCAGGGACAGGGAGGGATTGTGAATCTTTAACTAATTAAGGGAATTGATACTCCATTATTAATTGATCATCAAACTGTAGATACAGAGACGAGACAAAATCGATCGGTCAAGACTCAATACGCCTGCTTTAGATAGACACAGTAGCTACTAAAAACAAAAAGGTAGGCCGCAGGATTATGGCCAAATTTCATAGGACTAGGAGTGACATATGATAAGAACAATAATATGGTGATGGGAGTCCAACATACTATCATTCTATTGGTCATACTCATGATGCATACTTTATTAATTTCTATCTTATACGGACACGGGACACCCTGTCTTTCTTCTTTTCAACCGACGAAAGCCAGACAGATTCGGACAGGGCATGGGGGGGGGGCCTTCGGAGGCTTTGGTACTACTCCATGTCAATTCCAAGTACGAACGTCGTCGTATTGTTTGTGAATATAGATACAAAATACTATATCCATAATGATACTACAAAAATTTTATAATATTAAAAATAAATGATACTGCAAATCTAAAATTTTTAATACATTACCCACAAGCTAAGCTGATCTTTATTATTATATCAAATTTCTTTTAATTTTTGTAAAAAGGTGAGTTACCCTAACTCGGATGAGTGATGACTGATGACTTTCCACCAAGTGGCCATGACTTTTATGTGGCTTCGACGGATGACTGAGCCTGAATAGGAGTCAGGATGTTTGGATATTATATGGGACTTGACATGACAAATTGACAATAGAGTCGTGTCAATTATGCTGCCCTAGCACATGCTGTGTTTTCTGGGATTTGTGCCTCCAGTTAATGCCAATAATACTATGCCCTCAAAATTAAAACCCAAATCAAAATCTAAATTCAAATATATACTCACACTTGTGTATATTTTTATTCATAATAAATTAATAAATTTATGTATATAAAATGCAATAAAATTATGGTGCAAAAAAGGAGAGATAGTCACGGCCCAAGGGACCCCAACTCCTCGACTTACTTTCACATTATATCAAATCACTAAAAAATAAGGAATAAAATCATATATCAAATAATAATATCATTGCATTGTTTTTTTTTTCTCTGATCAAATCAAGTTAAAAAAAATAGACAAAACCAAAAGACTCTTATTATTGGTCATTGTTTGATTGTGACAACTCGTAGACTTAGAGTTAGATATGAAGCAAGTTTTCCATTAGTAACAATAGATAACATAGACCATCGGAACGAAAAGACAATGCTAAATCATAACCTAAAATAACATAATCAAATCGTTCATCGTGCTTTAATATCTCAAGAGATTAATAAAACTCAAGTATCAAATAAATTTATAAAATAAAGTTGCAACAACAAACAATTACATATGACTTTAATATAAAATTGATACCGCTGATAAATCTATAAAATAAAAATATAGACATAAATATAATAGTTAAAGCAAACTGATTTTAAGAATAGAATAGCAGTGAATATGAAATTCACAAGCATTATCCAATAAAATTAACTAATTTTTATGAAAAGGGTTGCTTCACTTAAAAAAAAATAGTAAATTATTTTCCATCTTGCATTTTAAATCTAAAATGCCATTTTCGGTGGTTTAGAAGTTCACAAAGAAGTTTTAAAGCTACAATAAAAAAAAGGTCATTATAAATATTTTATATCCTACCAATCGGAAACCATTCTTAAATATGTTTGAGAATTTCAATTTGAATAAAAATAACCCAAAATCAATAAAATTAAAATGGTTCATGAAAACAAAAAAAATGATAATTTATAAAATTTAGCTTTTTAAATAGTGGATTAGTTAACAAGCTCATGATGGAACTCATGTAGATGTAAAAGTATGTAGAAATCATGGTTTTTAATGTTGGACAGACAGAACTGATGATTCAGGGGCTTTGCTAGGTCGAGTATATGGATATTATTTATTAGACTATAAAGAACTGGGAAATTTCATTGTACTTCGTCACTTTTGGGATTTTTCATAGCAAAACATCCTAAATTTTTTTTTATTAATGGAGACTAAAATTGCTTTTGTTGAACTTAATTAAATACATAGATATTTTTTCAATTATTTTGGCTTGGCTAATGATAGTGTAGCACATAGCGACGATACAACTTTGCTTTGGGATAAATGTGTTGATGTCTGCATTATGTCAATGTTAATACATCACCTCAATGTTGGCATGAAAATAAGGAAAACGAACCACCTTGGTACTTTCTGGATTTTATGAGTTGCCAGAGACAAAGATACCTATATTGATAGTTTTTTAGTCCCTTGAAGGACCAAGCGATGATGTCTTGGCTAGTAAGTGGTGACATCATTGAGGTCCTTTATTAGAATAAGAATTTTGGAAGGCCACTATGTGAAGACATACTCTTAGAGAATTTTAGATCAACAGTAGATGATTGTGGTTTATAGGATATTGGCTTCACTAGATATTTATATACCTTTTACAATGGTTGTAGTGAGGGAGGGAATGTGTAATGTTGCTTAGATTGGGTGCTAGCCAATATGGCATGAATTTCTCTTTTCCAAGTTATGAGGTCAACCAAATTGTTCATGATATATCTAATCATGCTCTAATAAAGGTTATCACGTTAAGTAAGAAGGTCTGAAGAGAAAAGAAAATCTTTCACGTTGATAAAAGATGGCAAAAGAGATGGGAAAACTTATGCTTTCTAACCAACCTTGTTTTTTGATATGGGTGTAGGCTCTTTAAAGAAGATGAAGAGATGATGTATAAAGTGGAAAAGATCTATTAGGCCGAAAGCAACATCCCACGTGAAAAAGAGGACAAAGGCAGTTAAGAAGATTGGATATCGAAATAGTGGATCAATGAACAAGCTCGTGATGAAAATCATGCAAATGTATAAGTATGTAGAAATCATGGTATTTTATGTTGAATATGTAGGGCCGATGTTATTTGTTGGAACTATAGGGAATTAGGAAATGCTATTGTAGTTCATCATCTTTGGGATTTTATCTTGAGGGAAAGCCCTACTTTTGTTTTTAATGGAGACTAGACTTGATTCTGTTGAATCCACTTAAATAGTGATATTTTTTTCAATTATTTTGGTTTGGTTATTGATAGTGTAGGACATAGTAGTGATACAACTTTGCTTTGGAATAAACGTGTCGATGCCTAGGCTATGTCGATGTTGATATATCACACCAATGTTTGTGTGAAAATGGAGAAAACGAAGCACCTTGGTGCTTTATATGCTTTTATAAGTGGGCTGAGACACAACTAATATACCTCTATTGGTAGTTTCTTAGTCCCTTGAAGGTCCAAGCTATGATTCCTTGGCTAGTAAGCAGTAACATTACCGGGGTCCTTTATTAGAATAAAAATTTAGGAACGTTGTTGTGTGAAGACTCACTAGATGATTTTTGTTTATGGGATCTTAGTGTGGAAGGGAATGTGTAATGTTGCATAGATTAGGCGCTAGCCAATATGGCTTGGATTTCTCTTTTCCCAAGCTATGAGGTCAAAAAACTTGTTCATGACAGATCTAATCATGATCTTTCACTTTGGGCGTATATAGGTTTTAAATGTAAGTTTTCTATAAAATTATTGCATAGTGATAGTAGAGGAAATGGTGCCATGGGGAGTACAAAGTGGGTGGGAAGAGTTCTTAGAGTGCTATAAGTTTTTGGTGGTGGAATAGAGAGGAATTTGGGCATATCAAGAGTAAAAGTAGGATATTTAAGAACACTTGACTAACCATAATGGTCCTTGACCCACCCATAGGAACATCATATCGTGGCAATGCATGGGTTTATGGTGGGATTATAGAGACTTCTATAGTTGGAAGAAGTGATGTGGCAATAGAGATCTCAAATCATGAATATTAAAGAGGGAGGTAGCAACACAAATTAATTTTATGATAAATCCAACACCATAAGACATAAAAACACAATCAAGAAGTTTATCGATGAAGACAAGAGTGTTTAGACGAATCATAATGATATGGGAAAATTTGTAGGAAACTATTTTAGAGGTATGTTGCAGTCGTGCAACTTGATAGACATTGAGGCAGAGACAACTAGTATCTAGAGACATGACAGTGGCGCTATGAACCATAAGCAGTTTAGTGCCTTTACTGAGGCAGATATCCACCAAGCATTGTGACAAATACATCGCACTAAGGCCCTTAGGCTAAAAGGTATGTATTCACTTTCCTTTCAAAAGTACCGGCACGCAGTTGAGAATGATGCCGCAAACATTATTTTGCATATGTTTGAATGGAAATCCCCTACCTAAGGTGTGTGAATCATATGTTCATCATCTTAATTCCAAATTTTGGAAAGCTGAAGAGTATGATTGACCTTTACCCATTAGCTTGTGTAAAGTGATATACAAGCTAGATGAATAGACTAAAACAAACATTGTCAATAGTGTTATTAGAGAACTAAAGTGATTTTATCTCAGGTAAATTGATCTCTTATAAGATGTTGATAGCATTTGAAATCTTCCACAAGATGAAGCGTCATAGGTAGGTCTGTAAATAAATAGAGCTAGCTCGTGAGATTTTTGAGCTTTGCTAGTTTATTAGTTAAATGAGCCTAAAATAAGGCTCGAACTCGGCTTGCTTAATAAACAAGCCAAGATTGAGCATGAAAATTTTGGACTCGAGCTCATTTATAGTGCAAAAGCTCGTGAACTCGACTCATTTACCACAAAAGCTCACGAGCTGGCTCGATTCGGTTTGTTTGTAAAAGAGTCGAGCTGGAACCTCATTTTTGGGCTCATTTATTACAAGAGATGAGCTCAAGTCCACCCTGGCTCGGCTCAGCTCGTTTATAGTCCTAGTTATAAGAATAGGGAAAATGCGAGATTGTATTAAAGTCGTAGACTATAAAGCTTATGACACAGTTGACTAGAAGTTCATGGAGTCGGTAATGTTAAAAATGAGGTGTAATAGCCTTTAGATTAGTTTGAAGTGAGGACCATAAAGCACATTGGAATAATCAGTATTGGGCCATAATTTGTAAATTATATACTATTTAAAGTATAACGTTAAGGAATTTTTTGTTCTCTAGCTGAAAGACCAAATCAAAACCTGGTTACGGGTGGAATTTCTTTATTTTGGGATTGAAACTTAGGTCAAAGATAGGTATAATTGGTACGGTGTTGGACTGAAATATGAAGTAACCAATTGATCTAGTATAAAATTTTGGTTTGGGCCAACTATTGAATACTCATAACCATATCTCATGAACTGTATAGAGTTATTTTACATAATTATTTTTGTTGTTGAAAGTATATCAACATAGGTGTGTATATAGAAAGGAAAAAAAAGTGAGAAGTGTCTCGTAATATTTTATTAATTTTATTAATTACCCAAACTAAACATAATTTATTTTAAAAATCTATCATCATATTTTTAAAATAGTGACAAAATAGTATGAAAGCAATATTCATGGACCTAAATAATTATATTCACAAAAATAACCTCATTTTTATCTACACTCATTTAATTAATCATAATTATAAAAAAAATAACTCATGTCTATATGGATGCATTTTGTAGATGGCTAGGTGCATAATATAATTTGCTTACAACTACATCTTCTAATAGTTACTTAATACACTAATTAACTATAAATTAACTTAGTATACTATAATATTATACTTTATTTAATATTTTTTATTTTTAAATTATATGTTTTGGTTTGTTTAAGATAAAATAACATAAATAAATAAAAAGTAAGGAATGAAATTAAAATTCAAAGATAAAAATAAAATAAAATTATAAATAAAATTCAAAATTAAAATTTTTTAAGAAGATACATAGTAAAGTAAAAAATTAGTAAAGCATTTTTCAGAAGGTGTTTTAAATAAAATTATGATACTCAATAGTTGAACATCTTGATTAGCAAGTCATCAAATTTCCAACATTTTACCTTTCATTTTTATGTTTACAATTTTTTTACTTCTATTTTTGTAATATAACATTCAAAGGCACTATAAAGTTTATCATAATATATTAAAATTGAAAGAGCAACTAAAAACATACTCTATCAATTTTTAATTTTAATTTTAGTTTCTAAGTTTTAATTTAACTTTTACTTTTTTATTATTTTTATGTTATTTGTTTTGTATCTTTGAATTTTTAAGTTTTTGGCTACTCTATTTTTTTAATTTTAACATGTAATCCCTACAATATTATATATATATATATATATTTTTAAATTTATTTTTTATTTAGAGATTAACTAAATAATGAATTATAATGTATTAAATTAATTTATAGTTAATTGGCATACTGGTAAAGTTAAATGGATATGCATGTATGTAGACCCGACCCGATAAAGCTGACTTAATCTAAATCATGATCAGGACTCAAGAAATAAAATTTGACCTTAATCTAAAACAATACGAATCGATCTAAACCCAACTTGAGGTTAGCTAATCCAATAGCATCCCATACATGAAATGATATAAACCATAATAACTTAAACCGACCTGAACACGATTTATACACGGATTAAAATTCAATCTTAACTTATCCAACCTAAAATAAATTAACTCTAACTCGATCCATATCTGGACATAATTTTAAAATTGATACAAACTAAGGTTAAATTTAATTCACAAAAGTAATATTTTATCTTATATAAATTAATACATAAATATTAATAAATTATCTTATTAATAATATTTTACATAAATAAAAAAAATATTTTTTATAATAATAAATAAAATAATATTCTACCCACTTGATTTTAATAGGATACCCGCACAATTTATCACTTTTAACTTATTCACCATTAGCTTGTTTTGACTTCGTATGTATGTATATTTAATTTCTGTGCTAGTTACTGTAACCTGTTATGAATGAAATGTATAAAACATTCCACAATATAACCTATAGGTGGTGGGGTCACAAGGTTTGTTGAGGATTTTGTTGGGATGGTGACGCGGTTGGCACCACCAACTCTTACCGGGCCCATGCATTCGCCCATTTTTCATTACCATCTTCACCTCTACTCTCTGTAGCGGCCAACTAGTCCACCAAGTGTATATCGCATAAATATCTGCCTAGACAATAGAAGAAAAAGGAAAGACAAGACCAGAACTTCCGAACCTTGGCCGAGAATCTACCGGAAACCTCAGGCGAAAAGGTTGATGATGACGAAACACGAACTTTGAAGTTAAAACCCTGAGACGTAAGGTCAACATTTATCTGGATTGCTTAATTCGTACGTACCTAAAATCTTGAGTTCTAAAAATATGAACCGGTCACATTTCTTCTTAAAAGTTAATATATTTATTTTACAGACTGCCGTCAACATTATTATAGACTAATCTAATAAAATTAAATTACATATATTTTATGAGCGTAGAAAATATATATTTATGATTGTATGTGACTATAAAAAATTAAACTCTAACCATTAATTTTAGTCAATAGTAAAAATTAAACTCTCGTATTATAATTGTCTTAATTATTATAGTCATTTTTTTTAAAAGATCGATCTATTCTTAAAATATATATCGAAGATGATGTAATTTGAATTCGAAATTTTATAACAAATAGTCAAAATCCTTTTTCACCGGACAAGAAATGATCTACAAGTGGCCACATTTTTTAATTGACTAGGTTGTAGGAAAAGAACTCTACCTTAAAAAAGTAATAAAGTGATTTACGATTATTTATAAAGCTCTACACCAAGGCATCTTTTAAAATTCATCATACTACAACAATAAATATTAGCCAATTGAATCTTAGGTATTTTTTATATTTAATAATTAAATGTCCGATAAAAGTTTTTGGATACTTAAAAAATTAAATATTTATAAAAAATTTAATTAGATAATAAATAATCCATCAGATATATGAAACATTAAAGTAAATCACAAAATAAAAATATCAGATAAAAATTATTCTATTAAAAATAAATAACTATATTTAATTTGAATTGATATGATATAATTATTTGATTTAAATCTTACATTACATTATAGTTAATTATTAATTTTAAAATTTAGATATTATTTAAATATTTAATAAAATAATAATTAAAAAATATAAAATTTACTTACAATGAATATTCTCTTTTTAAATTATAAATACTCATAATTATATATAATAAAATATTAAAAAAATTAAACAGTGTCTAAAGTATGTATATATTATCAGTTCGAATATTACTTATATTTTTTTGGATTGAATATTTTATTTATTTAATATTTTATTAATTAGATCGATTATTTAATTTAAAATATATCATATTAATTATTTAATTTTTTATATGTTGAACTAATTTAAATATCCGATAAAAATAGCGTGTGATTGCTTTATAGAACATAGAGTTTGGAGCTTGCTGGCGATTAGTAAACAAGCGGTGATACAAGACTCGGTTACAGAACTCATTTTGTAGAGGAGGAAAATTCAAACTATATTGTTAGGTGGTTAACCTCGTTTAGTCGAACGACAAATTCTTTACTAATTTTTTTTTTCCAACATCAATGTCTGAGATAAAACATGCGAAAAACTATGTAGTGACATTTGATGATACCATTGAGGCATTGACCATGTATATTTTCATTAGTTTTTATTTTGACCATTAATAATTTAATTATCAATGAGGGTAGGCAATTTTTTTATGAGTATCAACAACCGACGGTATTTTCTTCTTCCGCTTTTTGGAAAAAAAAAACAGAAGAGTGGAAATACAAAAGTTTGAGTTATATTGTTAGATATTTCAACCAGTATTGTATCATGATAACAAAGACGGAGATGTGGAGATAAGGACTCGAAACAATAGAAAAATGATAAATTTTAAAAAATTAGAAGACTGATATGTTGGAAAAAGATAAATAATAATAATAATAATAATAATAATAATAATTTATAATATTAGTTGACTGCACCGATAGCCATTCTAATGTAATACACTTATTTTATTTAAAGTTTTATATATAAAAAATAAGACAGTTAGTTAAAAAATAATAATTTTATTATAACAATTAGACTATCTGCGTCGTAGGGGCCGGGGTAAACAATTTTTGGTCACTAAAGTCCTGAGACCAGTTGTTTACTCTACAACCTCATTGGCTAAAGGGGTAGAGTAGAGGGGCATCCTTTTTTTTTTTCTGCGATAGACCTCTCTGCGGAAAACAGGAAAACAAAGGGGTCCCACAAATTAATTAATATATTTTTTAATATTATTAAAATAAATTTGATGGAGTATAAGGTAGTAACGTAGTAGTATATTTTATTATCTACAATTTATTTATTTGGAAAACCCATTTTCATTTGTTTATCTCTAAAGAACTTCCCTCTCACCGGCTAATGGGCATGCTCCAGCAGCTCCGTTCTTGCGACCGTTAAGTAGTGAGTTTCCTCCTTTCTTTTCTTTGGTTTCTAAGGTTTTTATTTTTATTTCTTACATGCAATTCGGTTTCAATATCATTTATTTCTTACATTTTTGTGTGCTGACATTTTATACATCTTCTTGATAACGCTTTATAGTTTATTTAGATCTATTTATTAAAAATAATTATTTTAGATAACTAATTTTAATAAATAACTTTAAATAAATAATTAGATATTAATACAAATACAAACAATAACAACAACAACAATTATAATGTAAGAGAATCAACTCTTATACATCATCAGTTTGAATTCTAAATAATCTACACTCAATTCAACATACATGAAGTAATCAGAGTTTGTAAATATTTGAATGTTATACAATTATTAAGGTTTACATACACTAATCAACTCAAATAGTCTGACAATTTTATGTAATTATACATTTTTTGGATTTACGATCGATATTATAAATTTTAATATGGGCGGAATACAAAACTAGTTATATTTTGGAGCAAGACCGTAGTTATAAAAGGGGATAAGCGGCAAAAATATAATATTATGATATTATTGAGTGGTTTAGTCTTTAGAGAGAACAATAAGAGGTAAAAATAAATGACAATGATGTAAATGTCCACGATATAAACGCGTAAAACAGCGTACCGCCCTTTGGTGATACCATGGGCCGTGTATATTTTCATTACTTTTTAGTTTCACCGTTAGCAATTTAATTACCTACGAGGGTCAGAGGGTAGACAAGTCATTATATATATATATATATATATAGGGGAGGGGTCACATACAAACTATAATTAATATACAAACATAAGAACTAATCTCATCCATTGGATCAAAATTTGATCACATTCAAGATTTTACTAATACCAAACCAAAAAACTAATCCAAACCTATATCCAAACCAAATATCCAAACCTCTAAACCCTAAACCCTAAACCCTAAACCCTAAACCCTCTAAACCCTAAACCCTAAACCCTAAACCCTAAACCCTAAACCCTAAACCCTCTAAACCCTAAACCCTAAACCCTAAACCCTCTAAACCCTCTAAACCCTAAACCCTAAACCCTAAACCCTAAACCCTAAACCCTAAACCCTCTAAACCCTAAACCCTAAACCCTAAACCCTATAAACCCTAAACCATAAACCCTAAACCATCTAAACCCTAAACCCTTAACCCTAAACCCTAAACCCTAAACCCTCTAAACCCTAAACCCTCTAAACCCTAAACCCTAAACCCTCTAAACCCTAAACCCTAAACCCTAAACCCTAAACCCTAAACCCCCTAAACCCTAAACCCTAAACCCTTAACCATAAACCCTAAACCCTAAACCCTAAACCCTCTAAACCCTAAACCCTTAACCCTAAACCCTAAACCCTAAACCCTTAACCCTAAACCCTCTAAACCCTAAACCCTAAACCCTAAACCCTAAACCCTAAACCCTAAACCCTCTAAACCCTAAACCCTAAACCCTAAACCCTAAACCCTAAACCCTCTAAACCCTAAACCCTAAACCCTAAACCCTAAACCCTAAACCCTCTAACCCCTAAACCCTAAACCCTCTAAACCCTAAACCCTAAACCCTCTAAACCCTAAACCCTTTAAACCCTAAACCCTAAACCCTAAACCCTAAACCCTCTAAACCCTAAACCCTAAACCCTAAACCCCCTAAACCCTAAACCCTAAACCCTAAACCCTTAACCCTAAACCCTAAACCCTAAACCCTAAACCCTAAACCCTCTAAACCCTAAACCCTAAACCCTAAACCATAAACCCTAAACCCTAAACCCTAAACCCTTAACCTCTAAACCCTAAACCCTCTAAACCCTAAACCCTAAACCCTAAACCCTAAACCCTAAACCCTCTAAACCCTAAACCCTAAACCCTAAACCCTAAACCCTAAACCCTCTAAACCCTAAACCCTAAACCCTAAACCCTTAACCCTCTAAACCCTAAACCCTAAACCCTTAACCCCTAAACCCTAAACCCTCTAAACCCTCTAAACCCTAAACCCTAAACCCTAAACCCTAAACCCTAAACCCTAAACTCTAAACCCTAAACCCTCTAAACCCTAAACCCTAAACCCTAAACCGTAAACCCTAAACCCTAAACCCTTAACCCTCTAAACCCTAAACCCTAAACCCTAAACCCTTAACCCTTAACCCCTAAACCCTAACCCCTAAACCCTAAACCCTAAACCCTCTAAACCCTAAACCCTACACCCTCTAAACACTAAACCCTCTAAACCCTAAACCCTCTAAACCCTAAACCCTAAACCCTCTAAACCTAAACCCTAAACCCTAACCCTCTAAACCCTAAACCCTAAACTCTAAACCCTAAACCCTCCAAACCCTAAACCCTAAACCATATAACCCGTAAACCCTAAAAACCCTAAACATAATCCATCTAAAACCTAAACCCTAAACCATATAAACTGTAAACCCTCTAAACCATCTAAACCTTAAACTATAGACCTTAAACCATAAACTCTCTAAACCCTAAACCCTTAAAACCCCTAAATCATATAAACCATAAACCACAAACTCTCTAATAATAATAATAATACAATATCTTAGCATCCATAAACTTTATTTAGTAAGTCAAACCATATATTATGCAAAAATATACAACAATGGCATATTAATAATCTGATTATTAATCAAAATAATATAAAACAGCAATACAAGAGTAATCAGCAATAGAAAATACAACATCAACAACAAATCAGCCAACATTAATCTGATTAACCATAATCAGAGGATTCATAACAGATGATGGTTAATATGGAACAAGATACCAATATTCAGACATCAATCAGCCATAACAACACCATACCAGCATATATTATGCAAAAAATTACAACAATGGCTGATAAATAATCTGATTATTAATCAGACTAACATAAAACAACAACACACCATTATTCAGCAACAGAAATTACAAAAGCCACAGCAACAGCAATAGCAAAAGCAACAGAATATCAGCCCACTAAATCAACTCAGCAAATTCAAAATCAACCAAAGTTGTGGCAGAGTAATTCGATCCAATGCTGCATCAATAAAACATAAAACACATACAGAAAAAAAAAATCAGACAAATCAATACAAGAAAACAGGTTAACAAACACTAGTCGAACGGATAATATAACAACAATGAATATATTAACTGATTTAATACTGTCGTTAAGGAAAATGTTCGACAGTAACAACAACATACACTTTCGACAAAAATGGTGACATATGAAGGAGAATCAGCACATGTGAAAAATGGTGGTGGAGAATAAACGAAATCGATGACGTGAGCTTCGGTAGGTTGAAGAAATGTGCTGCGATGAGAATAAACCGGCGAAGACGAGGAAAACAAACGGAGAAACATTGTCAAAAGCGAACGATGAAATCTGGTCGCCAATTGAAAAAATTTTGAAGATCGGTAAAACAATAAAAATTTTGAAAAAATTACATACCTATGTGCTCCTGCTCAGGTCGGGCTGCCGCCGTGTGCTGCTTGTCCACGTCTCCTGTGTGGCACTGTAGTTGTGGTTGAAGTCTCGACGATGAAGAACGGAGCGTCTGAGCTTGCGCAGGCAGATGTAGAGGCAGAAATGGAGATGGAAAGATGGAGTAGCAGTTGCGATGTAGAGGGAGATAGGTGCGATGGAGAGGGAGAGAGGTGCGATGGAGATGGAGAGGCAGGTGCGAAGCTCGGCTGCCCTGTGCGGTAGAATTTTGAAACAGAACGGAGCGTCTGAGCTCGCGCAGGCAGATGCAGAGGCAGAAACGGAGATGGAAAGATGGAGTAGCAGTGGCGATGTAGAGGCCGGGGAGATAGGTGCGATGGAGAGGGAGGGAGGCGCGATGGAGATGGAGAGGCAGGTGCGAAGGTCGGCTGCCCTGTGCGGTAGAATTTTGAAACAGAACGGGGCAGGGCAGAATCACGTGGAATCTCGGGGACGGGGAAGGCAAATAATGTGATACCATGCTTTCGACCGTTGGATCTAATTTAGATCCGACGGTCAGCATCTGTTCCCACGTTTGTACCAACTAAATGAGTTCGCATATGAACTCTTTTCTATATATATATATATATATATATATATATATAACTCTAAAGATATGAAGTGGTCACATTTCTTAACTAGCAAGGTCGTGGGAAAAGCACTTTACCTTAATTAATAAAGTGGCCTTTTACGATTATTTATAGTATACTCTATGGCTATGTGACTTTTAAAAGTCATCAGTACGACAATAGAGGGATGCGTTATTGTTTAATACAACCTAGAATTTGGAGCTTGCACGCGATAATTAGTAAACAAGTCTGACACAAGACTTGGATACAAAACTCGATCTTCTAGGGGAGAAACATTCAAATTATATGTTTGGTGGCTTACCTCGTTTAGCTGAACAACTTATTTTAAACTATTTCTACCATTTTTAGAAGAAAGTTTTTTTTACTAATTTATATATTATTTTAGAAGATAATAAATATATTTTGAATATAATAATGATATACTTTATTAAAAAATAATATAACAATTAATGCATAGAGGATGAAAGGAAAAAAATAGGGATAGATATAAATAGTAAGCATTAATTTTTCTAAAATAGCTTTCAATTTATAATTAAAAATTGAAGTTAAAAAGATTTTTTTTAGAAACAAAAGGAAAATTTTATTCCTTCAACAACAAACGTCTAAGATATAAGTGCCTGTATATTGACATTTGATGATACCATTGATTGTGTACATTTTCATTAGTTTTTAGTGTCACCATTAGCAACTTCATTATCAACAAGGGAGAAAGGACAGACGAGTCATTAAAAAAAATGTATAAGTATCAACAATAGGTAGTGTTTTCATCCTTTTCATTCATTTATTTATTTTTTTGAAGAATGGAGAGATTGAAGTTTGACGTATGATGTTAGAGATTACGACCATTGGTTGGGCCACAACTTACACACGGTGTCCCGATAAATCATGAAGTTGGGGAACAGAGAATATTGTGTATTATTGACATATCAGGTATTTAATATATATTCTATAAGTAGGACTCCATACAAAAAACTATAGATGGTTGGGCGGTTGGCGTCTCAAGTGTCTTATGTCAATTGAGGAAGGTTAGGGGTTCAAGTATTTGATCAATGCATTTTTTTTGCACGAAGTTTTTATTTTCAAAACAATGTGTTTGATGCTTGCAGCTATAATACATTAGTCCCCCCTCTCTTATCTCTCGTCTCATGTCTATTTCTTGCTCCATGTTTCACCTCCAGGCCTCCTTCTCGCTTACTTTCTTCTATGTCATCGGCTCATTACATTGCCCATTAGCCATCATCCAACACCTACATTGCTACTGCTGCTTGGGTGACTGTATCGTTCTTGTGTTGCCGGTTCTCGTAGCTTGTCGTGAATATGCACTTCAACTCCTCAATTCGTCATGTGAAATTTGATAGACCCTTTTACTTAATTTAGTAGTGACAAATTAATTTATAGCATTATATTAAATAATAATTTTATAAGTTAAAGATTAATAATGTTATTTTGATTATGAAACCCTAATTTATTAACCCCAAATGATTACAAAACCCTAATTGATAAAAGATTGATAACATTCTATTAATTGATTAACTTTCTTAGTTATTATGAAACCTTAATTCACCAATTATTTTGCTAATTGAGTCAATTGTTTAGTTATTTAGTTAATAGTTGGATTAGTTTTTTTTGATAAAATTATACCACCTATTAAATTTTGTTAAACCTCTTAATTAATTGATTAAATTAATTTACTAATTAGTCTATTAATTAAATAAATCATTTAGTTATTTAGTTAATTGTTGAATCAATTTGTTGTAAAATTATATTGCCTATTATACTTTGTTAAATCTATTAGTTAATTTATTAAATTGTATAATTTTTTAATCTAGGATTATGAAATCCTAATTTTTCTTTGATAGGAAACCCCAATTTAAGTACAATGTACTATTATTTTTTATATTGTTTAAGAATACTATTTTATATGGGGATTTCGTAGTGTTTAAATTCTAGCTCCTCCATTGATTACGGCTAATGTTGCACATAAATAAAGACTGAGACGTGAAACAATTTTAGTTTTTAAAAAATTAAAAAATGGAGGCATTATAAAATGATAAATAATAATAATAATAATAATAATAATAATAATAATAATAATAATAATAATAATTATTATTATTATTATTATTATTACATAAGTATATACAAAATTAAAATTTTAGCTAATTGTGCTAGTAACCATTCAAATATATTAATATAATTTATTTAAAGTATTATATAAAATAAAATAAGATAAATTGGTTTAAAACTTTTTGAAATTTTTTTATAGCAATTAGTTAAAAATAGAACAAATTGACATTCCCGTATCCAACTCAGTGGCCCAAGTAATTAGCCCAACGAAAATAATTGAACGAGATCCTAACCTTAACCCCACCTTCTCATATGCCGCCAGGCCCGCCATTCAGCTCACACCCCCGTATTCTCTGTCGACTTTGACACACAGAGTATCCCGTGCTTCACTTGCTGCTACTTCGACCGAGTTGCTCGATTGGCTACTCTCTGTTGATGAATTCAATCAACTAAGTTATTCGTGTTCGTGCTCGTGCTGAGGTTCGCCCGAAGATTATTGATGTTGGGATCAAACTGTCGTTTTCATGCATCAATGGTTACAAGTACTGTCCACGAAAGGAAGGACCATAACACAAGTTGCGTACATTGAATATCGACCCTGCATGAAAGATTTGATGCCTGCACCACAACATCTTCATGCAGCATACAAGTGCCAATTTTTTATTTTTTACTATGTATCTATTATATTTATTATAAAACGAGAATAAAACTACAACTTGACAGATCCAAACCTTGTTTGTGGCTTGCAATCTTATGGGACAGAGAATTGAGTGTAAAATCAAATCCCATGTCATAAGATCTTGAGATCAATAAAAGGTTAGCCGTCCAACTCGCACAAAATTTGTTCTGACTTACCCGATAAACTAATCAATTTGACCCAATTTAAATTTAATCTGAAACTTATCTGACCTGACATTAATTTAGATATAGGTGATCCGACCCGACTCCAACTTATAACTCGTCATCAACCCAACCCGTTTTGATAAAAATAAATTCGATATTAACTAGTTATAATATATATATAGATACACACACCCCTCCACCCACCCACATCTTATTATTTATGTAAAACTTTTAAAAATATATTATTATTTAAAATTTGCTTATTTTTCTTACTTTTATTATGAACTTATTTATTTACCAATAATATTCTAATTTTACATATGTTTTCACATAAAATACAACATTAAAAAGTCAAAATAATAAATAAATAGTAATTAATAGCATATTATTAATTATATGCTTACATGGAGTTAAACTTAATACTTGCTTATAAGGTTAATGAGTTAGATTAATTTTGGTAGTCAATATTCAATTTGACCAAAATCCAAAGTAATTTGATACATAATTAATTCGGCTCAAACCTAACCCGGCCCCTCAAAATATAAAAATATCTGATTCATCAAGTTAATCCAAACTTGACTCGTCAAATTAACTAGAATATGAAATCACTCGAATGTGAGCTTGTTCGGCCCAAACCTAACCCAATAGGGATGTAAACGGGGCGGGTACATCCATACCCGTACTTATATCGGATAAGAAAATCCATATCAAAATTCATACTCGTACCCCGAATAAGTATCCACTAACACATACCATACTTGTATCCGTTAGATATTTGTTATTCGATAGATAATTCATTTTTACCCGTTAACGGATATTATCGAGTGGATAAATATATTATCCGATGGATGCACCCATTTAAGATTAAGACAAATGATAATTCTAACATCAATTGATACTATATTTATTTGAAAATTAAGGGTAATTATATATTTGGTAAACAGGTACGGATATTGATACGAGTATGGGTATAGGTTTAGATATGGATATCCCATACTTATATCCGTAATCCAACCCGACATGTATTTTTTCTATCTTTTATATACATTTATCTATTTTTATTTAAGTATCCAATAGATAAAATCTATCAAATTTCGAATAAAATTCATTTCATTTATATTCATAGTCCCAACCTGATAAGCCAACTTGAAAGAATCATAATCTGATCCGATTCAAACTCAAACTATCTCAACCCAAATCGACCCGACTCTATAAATTAACACGATATAATTCGAATCCGTAACGACCTAATCCCAAATCCTACACAATCCGAATAATAAGACATCCGAATGACCCAACCCACAATTAATATAAAAAGAAAAATAATCTAATCCGCTATAATATGACCGAACCCGATCTGTCCGATCCAATTACTACCTTTAAGCGCATCTTATGCATCAGACTTCGAGTGGTCTGCGCTGAAAGCCATCAGCAGTAGCATTGTTCAAATAAATATGTATTGTATATTGGATCTCATTTGTTCAAGTTTTGTCTGGGCGGACAAAGGAAGAGCCGATCGTTGCCTTTATCTGGGCTACTTGGCCTTACTCCAGATAACCCAACAATATGCTCACCCTTTCGCCCACCTAGGAAGCACATTACATTTTTTTTCACCAGTATTTCCTTTTCACTCGACGACATTTTCTCATCCTCTCCGAAACTCCGTCAGCTGTAAGTATTCCCTAGTCCTCGCCTCTGTCCGTGCTAAAACCTCCGCCCACTCCGTCCTCACCCTCTCGTTGTCCCTGGGCGCTTGTACCTTCCTCCCTCCGATTGCCTCCCATCGTCTTTGCGTGAGCATGCCACCGATTGCTTGACTTATCACTGACCGCTGAATCCCCAGTGAAGATTCATTGTGCCGCGCAAACCAACCAGAATCGGTCGATCATTACTCCTTCATATTTCTTCCCTGATTTTTCTGGTCAGTTGTTATCTAGTTTGATCATTTCGTTGGTTTCTTACGCCTGCAATTTCCCCCCTCCTTGTCTCATAACAATTTTTTTCAAGTATATACAGTATTATGTACATATTTATAACGACGACATGTTTTTCAAAAAAAAATATTGAGCTTTAAAGATAGTATTATAAAAATTCATATAAAAATAGTTATATATATATATATATAGGGGAGGGTTCACATACAAACTATAACTATTATACAAACATAAGAACCTATCTCAACCATTAGATCAAAATTAAATCAACATCCAAGATTTTATTAATACCAAACCAAAAAACTAACCCAAACCAATATCCAAACCAAATATCCAAACCTCTAAACCCTAACCCTAAACCCAAACCATAAACCCTCTAAACCCTAAACCCTAAACCATAAACCTTACCCTAAACCCTAAACCCTAAACCCCATAAACACTAAACCCTAACACTCTAAACCCTAAACCCAAAACCCTCTAAACCCTAAACCCTAAACCCTCTAAACCTTAACCCTAAACCCTAAACCCTATAAACCATAAACCCTAAACCCTAAACCCTAAACCCAAACCCTAACCCCTAAACCCTAAACCCTACACCCTAAACCATAAACCCTAAACCCTAAACCCCTTAAACCCTAAACCCTAAACCCTACACCCTAAACCCTCTAAACCTTAACCCTAGACCCTAAACCCTAAACCCTGAACCCTAAACCCTGAACCCTAAACCCTACACCCTATAAACCCTAAACCCTATAAACCCTAAACCCTAAACCCTCTAAACCATAAACCCTAAACCCTAAACCCTAAACCCTAACCCTAACCTTAAACCCTAAACCCTAAACCCTCTAAACCCTAAACCATAAACCCTAAACCATAAACCTTATAAACCCGAAACCCTAAACCCTAAACCATATAAACCATAAACCCTCTAAACCCTAAACCCTAAACCCTCAACCCTAAACACTCTAAACCCTACACACTAAACCCTAAACCCTCTAAACCCTAAGCCCTAAACCCTAAACCTGAAACCCTCTAAACCCTAAACCCTAAACCCTAAACCCTAACCCTAACCCTAAACCCTAAACCCTCTAAATCCTAAACCCTCTAAACCCTAAATCCTCTAAACCCTATAAACCCTAAACCCTAAACCCTCTAAACCATAAACTCTAAACCCTCAACCCTCTAAACACTAAACCCTAAACCATATAAACCCTAAACCCTAAACCCTCTAAACCATATAAACCGTAAACCCTAAAAACCCTAAACATAAACCATCTAAACCCTAAACCTCTAAACCATCTAAACCTTAAACCATAGACCTTAAACCCTAAACCCTCTAAACCATAAACCGTTAATACCCCTAAATCCTATAAACCATAAACTATAAACTCTCTAATAATAATAATAATAATACAATATCTTAGCATCCATAAACTTTATTTAGTAAGTCAAACCATATATTATGCAAAAATATACAACAATGGCAGATTATTAATCAAAATAATATAAAACAGCAATACAAGAGTAATCAGCAATAGAAAATACAACATCAACAGAAAATCAGCCAACATTACTCTGATTAATCCTAATCAAAGGATTCACAACAGATAATGGTGAATATGGAACAAGATACCAATATTCAGACATCAATCAGCATACCAACACCATACCAGCATATATTATGCAAAAATTTACAACAATGGCTGATTAATAATCTGATTATTAATCAGGATAACATAAAACAACAACACACCATTATTCAGCAACAGAAAATACAACAGCAATAGCAACAACAACAGCAACAGAATATTAGCCCATATTAATGTAATTAACCCTAATCACATTATTCATAATACAATAGCAACATAATTTAATCAAAAAACAACAAACATAACTCAGCAAACAATAAAAAATACTAACTAAATCAACTCAGCAAATTCGAAATCAACTAAAGTTGAGGCATATTACTTCGATCGAATGCTGAATCAATAAAATCTAAAACACACACAAACAAAAATCAGACAAATCAATGCAAAAAATTAGGTTAACAAACACTAGATTACATAATAATATAACAACAATGAATATATTAATAGGTTTAATACCGTCGTTAAGAAAACATTTCGACAGTAAGAATAGCAGACATTTTTGGGAAAAATGGTGACAAACGAAGGAGAAGGAGTACCAGCGAAAAATGGTAGTGGAGAATAAATGAAATCGATGATTAAGCTTTGGTAGGTTGAAGAAATGTGCTGGGATGAGAATACACCGGCGAAGATGAGAAAAAAAAATGGCGATACAGTGTCGAAAACAAATGAGCAAAATTGCTTGTGAAATGAAAAAAATTGAAGATCGGTACAACAATACAAATATTTACCTGTTGGAGACAGAAATCGAAGATGCGAAATGGAAAAAATTGAAGAGGACGAGCGACTATTGACGGAGCAGGAAACAGACGACAATGGAGGAAGAAGCTCGAGCTCGGGGCGGAAGTAACAGAGACAAACGACGCACATGAAGGCAAAATAACTGAGGCAAACGACGCATAAGAACGACCGATGGAAATAATTGAAGAGGACGAGCGTCGTTTGACGGAGCGGCGAACAGACGACGATGGACGCAGATGCTCGAGCTCGGGAGGAAGAAGGGCGGAAGTAACAGAGCCGACGCACGCAGAACAAGACAAAGGCAAACGACGCGTAGAACGGGGTTGCAATTTGTTTGATCCGACGGTCCGTATTGGTTTAATCCAACAGCCACAATCTGTTCCTACGTATGTACAATAATAAAGGTACGCACGGGACCCTAAATCTATATATATATATATATGTATGTATATATGTATATGTATACACATTAAATTTTAGTACACCAAATATTTTATTATAAAAAACCATCTAGTATAATCTAATTTATCTCGTCGATGGTGGTACAATAATAAATATAAGATAAAAAATATATTCATAAATTTCAAACATCTCCAATTATCTGACTCACGTCTAGACAATAATCGATAAAGATTAAGAGGGGAATCGCTCCATCCATCCTCGCCATGATATCTAGCACCCACATCATCTATAACTATAGGTGACAATCGGAGTACATGGGTTGGATTATAACAGATTAGGTTATCTTTGGGTCGAATTATATGTGATTTTTTATTTTATAGATCAACTGTCGGTTGGATTGGATTATTTTAAGTAGAATTACCTTATTATTATGGTCGAGTTGGGCTTGGATTCTAGTTGTTGTATATCTGAGTTATATTAAGTTAATTCATCAGGTCGGGTCGTGTTTGGTTATCAAGGGTTATCTTGTTGGGTTGGATCTGGGCCGAGTAAGATAGTATTTGTGTGATTTCGTGTTCGAGTTAATCTTTTTAAGTTTTGATGGGTCAAATTGGGTTTGGATCAAGCTAATTCTTGATCGTATCACTTTGAATTTGGGTCATATCAAACATTTACCATCAATATTAATCTAACTCTTTAACCTCGTAAGCAAGCATTAATTTTGACTTCATATAATCATGTGATTAATATTGTGCTATTAATTACTATTTATTTATTATTATAACTTTTTAATGTTGAATTTTTATGCAAAAAATTTGGTAAAATTAGAATATCATTGGTCAATAAGTATATCCATAATAAAAGTAAAAAAATAAGTAAATTTTATGAAACAATATATTTTAAAAATTTTAAAATAACTAATAAGATATGCGTATTTATTATTATTATCGTAACCGGTTAATATTAAAATTAGTTTTGTCAAGTTAAGGTAGATTGATGGCAGATTGGGTTGATAATAGGTCGAGTTGATAACGGGTCTAGTTGATGTTGTATTATGGGTTGAGTTTGAGTGGGGTTTGGGTAGGATTGTGTCACTCATGATCGAGTCAGCTCTATGTTGTATCAATTATGGATTGGGTTAGGTTGATAAATTTCTTAAATTATAACAGGTCGAGTAAACTTTTCCAGGCGCTAGCTATAATGTAATACACTCAATAACTAAATTAAATTGACAACACATAATTAATTGTGAAGTAACATGGTATAACACAAAATAAATAAGTTATATAACACCATTATTATGTAGGATTTTGAGTTAACAATACAAATCTAAATATCATGAGCATATTGATTAGAATAATAATCAAAGTCATTACTATAATTGTTTTCATATTCTTTAATTCTATCTATATCGGAATCCAAAAATTCCAATCCTTCATGTTCCATACCATCTTCTCCAACAATAATATTTTAAATGTATTCAAAGAATATTTAAAAAAAATTATAATATTAGTTACAAATAATGCTTAATTTGAATAAACTAATTTACTTATATTATTTACAAGGACTTGAGCTATGTCTTCTCTGTTGATAATATTTTAAATTTATTCAAAAAATATTTTTTTTTCAAAATTTATAATATTGGTAAAAAATAATGCTTAATTATGGATTAAGTAATTCACTTATGTTTTTTTTACAAGGACTTGAGCTATATTTAATACAACTTGTTGATAAGCTAATTTAGTAGTGTAAAAGGCTCAAACTACATAATTAACTAATATTAATAGATATTTTCTTGTTATAACATTCAAAATGAATAAATTATAAAAATTATTATCTAAAGCCCAAAATTATAAAATAAATTATGTTAATTTCTAACTTATCAAATTGAACCTTAGATGTGATATATATAATTATTTAAAAATACAATATTCTTACAACAAACTAATACGCACACGCGAACATTTTTGAATATATATTTAACAAGAATTATGTATATACATGCACATAATTCATATATATATAATTACTCACACAAAATAAAAAATAATATAAGTTTTAACATATTAACTAATATACACGATCACTATATAAAATTATATACATACAATTAAATTATACTTATATATATATATATATCATACACATTTAAAAAAATTGCATACCCACAATTCATATAATTACAACCATGTTATACTATATTTAAAATCATACATATTTACACACATACATCAAATATCATATATAATATTTCAATATAATAAAAAATTATTTTAATAATGACAAACCTATACTACAATACACCATACATCTTCAACCAAAATTTGTGAAGGTAGTCAAATACTAGCGGTATAAACTATGTTCGATGAGGTCCCGACGACACCTATAAAAATATTCAAAATTAATCCCAAATAACCTAAAACTAAATTAACAACAATAAAAACTATAAGAAAGCAACAAAGAAACAACCCAAAGATAACACTTGACAACGACAAGGGCAGTGGTTCAAATTCCACCTCAAAAAAGAAAAGAAAAGAAAAAATAAACTATAAGCACAACTAAATACAACAACAAACACATAAATATAATAAATTAACAAATGAATCACTAAATTGATAACAAAATAATCCACCAAAATCAAGTTGAAGTATAGAAAGAGAATCAACACAAATGAGAGAATGCATGATGGAGAAGATGAAATGATCGATTGGAGAAAAACATTCAGAGCAGGGTTTTAAAGTACTTATAGCAACAACACACATAGTTTCTATAATTACCATATAGCTTCGACAACTAAAATCATGTATTCATGTCAGTTCATCTATGTCATCAATGAAGAAGCCTATTTTGGGAGTCAAACTAAACCACCCATTATTTTCACCAACTATGTGGTAATAAGGATCAATAGCTACAATATATTTCATGACTTTGCTTAAAGATATTTGGTAAAAAATAATAATAAAAATTTACTCTAGGGGGATTTTACTACTTTATTTACAACTACGATAGGTGGTTGCTATAATTTTGTTGCAAATATATTTTCCCCCAACATGGTGACATTGTTGGTATATTTGTAGATTTAGTTTTTCTTTGCTAATATTTTTGTAGCAATTATGTGTTGTTGTGCTACAAGTGTTTTTTTGTAGTGTTTACTATGAGAATTGTGAATTTTATGTTAATATGTGCTAGAGCATGAAATATAAATATGTATGAGTATTCTATGAGTTCCAAATTACTATATGAAACCATGTTATATATTATTGTAATGTATGTAATTTGTTGTAGCTAAATATGTGATATTGTGCATATAATAACAAGTGCAAGTGTGCTATTTTGTACATTTAATTTTGGGGTGAGGACATAATGGTTAAAAAAAAATCAATGCCATGTTATACATATTATTGTGCTTATTGTATATTTTACTTAAAATTTGATATATACTATGCTTAGTATTGACTATATTTGAGGTTAGTTTCGTATGATTTAAGTTTTGTGTACCCTAAGGATAAATATCTCTTTTTGCATACACCATGTTATTTTTGACATGTGTGTCAAAAATATATAATGATTTATTATGTATGTTAAACGTATGCATTATGGTAAGATAGGAATGCATGTTTAGGATTATACGTGTTATTTACGCTTAAGTCATGTGTATGGGCAAAATAGTCCTTTTGTTAATTTATAGAATTCCTAGAATTTATATTTATGTTTGAGAATTATTTTTAATGTCTTTTAGCATTTTCATGAGTCTTGTGGAATTATATAAAGTTTTGGGATTAAAATGGTTAAAATTAGGATAATTAGGGTTTGAGAGCATTTTGGTCCTTTGTGGCCAAAATGTGCATAGTATGGAATAATTGGATCAAGAAGGTCTTGGTTAACATTTAGTTTATTATAGTGTTGACCTTTGACTTCTCTTTTGATAGCTGATTTCATGCTAACTTTTTAGAATACTTGAATATATAGGGAAAATTAGATTGAATTTTATCGAATTAATTAAGTGTTCGAGCTATAGTTTAATTTCCTACCCTTGGCCTTCTATGACATTGACTTCTTGTGACCCTTGCATTCATTTTAGATTTATTTGGTTAATTTGGTTGTTTGATTGTTAGGTGAACCTTGTGTCTCTTATCAATATCAACTTGATCTTAAATAAAACACTAATAACTTAAAGAGAAAAACAACTTGAGTTGGAAAAAATATCATTCATTGGACTTAGGCCCTCAAGTGCATTCTTGGACCTCTAGATCAAATGACCCACTTCCTCTTTATAGGTATTTCATACACCCTAGAAAAGGTACGCATACTTAAGGACTTGGGTGCTGAAGTTTTAAAATGGAAAATTGTTATGTCATGTGGCTTCTTTGGCAAGCTTTACCCTAGAATTGAGTGATTTCATTTTGAAAACACATCCTTAGGGATCATTGAACTGGATTATGAGATTTTATTCCTCTCAAGAAGTAATAATTGGAATTGGATTTGATAAATTACCAATTTCTCTCTTTAATAATTGAACTAGGGTTTGGCTTGATACATGTAGAGTTGTGTTAGAATCAAGTTGATGACCGACCCTTATTAGGGTATGGTTTGTTATTATCATATGTAGAATATGAAAGCATGATTATCCTTAAATGTTATTATTGCATGTACTTATAATTTACGCATGCTTATCGCTTTTGTATGATTAAATGCCTATGTGAGCATGGTACTAATTTAGAGTCATCATGATTTACACAGTACGATGAAGTGGTACCAATACCACACTTTTCATCTGAATACGTGCATTTCATGAAGTGACACGAAGCTTACAAGCGATGAGAAGATTCATGGAAGGATATTCCTTTTAACAAATGAGCCTTCAGGACCAAAAGTTAGGGCTTACTAGTGTCGTACCTTAGAGTGCTAGTTTTGTTGTCGGTGATTTTTTTGGACTCTTATATCCTTGGCATGCATTTTGTTTCGCATTTCGTGTAATCGAATTTTTATTACTAGTAAAACTTTTTTATATTTTTATCTCTTCTCTTCATTCATTTTGTTTTTAATCTAACTTGTTTAGCTTTAGAATTTTGCACAATGAAGGTAAGAGACTAAACTTATGCTAAATGTATCAGTAATACCTAATATTTTGAGATTCTGCTTCCAAAAAATGAGATTTGAAGTAATAACAATGGATGTATTACAAAAACTCTTTGATGAAGTTCATAGACATTAAAGACCACACCCTTTATGTGATACGTAGAGGTTGGGGCATCCTTGGATATGTTGCGTTGTTATACTTGCAAGTTTGGCATGTTGGGTAAAAGGGGCAGAGGTAGGGCTTTTGCCTGGTATCACAAGACACTATGGAGCCCTGTCGATGGAGTAGGAAATATTTTTCATATTTTAGGTTTTGTATATACAAAGTATAAGAGAGATACCATAAAAAAAAGTTAGGTCAGTTGGGCGGTTGGGACATAAGGGGTCCCGAGTTTTCAACCCAACAGTCAAGGGATCAACTCCAGGTTGTGGCATTTTTGCATAACTTATTGCTACTTCAAAATGTCGCGTTTTGGATGCTTTAGTAAGGACATTTTTAGCTTTTTCTCACTTATTCCCCTTCTTCATCGTTTCCCCTCCTCCTCTAGCCTAGATGTCAACCTCGATTCTTTTCATTTCTTCGATTCTGTGCTTCAATTCTTGACTCCCTACTCCACCCTTTATTGCTTCACCAATCATTGTCGTTGATCATTGTTGCTTGCTCAATGATCATCGTTTTTATCTAGTGCTTCTACACCAACTTCCTTTGTTGTTCGCTCCTTTAATCAATCGAGCAAAACCCATTTAGCCTATGGAGGTAATAATTGATTTATTCTTGATTTAATTTAGTTACAATGATAAATGATAATTATATTTCTCTATTAAATAATTTGTAATAAACACTAATATTGGATTATTGGATATAAATCATATGATTGAAAATGGGATATATTGATAATTTGGCATTTGATAATGGATGTATATTAATCTCAATTTATTTATTTAATTGAGTATCTCAATCCCTTATGAGTGTAAATTTTAAAACTCCCGCTTTGATTGAAATAGCTTGTTAATTTATTAAACCCTAATTCGTTTTGAAAAATCTTGCTTTTTATTGAATTAGTTTGAAAAAAAACAATATCAAATTTTATATTTAAGTGTAATGTAACATTATTGTTGACATTTTTTAATAGTATTATTTTATATTGGAACACCATAGAGCAAAAATCCTATCTCCGCCACTATTGGACAACTTTTCACACAACTCCTACATCTTTTGACATCCCATTTTGATTAAACAAGCATTTGATCCTTTGAAGAGTAGCATCTCTCCTTGAATGGCCACCCATAGGTGAGCCATGTATACATTTAAGGATAATCTACTTAAGTGGTGGAGAAGGGCTTACAACCAACTCCCCCTTCCTTTGAAGTTGTTTTGTAACCCAAATGTAGTGTGTATGAGATGAGGGGCCCTGTTGTAAGTCGTGGATGATCTCTTCCATATGTCTTGGTCGGAAATCTAAGCATCTTACAACTTTACAAGAGATTTAGGGAAACCCCATCTAGATCCATGATCATAACCTTTCGTTCGTGACAAAAAAAAATCAACAAACTGTTATCTTGCCCTTCTTTATAATGAATTTCACAGTCAAAACCCACGATCTTGGCCAAGATGTCTTACTAAATTGGTGTATTTTGTCCTCTACTTAAATAAAACTTGGTACTTTTTTGGTCAATTTCAATAATGAAATGTTTATTCATTAAATATGGAACCCATTTTCTTTTGGCAAAAGGATTGCTAGTTGCTCTCTTTCATATAATGATTTGGATTGCTGGAGGGGACTCAAGAATTTGCTACTATAGGCATTGGGGTGGTGCTCTTGCCTTATGATCACCCCTATACTAGTCCTTGACCCATCATTTTCCACAAATAACTTTTTTTTATCAAAAGTAGGCAAGGCTAAGACATGAACTATATAAAGGGAAGTCTTGAGCTACTCACATCAAGATTATGCTTCAAACTTCACACAAATTTGTCTTTCTTTAGCAGTTTAGTTAAGGGTTTAGCTATTATCCCAAAGTTATTAACAAACATACAATAATATCTAGCTAGCCCTAAGAAACCCTGTAATTACTTCAAATTCTAAGGAAAAGGCCATTGTATTACTATTGATATCTTAGATGTCCCCGACAAAAATGGCATGCTCTGGTTGAAAAACCAACCATAAGTGTTGTAAATGGGTAACCAACTCACTATAAGGTTTGAACACATGACTTATAAGTTTTTGATACATTTTTGGGGCATTAATAAGGCCAAAGGGCATTAACAAGAACTCATATCGAACCTCATGAGCTTTAAATGTAGTTTCACACACATCATCCTTTCATATTTGTAATTGGTGGTACCCAAACCAGAAATCTAAATTTGAGAAGACAATAACATGACCCAATTCATCTAACAAGTCTATTGGTAAGGGTACGGGGAACTTGTCCTTGAAATTTTTTCTATTTAACTCCCTATAATCAATACATAAGCACCAAGTTCCATAATTCTTTTTGTACAACAACAACGAGTGTGACATAAGGGCTCACACTATGTTAAATGACTCCTTGTTTAGAATTTACCATACCGACCTTTCTATGGAATCCTTCTATGGTGATGGCTATCAATAAGGCCTTTTTGAGGTTGAGGATTTATTAGGTAGTAAAGGAATCCTATGGTTAAAACCCTCTCTACTTGGAGGCAATGTTGGAGTTCATTGAGTAAAGAGGTATATTCATGTAACAATAGATGGATTTCTTTAGGGACGTTAGCTAAACTAGACGCAGACAATAGGGAAGTGTATACCTTTTTTATCTACTCCTATGAAGGGTCTAATTGCGACAAAGCTATTTATCCACCCTATTATAGTAAATTGAGCAAAGTTTTTCCATTGACAACTTTCATCATAGTGGATGTTAACCCCCTTAGAACATGATTCCTTCCATACACTTTAATCATTAGTTTGTTACCATCACACAACCATATGTTTGATATGTTTCATCTTACACTCCAATACCTTGACTACTTGTTTATCCACGAAATTATAAGTGCTTCTACTATCTATTAGGACTTACAAGGCTTTCTTATCATGATACCTAGTGACCCTTATAGTTTGGAAATGAGGATGGCCATTGATTGCATTCACATAAATTCATGGATTAGTTTCCTCTTCAACGGTGGCCTCATCATCATCATTTTTCTCCAATTCTATTACATATAGTTGAGCATGTTTGTGTTTAAATTGGTGGTCAGGGGTGAAGGGGTTATCTAAAACATACACAACCCCTTGGCTCTACTTTTTTCCATCTCAATGATTGAATATGGATTGTGTGGCTTGGCTAGGATTTATGGATTTTAGAGTTTGTGTGGGGGTAAGTTAGGTCTTCTGGGAGACTCAAGGAGTGGTAATAGATTTTGTGGTGGGGACGCACTATGAATTGTGGGTTTAGGGGAAGAATGGAAGAGTTTAGGTTGGGGTCATGTGTTCTTTCTATGTTACTAAGTTGACTTTGCCTATTTAGCCAACTGAGTACCAGCTTGAATTATTTTTGGGTTGAACATCTTGACCTGCATTTAAATCTCTTTCCAAGACCCATAAAAAACTAACATTGTATTCAGCTATTAACTCCAACCTAGTACAAATACCCTCAAATTGATTATTATAGTCTTCTAGGGGTGTACACTAGTCCAAAACTCGACTAGACCTAATGGACCTTAACCAAAACCCAATTAATGAATTAATTTTTTCAAAGTAAGGACTATAGTTTAGGCAGGGAGTCCTCAATTATATATTTATTACAATATGTATTTTTTGGGTAAAATGTTAGGAGGTTTAGGCTTGGACTTGATATGATTGGAACCGATTAAGGAGCAAGTTATATTTTTATTTTATTTATTTATATTTTATTTTTTATTTACTTCAGAACCAAAGCTCAGACCGAAGACTTGTTTAACCGATCCAGTCTTAGATTAGAACCCAAAATAATCAATAAATCCAGACCAAATGTTGAATACCCTACCTCTATTGTTTGGTTTTGTCTTAAGCATATGAGCTTCAACATAGGATCATCATATGCATGGTTAAACCTCTTAGCAACTACCTTAGCATATGCCTTCCAAGTCATGGTTTTAGTAGTCATCTAGCAAGGTGTGATGCCATTAGAGAGCCTTACCCTCCATATAGATTACAACCAATATTACTTTAGCATCCATGGCGGTATTATCTAGTAAAAAAAATTGATAATGCTTGTAAAGCCATTCCTTCACACTTTCCCTACTAAACTTAATACAATTCACCTTTGTTAATCAAGTCATAAAATAGGAGTTGTTTGAATAACCTCTGTGTTCAGTTTTGTCTCCTCCTTTAGCATTGAAACCTACTTCTATATGCATTTCAACAACTTGGTGATTTGCTAATGCTATGACCATATCTCGCAAGCTAGCTATGGAGCTCCCTAGCCTGCTATTCAATTGTTTAGATTTTCTTTTGTTTCTCTTAGATTGGTCTATTGCTGAGTAACATCAGCCATTATGTCATTAAGTAAACTTTGATACAAGTGTTGCAAACTAAATTCCATGGAATTGTAGATTGTTATTACTTAACTAGATTAGTTTGAAATGTAAAAAAGAAATACCAATTGAGTAGAAACAATGGAATAGTAAATAATAGATGGGAAGCAGAAGAGTAAGACGGCGAGGAAAATTGATATTCTCATCTATATCCTCCTATAATGATTTGATTTATCTATATAATAGTTAGAAAAGACAAACTCAGCTGAAAACTGAAAAAGGAAAAATGAAATATAAATGAGAAGGATCGAGAACGCCTAAGAATAACAACCAGGTGACATGGCTAACAAATATATTAGAGATAAATTTGTAATTTTTTTCTCATGTATTGGTTATATCGTATTTTAATAAACTTAGAAACCGATAAATATCAGGTAATATAATGTTAGGAATTGGGAGTTAAACCTAAAGAGGAGGGGGAGAAGAAGAGAATTTTGAAAATTTGTGATTTGTGGCATTATTTTGCAAATGTGTGATAAAATTATGAAAAATAGTACTCCCTCCATATTAAAAAAAATATTGCACACTTTTTTAAAAGATAACAAAAATAAAATTTTTAGTTATCCACTTCATTAATAGACAAAAGATGAAAGAGAAAATATAGTATAAGAAAGGAAATTAATTTTATTTTTTGAAAAACAACTTGTTTATACAAAAAGAAAAAAAAAAGCTTAAAACACTCTTTTTGATACAAAGTAGTATTTGAAACAAAATGTTTCTCATGTAATTTTCATTATTATCTTAAAATTATGAATTTTATGAAAAAATTAAAATTTTTTTGATACAATGATACCAAGACTAGTATTGCATATAGATCATTGTGAGCGTTGTTTCGTAAATTTAATTATTATTATGCATCAGTCACAACGGGTGCCTATTTTGCACCCGTTATGACTTTACTTTCTTCCAAAACATACATAACCCCTCGGCTTTACTTTCTTCCATCGCAATGAATGAATATGGTTTGTGTGGATTGGCTAGGATTGATGGGTTTTAAATTTTGTGTAGGGGTAAGTTAGGTTTTTTAGGAGGCTCAACGAGTGCTAATAGATTTTGTGGTAAAGAAGGACTATGAACTATGGGTTTAGGGGAAGAATGGAAAATTTTAGGCTGGGTGTCGTGGTCTTTCTATATTACTAAGTTGACTTTGCTAATTTAGCCAACTGAGTAGCAGCTTGCACTATTTTTGGGTTGAACATCTTGACCTGCATTTAAATCTCCATGTGAAGACACATAAAAAAACTAACCTTGTAGTTATCTATTAACTCCATCTAGTAACAATCCCCTCAAATTGATGAATATAGTCTTATAAGGGTATGCATTGGTCTAAAACAAGATTGGACCTAATGGACTAGATCGGACCTAATGGACTAGACCAAAACCCAATTAATGATTGATTTTTTTAAAGTAAGGACTAGAGATTTGATTGGAATTCCTAAATTATATATTTTTTGGCTAAAATGTTAAGGAGGTTTAGGGTTGGTCTTGATAAGATTGAAATCGATTAAGGAGATTTTTTATTTTATTTTTACTTTAGGACCAAAATCCAAACTGAAGACCAGTTTAACAGATCTAGTCTTGGATTGGAACCCAGAATAATTGGTTTGTCCAGACCAAATGTTGAATACCCCTACCTCTATTGTCTAGTTTTGTCTTAAGCATGTGAGCTTTAACATGGGATCATCATATGCAGGGCTAAACCTCTTAGCAATTGCCTTCCAAATCATGGGTTTAGTAGTGATCCATCAAGGTATGATGCCATTGGAGAGACTTACCCTCCATATGGATTGCAATCAATTTTACTTTAACATCCTTGGCGGTACTATCTAGTAAAAAAGTGATCGCACTTGTAAAGCCATTCCTTCACACTTTCCCCATTAAATATAATAAAATTCACCTTTTTCATAAAAGAGGAGTTGTTTGAATGACCTTTGTGTTCAGTTTTGTCTCCTCCTCCTATAGTGTTGTCACCTACTCCCATATACCTTTCAACAACTTGGTGATTTGCTAATGCCATGACCATATCTTGCAAACTAGCTATGTAGCTCCCCAACCTGCTATTCCATTGTTCAAATTTTCTTTAGATTGGTCTATTGTTGAGTAACATCAACCATTATGTCATTAAGCAAGCTTTGATACTAGTGTTGCAAGCTAAATTCAA
The DNA here is from genome assembly GCA_039764185.1 of Tamarix austromongolica. NCBI lineage: Eukaryota > Viridiplantae > Streptophyta > Magnoliopsida > Caryophyllales > Tamaricaceae > Tamarix > Tamarix austromongolica. Next base: position 95,123,397 of record CM077818.1, on the reverse strand, counting down.
CGAAAGTGTAGATTGTTATTAATTAATTAGATTAGTTTGAATTGTAAAAAAGAAATGCCAATTGAGCAGAAATAATAGAATAATAAATAATAGATGGGATGTAGAAAAGTAAGATAGTGAAGAAAATGGATATTCTCATCTATATCCTCCTATAACGATCGAATTTAGCTATTTAATAGCTAGAAAGAGAAAAACTCAATTAAAAATAACAAAAAATTGAAATACAAATGAGAAGGATCGAGAACACCTAAGAATAACAACTATTTGATGTGGCTGACAAATATATCAAAGATAAACTTGTAATAAAAATTATATATCATTTTTCGATTATATCGTATTTGAATGACTTAGAAACTGATATTTTGATTTTATCGTGCATTGGAAGGCCTAGAAATTGATAAATATCAGCTAATATAATGTTAGGACTTGGAAGTTAAACCTAAAGAGGAGGGGCGGAATAAGAAAATTTTGAAAATTTGTGATTTATAGCACTATTTTCGCAACTATGTAATAACATTATGAAAAATATAACTCCCTCCATATTTAAAAAAAAGTATTGTAACTTTTTTTAAAAGATAAAAAAAATAAATGTTTTAATTACTCACTTCATTAGTAGATGAAAGATAAATGAGAAATTACTAGTATAAGAGAGGAAATTAATTTTTATTATTTGAAAAGCAACTTGTTTATAAAAAAAGAAAAAAAAATACTTCTTAAACAAAATGTTTCTCATGTAATTTTCATTATTATTTTAAAATTATGAATTTCTTGACAAGTTTGAAAAATATTAGATACAATAATACCAAGACTAGTATTGCATATAGATTCCAATATCGGTATACAACAACCAAAAACAAGAACACTGCAACAATAACTTTCTTAAACTCCTCCATCTCCTCCTCCCCCACCCCGTTGCCACCCTAACACCATCACGACCAAAATACACATGCACGCGACATACATATGCTCAAATCTTTTTAGGAAAATTATTGGCCTGTAACTGACCATTGATGTGAAATATAGACAGCGGATTTAAAGAACAAATACACACAATTTAGAAGATGACAATTTGGAATTTTTTTTTTACCCTTTCATATTTGGGTTAAAATATTCTCACAGAATCGCCCTATGGGGAGATTGTGGTTGGACTGGTAGGCCCCTCCTCAATGGGTATTTCAGTATATAGCTCATCTGTTTGCAAGCCTTGGCGTGCTGGGAATAACAAATGAGGCGATCTAACCCCTTCCAACACCATTGCAACTTCTTTCATTGTGGGTCTCTGTTTCCCATTCATGTTTAGGCACTGTTTTATGAGGCTAGCTACTGCTGTCAGCTCCTCCTTGCTACCTTCCTGCACAACTCGAGGATCCAATATCTCGAAGAAACGTGAATTTTCCATGAGATGAAGGAATTCTAATGATAGGCATCTGTTCTCAGCAGATCTCACAGGAGAAACGGGCTTTTGGCTGGTTACAAGCTCAAGAAGAACTATCCCAAAGCTGAACACGTCACTTTTTTCGGTGAACTGGCTTGACATAAAGTACTCTGGGTCTAAGTAACCGAATGTTCCTTGAACAAGGGTAGACAAGTGCGTTTGGTCTGCGTGGAGGGTCCTTGAGCTTCCAAAATCAGACAATTTTGGTCTGTATTTTTCGTCGAGCAGTATGTTTGAAGACTTGATGTCCCTGTGAAATACGGGGGTCGAGGAGGATGAATGGAGATATGCAACAGCTCCCGCTGTATCTGCCGCAATCTGCAAGCGCATTTTCCAATTTATGAAGAAATCGTCGTTGGGATGATGAATGTGTTGAGCAAGCGTTCCGTTGGAAATGAACTCGTAGACTAGAAGAGGGGCTTCGGTCTCTAAACAACATCCCAGCAGCTTCACTACGTTTCTATGATTGATCTGACAGAGTATGACGACCTCAGATATCAAACTCTCCACCTGAGTTTCGCCCTCTGTTATGAACTTCTTAACCGCTACTATTGTTCCATCCACCAGCATACCTTTGTATACCGTCCCCTGGCCTCCCACACCTAATATTCTGTCCTCATTAAAATGGTCTGTGGCTTTTTCCATCTCGGTTCTGTTGAAAATTCTGATGTGTTGTAATAGGCTTTCATTGGAACACATCTTTTGTCGTAACAACATACCGCCGTTTCGCTTGAAGTTTTTGGCTCCTCGTCTGATCTTCATCTGCTTTCCTAGCGCCAAGAGTAGAAAATAGCAAAGGAAGAAAAATATGGGTGCTATACCCAGTCCTGCAAAAGATCATTGCGAGCGTTGTTTTGTAAATTTAATTATTATTATACATCAGTCACAACGCATAATAAGTTTATCTTATTTATTTGATGATCGATTTGGTAGTAGTATAGTATAAACGGGTGCCTATTTTTGCACTTTTGCGCCGGAGAGGCTTACCAATAGCTAACTTTTGCTTTTCCGATAGGGGAGTTGATCCACAACCAAAGGAACCATCTGCCCCGATCTTGCAAGTTTTTGGACAGCGCTCGCATGCTTCCACGACTGAGGGTCCACCCATTAAACGACAGACAAAGGGTTAATCTTTATATTAGTCTCAAGGGCAAGAAAAAGAAAAAGGACAAAAAAAAAATCATTTGGTAATCAAAATCAATGTTTCTGAGATTTGAAATCAAAGCCGGCTGGTGATGATTGATAGGTACTAGATTGCATGCGTTTCTCGTACCTTGGCATCCTTTTGGGTGATAAGGATTCCCTTGATGAAATTTGTCTTTGCATTTGCAGGAGTAGTCAACAACAATACCATCACTGATCGTTTGAGGAGTACAAATTGAATTGGCATTGCTGTCTGGATTGAAAGGAAAACCTGCAACCATCCAGTCCAATACTGCGTGGGACGACGGCTCCAAATTAGTTAACCCTATATCAAGGGCCTTGTCTGCAATCAAGGCTCGGTCTATGATCATAGCGGTGTTGCCTTCGGTAGTTTTCTCTACGACATCAAGGTTAAGATAATACATATCAAGGTAATCAAGTGGAAAAGGAATGTCGGCAGTACAGCACCCTGCCCCATAGCAGCTAGTCATTCTATCACTTAGGGTCTTGCAAACGGACGCACATCCAGCTACAATTGTATCATTCCCGGTCCGTACTTGGACGCTGCCTTTACAAGCTTGCACTAATAAGATATTGTCCTCGCCTGAAACACGGTATGGGCTTCCACGCAGATCCAAACGAGAAAAATTCTCGAGACTCGTTTGGATCTTGCCTGCGTTTTGGGGAACAGAGCGCACATATATCTTCTTTTCTGGTTCCCAAGTAATGTTTTTCACTATGAGAGAGTCGTCATCCCAATGAAAAGCCGTTTTATTGGCAATGCGGAGTTCTTTTCCCACACAAGTAAGTTTGTAGGCGTCACTGAGGTAGCAACCGTCTGCGACCCCAAATGGATAGGGAATAATAGTGCTTCCGCAGGGCTCATTACATTTATCGTCTGACCGTTCAGGTGATGATAATGTAGAGGAAACTAGCAAGAAAAGTGTTGAGACGAGCTCAACAAACAATCGCCAATTCATTGCGGCCGGTTTTAATAAAGTATGCATGGCAATAGTTATAGACAATCGCCGATTGAAAGCCAGCCAGCAGCAAGTAATTACTGAGCCTGCTTCACGCCTACTTGTACTTGGTGATACATAACATGCTTATATATGGTTTGTATGCATGCATCATCTAGCAGCGTTCGACTAATTCCTTAGCTAGCTATATACAATACAATACAATACATGCCTTAAAGTAGAAAGAGTAATCTCGGAAAAGCCACTTTGTCTGATTCCCTCTGCCTTATGTAGTTCTTAACACCGAAAATGTCAAACCATCAGATGACACCTTTTGCTCAATTTGCAGGGTAAATGGACAGAATTCATAGAGAGCTCGCTCAACGTTGATTTGGTATTTCTTTTTCTTTTCTTTTCTTCGCTAAGAATCTTTGGGACGGCTTAATGACAATCAACTAACAGCTATTTGATTTTGATTCTAGCAAGTTGCAGATTATGTTCTACTTTTACCGGTCAGTCTTACCACGTATAATATAATGTACGTTGTTATCTCATTTGTATGAATGCCTGCTGATTCAAAGTTACCCGGTTGTATGGTTTGAGACTCGTAAATAATAAAACATGACTTCCACTCTCTTTGAATTGACAAACATCGGTGATATCCTTTTTGCTGGCAGATGGTTATTTAGCTTTTTTTTTTTACTTTTTTTTTTGCTTTTTCGAGGATGACTAATCTGTCTTTCTGATTGGCAGCCTCTGGTCGTGATGGAGTACTACATGCCATTCAGATGGCGTTTTCTTTCTTGATTCGCTCTGCAGCAGGTTTGTCGTAGCCGGCTTTTGTCTTTTATACTTGCCTTATTTCGTGGAAACTGATCCAGGGGGAAATCCTCCAGCTTATTTTATTATATAGTATAGGATAACCCTTCATGACCAAAACTTAGTCTTCAATCCAGAAATGCTGTTGGTTCAGTAGCTGACCTTGTAACTTGTCAGTGGGCGTGCAACTTTTTCATTTTGACTCGTTTGATTAACGATGGGCCCAGGAGGATACAAGAGTAGACGAGTTATAGTATTCATTTGATGTATTTTTTATGAAAATAGGGTGAGGAAAACAAGAGCTAAGGCTATATCATCACTTCTTTCTCTAACGAATGCAATTCGTTTATGTGATATTACAACCCCGCCACTACTATTAATATTACACATTATATCCAGCTAGGTACCTTTAATTTGATAGGCATAATTAGTAATGTATAATTGAAGAGTGACGTAAAATATACCCTCTCCCCCCCCCCCAAAACGCAACTTGAACGTAGGGCTAACTTTAAGCTTTAGTTTTCACACGAAACCTTAATGCAAATTCTTATTCAATTCAAGCAATAAGTCTTATTATGGTGGTATATATATATATAGTTCCTAACATTACTCTAATTAAGGTGGTAAATTAGTTGAAATGCCTCGTGACCTACTTGGTTCGGTTTGTTTCGTTAAATCTCGGGTTGATTCATTCTTTTAAATAAATGAACTGAGTCCAAATCTGAAAAAATTCGACTAGGCTCATGAGTTTGACTTTTTTGTTTAGTTAAATTATTTAAGCTTATCAAGTGCGGGGATATTCGGTTCAATTCGACTAATTTATTACCCTAATTATAGTCTTACAATAACAAATTGCAATCAAATTATATGAAATAATATAATTATAATAACATCTAAACCTAATACTCTAATGAGTAGTCCTAAAATTTCTAGGCTTATGGCACCTGCAAAAAGAGTCGTAAAATAATCTATGAGTCTTGGTCCTTTTTTTCTGGGAGGACCGGGCTAAAAGTGTAAGGCCATACGTCTTATATGTCTTATGGTGAGATGGTATGTAGAGTGCATCACTCCATTAGAGCAAATTTCAACCTCAAACTTCTAATCAAGCGAGAACAGCGTTCTAAATCTTCTTCGTCTATGTACTCATGCATGGGTCCTCGCCTACGTTTGTTCTCTATTCTTTTGGTCTATCAGAATGCAGATAGTAGGCTATGCTCTCCCTTCTTTGGGGATCCAGCTAGAGGTTGAACCAAACCAACATGTGCAGGAGCCTTGAGTACGGGTTAGTTCTTAGGTACATGACCTCATTTGAGACATTGGAAAAGGATTTAAGTGGATTATCCACTCTGTATAAGCCTTTCCAAAGGCCGGTTTTCTGCCAAATGTGGCCCCTCTTTTTTGCATCTTAGGCGAAAGAAGCGGCCTGGTCACATGCAGAGCGAAAACTTTGACCCTTGAGCTTATATTGGATGTCTTCACACGCACCACTAATGCGCACCACATGCTAGCTAGCTTTTGAATTTCTTGAGTATAATTATTAATATTATTATCACGAATGCACATTGACATCTTGCAAAATGAGGGTATAAACCCCACTTAATTATAGTTGACATGCCTTAACTTGTATTAGATGGCGTAGCCAGCGTCATTTAACTTCCGAATCAAGTAGACAAAAACAACCGGTAGAATATAGTTGAGGTTGCTCTACCACATACTAGCATGGCCAATGAAACTAGTAGTGCTGGACATCATAACTATATCTCTTTATCCCAAACATTTTTATAAGTATATTTCAGCCTGTGAAATGATGAATCCAATTATATTTTGGGTTGAAACTTTTGCAAATTGGTATAAAATTTAATAAGTTTATTTTCTAAATAAGTTAGGGGAAAAAACCCTATAATATTTTATCAAACATATATATATTCTAATCCTACTTCCGGTGACTCGTGATTTGGTTAGGCTGTGAAACCCCACCCTCGGCGACATGTGTCTTTCTTTAATACTAGTCGTGTCTTGTGATACTCCTTACCCGACCTAAGGAGGAGGAGGACGACGACATGAGTCTACTAGTTGCCAGCCTGCTACTATTTTGACTCGTTGAGTACACCACAGCTCAGAGTCTTGGAAATTAGCCAAACAATACTTAAATTAGCTATTTTGTCGCTTGATTAGTAAGTAGATCTGGCGGATGACGAACAACCCATTAATAAAGTAGGAAGCTGCTACTTACCCAAAAAAAATAAAGTAGGAAGCTGCTCATATTAACAAAAGCCAAAAAAAAAAAAGAAAAAAAAGAAGCAAATTCCGCCTCGCCACCGCCCCCGCCCCCACCCCCTCGCTACGTACAACTACGAACCCAGTCTTCTTAGTAATTACCCTAATAATTATACACACGGAGACCACACACAGCTTATCAACCGCGCAAGGCCCCTCCGAAAACCGCTCCGCTGCCACGACGGCCAAACGTCGCAGCCGCTGCCGAAACCTCGATAGGATAGAAATAGCCAAACTTCCTGGGATAAAACGTATTGGAAAGATGGTTATATTTATCAAGGTCAAACTTATACTTTCTCATGAGCTTGATTTGCTTGGACTTGAACCTACGCTGGAAGTAGCCTTCAAAGGTTGGTTCGGTTGAGGTTCTAAGGAAGAAGCCATATGCTAATGCAAAATGAAGAGATGTAACGAAGAAGCAAATGGGCTCCATGACATCCCAATTAAGTTCCCAGAAGGTTAGCCTCATGAAGCCCAGAGTTTGAGCTGTTAGTAATCCAAGCCCGAAGTAAAGCTCCCGTCGGACTTGTTTTTGGGCTTCGTCGTCGATTAATGACTTTTGTTTCTCCATTTCTTCTAGCTCAGTTTTTCTTGGGTCGTTGGGTGTTGGTACTGTATTCGATAGCAGACTCTCCATCGATTTTGCTACCTGGAAATATTTTTAGTACTATGTCAGAATATAAACTACTACAGTAAATAAATTGATGTACATGCATGCACTAAGGTGCAGAGAGAGAGACAAAAAACTTACACAGCCACACAGGTCATGCAAACAAACATATCACGCTTCATCGACTCATCATGCAACCTTCTCCCTTTTATTTTTTAATGGAATCTTTATCATAAGTCATAACGCACGAAATAACGACATACAATAAAAGCAGTATTATAGAATCAAAAAGAATTTATGAATTTCTGGAAAGACTTTTTTTATTTGTGAAAGTTTCTTGTCGATCCTAGTGTAGGTTGTACATGTAGCGGACGAACAGCAAAGGTGCATGCACAGACAGGAAAAAAACCAAAAAAACAAAATAAAACGAAAGGACCTCCCCGATAAAGTTGACGGTTTCTTACACGTTTCATACACACGTCGAGGGTGAAAAGAAAATTGCTGCGTCACTCCGAAACAGACGATTAATAGCAGTGTAGTTGTTCGATCTGGACTCATTTCATATTTTTTTCCTTTCTCCCGGATAAGTCCTTTGATATTTAGAGCCACAACGATCCATCCACACCTCTTCTTAAGCCGCTAAAAGTTCATAGAGTTGGATAAAATAAAATAAAGGATTGCCGCTTGGCGGTACTGGATCCAACTTTCATGCCTTCCCTCCCTATAACTAGCATAGTTTCTACTAAGTAACCTAAATATTATAAATATTGTGATGTAAAATAAAAAAAAATTAACCGAAATATTTGTTAGTATAATTATCATAAAAATAAATAAATTATATTATGATATTTCTAAATTTATTCCATATATTTATATTGACATAATTTTAGTAAACAAAAATAATTAATATTTTTTATTTCTTTTACCATTTATTTAAAGTAAAATAAAAACTTAATTTCTTTACGATCTTAAATAGAACTAAAATAGGTATATTTTATAAATATTTTTATTATTCTTAAATACTTATAAAAGAATATAAAATATTTCCTCCACATCGGACGGATCTTAATGGTTCCGTTGGATTGACGTAAATATAAATATTAAAATTTAACGTAAAAGTTGAATTTAATATTTTAAAATATTATTTGATGAAATTAATTTAACTTAAATAAATTAAAGTAAATATATTTTTAATTTTGTTTAAACTGATGCAAATAAAGATTAAAATTAAAATAAATAATATTTATATTCATAAATTTTTCTATAACACGTGTATAAGGGGAGGGTAGATATTTTTATCCAATTTATTTTTTTCCAAAGTTAATAAAAATAAAGGAAATTGAAGTAAAATAATGAAATTTTTTTAACCCCCGTAACCCAGAATAGCCACTTAAATAAATTTTATTTTTTATTTTTATATACAAACGAGTTGAATGAGGCAAATTGATTAATTCACTTCTAGCAGAACTATAAGCGTTATTAATAAAAAAGAAATAAAAACATCTTGAGCATATACATAATGATATGATTAGTCCGATTCTCTGATTGCCTAAATAATTTCTTTTTGATGTAAAAACACTTTTTTGAGAAGTATGTAATACAGGGTTAGAACCCTGCGGTTTTTTTTTGGGGGGGGGGAGGGGGAATAGAGCCAAGTATTCATGCAAACCTGTTCAGGACGAAGAAAGACGACGTTGCCTAACACGATGACGTTTCCAGACTCATCCAACAACTTAGCAAATTCCAAGCCTTGTTTATCGTCTTCACCACAAGCCTCAACACAAATCCTCACAAACTCACCGTAAGCCACCGATACCTTCGGCACTTCTCTCAATCTCGCCTTCACACTTTCCATCTGCGACACTCTCAGCAATCTCCTCGTATCCTCAACCGTCAATCCTCTAATCCTCTCACTCCCCTCCATCTTCGCTGATTCCTCCTGCGCCGGCGGGACCAGACCGTCGAGTGTGATCCTGTCTTTACCTAAAATACTCATCCCTTTCAATCTATCTCTCAGCTCATCGCCGACCGGAATTTTCATAAATTCCGGCACGGTTGTCGATTTTGAAGATGACTGTGGCGCCGTGAACTGATCAGTCGCTCTACGCTGGAGTAATCGTCGGAAAAAGCCGTTGGTATTGGTAACAGAGGAAGTGAGGTACTCACGCAGGAGGCCGGATTTAGATGCATTGGGAGGATTTGGAGATTGTATTGAGCGATCGAGAGTACCATATGGCGTTGGTGAAAAGACTCTCGAGACGGCGACGGCCGAGATGGAATTGAAGGTGAAGAGACGCTTCGTGAGGTTTCTCTGAAGCGCCATTGAAGAGAGAGAGGAGGAAAGGGAGGTGTTGTGTTGAGTCAGTGACCGCTGGTTTTTGTGTCGGTACTCAGTTATGGTGGACGTCTAGGTTCTAGATCTGGGACATATATATATAGGTCCAAAGATGGAGGAGGAGAGAAGATTCCGGGATAGAGAGGAATATCTCGACATTAACATATCTCGGGATGAAGCGTGAAAGTTGTTATAGCTTATTATAAAATAGCTATTAAAGATAGTTATTTATTATAAAATAGTTATTAAAGATAACTATTATTATTTTTAAAAATAACTATTTATTAAAAAAGTTTAGATAATTTTTAATAAATAACTTCAAATATTATATATATATATATATATATATATCGAATATATCACTCAAAATATATTCAAGTAGAAATGAATGACTAAAATGTTATTAATAAAAAAAGTTATTAGTTTAAAATATAAAGATACAGATTACATGATTACTTTAGGTAAATGTGATAATTATTTAAGTGAGTAAGATAATTACTATGTGATATGTATTAAAGAATTAATTTTTTAACATAATAATTATCTAAGAAAAATAACGTAGATAAATAGTTAATAAAAAATCATTCATAATATGTAATTTCGAGGCCAAAAGACAAATCACGTAATTGTTTTTTTGTCTAAAATAATTGTGTGGGTTAAGATTATCATTTGAACAATTGAAATAATCATCTTATATCTTCATATGTGTATTTTCTTATATACACTCTGCATATAATCTCTGATTTGAACAAAGTGATGATTAGTAATATGAAGAATGAATCGCAGCTTGTTACAATGTTGATATGGCCGATCATTAAGATACTAAGGCCTTATTTGATACTTTGATTGTAAGATTCAATGAAGTAGTAATTTTAGCTCACTAATAAGTAATTACTTTCCAACTTATTTTTGTTTGGTTTACATTAAAGAAGTAGGAGATGAAGTTAATTTATTTTTAATTATTATGTATAAAATAAAAATGAATAGAGTAAATGAAGTTATACTTTATATAGTATTACTCCATAAGTAGATACCGAACAATAGGTAAGAGTCAGGAACAATTAATACTTTTTTAAGAGGGTCACATCCTTAGTCTTGATTGAATCACAATCACTATATTCACACTTACTTAATATCATCAATCAACTTATATGTTGATAATTAATGCATTAGTTTATCATTTTATATAATTAATTAATTCTTAAAAAATGCACATTAAACAATCCTTAGTAAATGTAGATTTTCTCAAGGATAAGAATCATGAGATATTTTGCCAAATATTCTAACATTTTTAGTATTTAGGCCAAAAATATATACCTAGTTATAATTTTAACTTTGTAAATAACTTAATATTGTTTTTTCATGAATGGAAAAAATATCGCCTATTTAAATAATGAGTGTTTGATCAATACATATACTAGTTTTTTTCCCCCTAAGGTACATGCATATGCTATGGTATTTTAACTTCTATATTATTAAAAAAATGTTAAACACTCGGAGTAAAATGCAAGAATATAGCGACTATTAATATTTAACAAATTTTAGTTAATTTTAAATAATGAGTGTTGAATTAGTACGTATATTAGATCGGATTTTGGTTTGCTTTGGTTTAAGATTTTTCCCAGGTCATACTCTGTGGTTCTTTCAAATTTTGGATTAATGATTGTATTGGTTCCAGTCATGTTGAATTCAACATAATTCAAGTTTAGCCTAATCTACACAGTTTTTCCTCAAATATTTCAAATGTGTTATTACTATGATATTTTGATGGCAATACTTATGTGTTGAACGACAATTAAGCTTAGTTAGGAAGATTGTATGTATCAAATAATTATTATTTTTATCAAAATAATTATCTAAGAAAAAAGACATAAACAAATAGTTAATAAAAAAATCATTTATAACATGTAATTTTGAGATCAAAAGACAAATCACATAAATACTTTTTTTTGGTAAGTAAGTAAAATATTATTACTTCCAAAATTGCATCATAAATATACATAAGAAGAAACACAAATATCAAACTAGAAGACTATCCTAGGCTATTGACATGGGATACTAATGTTCTATATGATTTACAATGGGATATACTAGTTATCCTAATAGCTAACTCCTTGACAATCAAAAGAAAGATATATTGGAGCTGACATCTCTTTTGATGGAAGATTCTCTGATTTATTTCATGCCATAAGTGGTAGGCAGCCACTGCAAATAAATAACGAAGGATCAATCTTCTACAGATCAGGCCACACCCACCTCTTTGCATCCATCTCAGCACCACACTGAAAGAGGTAGCATCATGAATACATTCAAACTTTATTATTATATTTAATCATACCTACTTGGAGAAGGAGCATTCAAAAAATAAATACTCAACTGTTTTCTTATCAGCTTTACACTGAGCACATGTATCATCTACAACGAGTCCCATTACTACCAATCTATCCTTGGTAAATAGCTTGTTGTGAATTGCAAACTAAAGGTGAAACTTATGCTTGGTAATAGAGATAGGGTTCCATACCACCTTATGCCAATCAACAATTTCTCTATGAGATCTCAGCATATCATACATATTTTAAATGCTATAATCAACTAGAATACCATCATGATCTTGTGCATTTAAGTGAAATATAGGCAGTAACAAATCCCTTAGCTTCACCAACCTCCTCAATCACCACGAAACATACATGTATATAGGCATATACCAAATATCTCTGCTTTTAATGAAGTACATGTGTATCCATTTAACCCATAAAGTATCCTTCTTTTGATGCAAGTTCCAGAGTAATCTTTCCACAACTACAACATTCCACCATTCTATATTAAAAAGCCCAAGTCTGCCTTCTTTCTTAGGTTTGCATACAATATCCCAGGCAGTAGGACACTTCCTTGTGTTAAGTTGATTGCCAGAACACAAAAAAGTTATGCACTTAGTAGTGATAGCAGCAATAACCTTTTTTTGGTATCAAATACATGAGGATCCAAGAGGCTTGAATACTAAGAAGGACTGATTTAACCAGTTGTAATCTCTCCTCATAGCTAAGGAATTTGGTACTCTAAGAGTTGAGCCTCATAGCGAACTTGTCCAGGAGTTCCTGATACTCCACAACTTTTAAAGAGCTACCAATTAGAGGAAGCCCTAAATATCTTACTGTTAGTGCCCCAATGGGTATATGTAGAAGATTAAATAGGGATTGTTTAGTCTCATCATTCATTGAACCATCATAATAAATAGAGCTCTTATTAGCATTAAGTTGCAAGCTAGATATATTATAAAACTTCATGAAAGTCTCATAAAAAATCATCATAAAAGGATATCACATCTACTAAAGAGCAAAGCATCATAAAAAAAAGATGGGAGATTAACTTTACCTTCGTACATTTAGGGCGTGGATGATAAATTTGATTATACCATAAAGTACCATATAATCTATTAAGGTATTCTATCACAATCACAAACAAGTAGGGTGAGATGGGGTCTCCTTGTCTTAGTCCATTTTGTGCTTGAAACAGAGGATGTAAAACACCATTTTAATACCAGGGTGTAACTCACAGTGGTTACACAAACCATTACCAGCTTAACAAAGTGCACTAGGAATTTTAATGCAAGTAGCATCTTCTCCAAGAAATCCCACCTTATAGAATCATAAGCTTTCTTCATGTCTAGCTTTATCATGCATCTAGGGGAAAGGTACTTGTCATGATAGCCATGAAAAAGTTCATAATCCATTATAATGTTGTCTCTAATGGACCACCCTGAAATGAAAGCGGCTTGGGCTTCTCTAACTATACTAGGTAGCCAGGGTTACATTCTATGAGTTATCACTTTGGTAAGTAGTTTTTACAAGGTGTTATAATATGTATTTGGTATATAATCCCTAGGGTCAGCAACATTAGGGACCTTGGGAATGATATTTAAACTAGTAATATTAAAAGGGGGTATACATCTCATTAGTTATGAATAAATATCTAACAACCTACCACACCTCCTCACCAATAACACTCCATGTAGTCTTAAAGAAGAAATCATTGTACCCATCTGGACCAAGGTGCTTCTCATTACCCATGGAAAATAAAGCCTATTTGACTTATACCTTAGTTATTGGCCTCAACAGATCCTTACCTACTCCTGGTGGCATCAGTGGCCCATTATTAACAATCTCGGAAGAGAAAAAACTAGAGGTAATAGCATTTATGCCTTGTAGCTGCTTAAAGAAGTTCTGGAATGTATGAAAAACACCTAATTAGGTAATATGAATCTGACCATTTAAATCTATAATGGAGTGAATATGATTGACGGTATGTCTTCTCTTCATTATGGAATGGAAATATTTAGAGTTATTGTTTATGGAAGCTCTCTTCACACTTAGTCAGGAACTTCAACCTTTATCTACTCTGTTGCTCAAGTTGTACCACATCTACATCAAGCAGAGAAGTATCAAGTTCGAGCTATAATGCAGGAAGATCCTGTCTTGCACTATGGACTTGCTGTGATATGTGCTTGTTGAGTTGTTTTAATGGTGCTTTTAACTATTTAAGCTTGTACCATATTTGCTGCAACTTTGAACTTCAGGTGCTATGATCACAAGTATCTTGAATTAACTTCATAAAGCTAGGGTCAGACACCCACATGTTAAAAAATCTAAAAGGTTTGGGTCTTGACTGAGGGAGTATTCAAATGGTCACTATTATAGAATCATGATTAGAAATGAAAGGGGGCATGAAAGTGAGTAGTTGATCCCTCGTAAACCTCCACCCATTTCTGATTACACAAAACTCTATCTAGCTTGCAAATGATTCTATGTTAAGCATATTACCTATTAGTCCATGTGTATTGCACACCAGTATACTTCAGATCTTCCAATTTAAGTTGATGAAGATAGTTTTGGAAGTCCAAAGAATCTTGTTCATAACACAAACCTTGAACCTTTTCATGCATATGAAACACCACATTAAAATCACAAAGGAGAATCTATGGCTCATTAAATACTTGATTGGCCAATAACTAATGCCACAGATCCCTACGTTGAATCCCAATGTTAAAAGCATAGATGATACACACATAAAAGGATTCAGTACCATTGACCTCTATCACCTTCACGAGAATTTCCTGATCACACTAAGTTATAGTGGTGAATCGTCAAGTATTAGCCAACCAACTAAACCAAATACACCCATTAGGGTGGCACTGAGAAATTATGACCCAATTCCAGTCTGAGAGAAGAGAATTTTGTACTTTATTCATATTATGAGCTTTTATTCCAGTCTCAACAATCCTTGCTAGAGAAAAATTATTGTTATCAACCTAGTTCCTAATTTCTCTATGCTTTAAAGGGTCATTTAACCTTCTAATATTCCAGCAATCAAGCATTAGTATAAATGGATGTCAAATTAGGGTAAGTAAACCTCATCAACTAGTCTTCTATCCCTTGTAATTCTATTTCATGGATACCCATTATATTCAAGGTTAGTGAGTAGGCCCTCTCCCTGCAAAGAAGCATCAAGGGGCATTGGGTTCAAGAAATTACTGGAAATAGCTACTTGATAGGTGGTCCCCTTAGGATTATTTCCTGACTCAGGCACGGGAGTACTTTTTCCTTTAGGGAATTGGGGGAGCTTTCGATCCTTGTTATTGGACTTCCTACCATCCTTCACTATCCTCCATTGTTTCTATTGTGGCTGGGTCCTTCTGCATTGATTGGTGAGATGTCCCACCATGTTGCAGTTTACACAGAAACTAGGATTCCATTCATATTGCAACACTTATTTAAAGATCCCTCAAGGAGATTTGATCACAACAAAATTAGGGCATGTTCTATGAGTATCAACCTCAATAAATATCCTAGCATAATACTGTTCTTTCTTGATGTCACGCCATCCATCCCACTAGGCTTGCCCATAATGCTAGAAATCTTGCTTAGGGAATTTCCAGACCAAAGATGTAGTCGAAGGCCTGTGAAATGCACTTAGGTATGTAAAAATTGAAATTATGTAGGGTTAAACTGAAATCTTGGATGCTAGTGTTTAAGCATCAAAGGTCTTCCTAGGATTGTCCAATAAGGTTGTTGTAGTATGGCCTGATAGTCATCCTCTGAGGAGAATTGAAATAGGAAATAACCATCCCCATGTGAGTGGAGTTTGGGCACATCAGTTTTATTCCATTGAGTCTTAGCAAAGTACTGCATTTGGGTATAGCTAGGTTTCACACTAAAGACAAAAGCAATCAAAGAAATCTGCCATTGCTTTGCCTCCTCCTCTACATCTTGTGCATCAATGGCAACCACAATTACTCCCTCATAAATGTCTGATGCCTCATAATGGTAGCCACAATTACTCCCCCATGAATGTTTGGTGCCTTTTAATGGAGTTACACATAAATATTTTGTATAAAATAATGGCATGGGTCAAGATTATCATTTAAACAATCGAAATAATCATCTTTTTTTTTTATGTGTGTATTTTCTTAGATACACTTTGCTTATAATCTTTGATTTGAACAAAGTGATGATATGGCCAATCATTAATATATCTAAGGCCTTATTTGATACGTTGATTTTAAGATTTAATGTAGTGGTAATTTTTGGAAGCTCACTAATAAGTATTACTTACCAACTTATTTTTATTTGGTTTACATTAAAGAATTAAGAGAGGAAGTTAATTTATTTTTAATTATTATGTATAAAATAAAAATAAATAGAGTAAATGAAGTTATACTTTATATGGTATTACTCCATAAGTAGATACCAAACAATATGTAACAGTATAGGAGCAAGCAATAAATACTTTTTTTAAAAAGGCCACATCCTTAGTCTTGATTAAATCACAATCACTATATTCGCACTTATTTATATCATCAACCAACTTATATGTAATTAATGCACTACTTTATCATTTTATATAATTAATTAATTCTAACAAATATGTATTAAAAAAATCTCAGTAAATATAGATTTTCTTAAGGATATTATTCATGAGATATTTTGCCAAATATTCTAACATTTTTAGTATTTAGAGCAAAAATATATAACGATTTATAATTTTAAGTTTTTAAATAACATAATATTATTTTTTGTTGAATGAAAAAAAAATCACCCATCTAAATAATGAGTGTTTGATCGATACATATACTAGATTTTTCCCCATGTAGTACACACATATGCTACGGTATTTTAAATTCTATATTGTTAAAAAAAAATTTAAACACTTGGGGTAAAATTCAAAAATATAGTGACTGTTATTATTTTACAAAATTTGGGTAATTTTAAATAATGAGTGTTTAATTAGTACATATATTAGATCGGGTTTGGTTTTGCTTGGGTTTAAAATTTTTCCTAAGTCACACTCTATCAATTCTGGTTCTTTCAAAATTTGGATTAATGATTGTATTCGTTCCAGTCATGTTGAATTCAACATAGTTCAAGCTCAGCCTAATTTACCCAGTTTTTCCTCAAATGTTTCAAATGTGTTATCACTATGCTATTTTGATGGCAATACTTGTGTGTCGAAAGACAATTAAGCTTAGTTAGGAAGATTGTGATTGATGAATAAGGAAGTGTAGGAAAAAGTATGAAAAATAAGTAAAGTTAAAAAACCAATGAATTTCTTGAAATGATTTATTATTATTATCTTATCATGTCAATAGAAATTGGTATTGCTAAATTGTTATTGTATTGGGATATTTTTTATTTGAGTTGATTTGGGTCTCAACTCAAGTTTAGATTGATATAGTTCAATTATTTTTGGGACATGATTTGATGAATTTTGGACATACCTATTAGGTAGCTACAAGAAACAAATTCTCACATTACGTGGGTTTGAGTAAGAGAAAATGGATCCGATCTAATATCTTTTTGGGACCCAATTTTTGTGTTCAATTACCTTAATTGTTTCCTTTCATTATTTTTTAATTAACAATTATATCTTCACTTTTAATTATTCATTGATTGGTTGTTACATCCTCACTTCTTATTAATAATTAATTAGTAGTTGTAGTTACACTATTTTTTTTTGTATGGATAACTAGTGCACCACCTTCTCTTTCATTGTTTATTATATATATATCAATTATTTTTCCCCTATCCGTTGAAGGTGGATATGGTTAATTTCCCTCTATTCATTATCTATTGATGGTGAACATTAGTTATGTTTCATTTATTGATAGTAGATGTTTATTTTCTCTTCCCCTCAATTTATTTATTTTTTGCAAATGTTTAATTATTGGATATAGAACAATCCAAAAATTGATCATTGCTTAATCATTATCCTCTAGTCCCAAATAATTGTTTTGCAATTCTTCATTCCTTTAGCCTCAAACTTATGAGTTTGAGAGAAGTTGTGTAAACCCTTAAGGAGTGAACGAATTTGAATTATTACAACATAGTCGGGTCTAATTCACTTTTAGAGTAGTGGAATACCACAACACAACATTGAATATTCCCATATTTTAATTTTATCATATTCTTAGAGTTTCATATACAACACATCCTAGTCCCGATGATTCTCTACTGTTCATACAACTAACAATTTGAAAGTGAATAACGGTAAAAAAAAATGATGTCACTTCCAATCATCAATATGGAGATAAGTTTTTAACTTTCTAATTCTATCATATACCGATTAATTTTCCAATAATTTAAAAATAAACTCCTACTGTAGATGACTAATATTTTGTAACTTTATGGGGCCATTAATTGTCTAGCCATATTCAACAAAGTCTTTGTTTTCCTTATTGGAAACCATTGGTTCGCTGACAAGGCCTTGATAGCAAAACAAATAAAATTATGTGCCATGTCTAAGATAATATTCTGATTACTAATTTTAGCTGCCATTGTTGTGACTTCTTTGCCTATTTACATTTTTATTTTGGCAACAATTTGCAGAAAGTAGATAGTACATTTAATATGAGAACGCAACTTATGTTAGAGTATGTCAATTTATTTGTGACTGATTGTCTTATTTTTTCTAAAATATTCAATTTATTTGTGAAATATGCTAATGTTTTTGGCTTGATTGAATATTCATAATTACATTATTTGAAAATTTTTAAGCTGAATTTTACGATTACTAAAGAAGTAACATGTTCTTTACCATGATAATGAGTTTTATCAATTCTTTGTCTCTTGATGGTTTCTACTGATTGAGAAATTAATGTGTTCAATGATTTAATTTTAATAGTTGAAATTTTATTTACTATACATTTGATAGTTAGGGTGTTTAATTGCCCATGGTGAATGTCCTAAGAACTTTGAGCAAATTCCCCTATATTTTTAATTAGTGATCCCTCATAGAATAATTATTGTTAATGTTTTTCAAGTTTGGATCAACTAGAGGATCTATTGTTATATTTCAAAGTAATGCTCCAAACTTGGAATCCAAGATTCACTTAATATAACTTAATAAGTCTTGAAATATTTTAATCATTAAGTCATTAGTTAGAGTTTATTATAAGTTCTATTATCTACATAAATTTTCCATTAAATACCATTATTTCTCTAGATGGTGGAGAGTTTTTTTCAAAACATTTTAAGTGTCTAGTGTATTAATTATTATTATTTCCCACCTTACTATTTTAATTGTCATTATTTCCTCATTATAACCTTGTTTTATGAGTGGATTAAGTTGTTATGCCCACATTGGAGTAATATATGTTTGAATGTACTTCACTATTTGTTGTAGTACCTTAAGGGTATAATGGATTGATGTTTGCATTCTAATGTTTGAAATGTATTTGTGATGCAAACTGAGTTATTAATGACATTGAAGTAAACATTACTAGTGATTATGTATTTACTTTAGATGTATATTTATATCATAAAAGTCTTTAAGAAAGACATGAATTGTGTATTATGCTACGGAATGTGATTTTATTACTCTTGAGTTGACATGTTAAGAAATATATTGATTGGAGAATATATTGGTGTAGAAGGCATTATGAGGGGGGAATTGTTTATTCCGCTTTCTCTATATTGTGGTATGATGGTAGTCATTGAAATCACCAAGAATGGTGCATAGATTGGGAAGATGAGGGATATCTTTATCAGACATTTCATGGTCAATCCTATATATAAAAATGAATATTTTCTTGGAATATGAATTTATTGCACTAAGAGCTAGTTAGAAAATAAGCTTAGTAGTTGATGAATGTATCTGCTAACAATCCTCTAATGTCAAAGCTTGTGGCTCTGTTATATTTTCATTGTGAATTGAAAGCATCTATTTATATAGCTAATAACAAGGCTTATATTTGAAAGAGTAGGATTATCCTTCCAAGACGTAGTATTGTTCTTAGTTTGCTTAGATATAGCGTCACCTGCCTTAACTATGTAGGCTTAAGGAAAAATATAGTGAATCAATTAACAAAAGTGCTTAACCAACAACTAGTTTATAAAACTATTAGTGAAATGGGGTTGTGTCCATATGCATAGAGGCATATGACGGATACCCAATCTTGTCGTATTCAATAGGGTCACACCTAATATGATATAATGGATTTAATGAGTCAAGCAAAGTCATATGCTTACTACCTCATATATTTGTGTTCATGAATAAAGTTTATGTGTTTATCGATCGTATTACATTTCCTATTAGTTATATCACAAGTGTTGAGGTTGGACGTGAAGTCCTTAATGAGTTATATATCTCATTGGGTGGTGAGCAATATTGTAATACGCCCAAAATTATGTGGAGTATTATAAGGATTTGTATAGCTACTTATATCAATACGGTATACTATTATTTTGGTGATTACATCCTACAAACTCCATAGTTAAGTGTGCTAGTAGTGAATTATTTTTTAGGATAGATGACCCTCCTGGGAAGTTACAAAATTTTCTAAAAAATTTATCGAAAAGCGCATAAGTGAGGACAAAGCATGTTGAAAGGACTTGTATTGATCATTGAGGCCAACCAATCAATCCGAAAGCACTCCAAGATAGTCTTCAAGTGGCCGTATTGACTTGGGGTCTTAAAAATACACACTTGATGGACTCGTGTATGTGAATTTGGATATTAGCCACCTTCTATGAGAAGTAGCACATGCTTACTCTCTAAAATGGTCATAAATTTGTTGAAAGGAGAAATATCCTTTGATTATATAAGATCAAAAGAGAATTTGGTAGATCCTCCCATAAAATGTTTGTGAAGGAAAATGGTACTTGAATATTTTGTTAAGAAAAGTGATCATTGAGTATTTGAAAGAAATGAACCTTAAGCCTTGAGTAGAAGAAAATGTTTAGGATACCCATTCAAGGTCGAGTGAAACCACATGATTACTCTTTTTGTACTATAATATTGTCACTAATTTTTGATATGTGCACACTCTTATAAATCCAAAACCAATTTTAGTGGTGCTATTCAAACATAATTGATGAATTCTCTTTTGTGGCATGGTTGAGCTTGATTTTTATGCTCATTTTGAATCCACGGCTAAGTTTCGTGATACTTGTGAGACACACATGATGGATTCTACTTAATGTTTTGAGAGTTGCGCTTTTATTCTTAATGAGTCTATAGCACATACTTGATGGACTCACTTATATGGGTGTGAAGGTATGTTGCATTCTATGAGAGATTTGACCTATGTTTTTAGAATACTTATAAGTATCCAAGGTATACACAAACCCATTTAAAATTGCACGTTTATTATTCTGTGGAGATAATGAAAAATTTTAAAGTGTAATACGTGTTATGGAAAAGAAATTCAAATCTAAATAGTTCAAGAGAAATTTACTGCTTAGACTTTGTTATAACCTTATATCTATGAATCAAATCAATTAAAAGATATGGATACTTACAAATGAAACTCTTTTTTTTCTTGGTTAAGGATATTCCTTTATTCATTGTTTTGTTTCTTGTCTTTACTAGGAGATTGTTGGGTAGCAACAATAAATAAAGTCTTACATTGTTTGGGTTTAGGTTAAAGTAACTAAATTATATATCATTGGGATCCAGGTTTTGTGTTCAATTACCACAATCGTTTCTTTTCACTTTTCTTTGACTAATGATTATATCTTCACTTTTAATTATCCATTACATCCTTACCTTTTATTAGTCATTAATTGGTGGTTGCATTTTCACAATCTATTATTCTTTGATTGTGAGTATTCATTACATCGGCTTCTCTTTCATTGTTCACTATAGATATTGGTTTCTTTTTCTGTATCCATTGATGATGGAAATCATTACTTTTTCTTTATTCACGATGAACATTGAATATGTTTCATTCATTGATAGTAGATGCTTTTTTTCCCCCACTTAGTCTATTTGTTTTCAATTGATATTTAATTCTTGGATATAGAAAAATAAAGAAAATATTTAATCACTATCCTATAATCTTGAGCAATTGTTTTGTACTCCATTCTTTCATCCTTATATGCACAAGTTTGGGAAGTAAATGACTTTAAACAATTGTACCATAATCGAACTTTATTTGCATTTAGAGTAGTAAAATACTACAATATAACGCTGCATATTCTTAAATTATAATATTCATAAATTCTTTAATTTTTAGATACAACACATCTCTGAAATATTCTTCTATATTATTACATTATAGATTAGATTTATATCATATATTGAGTTATCCAAGCAGGCTCTTAATTATGTAGAACTCCTCTAAACAATGAGAGATCAGTAGTAGGGATAGACTCATACAAAACTACGTGCACCCATTAAATTGAAGTGATGTTTTGGTTCAAGTTGTTATGGCTTAATTAATAGTTAAAGCCGTTGAATTGTTTAGTGGACAGAGGCATAGGTCATCTCATGCCGATTTCACCGTCGTCATTGGACAATTAACAAATGGCAATTCTCCACGAAACTTTGTCCGCCAAATCTGACCGGACCGGAAGGGTAGCATTTGTTTCTCAATTGTTGTTTGAATTAAAGTGGAGAAAACGGTTACTAGCTGCTCTCCTATGGGCCCGAGTTGTCGAATATCCATCGCCCATCGGATCTTTTGATTTAAGGAGTAGCGACGCTTCATCTACCGTCGTTTAAAGAACCAAACATCATGACGGATGAATCGTGAAGTGATGCCCAATTAAGATTACGGTAAAATTGACTAAATTTTGAAATATTGGGGCTTTTGGAAAGGTTCGTACATTGTTAATGTGACTTTCTGTCCTCCATAAATACTTCACCATACATCAGGTCAATTCAAAAAATTTCTGACTCGTAAGCCAATCAGTACAATATCTCGAAAGAGTTTACGAAAGAAATTTATTACATAAAATTTTCCTAGTAATAATTAAGTGAAAACTAAAAATTTTTGATCTAGACTATTAAAAAATTATTTTTAATTATTAAAAAATTACAAATAATTATCTAAGATAACTATTTTTTTTAAAAAAAATTATAATTTTTTAAATAAACAATTATCATAAATACTAATTACTTTTAATAAATTACTCTAAATAGAGGGTAAATCATGAAGAAAGAGTCCTTATTACTAATTATGTTTAAAGACAGTGCTATAAGTAAACTAATGCAGTAAAGACTACAGAGTGCCATATGCAGTTAAAGACAATAATGTATGAAATTAAATACACTACTATATGCAGTTAAAAATATTATAGATAATAAGTAGCTAATCACAATATTGTATGCAATTAGGGACACTATTATTATAAAAAGAATGGATTGGTCACATTTATACAATTATCAAGAAAAAAAAAGATTCGATATATGTTTATAAAAAGCATAAAAGAATAATCAAAACCTTGCAATTAATCTTAACCATCGGGTGAGATTAACTTATTTGGTATGAATTCCGTTGATAATGAAAATAGAAATAGAAATTTATTTTTAATTTTGTAAGATTTATATTTTCTAAAAAGAACTTCAGATTGACTTTGCAAATGAGTGGCTAGTACTTCAATGAGTCAAGTGGTTTATATAAGAGCTAATAAAAGTTGATCCGATTCGTCTGGTCCAATCTCATATGTATAAAATTTAATCTGACTCAATCTAATAAATTCATCATTCAATCTGACCTAAAATGACCCAACTTAACCCCAACTCATAATCTTCCATCAACCGATATGTCATCAACTCGGTCCAACTCAATATTAACTAGTTATAATTATAAAATTATAATCATATCTTATTATGTATTTAAAACTTTTAAAACTATATTATTATTTAAATTTTTCTTAATTTTTTTACTTTTATTGCAAGATTATTTATTCACCAATGATATTTTGATTTTACCTTTTTTTTTTGCGTAAAACCACATAATTAAAAAAGTCATTATAATAAACAAATAATAATTAATAATACATTATTAACCACATGCTTATATGAAGTTAAACTTAATACTAGCCTATAAGGTTAATGAGTTAGATTAATTTTTGTGGTTAATGTCCAATTTGACCCAAATCTAAAGTGATTCTATCTAGGATTAACTTGGTCCGAATCCAATCCGATCCATCAAAACCTAAAAAGAATCAATTCGATAAGTTAACCCAAATCTGACCCATAAAATTAACTCGAATACGAAAACAACTCAATACGAGTTAGGTCGACCCAAACCCGACCTAATAGGGATGTAAATAGGGTGGGTAAGGCTATACCTATACCTGATAAGAAAATCTATACCCAAATTCGTACTCGTACTACGAAAGGATATCCACTAACACATCCATATTCGTATTCGTATCCATTGGATATTTGTTATCCGAAAAATAATCCATTCATCCGTTAATAGATATTATCCAGCAGATAAATTCATTACCTGATGGATAAATCCATTTAGAGTTAAGCTAAATAATAATTTTAGCCTTAATTTGTGTTATATTTATTTTTAATTAAGGGTAAAGGATAATTATATATCTTATAAAAGGGTACACATATAGATACGGATATGAGTACAGATATCTCCTACTCGTATACGTACTCAAAGCAAACGGGTATTTTTTTCAATGTTCCATATTCGTTTAAGTATTGGACAGATAAGACCCATTAGTTTTTAAATAAAATCTGCTATGTTTACATCTCGAGACCTGACCCGGTAAGCTAACCTAAATCCGACCCGGTAAATTAATCCTATATAACTTGGAACCTACCCAAACAATAAGGCGACCTGAAATGACCCGACCTGACCAACAACTAACTCGCAAAAAAAACCTCCATAAATAATATGATCCGAAATGACCGAACATGCTATAACCTGACCTAATTGTCACCTATAGTTCATATTACAAACTTCTTAATTTATTATATAAACAACATAATCATATAGTTTTGTACTATAAGATATAATGAATTGTCGAACGTGGGCTTTGGATATTAGACTTGTAGGCTAAACACCTATATTTGACAAAGTTGACCAATTCAACCGACTCGATTCGAATAACTTGACCTAAAATTCAATATGGACTCAAAAAATTAAAATTGATCATATCCGTTTAAGTATCAAATAGATAAAACCCATTAGTTTTTAAATAAATCTGTCCCGTTTACATTTCTAGACCTGACCCGACAAGCTAATCCAAAATAATTTGAATCCGACCTAATCTGACCCAGTAAATTAACCTTATATAACTCGGATGTGTAATGATCTGAACTTGAACCAACCCAAACAATAAGGTGACCCGAAATGATCTGACTTGACTAATAACTGACTCGTAAAAAAAAAACCTCTGTAAATAACTTAATTCGAAACGATCGGACACACTATAACCTGACCTAATTGTCACCTATAGTTTATAAAACAAACTTATTAATTTACTATATAAAAACATAATCACATAGTGTTGTACTATAAGATATATTGAATTGTCGAACGTGGGCTTTAGATATTAGAACTGCAGGCTAAACACCTATATCGGACAAAGTCGACCCAACCCAACCGATTCGATTTGAATAACTTGACCTGAAATTCATCTAGACTCGAAAAATTAAACTTGATCTCAACCCGAAAACCTGAAACAACCTGAATAACTCAGAATCTAACTTGAAATTAATTAACCCAATAGTAATCTGTATCCGAAATGACCCAAACCGAAATAACCCAACCTGAAAAGAACCCGACCTATATCTAGATAGAAACTTGATAATAACTAGACCTGAACATACCCAACCCAAAATAATCCAACTCGAACCCAACTCATACCCAAACATACATTCAGACTTAATTCAAATTAAAGTCATATTTCATCCACAAAGGTAATATTTTATCTTATATAACTTGATAAATAAATATCAATAAACAATCTTATTAATATAATTTATGTAAACAAAAATATGGAACCCATATAACAATAGATGAAATAAAACTAGTGAGACTATGTTCTTCTCACTTTATTATAATATCATATTTATATTAATCAAATTAGATCATAAAAATTTCTATTATTATTATTATTATTATTATTATTATTATTATTATTATTATTATGTTTCTCATACTTGATATCCTTATTTATTTTTTAATTTTATTTTTGTGTATTTATTTTATAGACATTATTTGTAACATTTTATTCTAAAAGCATTAAAAAGCCATTTAAAAAGTTAAAATAACTATTTTAATATATTTATCTTTTTACTCAAATATTTTTTTAACAAAAAAATATATATTAAGTTATAAAAATTATAAATATATTTATATTTACATAGATAATTAAAAAAATTAAAAATAGTTAGACTCATTTAAAATCTATTTAGGACATATTTATCCGCTAGATCCGATAAATTTAGATTTGTATTTGAATTTAAACTTTTAAAATTCGATAGGTTTGAATTGAGTTTGGATATGGGTATTATAAATGAATCTTGACTTGATCGGACTCAACTTATTACCATTTCTAGCGATGGATGTCAGATTAGAGAAAGAGGAGCGTCACCTATATGCTTGTTCTACTAGAAGTTAGAATTCGATCCACTATATAATTCATTTTGTGGTTGCTATCTTGATTACAAAAATTATTCAACCATTATTCTTTCATAAGAAATCCCCCACCCCCCAAAAAGGGATTTAATTCTTGTTCAAAAACATCTACTTGTTTTAATGAGAATAAGCCAGTCACCTTCTTGTCTGACTTCCCAACATATATAAAAAGAAAATGCCAACTTCTTCGCAAGATCTTATTCCCAAGAACAACAATCATATGAGCTATATAAAAGCTTAAGTATGAAAATACGACCATGGACCGAGTACAAAGATCAACACTAATTTTTCATATGCTAAATCCTGATTTTGACTACTTAGCCACTAGTTCATATTTGGAGCTATTTTGAAAAAAAAAATCTAAAATATTTATTAAAAATTTTAAACATAAATAATATTCTGTCCATATCAAAAAGAAAGACACCGTGCCATTAAATTTTTGTATACAAAAATATTATTTTAGAAAAATTAAAGTATACTTTTTATTTTTAACCTCACTTTTTTAATTATATATGTATTAAATAATTTAATATTTTAAATAGATAATATAAATATAATTTTAAGACTACTTATATTACTTTATTAAAAAGTGTGTAAATTGATAGAATTACTTTATTTTTAAAAGGGAGCGAATAACTTTTAATAAGGAGCTTTAAATAAAGGAAAAATTAATTTGAGATCTGCTTGAGTGGAATTAATAGGAGAAAAATTAATATGATCCTAAAGTATTTGATTCTAAGTATAAAATATTATGTACATATAATTATACTAATATGTACATATAATTATACATAAATGTACATATACTATTTTCTATATGTACATGTAAATTGGATTAAAAAAAAGTAGACTAAATACCAAATAAATTATACAACTTTAAATAATTTTACTTAATTGGACTTAAAAATAAATTTTCCTTTAATACATTTTTCGATTAAAATTATGCTTGTTTGTTATTTATTCTTGAGTGACATCATAAGTAAGTTAAATATGTGAATCTGTCGGCGAAAGTCAAATACCATCCTTTCAAATAAAAACTAAACATGATGTTTGATGAATCCTGACTATTACGCTTTAACCATTAAGCTCACGCCGAGTCTTCTTTATTGGCATGAAAACTTAGGTTACGGTTCGAGATTCTATAATATAATCGGTTCGATTATTGCAATCAAATGTTTCATACACGGATAAAATGAGGAATAATATGTAAGTCCGTGTTTTATACTATATGATAATATCTCATATCATATCAATATAAATCTATTTTATTCCATTTGTTCATTAATAAAATTCCGACATGATTTTTACCCAAACTTAGCGTGTTATTCCTACCATGGTGACTGAAAATAAGGAATATCCTTCTTCCATCATTTTGTAGTGCAATGTCCAATCGCTTTTGAATGAGTTCATTTAAGAATCTAAAATATCTCAAAAGGAACAATTAAGGCCATCCCCGGATTAGTAGAATTTTTTTTTTTAAAAAAAAACTTTCGACTAGACTCATAGTTAAATTTTAGTATTAACTACAAAGTATTTTCTAGTTAACAGGATTGAAGGCAAAATCTCAAAATAAACATCATTCGTTTGCTATTGAGTAATAGGAGTAAAAAATTTTTCTCCCCTATTCCCTACTTCTTGTTTACATCAAATATTTAAAAATAATAAAAACATTATTAATGAAATGCCTATTTTGGTTCAAATAAATTCTAAAATATAACTTCATTTAAAAAATTATTTTATTACAAATAGACTATATATGATAAATAAAAATTGGGATATTTTTTTTCTATTTCTATTATTCTCATATCATACAAGCACTTAATTGAAAAAGTGTATATCACTATCCATATTTGGTGCATAAAAGTCATAAGACTTCATCGGTTAGTTCCAAAGGTCGGTTTGGATGATAATTATATATAAAGAAGATTCTGAACATGAAGGAATCTATAAAATGGTACACTTTAGGAGTTTAAATTCCCTATTGAAATATCAATAGTCATAAGAAACTTAAAGAGGTTATTCACACATAAAAGTTTTTCAAAGCTATGACTCATGGAATTTTCCAAATTCCATCAAATATATGGAATTCAATCTCTCTTGTGAATGATAAAAAAGAAAATGAGTGTTTTTTTAAAGGACTATATAACACCTTCATTTTTAGAAAATCTAAATATTTAAAAATAAGCATGACCAAATATATATATATATAGCTACAACTAGTGTAAGTAGATACAACCATTCATTTTGATTACACTAATTGCTAAGGTTAATTAAAATATATATAAAAATATGTGCCAAACTTTATTTTTAACTCAAGAAAATAAGAAATATTAATTTTAAGTAACTCAACAAAAATCAAAATCATAAAACAAATTTTTAAAAATGGCCACCAGTCTCACTCTTCTCTACCATGCATATCTACAACCATGTATACCTTGGATAGGTCCCGTAATGCCCCGAATTATACATAATCTTAATCCCGAGCTATTGATATCTTAACCTAATCCTAATCTTTGTTCCTAGTCATTTATGTTTTGATCTAACCCTAATTTTTGATGATTGACATTTTAATCTTACCTTAATTAGTTAATCACAATGTTAAACCCTATTCTAACCATATTTTCACACTTATTTGTCCATTTTTCCTTTTCTTTCTCCTTTCCCTTTTCCCCTTTTCGTCTTCTCTCACCTACTTTTTCTTCTTCTTCTCTACCTTGTGTGTGTCATCTTCTCTGCCCCAACCAAAGTCCCCCTGTCAAGCTTCCTAAGACTGATCTCCCACAAATCTTAGGATGTGTTTCATTAAAAATTTTACCCAAAATATTACCCCAATCGTGCCTCACCCCCCAGTCGATGTATGTGCCTCTTAGTCATTCACTTCATGCACACCACCATGCACGTATCTATATCACCCACAACCTCTCTACCTCATTTATTGCTCACCTAACTCACTCCCTTTTTCAATTATCATCGAACTCCCCGGTCCCAAGCTTCTCCTTCCTTCTTGCCCTATTCATTGACTGAAATACCTCAAAAATTCTAATTTTAAAAATTATATCTAATTAAGGATTATTATAAAAATTAATTAAATAAATTATTTTTATTAAAATAAAAGTTAATTAATTAGGAAAAATAAAGAAGAAAATAATAAATATTTTAATTAGGAAAAGCTTGGGTATTTTGCTAATTAAAATGGAATTTAGGAAAATCATTCAAAAATCCTAAATTAGCCTAAAAAGAAAATTTAATATTATTTTATTTAAATATTATTATTTTAAATATTCAAAATATATAAATTATTTCAATCAACCTAATCCACATATTTTTATTTTTTCCTTTTCCCTTTTTCCTCCTTTTCTTTTTTTTTCCTCCTTTCCCTGACTTGGGCCAGCCCGCGACCTAAGACCATCCCCCTTTCCCTTCCTTCCCCTTTGGTAGCCCAGGCCTGCACTGTTTTTTTCTTCTTCTTACGGCTGGTCTAGTTCTCCTTATCTCCCTTTCTTTCTTTATTTTCTTGTGGACCGCCAGTCCAACCCCCTCTTCTTCTTTCCCAACCTGTCGCCGCTTACAATTCTTTTTCCCGAATGGCTCCATTATTTTCGCCGTCGAACACGCCCAGTTGACTAGCCAGTTCTTCCCCTCTCTTCCCCACTGATCGACCTAACATTTCAACCCAATCAACTTCCTCTTTTCTCGCACAGTTCCTTCTTTTCATGTGCAACACCCTACCACATTTTTGAATTTTTTCCAGCCAACTGTTGCAGCTAGTGAGCCCTAACTGAATTGCCCTATTCCCTCGTTGTTCCCCTAACCTTATCCTCTCCTTTAAGCCCTATAAATGCCCCCATAACAATCATGGATCGAGCTTTTGATTTCCTACTTAGAAAACCTCCTCGTGTGCTGCCGCCATTTCAGACACTATTTCCGCCGCCGTCGGCCAACGCTGCCGCCCACTATGCCCACCTAAGCACTCCCTGCACCACCCTCTAATTAACTATACCTCCATTATCCCTAAATTTGCCTTGCACAAGCCACCTCTGCCATGTAAAGTCCCTTCCTTGAGCAACCCTTTCTCTGCCCCTACCACCCTTCGCACCACCGTCCATCACCACTTCCGCCACTGCCATTGCCTCTTTCTCCTTGCAAAAGCCTCTAAATACTTCCCTCTATCTCCCCTACCTTTCTTTCCCTCTTTCTCCCCCTCCAACTCTCTTTCTCTCCTTCTTCTATTTTCAGCCACCATCACCGCAGCCGTGCGCCGCCACCTTTGGCTGCACTGCCACCTTTGGCTCCGCCACCACCCTCATTCTACTCCTCTCCTTCTAGACAACCATAAACACCCCCACTCTCACCCTCATTCTTCTTCTTCTTTTTTTCTCGGCACTCAACTTTTCCTCTTTTCTTCCATTTTCCAACCACTGTTGTCACTGCCGTACACCACCGTCGGTGCCACCTGTCACCACCAACCCAAGGTGGAATGCTAAACCCTCTCAACTTTTTCTCACTATTTATACAAGCTTTATTTTATTTTATTTCATTTATTTGAATATATTACTACTACTACTAATATTTTTATTATCATTGCTATTGAGGGCCGAAGCCCTATTATATTTTTATTTCGGTTATATTATTATTATTATTATTATTATCATCATCATCATCATCATCATCATCATCATCTTCAATGTTATTATTATTATTCTATATAAGGCTGAGACCCTATTATGTCTATTTCAAATTTTAATAGTAGTATTATTAATATTATGTCTTATTATTATCATCATCATCATCATCATCATCATCATCATCATCTTCTTCAATGTTAGTATTATTATTCTATATAGGGCTGATACCCTATTATGTCTATTTCGAATTTTAGTAGTAGTATTATTAATATCATGTCTTATCATCATCATCGTCATCATTATTATTAGTTAGAATTATTATACAATGTAGGGTCAAAACCCTACTTCATTTTATCTTCGATTATTATCATTACTATTATTGCCATTATGATTATTATTATTTCGTAGGATTATTATGGTTTTTATACTTATTACTATTACTATTACTATTATTATTATTCGTAGCATTATTATTATTATTATTATTATTATTATTATTATTATTATTATTATTATTTTGGTGAAGGGTCGAAGCCCTTATTCCACCATTTATTTCAAACCATATTATTATTATTATTATTAGTATTAGTATTAGTATTATTATCATTATCATTATTATTATTATTATTATTATTTTTACTATTAATATTGTTATCATTATTATTATTTTTAGTATCATTATTATTATTAGGGTAAAGTCTTCAAACCTTATATTATTAACTTTTACAATATTACTATAATTTTTATATCTTTAGCAAGATTAGTAATTAGTTAATGTTATTATAATTATTATTTTATTAAAAAACATAATCTTAGAATAAATTAGGAAATAATAGTATTTTTGGTAGGAGGGAATCTTATCTTTAGTTTTTCCCTTATATAGGTGAGACCAGTCAAAGCCCTAAGGAGGCATAAGAGGGTGCTTCAAGATTGGTGTCGTTTTATGTAAGGGTGTAATTAAGGCCTTATTCGTGCTATGTGTATTATATGCTTTGGATGCCTTATATAATGTTGTGTTGTGTATCATGTGTTATTAGTTAACTACTTTATGTTGACTATTCTATGTATGGAGCAACTTGGAGGTAAGGTATGATTGTGTGCCTTCTTATTGTATATGTTGAAATGTATATGTGGTGAAAAGTTGTGGAATGTGATGTAATGTGTTGTGACCCTTTACACATATATGTGAGGATGTTAAATGTGTATTATGTCAGTGAAAGGATCAAAAAAGGAAAATGGGGAAGTAAATTGACCAAGGGGTGCGAGTTGACCTAAATATTTTAATGGTCCATGAGTGGATGAATAAAAAGGGGATTTTTTTATAAATAAAATAAAAGAGTGGGAGAATCAAGATCATTGCTCTGTGATTATCCACCTTAACATTTCTCATTTGACAGGATCTAAACCATTCAAGTTCTTCCAATTCTAGACTGAATCAGAGGAGTTCTTGCCTATTGTTCATAGCATATGGAGAATCAAGATTGGGGGAAATTTTTTGCATAAAATTTCTAAGAGGCTGAGTATGCGAAAGCAGGAGCTCAAGAATTTCAATAGAGAGAATTATGGCTCTATTTCTCAAAGAGTTAATGAAGCTAGATAGGAAGTGGCAGCATGACAATATAACTATTATACTAATCTAGGTAATCATGATCAGAGAGGACTCCTGAAGGGAAAAGAGAAGCACTTCCATCATTTGCTTCATTATGAATAACTGTTCTATAAGAAAAAAGCAACAAACCAATGGCTTAAATGTGGGGATTCAAATCATAAATATTTTTATGCCAAGGTCAAGGAGAGACGTCAAAGGAAAGAAGTGTTTTTTCTTTTAAACTCTGCTAATAATGAGATTAGAGGTGCAAAGCAAATTCATGAAGCTTTTAGTAATTATTATCAAGATCTCTTGGGAGCAGGACCTTCTATGGATGGGGTTATTGATCCTTTTGTTATCAACTCAGGTCTTCCTCCTAATTATTATGCTGGCCTTTCTGCTCCCGTTTCTCAAGAGGAAGTGAAAGCAGCTATTTTCTCCATGGGGGATACGAAAGCACCTGGTGTTGATGGTTTTTTTGCAGGGTTCTACAAGACTTGCTGGCCTATTATTGTAGAGGAGGTTATCTGGGCTGTGAGAGAATTTTTCTTTACTGGTTTTCTTCCCAGGAAACTAAACATTATTTCCCTCACTCTCATTCCAAAACAACCAAATGCAAATAGGGTTAATGAATTTAGGCCAATAGCTTGTTGCAATGTGTTATATAAAATTACTGCAAAGGTTATTGTTCAGAGGTTGCAGCATATTGTGCCAATTCTTATCGATCTCTCTCAAAATGCATTCATTAAAGGAAGAAGCATTGGTGAAAATATTCTGTTGGCCCATGAGTTAGTAAGGAAATATTCTCAAAAGGGCACTTCTCCTAGATGCATGCTTAAGATTGATCTTAAGAAGGCTTATGACATGGTTAATTGGAAGTTTCTATAGCAAATCCTTAACTTATATGGATTTCCACCTCATTTTATTAAGTTGATTATGGCATGTGTATCCACTGTTTCTTATTCAGTTTCTTTTAATGGTGTTTTGGCTGTACCTTTCCCTAGGAAAAGAGGCTTAAGGCAAGGAGATCCTCTTTCTCCTTACCTGTTTGTGCTGGTTATGGATTATTTTAGTACGTGCTTGAAGAAATTGTGGATCGATCCCAGGTTTCATGCTCATCCAAGATGTAGAGGACTATAGCTTATCAACTTAAATTTTGCATATGACCTTTTGCTGTTTTATAAGGGTAATTTGCATTGTGTTCATTGTCTTAAGGCGGTTATGGATCATTTTTCTACAACTTTAGGCCTTATGGTTAATCCCAACAAATGCTCTGTGTTTCTTAGGGGTGTGGATGGAGCAACACAGGCAGCTATTCTGGAGCATCTTGGTTTTCCTTCAGGGAGATTTCCCATAACTTACCTGGGATTGCCTTTATCCTCTACAAGATTATTTGCTACTCATCTGCAGCCACTGTTGGATAAACTGACTGCAAGGTTAAGGCATTGGAGTACCTTGTTCCTCTCATATGCAGGTAGACTGTAACTCATTAAATCTGTGTTATTTAGTGTACAACTCTATTTTAGCCAGATCATCTTGCTTCCTAGGAAAGTTCTCCACTGTTTTATCAGTCTTTACTGGACTTTCCTATGGTCCGGCAAAGTGCAACTTAAGAAGACTACTCTTGTTGCCTGGGAATCTCTGTGTTCTCTAAACAATGAAGGTGGGCTTGGATTGTTAAATCTTCAGATGTGGAATTGTTGTGCATTGGGGAAGATCCTATGGAACATTGCAGCAAAGAAAGATACCCTATGGGTCAAATGGGTACATTCAGTGTATATCAAACAAGGCTCTGTGTGGGATTTTAGCCTAACATCTTACACTTCCTGGATTTTTCTTAGGATTCTTCACATTAGACCTCTTATGCAAGACTTCATTTTGAAGTGTGAGGCAACTCAGACAGAGTATAGTATTAATACATCTTATAAAGCCATTAGACCACCACAGGACAAGCAGCCTTGGACAAAGTTGTTATGGAGATCTGTTTCTACTCCACGATTGAATTTTATTGCTTGGCTTGCTTGCAGAAATAGACTGTCAACTAAAGCAAGACTAAGGGAGATTGGCATGGTAGTGGATCCCGCATGTATTTTCTGCCATCAACATAATGAGACCAGGGACCATCTTTTTTTGTTTTACCCTAATACTTCCATAATCTGGAGAACTATTAGGAGGCTGGCTGGAAGAAGTGATCTTATCTTAGGATGGGATCAAGAGGTCAAGACTTTAATTACAAGAACTAGGCAAGCAGCAAAGAAGAAATATATTTTGGGGGCTCTTTTTGTTTCTTACATTGCAACTGTTTGGCATAAAAGGAATCTTAGAATTTTTCAAAATAAAACTAGGCAATTAGGTGTTCTTTTGAGAAGTATTATTATGCATGTATCTATGATGTTTGTTAATCATACTTATTCAGATAATTATGTTAGATGGTTAGGGCTAATTGATGCTATTGATTGTAATGCTAAGTTGTAATCTCCATTTCGATAGTAATAAATTCTAATTATCGAAAAAAAAGAGTGGGAGAATCTAATATATGGTTTTGCATGGGAGAATCTAATCTATGGTGTTGCATGGGAGAATCTAATCTAGGGTTTCGTATGGCAAAATCTAGAGTTTTGCATGGAGGGATCCAGGGTTTTGTATGGATGGAGCTAGGGTTTTATATATATGGATCTAAGATTTTGCATGGATGGATCTAGGGTTTTGCATAGAGAAATATAGGGTTTTGTATGGATGGATCTGGTGTTTTTATGGGTGAATCTAGGGTTTCATAGGAGAGTTTTAGGGTTTTGCATGAAAAGTTCGAAAGGTTGCATGGGATGTGTAAAGTCTGCATAGGAGTAAAATTTATGTAGGGAAAGTTGATTTGGGGTGTGAGGAAGGTAATGTAAGTGTTGTTTGGGTGTTTGAACACTTTGGATGAAAAATAGTACGTGGAACAATATAAGGATACGTAGGAGACCGAGTTAGGGATTGGTGTGACCAGCTAGGGTTTGATGTGGCTAGTTAGGGTTCCGTGGTAGCACGTGTACTTGGTGATTAAAGTGTGATGATGAAGGAGGAATCTATGGGTTATGATGTGCGGAGTGTTAAAATGATTTGGGTTTTATAAAGTGGAGTAGGATGGGCCATATAGGCCCAATTAGGGTTTTTGGGGAAAACCCTCGAGTAAGCTAATGAGTGGACTTAGAGGTATATAGTAGTGGGCCTTGACCCACATACTTCGGAGTTGGACTTCTAGTGTGAGTTAGAGTATAGAGGAAAGGTTGTCAGATGAGTTTGGAGATGCAGGCTTCGTATGATATGTTACGGGTCAGTTGGAAGATAAGTGTAGAGGGAGTGAGTCACGCATGTCTAGGGTGAAATTTTCTGAATAAGACACTTAAGATATTAATAATGTAAAGTGGAATATTATTGAGCCGGGTCCAACCAATCCGCCGGTAAAAAATAGTGGTTAGGGCGCTTTGTCCTATGTGTGACCGATCCACCGGCTATAATAGTAGTTAGGGTATATTACCCTATGCGTGACTGATCCGTCGTCTATAATAGTGGTGGATTCCAAACTCAAAAAATCAAACCCCAAAGTTTCTAAGACACATAAAAGACATTAAGTACTTACAGTGAAACACCACGCGATCCGAGGCCAACCAATCCACCGGTAAGAAATAGTGGTTAGGGTGTCTCGCCCTATATGTGACTAATCCACCGGCTAATAATAGTGGTCAAGTGCATTGTGCCTTATGCGTCTCTGCTCCACCGACTATAATAGTGGGGCTTCCTATACTCGCATGGACTTGATAAAGAGCATGGTGTGGAATGAGTATCTATAAGAGATTAATTAAGTAATTAATCTGGACTATAAATGGACTTTGATCATTATTTCTCCGAAGTGATTGTATGTTGGTTTCATTATTATTTGGCTTGAATTATGTGCTTATATGTGTTGGCCCTAGTGCACGATTACCTTGCTCAATACATAGCGTATTGATCACCTTTTTATGGGTACTGTTCATTCCCACGTGTAGGAGGCCCTTCTGACTTTGTGCAAGTGAGTGATGCCTATTTTGATGCCACTGATGTCCATGAGGCATCAGGCAGGGCTAAATGTTGATCATGGGCTGGTTCGATGATCGGAGTGGCGTGGCTAGTTTCTCTTCCTTTGTATTGAATTTTCTAGATTTAAAGTTTAATATTTGTAGACATTATTTCCTTTCAAGGAACTTTGATTTTATACTTCAGGACTATGTAAACTTTTATGCGTACTCTGATTTCTATGTTATGAACTTTTGGTTTAAGTATTAATTTAAGTTTAACAATAATTATTTTAGCCTTAGCACTTGGTACTGGAACGGTAGGAGTGAACCGGTCTAGTATTAAGTGTGGTGGTAACATACCCGAAATTCACAGGTTCTAATTTAATTTATTTGGTTCCATTTTTTTATTAAAAAAATAGTGAATTTTAGGGTGTTACATCAACGCCATACACCACACACCACTCGCTGCCATTGACCACAAAGCAACACCATTTTCCCTAGTAACTAACCACCCCAACCTCTAACACCACTTAAAATTTGAAAATTAAAATTTTTATTTTTAAAAGAGTTGATAGTAGAAGCCAAATCACAAAATGTAGATGTCATGCTGCATCCAATATCCTTATGCCTAGTTTATGTTGGGTATAAGGACTAAGTAGCATTGTGCTTAGTAATCAAGTGTGAGAAGAATCAATTCCATCTCTATACAAGGTACGAAATAGAGAGAAGAAAGTATGTATAACGAAAACATAGAACTAAGAGTCCATAGAGATATATAGATATCCAGATAACCATACCCTATACTAATCTAATAGAGTTCACCAAAAGGCACACACATTTAAAGTAGTAATCAACAATCACCTACAAAATAAGGTGGATATGTTTATGGGAATGAGCAACACCCATGAAAAGAATGATAGCTATATAACAAATTGAGTAAGGTGAAAATACAGTCATAGTAAGATCATACAATTCATAAGATCATAACAAAGGATACACCTACATATAGCTTAACATATGGTGGTACTAACTTATTTATCGATTCCAGGTCTCATAGTGATAATGACATAATTAAGGCCTATAATATTATTTACGTTGATTTCAAGAACCCTATTATTCTCAATCGATGGAATAGTATCAACAATATACAACCCTAGGGCAAAACAATCATTGCCTTTCTTCTGAACTGGTAGGATAGTATCAACAATGTACAACCCTAAGGCAAAATGATCATCGCCTTTCTTCTGAACTGGTAGGATAGTATCAACAATATACAACCCTAAGGCAATAAGATCTTAGCCACTATTCTTAACCGGTGGAATGGTATCAATAATATAAAGGTCTAGGAAAAATGCTCTTAGCCATTATTCCCATTTGGTGGAATGGACAGGTACAACCAATCATAACTCATACAATCTTTTTCTTTAAATGATTAATATCTTATTCATAGTTATTTATCTCAAGGTCATAATGAAGACATACATATTCATAATTACCTAATATACATAAAACACAACCATATAAAGATCGGAATATTGCTTAAGGGAAAATGCTATATTTTTCTTAAGAAACCCTAATTTCACCTTAAAAACATATTCCTTAAATATTATTATGGTCAACATATATGAAAATCAAGGTCTAATTACAACATCTTACATATGCAATAACAACCCTATCTTTAGAGCTACTATTTACAACCCCTACAAAACCCTAAATTCACAAGTTAAGCATAATATCTTTCATAAGACACATATAGTCACCAAATTTAGCATAAATTTATAAATTTATATTAACAAATTATTTAAAAATCACAATCTAACTCCAATGTCTTACTCGTGCAATAATAACACAACCTCTATGGTTACTATTCCTAATTTAAGCCTCCATTTATTTAGAATTATTTCATTCATAATTACTTAAAACATTTCACCTGATATTCTTATCATATTTCAAACTATTTAACACATTTAAATACAAAAAATAAAATTCATATTAAACCCATATTGACCGAAAGAACCTTAATAATAATCAAACGTCCTTATTTCATAAAAACTCTCTATGTATGATATCATAATTTTCCAATCCTCAATTTATTATATATCCATTAATCTTAACTATTATAAATTGTCACTGCCATACTTAATCAACCCACATTACAATACCATTTATCAATATGTTTCATTTAGGGTTTACAAGATTAGACTTATTATAAAAATACTATGTAAGCACATGCTTTCTCATCTTACTCCATTTTCATCATATGATACCACATTATCTTATCATATAAAAAAAAACTAACAACATTACAATATCAATATCATAAAACCAAACATGTGATTTCACATAAGGTACACATAACATGCCAAAAGTTCCTAACTACGATATGTATCCTTACCAAAAGGATACTTGAAATTCTCCAAAAATTCTAATTTTAAGAATTATAATTAAATAAGGTTTTATTAGCAAAATTAATGAAATAAATTATTTTTATTAAAATAAAAGGGAATTAATTAGGGAAAATCAAGAAAAAAATTAATAAATATTTTATTTAGGAAAAATTTGGGTATTTTAGCTAATTAAGGATTTTATTTTGGAAATTAATTGAATAAGTTATGTTATTTAAATAAGAGGGAATAAAAAGGGCCAAATTAATAGGAATGTTATAAATAATTTAATTGGAGAAAATTAGAGTGAATTGCTAATTAAAATGGAATTTATGAAAAATCTTTCAAAAACCCTAAATTAGCCTAAAAAGGGAATTGAATATTATTATTTTTAAATATCCCAAATATCCTAATTAATTTAATTAACCCAACCCACTAATTTTATTTTTCCTTGTCTTTCTTCCTTTTTTTTTTCCTTTTCCTTTCTTTTTCTTCTTCTTCTTCTTCTTTTCTTCCTTACCCCCGACCTTAGCCAACCTAGCGGCCCAAACCCCTCCCATTTCTTCCTTCGTCGGTGGCCCAAATCTCTCTTTTCCTTCTTTCTTCCTTGGTGGCCCAACACAGTGTGTTTTGATCCTTATTTTTTTAAGTTACTGTTGCCGCCCAGTCGGCTCTTCCTTCTTTTCTTTTTCTTTTTTTTTTCCTCATGGAGCACCTAGTCCATGCACGCTGCCCTTCTTCTTTCTTCTTCCTTCCTCATTTCCCTTCGTCGACCTATAACTCCTTCCCCAAAAGACTGAAAATTTCTCCCTCGATCTCGCCATTTGACCGATATAATAGTGGCCAGGTATCGAGGTATCCTAGAGACCAATCCACCGTCATATAATAGTGGTTAGGGCATATTTCCCTATGTATGACCGATCCACCAGTTATAATAGTGGGGGATCCCGAGCTCAATAAAACAAATTATAAAGTTTTTTAAGACATGTAAAAGACACTAATACTTACAGCGGAACACCATACGAGCTGGGGCCAAACCGATCCACCGATTATAACAGTTGCCAAGTGCCAGAGTGCCCTAGAGACCGATCCACCAGATAAAATAGTAGGGTTTCCGTACTCGTGTGGAATTGATAAAGAGTATGGTGTGGAATGAGTATCTATAAGAGATTAATTAATTAATTAATTCGGACTATAAATGGCCTTCAATTATTATTTCTCCAAAGTGATCGTATGTTGTTTTATTATTGTTTGTTTTGAACTATGTGCTTATATGTGTTGGCCTTAGTGCATTGTTACCTTACTCAGTACGTAGCGTACTGACCACCACTTTCATAGGTGATGCTCATTCCCACGAGTAGGAGGCCCATCTGATGTGTTGTAGGTAGATGATGTCTATTTTGATGCCTTCGATGTCTATGAGGCATCAGGCGAGGCTGAGTGTTGATTATGGGCTTGGTTCAATGACTAGGGTGACATGGCCGGATTCTCTCTTATTTCATTCTATTTCTTTATGAAATTTCTTTTCATTATTGGATTTTACTGAATTAAATATTAATGTTTGTAGACATTATTCCCTCCAAGGAATTTTGATTCCGTACTCTAATTTCTATCTTATTATTGATTAACTTTTATGCGTACTCTAATTTCTATGTTATGATCTTTCTAGTTCTTTTTATGAACTCTCGGTTTAAGTTTTAAAATAATCCTTTTTAGCCTTAGCACTTGGTACTAGAACGATCGGAGCGAATCGGTCTGGTACTAAGTGTAGCGGTAATATCTCCAGAATTCACAAATTTTAATTTAAGTACTTCCGTTTTTTTTAAAAAGTGAATTTTGGGGTGTTACAATACTACTCTCGAAGCATGTATACAATTAATCCACCTCCTCCAAGACTTCCAAAAAATCACCTAAGAAAATCTATGGCAACATAGGGTGAAAAAAAAAAGTAAAACTAAAGCAACAAGGTGCAGGATAATGTATGGCACAAATGGAGTTATTACAGGAGGAAGTAGCACAACAATGGGAGAGGTGCATGAGGAACTCACGTAGTTGAGGCTCTAAAAAGTGAGCTCCTCATGTTTAGGGGCAAGGGAATCATGAAGAGGTCACATTGGTGGGGTGGTGGTAGCATGAGATGGTGGTATTATTTTAGTAGGCGCAGCTTGGAGATGGTGGTGAAGTTTAGGGTTGTATAGTGTGAGTTTGTGGCACTATATGGGGGAGCAATGTGAGTTTCTCATGTAGGTTATGGTCATCAACATAAGATGCTCACACTGTGGTTATTTTGTAGTATGAGGTGAGGGATTATAGGGATATTTTGGTGAGGCATTAAATGTGATGAGGAGATAGAGTGGAGGCGTATATATAGAGAATAGGTGGTGAAAATGGTGAGGGATGGCAGAGAAGGTAGGGAAGGGGAAGTGGGTGTAGAGGAGAGGATATTGGGAAACAAATTACAATTTCTTATGGTAGAGATTTTGGGGAGGTGATTTTAGGATAGGTAGGTTGTAGGGTTGAAATTTTAACCTAAGAAAAATGGTCGGGAGGAGGAAAACACGCAAGAATTAGGAGATGGAAGCCAAAAAATGAAGAAAAAAGGAAACAAGAAAAAATAAAATAGAAGGGAAAAAGAAAAAAAAGGGATTTAGGATTAAAATTTAGATTAGGAAATATAGGTAAGATTAAAATAGAAATCATCTTTGATGAATTTTAGGATAAAATATTAATAACCTACAATAAAGATTAGGATTAGGTTTACATTTAAAATTAAGAAATTATGTTAAGGAAAACGTATTGATTTTCTAAGATTAAGATTAAGTTAAGATATTAATTACTCGATATTATAATTAGATATAATTGAGGGTGTTACATAATCGTCCCACCAACCCCTCCTCATCTAAATTAAAATCTCATGCAAAAATTCACCCATCACCCACCTTATTCATGCTGCAATAAGAAGTGTCATTGCATCCCCTTGGTTGTGGAAAGAAGTGTCGTTACACCCCCTTTTTTTTTTGTTGAACCAACTTTTGTGGTAACCAGCTCAAATCTTGCGCGCCTCATTTTGATTCAGTTTTTGATCCATTTTCTACCCTCCTTTGCCTTATCCTATCCTGTTTTGTATTCTTAATTTCTAATAGTGTATTTTTTTTTTCTTAGGTGATTTTATAGAGGTCTCAAAGGAGGCAAGTTAGGCCTATACATACTTAGAGATTGGTGACTTTTGAATGTTATGTGTGATTTGTGTATATTATAATATTGTTATGATTATATTGATAATGTAATGCTGTTAATGTATTATGTGATAATGTGGTATCATATGATAGAAATTGAGTAAGATGAGAAAGCATGTGTTTATATAATATTGTTTTGATAATTCTTATCTTATAAACCCGAAGTGAGTTGTTATGATATATGGTAGTGTAATGTGGTTTTGATAACGTATGGTAAGTGGGAAATTTTTATGGTTAATATTTACGGTGATGTAACAAATCAAGGGTCATAAAATAATGATATTAGACTAGGATTTTTATGGAAGAGATGAATGTTTGGCATCCTTAATGGTATTTTGGTCAATATGGGTTAAATGTGGAATATTTGATATTTTAGTATGTTAATGGTTTAAAATATGCTAAATATTTTTTTAAGGAATATTTTTAGCAATTATAAATGGCCTAAGACCCATAAAATGAGAAAATAACTTAAATTAGAAATAATCACATGTATAGCACATCGAAGTTATATCCTAATTTTTTGATATGTTTTTAATATTGACATTTTAGGAATGTATATTAAATTTGGTGATTATATTAATCTTCTAAAAATATGTTATACATAACTAATGAAATTAGGGTTTAATAGGGGTTGTGAAGGGTAACTCTAGATATAGGTTTGTTATCGCATGTGTAAGACACTTGAACTAGACCTTAATTTTTGATATGTTGATAATAATAATAATAATAATAATAATAATAATAATAATAATAATAATAATAATAATAATAATAATAATAATAATAATAATAATATTTGAGGATGGTGTGCTAAATTTTAGTGGATAAGCTAATAGTATGGAAGAAGTTATCCTTATCTTGTGAAGCTAGAGTTTCTTAGGAAAATCGTGAACTTTTTCCTTGGAAGATATTTCAATATCCATGTGGTTGTATTTCACATGTTTTGGATAATTATTTTAAGCTATATTATGTATCTTTCATATCTATATGTATGCCTTTATGATGATCTTGAGATAAATAACCATGAATATGACATTAATCAATTAAAATGAAAGATCACGTGAGTCAAGACTGAGGTGTTAAGTTCGTTCCACCATTTTAATAATAGTGTTTAGGTTCATTTTTTTTCCTGGGAGGTACTCTATACTATTCTACTATTTTATAAATAATGGCAAGGAGCATGTTACCCAAGGAGGTGTTTAATCTATCCCAGCAGCTAAATAATAGTGGCTAAGTGTGTGTTATCCTAGGAGGTGTTTTAGTCCATTACATCAGATTACGAATAGTGGGGCCCTGAGCTAAATATAAATAAGAAAATTCTTGGTGATATTATCTAATGATGGAAATATGGATTCAGCTATCTTCTTGCATCATATCTTATTAAAGCTTTTTCCTTGATGAGTTATTTATGTGATCTTTTGTATTTGTACCCTTTCTCTATTGTATTATCACCTTATTCAGTATATAGTGCACGTATTAGCATTTTTATGGGTGCTTGTCATTCCCATAAGAAGACAACCCAGATGCTTTTGCGAAGGTTGATGAGAACCCATTGGATAATATTGTTTCTTATGATGCTTTACTTAGGGAAAAGTGATCATGTTATCTTTGGGTTTAGGCGTGGATTCATTTTATCCCGTTATTTACTTTTGTTTGTATATAATCTTGGACTATTGGTTCCATGAGATTTCTTTTTATGTATTTTGGATATGGTCATTGGATTTAACCTCCAAACTCTTATCTACGTTTATGAAAGTTCTCTCATTTTTTATTTATAATGTGTTATGTTTTAATATTTTTACATTGTAATTGATGTGAGGATGGTATAATAAGCCAAACTTATGTCAATTATGGCAATAACACTCATTTATGTTGATATTATGCTTTTTCCCAAACAAAAAATTTTTATTAGTAAATTTAGGGTGTTATAGGTCCATACTCAATCTAAACTAGGTCATCTACTCACATGCACATTATAGTTCATCACAACCGCATTTAAACACAGACAACGATTTAACTAGGAGAACAACTGAGTAACACATATACACATGACAATATCGAAGTATATTTTTACATATACACACGTTCATATGAAAAAACAAATAGGGATAAATGAAACATCTAGTTATTAATATTTACTTTAGTGGATCACAATATCTAATTGTTTGAGTAGGTAAACCAACTAGGGGGGTCACTTGGTAGATTAAAGTCCAAAGACTTATCACCAACTACCGGAGAATTAAAAATACACTTGGTTCATCCCAGTAGTCATAGTTCAAATGTGATAATAAAGTTTGAAGAACAACCACATTGGTAATTATGTCATTAAGTATGCACACTCTCTAATGGGGTCTAAAGAAACCTATAGAGTAGAAGAAAAGCCTTAATCGGATACAACTAACTATCAAATAAATAAAGATATGCCAAGAAAAATGAAAG
The DNA here is from genome assembly GCA_039764185.1 of Tamarix austromongolica. NCBI lineage: Eukaryota > Viridiplantae > Streptophyta > Magnoliopsida > Caryophyllales > Tamaricaceae > Tamarix > Tamarix austromongolica. The sequence goes on along the minus strand of CM077818.1, from coordinate 95,078,625 downwards.
GTTATTACCAATACCTTAATTAAGGAGACTAACCCTAAATGACCCAAAGCCCACTTATTCTACTTTAAGTATTAGTGCCTCATTAAGGTGATCAAATAATACACATAAGCCACTATTCTTTTGTAACTCTCTTTCTCTATTAGCCACTTTCGAAAAAAATAGAACAATCCCCAAGATTTGTTTTTTCAAAAAAAGGCAACTTACCACTTATCCCATACAACATATTCATAATCATTAGAAAGACAAAGTTGAAAACATCAAAATTAATCTAAAGATTTAAGCCTGCAACTTTCAACATATGTTAATAAAATATCGATTACTTTAAATAATTTAAGATTCAGAAAACGCATGTACATTATACTTTAAATCATGAAGAGAGTTTTCAAAAGAGATTTATTATGATACATTACTGGAAAGAAACCCCTTAATAAAGTTAAGTCCTTCGAACAAAACACTTCTGACAACAACAAATCTTGAAATTCAAAAATACGTCTTGAATATTAGATATCTAATAAAGCTAGAATCTTCAAAAGAATTTACCTTAAATATAATTGATCTTGAATATTAGGGTTGAATATTAGAGGGAGTATAACTAGAAAATTTGGCTAAGACGTGGCAAATGGGTCATACAAGTTAGGTTGGGTTGGGTTAAAATAGGGTTGTTATGCAATCGAGTCAAGTCCAATATGGGTAACGATGATTTGGGCTGAGTTTGTATTGGGTCGGTTCATTTTGGTTAATAGAATATTGGGTTGGGATTCGGTCTAACCTATTAGATTTCTTTGGGTTTGATTTAGGTGTATAAACTCCCAGTCAAATCGGTTTCGGACCGGGTAGATTTGGGTCCAGAGACTCCAAGTCGTATTGCGTTTGGGCCAAGTTAATTTAATTAAAAATTTGTATTGACATTGAGTATTATCAATTTAATATAATTAATAATTTAAAATTTTAATTTATTATTAATTTTATGATTATCATAGTAATTTTATCATAATATATGTAATTATATAACAAATTATTATCGTATAATATGAAATAATAGTAGTAGTAGTAGTAGTATTTTTATAAATACTATTATAAATATTATCAAACACATAAGTATAATGATAGAATAATTATAAATATCATGTTAATTGTAATAATAATTTTTATTATAATTAATTAATTATTTATTTATTATCATTATCATTATCATCATCATCATCTTTGGAAATATAATAGACATTATTATTAGTGGAAATACAAATATACATTTTATTAATGTTATATTAGTAATATATATTATAATTGTTATATTTATAATTATAAGTTTTATGTTTATAATAGTTTTAATTAAAACAAAAACAACAACAACAACAACAACAATAATAATAATAATATAAATTTCTATGATATAATACGATTGATGCTAATATGATATTAAAATAAAGAGAGGATAATAAAGTTTTAGTAATTTTATTTCATTTGTTGTTATATAGGTTGCATACTTTTGTGTATATAGAATTACATTATTAAGGTAGTTTATTGGCATTTATATATCAATTTATATGAGATAAAATGTTACCTTTGTGGATCAAATTTGATTTTAGTTTAGATCAAGTTTAAGATTATGTTTGGGCATGGATCAAGTTTAAATTGGGCCATTTTTGGTTGGGTAAGCTCAGGTTGGATCGATTTCGTATTTCTATCCGAGTATAGATCGGGTTTAGGTAGGGATGAAGCTAGGATATAAAGTTCATGGGGTCCCAATAAATAACAAACATATATCTAAATATAAAATAATAACAACAACAACAACAACAATAATAATAATAATATATTTAATATTATCCATAATCATACATAGATATTCGTTTACAATTGTACTCATCAAGGTTTCATATTTTGAAAGCGAGTTATAATAGGCTTATTACTAATGGTATCATATACATCTTTTTCTATATATAACATTAGACAATTATGTACCCATTCATCACACATACGATTTCACAACTTGTTTTTGATAAAACTCATTGCTGAAAAAGCTCTTTCAACAGTTGCAGTAGTTATAGGAAAAATCAAAGCCAGCTTCACAAGCATATAAACCAAAGGATATGTAGTGTACTTTGTTGTTTCCACTAACTTCCTTGAGAGATCACCAAGTCCTTTTTAATTCAAAAAATCTATCATCAGATCGAACATTCAAAATATAATTCTCAAGCTGATTGTCTAATATCACAAGATCAACATTAGAAAAATCCTCAAGATAAAACTTTGTTAACCTAATCAATGAAGCATTGTCAAAAGAAGAAAATAACTCTGATGGATTCAAGCATGCTACACATGACAACAACGTAGTGCCTATCACATCAAAACGTGATTCAAGCTCATCTAATTGCAAGTCTAATATGCTGTAGAAGCAATTAAACTTGTAATGATGCATATTTATAAGAAATGGAGCCAATCGTTGTGATTTTTTTCCTTAACATACTAATCATCCATATTTGCAATCACAATATTCTTATTGTGGCAAAATAAAGAAACTTCAACAATAACATCTTCTCATACTTCATCTGGACCCCCAAAACCTTGACCTACAAAATGATCACTACCGGCTTCAAATTCATGTTTGAACAAGTAACATGGTATGAAAAAAGCAACACCTTTTTCTATACTATATTCTAACCAGTCATACTGATCAAACCAAGATGCAACAAATCTTTGATTTTTTTTTGGGCAATAAGTTTAATTGGAAGATTTTGTGCACGAGGTTGGAAAGGACCAAGACGAATATAAGCTCTCCTTACCTCATCTTGCTGATTTGGATGGAAACCTAGAATTTTTTTTCTCAAACCTGGATCAAGTTCTAGAGAATTTATCCACCCAATTGCATTGTGTAGCTTGAGCTTGATGAAGATATGAAGAAACTTGTTCATGAATTACAAGAGTAGGAACTGGATTAGAATTGTTCCCATTAGTTCGTTCTTTATTTGTAGGCTGCTTGTGAAGATCTTTCTATATGCTAATTTGACAAAATCAAATATGCAATTATCAATACAACAATATAATTATATAAGATATAGTGAACAATTACTCAATTAAATCAAAATTAAATAATAATGAACTAATACTTATAACCAAATTAATTCATAACATACTAATTCAAAATTAACATAAACTAATTCAAAAATATACAATAATCAACTAATTCATGAAAATTAACATAGCCTATGCCAAAAATATCATCCACCCTAATTTAAGATTATTTTACAATTGCCATACAATTAAAAAGAAATTTCCAAATTCACATATTCACAATAAAATCAGAAATAAAAATACAAACTATTTCAATTAAGAAAATACTCAAACTCAACTAAATCAAAATTACACAATAATAAACTAATTCTTATAGTCAAACAAATTGATACCATACTAATTCAAAATTAACATAACCTAATTTAATAATATACAATAATCAACTAATTTATGAAAATTAACGTAGTCTATGCCAAAAACATCATTCACCTTAATTTAATATTATTTTACAAGTGACATAAAAATAACAAGAAATTTTCAAATTCACATATTCACAATAAAGTTAGAAATAAAAATACAAACTATTTTAATTAACAAAAATACTCAAACTCAACTAAATCAAAATTACACAATAACAAACTAGTTCTTATAGCAAAACTAATTCATACCATACTAATTCAAAATTAACTTAACCTAATTCAAAAATATACAATAATCAACTAGTTAACATACAAACTATTCCAAATCCACATATTCACAATAAAAATACAAACTAATTCAATTAATAAAAAGAGAAAATTAGATTTCATCTTAAAAAAAAACCTCACCCTCTAGATCTCAGTTGTTGGCTTGCTTGCTTCTTGTTGAGACAGATAAGGATGGCCGGTGGGCAGCGACTGGGTTGCACCGTGCAAAGCGTCGAACAAGCTAGAGACGGAGAGCTGGAGAGGTGTACAAGTAGGGACGGGTGGACGGCTAGCGAGGCAGTGACTCTGACTTTTGAACTACTAAAGGCAACATGCACCAGCCAACAACAGGGTGTCGTGGGCTGTGGGCCTTGTGACAAGAAGCGGCGGTGGGCGCCTGGCGGCCAGCATTCCTGGGCGGGTGCGGCGGCTAGTGGGGTAGGATTAGTGCTTGTTTGCTGGAGGCCTAGGGTCAAGCGGGAGTGGGACAAAGATGAACCAATGATTAGGGATGAAGCACACTGCACACACATGCACTATTTCACAAATTAGAAAAAAATAGAGGGAAAAAATAGCGTGAAATTTTTTGGCAAAAATGGGGTTCAAACCCAGGACTCCAGACTTTACTTAAAGTTATTTACAACTCTTTAACCACTAGTCCAAAAATAATTTCTGTCACTTATATTGTATATATAATATATAATTTTAAAAACTCCATGGGGTTAGGTGACCCCATGGGCTCTAAATTGGCTCCGTCCTTGGGTTTAGGTTAGGTTCATTTCAGTTGGGTTATTTTGGTTTGAATTATTTCAGATATATGTCACTATTAGGTTAACTAAATTTGAGTCAGGTTTGGTTTGTTTTTGGTTTTGATGTTGAAATTGAGTTTTTTTTAGGTCCAGATAAGCTTTTAGGCCGGGTTATATAGGTTGGGTTGGGTCAATTTTGCCAAGTTTAGCTATGAGAGAAATAAATAACTGAATAAGATTTCTCTCTACTTTGATATATATTTATATGTAAACTAGTATAGGTCCACGTTAGAAATTTACCAATAATAAAAGGAAAAAGAAAATAAACAAGGGGATATGGGGTTCAACCAATAGCCCCAACATGTAATCCGTGGGCAACACTTCTCATATCTTAATTTTTGGTGATTAGGAATATAGAGTAGATATTTGTTACAATAGATAAATCAGATATTATATATTTATTGTCAATTGGATAGGCCCAATATAGACTAAAATATTACTCAAATACAAAAATTAACAATTAAGAAAAAAGAAGTATTAGCAATCAACAATGGCTAAGTTGTTAGGGTAATTATAATTGTTGAGAGTTTATACGTTACAAAATATTAAGCTAAAAGATAATTATGAGAATTACTATAAATAAGTTTTAAGTTACAAATTAAATTTGAATATTCAACAGCTATTGTTATCCATCATAACTCTATAACCAACACATTATTACAGTAATAATAAATTCAATATAAATTATTATTGATTAATGAATAAAGTACTTAAAATGTACAAGTGTTACATCTTATAAAACAAATATGAAAATAACAATCACTAAAAGAATAAATATGAATTTAAAATTATGAGGTATTATATGTTACCTATGTCTTAGTGAGGATCGAATCATGATCATCTACAAAGTGCTCACACACTCATACTACTTATGCTAGACAAGCCATGGTTAAAAAAAAAACAAAGAAAAAACGAGTGAAATTTGACGGTACGTTATGTAGGTACTTTTAAGAGTTTGCATAACATTAAAATTTATGTATGAAAAATCCAAATAATAAATTTAAATTATAGAATTTCAAAAATTCCTATTTAATTTAATTATCCTCTACATCTACACCATCAAAACCTATCATGCATTGCCCTTTCTCTCCTTTCATGGCTGAAAGTTTGATGTACAACACACTTTTGTGAGAATTTATGTTTTCCTCTTGTCCAAAATCGTCCCAACATTAGTTCCATTAACAATTAATCAATTATGATAGCAACATTAGTTCCATTAACAATTAATCAATCATCATAAATAAGTCCTATGATGGCTAAAAAGAAACTAAGCCATCCTTTTCAACATCTTAAGTTACCAAAATTACAATTTGATATAAAGATAGGGTTATAAATGAGTTGAAGTGACATATAAATAGTTCTCTTTGATTCGGTAGGAGTTATACTCATTTAGTTAAACGGACCAAATTTATAAAAGTTCGGCTTAACTCAATTTTAATTTCAACTTGTGAAGTCAACTTGGTTTAATTTTTTAAAAGTTTGGCCTAATTTATTCATTTAGTTAAATGAATCAGACTTCAATTTTATTTCAGACACGTTTATATAATGAGAGCCGAGTTCGTGATGAGAGATACCGTTAGGTTCTACTCCATTAATCTATTGAGAATGGTAGATTTATTGCAAAATGAAATATTCCTCCTGGTTAGCTAGCCCACGCCTGAGCGCTAAAGCCACCCCCTATGGCAAAAGTACATAGCACTCACTATTGATATGGAATCGAATTTAGAATATATAACAAGAATGTCAGCACTCGGTGAGCATGAAAGATGGAATCCTGAGCTCCTGGCTCTTTGTGTCTACTTGTGATCAGGAATCAAAAATAACAGACTAAAATTGCAGACAATCTCCAATAATTTAGGGTGTGGCCCCGACATCGGTGACGAATCGTCAGCTAGTTAGATTCCACCTAAATGACGAGGGATGGATCTATGCTCAGAGTATGGACACACCAGCGAACAGATCCTGCGAAATTTGTACGAATAAATATCAATGAAGTGGTACCTTTCTATTTCGTGCATCAATAAAATTTAATTTAGGACCTCGAGAAAATTATAATAGATTTTACAATTATTGTTTCAAAATATGTGAAAATATTTTTGTGTCTGATTTATATAAGAATTAAAAAAGAAAAAGAAGAGGAAGGAACAATACGTTTACTATTTCTTGCATGACTAAATAAGATAAAATTCCTTATAAGAAAGAATATGAAATTCAATTGAGTCTCTAAACATTTTTTTATATGCTTAAAAATTATTTTTTTGATAGTTAGGTGTAGGAAATAACACCAGATAAAAAAACAAACATAACAGAAAGAAATTAAGAAACAAAAAGGTCACGTGTTAATGATCTACAATCATAAGAAAGCCTGGATATTATGAGACACCTCCTTATCTTTATAAGAAAAATCTTTTCTTCGAACCTTGATCCAAAAACTAATTCTTGATTTAATAAACATGATCATCCACCTTATACAGATTTGTTGATTATCAAAAACTATTTTATTCCTAAACTCCCATATAGTTTCCACTATTACATAGAAGACTGCGATTTAAATTTCTTCCATAAATCTTTTTCTTCTCCCTCCTAGCCAAGCAGCAGCATTATCCCAAACTAAGCTCTCCGATGATTATGAAAAACTATATTATATTGCATTATTATCTTGTCTGGAAATTCTAAAATATTTATTCGTAAAAGAGTCAGTTTTATTTTATTTTTATAAATAAGTTATGTTATTAAATGTGCGAAACAATTTCTCTCCAACGAGGACCCTATAAAAGTCATTATCGACAAGCTAGCCATCAAGCCAAAGTAACATCGAATGGGTCACGTAACTAAAGGAGCGTTCAGACGTTGATTTTATGGCATTAGATTATGAGCGCCTACAGAGGACAAATTTCATGGTTATGGAATTGTTTTAAGCATTAGCAAACAACCCTCGCGAAAGGATAGAGACAAAACGAATATGCATGATAAGTACTCAACTCGTGAATGGAACATATATGACTGTACTATTAGTATCTATTTCACATGAAGTTATGACCCGTGTTTGTTTTACAGATATAGAAAGATGAAGGCGGAAGAAAACGAGGAAAAAGTATTTTTGTTAATATATAAATATTTTTTTTGTGGAATCAAACCTTATGGTCAGGTGACGTTTTTCGTTTTCTAAATATTCCGAAAAGACTTTCTATCTCAAAAGATTTTTGAATTAATACCAAAAGTATTTAACTAACTTTTTTAAAATTATTAATGGCTTAAATTAAATAATATATATTATAATTTTATAGTTTTTTCTTAATCTAAGTACGTCTTTTTTTTAATATATATATATATATATATAGTTTTTTATATCATTTCTTAAATTTTTAACAAAAAATATTTTTAGTTTCTTGTCTTCGCGCAACACTGGCCATATACTGTAGATGGAAATGGGGGATGATAAAGCAGAAAAGGGTCTTTGAATATGGACTCATGGCGTGTCGGAGAATACTGTCGTGATGAACAGGCTCAAGGAACTAAAAGTCTAAAACTAAAATCGTGGGATATTACCCTGCATGGTGCGGTCAAATCTTCCCTATTTTAGCCGACAAGAAAAGTCTTACGCAGCCATTAGACTTTAAAATAGTACATGTATTATGAGAGAAAATACATGTATTTTTTTTATATATAGAGTCCGTAAATTCAATAATAGATTTTTATATAAATATTGATACTATAAAAATATTATAATGTCGAGAGAGATGAAAAAGGATTCAAACCAAAAATATTTAATATTTAAAAATTAATTTGTATTATTTGATTAAACTTAAAATATGTGTAATTCTATTTCTCTCGTACAAAAACTAAATAATAAGATGGGTTATAGATTCTCTATAGAGCGGAGGATGTGGTTCATAATATTCAGGTTCTGTAAAGTTAGGAGGTTTTTTTTCTTATATTGTATTTTTTGTTGATCTCGGTGTAACAACAATTATAAAAAAAAAAGAAGATGGGTTATAGAAGGTTGTTTTAATAAGCTTGCTGATACAAATGCTAGAATATGCGGCATATATATATATATATATATATATGCGCGCGCGTGTAAGGGTAATTGCCAAGTGTTTAGGTAGTAATTTTAAACTCACAACAAACATCTAATGTATCTCTAAAAGATGGAGTTTTTGTTTTGAGAAGGTACAAACAATAGATCATCTCTTTAATCTAGATTAAATTTTTTACTTCAATCATTTAATCAGGACATAAAGGAAGGAAGTTTTAGGGCACGAAAAAATCCACTATTGCTTCCACTTCAAGCCTTCTTTTTTAATTATCGTCGGCTTCTATTCCTTTTTTTTCATAAATGCGCTCATTTTTCTACTTTTTTTTTTAATATTGCACTAAAGTAATCAATTTCCCTAAGCTAGAGTAGCTCTATTTCTTTTAAATGTGTCTGCTCACCTTTTCCCTTAACACATGTACAAAAAGACGTTATCTCGATGAGATTTTACAAAAAATCTCATTCAATAATATAAAAATTACATTCATATGGTATATCTAGAGGAACCATAAAAAAAAAGAATAAAAATTCCAGCATGGATATCCTAAGGTGAAAATTAAAGTAATCCATCCTTGTTTCCTAACCACATTCGCCGTTTAACTTGTGAACGTAATCTAGGGTGGAGATGAAGAATAAGCATTGTTTTATGTTGCCTTATAATGGTGGGGTTGGCTATTGCAATTTGCACTCACCTTTGTAATAGTTATATGATGGTGATGTTTCTCTACGATCGTCATTATGTGTTTAGTGCTAAGTTTCAATTATTTTTGTCCAGTTGCTCGGATATTGAAACTTCGGTCATTCAAAACATGCATTAATTGTCTTATATATATACATATTTGGAAGTCCTCAAAAATTTTATTTTTAGTTCCTAAGTTTTTGACTCTCTACAGCCTCGGTCTAAAATTCTCTCACTAACTTAATTTTTTTCAAATGATGACTTTTTTGTCTCACTAAAATCCCTATCTTGTGATTGTGATTTTTGATAGTAATGTTGATGAAGAAATTTTTATCGTTTCAATAGGACAAAGTGAACATACTCCAAATTAACAATGGGAAAATTACATACTCAATCTAGCCATTCAAAGGGAACAAATTAAAGGGAAATTGAAATGTGAAGGGTAAGAGAGGGAAGGGGAAGAGGATATGGTAGAGGGGAAGAGGTGGAAGAAGAGGACATACATAGTAGTGGAGGAGGAGGAGAACGAAGAACAGAACCTCTTCTCCAAGAGGTTAAGGATGTATCTTTCTCAAGTTATCCATAATCGTCAACCGACTCAACACTTCAGTGATGTCTCACCCTCATTGTGATAATGTAAGGATGTCTCTTCAATCAAGGGGTATGATGCCTCTTACCCATGTTTATAATGATCAATGGTGTTGTTCATGTTCATGTGTATTTTGTTTTATTCATATATTTGCATGTACTTATTTTAACCATTTTTTATATGATTCTGTTAACCAAAAAAAAAATTGCTAGTGAAATTTTAAATCACGTCGTCAATCATCTGAGAAACAAATCACTCAAATTGTTGGTATTTTGTTTATCTAAATAATCTTAAAATGGATTACACTTTTATCCCATCCAAATATTCTATTTTTCAATTATATATGTTATATCATCCATAATCATAACCTTATCTCTATGATTATTACACTACATTCATCACAGTACACTCCTTCAAATGATTTTTTAAAATGTTTACAACTTTTAAAATATTTAAATAAAATGGAGATAGAACATCAGTTTCTATTTTATAGCCATCATCATAACCATACCAATACATTGTTTTTTTTCCTTGCTAATATCAAGGCTCCAAAAAATTTGGAAACTTTAAATAGAATGGAAATAGGATGTAGTTTTAATTTTATATCCATTGCCATACCCTTAATATTGTGATGATATCTTTATACAAAAGTATACACTCTCAGAGCATTAACAATCTTTCTTTCCTTCTTAATAGTTGATCATTATCTTATAGAGCATATTTTCATATGTTTCCTATAAGAAAGTTACCCTAACTCCTCATCACTGATGATTCCTTCACTTATTTATAGCCATTAATTTTGGAATTGCTTGCACTAAAATGATTTTTTTTCTTTTATCCTCCATCATTATCCTCCATACTCCTTTTCACTTCCTCAAATTTCTCCATTGGTATCAACTCTACCCATTTCCAAAATTTGTGCACACCACCATAAACACGGTCTTCCATTTTTAGGCTTAATTTATGTTGTTAATTTTTACAATACTCATCTTATTCTAGTCATCTTTTATAGATATTGAATATGCTAAACCCTAACCTCCTCTATTTGTAGTTTCATTTATTGAGAGCTCCCTGGTTTTATTCTATTATACTTTATCATTTTGTTTCAATTTTGTGCTATTTTTTCATTTTGTTCCTTGTTATTCATCATGCTTTCTATTTTTACTTGGTTGTTCGTTGTAAGGTTTTCCCTTTGGATAGAATTATCTTTTTATTTATTATAGATATTATATATGTTATTATTTACCTATTGTTGCAATTTTGTCTCAATCTGGACGTGCATGCAAGGCCTTTATGCTTTGTTTTAAATAGTCAAAATCAAATTGTTGGACATATCCTTTATTCTCAATCTCCATTCACCATGTTAGTAATGTATTGTGAAATGTTGCTCCTCACATGAAAATATTACTCATTGTTGAAATTATATTCTAGGTCTTATACCCATGGATGCCTCACATGAATATGTTGATCCCTAACGTTCTCCTTACTAAGAAAATGATCATATCTAGGGTTTTGTTTCCCAATAAAATGTTGTTACCTAATTAAGAGCAATTCGTTAGGGAAGAATGAAAATAGGAAAATTCCTTATTTTATTGGATAAAGGGATAAAGTAATAGCTTTAATTTAATAAATTTGGAGTTCCACTAGGGCCCAAATATCCCAACTTGAGTAGTTGTGCAGGATGTATAAACTGACCTCATGTACACAATCACTACAAGCACTAGTGACGATCAAGGATTTTCTATGGATTAGCATCGTGGTATATGGAGATGATTTTTTATTTTATTTTATGCGTGCATGCATGAATGAATGTATGTAATCCCACACTAACAATCAATTATTTGTTTCATGCACGTATGTTGTCAACATTTGAACTTTTAGAGAATACTAGGCCTTTTTTCCAAAATAAAATGTGCAACATTTGGTCTAATTGGAAGTGAAACGTGGCTTTAAAGCATGTGTTTAAAGAAGATAGAAGATTAAATTATGAAGTGTCTAAAGAATGTGTTGTGACCATTAATGAATCACATTAGAAAGAGTTTTTACAATACAAGGATACGTACCGACTAGATAAAGACGATTGATGGAGCCCGTTATATATATATATATATTGTGATGAATGTATTACTTTAACTTATCATTATCATATTAATTATATATAAAATATTGTTGGTGCATCTTTAAGAGAGGGATTGTAAATAATACATCAATCATTCTAGTTTTTTTTTTGTCCTATAACACCACCATTTTTTAACTACTAAAAATTTTCATTTTTGTTAAGATAATTGCAAAAGCAAAATATAAAACAACCTGTGAAAAACCAGGTGCTACCACCATATCTAACGTTAGATAGGCATCCCACTATCCGTCTCATGCTAGACATAAAGTTGAGTATCCAAAACCAATGAAATTAATTTAAACTAAAGCGCATAAAACTAAATAGCATAAGAGATAGAGAATTTAAAAGTTTACAAACTAAGGTTATATTAGACCAAAAAATGAGTATGAAATACATGGAAAAGGAGAAAACAAAGAAAAAGATAACTATACTAAGGTATATGGGTCGCTAAAGGACCAAAAAAATAGAGAAACACTAGGATATCTAACTCTTGGATGGCCTACCTCAAATAGGTATATGACCATCTACTAGCCATCTACACCACAATGTGCAAGATCTTATGATGGTGAGATTGAGATTAAGCAAGTGACTGATTAAATATATATATCAGTGTGCTACTTACTGAGTAAGCCAATTTAACTTATCATGGAGGTTTGTGATACCTATAAGGTCATGTTGGGCATATCGATTATGCAAGGTATACATATGACATGCTCATGTTCATATGATATTCATGGAATACCCATACGTGCATATGTAGATCAAGAACAACATGCTCAATAGTATACATAAAATCATGAATAGTCACATATATAACAAGATTGAGGAATCATGGGTCACAACATATGCACATATAGAGAATATATTAAGAATATAAACCACCTTAGGTAACTCTGTGATCTGTTTCATTTAACTACTTATATATGATTATATCCATATGATTATACATCTATTTATAATAGCTACTATAGGTTAGTCCACCTTAGTTAAATAATAATAACAATAAATGCCATAGGTGGACTAACCCCTAGTAGCTAATAAAAAATTGAATACTCTAAACCCATATAGTTCTCCATAATCTTTTAGTTAATAAAAAATAGAATAATCTAGACCCATGTATTTCTCCATAATATTTATATTTGAGGGTTTGATGTCTTATTATATCAATAACATTATTTATACCAAGGTTAACATGCCATACCAATCAACATATCCATATAAATATCAAACATTCTAGATCAAAGGTAATTAAGGGTGATAACATCATCTCTTAGACAAATTATATTGAGAAGGATAATTAAGATATCCAATTAGAATCATAGGTACCTAAGACCATCATTTATTTTCGATCATTCTTCCTTTTCATCAAAAAGTGCAATATTAGGTCAAAACCCAATACTAAAGTCAAAAACCAGGATAACCACCATGAATAACCTTCAAAATATCACATAATATCCACAAGGTACCAATTGACTGGTACAGAAGACCAATGTATAGGTTATGAGTTCCAAATAGAAAGCATACCAACAAATAAGAAAAATCACCTAACTAAATTTAGACAAACCAGTCGATTGGTATGACTAATTGACAAGTTCTTCTCCACACTAGTTGACTAGTATCTAGTGAGGATAAAAACTCATAAATGCAGTAAACCATTTGATTGGTGGGGTTATACCAGTATTTTGGTAAATTGGATAACTACTTTACACTATGACCAACTGACTAGTTTACCCAAGGACACAAACTTCCATGTTTCTTGAGATTTAAACATGCTTTCACACATAAAATAAAAAATTAGCCATGGAACATAAAATCTTCTTAACATAATAAAATCATGGATTAAGATTCCCTCACATGAATCATGCCAATGACTTCATTAAATCATCTACACTTAATCATACTCTCTTGTGATTAACCTATAATACCCCAAAATTTACAACTGAAAAATTTCGTTTAATAAAAAGGTTTAGCAGAAGTAAAATCACAAAAACGTAAATTATGGGGATATTACCGCCACACTTAGTACTAGACCGGTTCACTTCTACCATTCCAATACCAAGTGCTAAGGCTAATTGGGATAGATATCAAACATGAGTCGGTAATTAAAATGGGCATTCATAAAAGAAAGGAGTCGTTAACCATACAGAAAATCAGAGTGCGGTAATCAAAAGGTACAGCCCAAAAGTACAGTTTTAAAGTACCAAACGATAGAAAGCATCGCACAACAGAATAAAATCAAAGATAATGATACAGGAAAATAGAACGGATGAAAGACTCCAGCCATTTCACTCTCGACCCCCAAGCTAGGTCCAGGCTCAACTCTCAGCCCCACCCGATGCCTCGTAAGTGTCGTAGGCATTGAAGATATAATCATTGACCTGCACCAAGTTAGAAAGGCCTTCTGCTCGTGGAAATGAGCAGCACCCATAAAACGGGATTACATACATGATTAAATTCTTATTTTCTATTCATGATTAAATACATTTAGTTAAAACACAATTATGTTTATAAAGACAATTACATACATGATCTAATATGCTCATAATCCTATGGCCTACAAAACTCACACATGCTCATTTACTTTTCATAACAAGGTAAGAATGACTTACCTCAAGCTATGGTAGAAAAATCACGAGAAATGGGGGAACCTTTAGCTATAAACTTTACCACAATCACCATATGAGCATCTTAGAAGGAAAACATGTGATAATCAATAAGACTCTTCTAATGATTTATAAAAATGAAATAAAGCTTAGAAAATTAGAAAAATAGAGAGCACACCACCTCCTTCCAACTTATGCAAAGGAGAAAAAAAAGGAGACTCAAACCCTCAATTTTTCCTAAATATAAACCCGATCTTTTGTTTAAGAAAAAAAGGTTCTAGAATAAGGACTAGAAGAGGAATTGAAGATGAAAAATGAAGAGTAATTAGGAGTGAGTAATAGAAAGTATAATGGAGAGGAAAATAAAGGGTATGGATTATATAAGTTCAAAACCCTACTTCCTAGCTTTGGGGTAAATTTCTGGAGGGAAATAGAGTTAACTTGCACTTAAGAGCCAAAATGATATTAAATATCATAAAATTATGAAAATAAAGAAAAAGATAAAAGGGAATGGTAAATAGGAGCTACAATAGGCAAAGTTCATAATAAAATTATCCAATCTAGCATGCTCAACAAGGACATGAAAAAAGAGGAGGTCATCAAGACAAATTTTTTTTATGGCAAATCTTGTCTACAACTGATCTAGATTGAATCACATTTGAATTAATGGTTAAAATACTCTTGAAAATAATTTAGAAAAATCCTAGAGCTTAGTCACCAAGTTATAAGATCATTGAAAAACATTTAAATTAAATTGAACAAAGCTATTAGCTGGTTTGACAAAAATAATTGACTTATTTCACTAGTAGATTAGTTTATCAAAACCTTTAAGTTAGTTCTTCTAGACCCAAAAACATAGTGCATAGATAAATCAATCAACTAGCCGACCAGTCAACTAGTTTCCACTAAAACCAAGTATTCTTTAAAATCAATACCAAAACAATACTCCAAACCCTAATTAGACATATTTATATCATGATGAAAAAAATAAATTAACACACACAAAGGGTCTTTAATTTATGAGGCTTTACATTTTTTATATATAATTAGTTAATATATATATAAACCTAAATCATAGTTATATATTGTGTATATGCATATTGAAGAAAGGAAATGAGTGGCCAATCATGGTGAAGAAATGTATGATGATGTAGAACAACTTAATATTTGGAAAAAGGTTGAGGCTTAATAAGGAATATAAGGCTATGCATGAAGATATGAGGCATTTTCTCAAAAAATAGGAAAGATTGTAAAAATGATATTCTCTTACATTTCCATACATAAGCTTCATGGGAGCTAGGACTAATAACATAATTAACTAAAGCTACCAAGGATACTTACATCACCATATATTATTTATGTTATAGAGTATGCTATTGAAAAGGATGTCTTTAGGAAAACTTTGATTTTGGATGGTGAATATCAACATGATCCCCTAACAAAGGCCTTGGAGGAAGAATATCATCCATGATGTGTATGTGGAACAAAATTAGATCTTGGTATAAGAAAATATTTTGGACCACCTAGAACTGGCAAACATCAATATTGATCATCCAACAAAAACATATATGCAATATTCGACAAATTGAATTCAATGATGGTGGAGTTGGAAGAAGACAACCACAAACACTAATAGGCCACCAATGAGGAATATACAAGGTTAAGTTATCATGATAGTGACATGATTTTTACTAAGGTGCTTGATGTATCATTGTCACCTGATGTTGATGAGTATGGTTACGTATACTAATTATTATAATACTTCACACAATTTATTGTGTGATTAACTGTATTAATAAAAACATAGCATATATGAATTTCTATGATTAAAACATGACAAGGAGACTATGACAGCAAACCAAGAAATGAATATGAAGATGTTTTAGCACATTATGTTATTTTACTTAATCAGTAAAACCGTATAATCCACAACAAACACTTTCCACATGAAAATTTTATTGTCTCAATCTATAATGTCGTAATCCTTGATCGATTATTACTTTTTCCTACCATAGAATTGTATGATTTAGAGAATTCCAAAGTGTAGTTTATTCAATGTTAGAGAGATCTTATTATAATGGTGCCAAACTTGGTACGTATAATTATAATTAAACTAACTTAATCTTTTTCTTTCATACATATAATGCATTTAACAATAACTAATTAACTTGAACTTTTTTTCAATAATTAAATTTTAGGTGTGGAGTGTGGTTTAAGGGATTATGGAAGTGTTTTTCATCCTGATCATATCATTTGATGCACCATGAAAACCTACATTCGAAAATGCACACAAATAGATTGGAATGTTGTCAAGAAACTCCTAGTCCCAGAGCATTTACCCTTTTATATAGGATATGAGGATATGTAATAATGGATTAGAGAGGTCCAAACCCAACCTTCGTTTTTCACTTCATACATGTGGTATGTGTGTGTATTATAACATATCATTTTTTCAACCCTACTTACCACATAATTATGCTCATAATCCATTTTAAAAAAAATTAATAAAAATTTCAATTGCATTCATATTAAATTTGAGCCTTTTAAAATGCATTTTATTCATTTAGGTAAAGTCACATTTTCTGTGATTCTTCTTATTTAGTTGTTTTGACATATTTTCAACTTGTTCAAATTTTTTAACTCATCATTAAATTTTTAAGCTTACCAACTCATTCTATTCCATTTTATACATCCATTCTTTCTAAATCGTTAACTTCATAAAATTTATTTTATGCAATTAGATGGTTTTAACCGTTTAAATCCTTTTGAGCTATAAACCAATTTTGAGAACAAATAATTTTTTATACTTTATATTATAAAATATTTTTGCATCAACCTATACCCGTTTGGACCTTTCATCATTGATTTCACGCATTTGTGGAAAAACATATTTTAGTAGACTATCCGTTTGTGTCATTTTTACTCATTTTTCCATCCATCAAGATTAAATAATAACTCCAATACTAGTATTTTTATATATTTGGGTTCATAAAATCTTTCAACACATCCCCTTAGATTTTCATGTGTTTCAAGATTTATTTGATATTTTCTTGAATAAAACTCTAATTAACTCCTTTCCTACACAATTTAATTCTCAAAAAATTATGAAATGGTCTTTATGGCCCCTCTCTTTTCTCACATGATCGTATGTCAACAATAAAACCAAATTTTGATTTCTAGTGTGGTTAATTCCATTCCAAATCTAACTATACTGATAGTCCACTCAACCCTTATGAACCATCTCATACTCGATCACTTTTACACTCAAGTAAAACACAAGTCAACTCACTCACTCCCTTTTGTTTCCATATCAGATCTGGGAAGATTGGACTAACCTAATGTATTTTATAACCTTGCACATAGCCCCTCAACTCATTCATTTTTCATGCACCCACAAAAGTACAAGTGTTAGCCTTGTTTCCTCTCTTTCTTTGCCCCAACTTCTACAACTCCTAGTGTGCCTTGAGTCATTAGGTTTTCTTTCATTTTCCTTGGCTTTCAATATCTATAAATTCTCTCTCTTATTGGTTGAAATTTGGCTTGCTTTATGTGAAGTTTAGGTATATTTTAGTGGTTATTGTCGTTGTGATTTTTGTCCCTATTTTTGCAGATCTATAACATTATAACTGCATTTTCTTCATCCCACAGCCAATATCCACCTCGTTTCCCCTTGATTTTTCATGGTCACCAACCCCCCACAATATCCTTATTCTTTCCTCTTTTTATTAACCTTCTTGTGGTGAATTTGGGATGGATTTGGGCAGTGATGTGTTGGCCCTACAGTCGCTCACTTAATCTTACACTCTTCTTATTTTTCCTTCTTTTTTTATTAAGCTCCTATTCCCTTCTCTTTTCCATTATGTTTCCCTACTATTTTTATTATTTGTGAATTCATATTATTATTCTTTGATGTTCATCAAGCTTAGGAGAAAAAAGTGGAGTTTTAAGAGTATTTTTATATTAGTTGTGAGGTAGTTTGATAATTTCTCTAGATATAGGATTTACACTCTACTTATTGAGTAAACATAATACCATATTTTTCATGATTACTTTATGTCGAAAATAAGCATGAGATCATGAGTTTGTTTTATGCATGAGCTAATCTTGATGGATTAAATGTGATCATGGGCATGATTATATATTTGTTTTGAAAAAAAAAAGCCTAGGAACTCTCCTGAGGCATTCCTCCTCTGTATTGCATATGGGTTTATTTTAGCTTAATTTTTACTTAGCACAATATTATAGGTACAATAACATTCTAGATTGTAATCTTGAATATCATGACTTTTGGTTGAAAGTGACTAAGTTATTCCTAGGGTGCTATTTGACCCACAAAATTTTGATGTGATTTTTTCTTACTTTAATTTAATTTGTGATGTGGTTACACCCGAACACTGGCATATTCGAGCTTAGGTGCAAACTCAGGATTTATTAGAGTTAAATTGAATTTATTAAGCTTTGGAGGAAGCTTGGTCATTATACTTTTATTTTGAAAATTTTGGATTAAAATGAGTATTATGTTAAAAAAAAATTGGGTTAAGGTTGGTAAATGTGACAATTAGGTGGTGTTAGTTATGTGGACCTAGAAGATTTAGTGAATAATTGGTTATTATACGCTTATAAAGGACATTTTGGTTACTTCACATAGTCTAATCATTTAACGATCTAATCTCAATATTTAGTGATTTATTATAAGTATATAATTGGATAAGTGTGGACCTTCTATGTAACACCCCATTCTATTTGGACATTTAATTTATTCAGGATTGATTTATGGAGATAAATTTGTATTAGTTTGATATTTTATTACACCTTAAGAGTTTTGAAACCCTAGTTCTATTTTTAAAACATTTTGTTTAGGAATTCTTGTCATTTATTACATCTTTGTGTTCTATGAGACTTCCAAAACACTTTTGACCTTTTAACTCTTTCCAAACTCTTTTCTATGTGAATAATTGAGTTTTACATATTTTTTATTCTTCTAGGCTTTTTCAAAATAACAAAAAAAATTGATAAAAAGACATTATTCACCATTCTAGTGTGCCTTAATCGTGAGTTTTAAAACCCAAATAGACTTTGCTAATTATCTAAAATTTTTGAAACTTTAAAATCAATATATTTTATTTTCAACGAGATCTAAATCATTTGAAAAAGTTATATAATTATTTTTGAACATTTCAAAAAACTTTTAGATGCTTTTTAACTATACAAGTCATCGAATTCAACTTTTGCCCCCTACTAATTTTATTTAATCTTACAATGACTAGTCTAAGCCTTCATTCTTGATTAGTATGGACAAGAGACATTGATTTGGGAATTTTAGGCTCACACCACACAGCCCTCCTTGTATTGTTCGTATTGGGTTTGGTTTCTTTGGTAAAGTTTCCATTTTACCCTTAAACCTTCACTAAACTTCTTTCCATCTTTCCTAACCTTTAAATTTTCTTCTAAACATGAGAACTACTTGTTTTGGAATCCTTTGAGTGAAGAAAAATTTCCCTTCCTCGATTGGTACTTGTTTAGATATATTTTTACAAGTGAAATTACCCATTTACCCCTTTATTCTTTAACTTAACACCTAAGTTTTTCAAACCTTACCCCTTCTCGCTTTGTTCCACTACCTTATCCTCTTCTTATCCTTCCATTTTTTTCCACTTTATTCTTGTTTTTTCACCATGGTTGAAGCTTGAATTTTTTACACCCTTTGAGGATAAGCGCATCTTTTTTCCTCCTTGAGGATTCACATCTTGTTTCTTTTCTTAGTGTTGGAGTTTTGGAGTTAAAGGTAAACCTTCTAAACTATTTGAAAATAGGTTTCCATGAGTTTGGATTTTGAGTAAGTGTTGGAAGTTTTTATTGCTCTTGATTATGTGTCTCGACTCTATGACTTAGCAAATGATTTAAGTCTCTTTAATTGAATTTAACTATACAATTTAAGCCTTGGCATCTTTAAATTGATTTTAATATATAACTTGCTATGTTTTGGGCGATTTTAGCATGTTTTGGGCTTCTAGAGCTTTAGGCATTCTTGAGCAATACTCATGTTATTCTTAATTTATTAAAGTTTTATTGGCTAATAATGTGTTAACCATCATGAGTAGGGTTGAAAATAATTTTAATCATGTTTTTGGTTGAGTAAAGTGTAAAATAACATACTTACCCTTTATACTCCCTTAGTATATTTTTAGGGCCAATTGTTATTTTGAATATCAAAATAGTAATCAAGCTCAAGTAGTAAATTTGATGATTTTCAATAGTAAAGATTTTGATGATTTTTTGGATTTAAGTTTCTCAACAGGGAATAACGTTTTCTATCTTTCATGAATGGTGTTCTTTCATGAATAGTTAGTTTTCTAAAATTGGCATGCAACCTTATTTTATTTTGGCTAACCTAATTACATTTATTTTTTTCCATTGGCTCCGTTGAGGTATTTTAGCTAAAAAAGATAATTTTGGAGTATGTGATTCTTATAATATATTTTAGTGATTTAAAATCACTTAACTATTGAGTAAGAGGATCCTACAATGGCATTAGAGAATTTCTAGTTACTTCATATTGGCCTTGAATAATTTAATTTAAGATAGTAAGTGGAAAGAGAATAATTAAGAATAGATGTTTTGGCTAGTTAGTTTAACCTATAGCCTTTCATGGCTGAGAGTTATGGTGATCCTGGGTAGTTTGGACCTTAGGATCATTGGTTGAGAGTTATAAACATTTAATCAGTTGATGTAATGTAAATTAATGTTCTAAGGTGAGATGCACGTTATTGATGTTTGTGTATTAGTTGGGAATATATATATATGCATGCGAGTAGGGAATTATGTATGGTGCAAAATGAAAATGCAATTTTGGTATAAAAAAAGAAGAAGTTATAGATGATGGTTCTAAATCATAACCATTGTTTATAACTTAGCAGAAAACCAGAACAAAAATGGAGGGAGGATTAAATAATGATTGTGATTTTAAAACCACGATCTATAGTTGATATTTATTTATTTAAGCACCTTTTTAATTATTATTTTGTTATACATGGTTGTGTTTTAAAGCATTGTCTATAGTATAAACACTAGAAGCCTACAGAACCATCATAAATCACTTTCTATACATCGTTCCACCTATTGTCTAATGGAGAGGTCTAAAAAGCTATAAATTTGATAGAGAGTCTCAGGGAAGAGTTTTAGATCAAAAACGTGAATTTTTATCAAGGAATAAATCATGATAGGGGATATCGACATTCTTAGATTAAACATAGGGATAGAGTGTTCTTTAATTCTTATATTACATAGGAATAGATTGAACATATTAATAAAGATATTTAAGTTTCTAAATGTTTATTTTGTTGATTCCTTTGCCCATTCTTCCTTGTGTGATATGTCCATAGTAGTGTGAAAGCCATACCTCTAAAAAAACCATTTATAAACACTAGTAAATAAAAAAAAAAACAAACAAAACACATCATGTTATAATTGACTTAGCAAGAACAAAAACCAAAAATTTCAAACCCATACCACTCATATCCAAACAATGATTGAAAAGCAAGACCATAGAAATCCAACCGCTAGCCTTCATATGACCAAAAATGAAACCAATAAATTAGCACTTTTGGTGAAATATTCATTATGTTCATATTTTCATAAATAAATTCTAAAATACCAACAAAATTTTTCCAACAATAGGAATTTTTTTCCAAACTTACATTAAGGCCACAATATATCAAAAGGAATAACTATCCTAGCTTTATTTTTGAAAAATTAGAAAGAATGTGAAAATACCAAATTACCATTTATAATTTAAAAAATTGAATTTCATGCTTAGAAATTTTAACATGAAAAACACCCAAAATGGAAAAGAGGCCAAGATTCATATAGAAGGGCATATACAACTTTATATTTCATCAAACATATTAAAACACATAAGACACATGATATGCATGTTTACATGCTTAACATAAGAAATATGAATAAAGCCTAATATTCTCATAACTCATCAAAATTAAGAAAGAACACATATAAACACATATTTTCCATTAACTAAGATTTTAGTATATTTACCTTAACAATATCTAGAAGAAACAAGAAAGAAATGAAGGAATGAAGGATCCGGAGCTAGCTAAAAATTAATGAGGAGAAAGATCAAAACGACTTTGCCTTTCACAAAATGTAACCCTTATTTATGAAATCAAAGTAAAAAGGAGATAGAAAATTGAATTTACAGGTAAATAGTAGGTTAAAAAATGGAATGAAAAGTATAAGTTTCTCAAAAGCATAAGGGTAGGAAGAAGAGGAAGAAGAAGAAGAAGAAGAAGAAGAAGAAGTAGATAGGGTTAGATATGTGGTGAATGAAGAGATAAGGCTGAAGTGTAACATAGTATATGTTAGTAAAGATATTCTTCAAAATATTAAAGGCCAATGGATGATATTTCATAATATGCCACAAAAAATGAGAGGTAGTCATCAAATTGTTGAATAATAAAAAGGCTATAAAGGTTCCTTCATGATTAGATGAATAAAAGTCTGTATGGATGACTAAATATGCCAAAAATGGATAATTGAACAAAACATTTATAAAAATATGTATATAAATGTTTTAAATAATTTTATCTCAATAAAAATAAAATAAATTTATGCCCAAAGTTTTGTAAATTTTCAATAGCTAACAAGACACTTTTATGGCTAAAAACACATTTATAATACACTAGTTCGATGAATAGTGCTTTTTAGTCTAAACCTTTGTCTATTATTTTAAACATTACTAGGAAGTTTTGAAAAAGAATATAAATGTTAATATCAAAAAATTAGAATGGTTTCAAAAAAGTTTGATCTCATGAAGACAAAAGTAGAAGAGCAAGAAAGATTGAATGAAATATTTTAAAAATGTAACTCTTACTACAAACCTTTTAAAGGATGTAAAATATATTTTGAATAACATAATTTTTTCATAATATAAGTATTAAAATATTTTTGAAAAACTATCTTATTTCTTCACTATATTCCCTAAAAGGAAGAATTTAGTTATAGGTGAGGACACCAAAATTTAACTCAAAACACCGAATCAAGTGGTGGTTGAAAAGTATAAAGTAAAGTACAATTGAAGTAAGGTACAACTAAGTAAAAAAATCATTGGAAATTATAATAAAGATAAATAATTTGAAGTTCAAGAAAAAGGGATCAAGAACACTAGATAAACTGAAACCACAACACAATTATAAGACCACTTACACTACCAAAACACACTACTCTCAAAGCTAATCCCCATTTTCAAAAGTCTAAAAATTTCATCAAAAAACCAAAAGAAGAGAAATAATGAAATTTTGAGATTTTCAAAACCAAAGTTTTAATACCAACTTATAACACTCCAAAATTTATAATAATTTTTTTTTCATTTTAGCATGGATTGATTATGTTAGATGTTTGGATTAGAGTGAAATGGAGAACATGGATTTGGTATTGTATGACACCCCAAATTTTACGACTGAAAAATTTTATTTTTATTTTAATGAAAGCGTAATATCAAAATATTTGGGCGTTACCATCATAATTGGTATAAATCTAGCTTGTTATACCATCTTTACATCAATTATATGGAAAAAAAGTTGGAATGTAAAACTTGATAGATAGAAAATGGGAGAACCTTCATAAAATTAAATACAAGTTTAAATTTGAAATCCAAGTATAATATCAAAAAAGATATAAAAGGGATTCCATGGGAGTAAGAGTCTAAAAAGGGTATATAGGTCAAAAATGATAACCAGACAACTTGGCTTTGCACTCAACTCAATACATAATATCACTCCCCCATACGTAAGCTATCATATCCATCAAAATCATCCAAAGGGTCCTCGTTGACTTGCATAAAAATATATAGGTCGTCTTCTTGTGGGAATGAGAAGTAAACACGAAAAGGATGATTAGTATGCTACATACTGAGTAAAGTAACAATATAATCGAGAAAGGATATAAAGAATTACATAAGTTTACGTTAAAGAATAAGCATACATGCATGTTAATAAAAAAAATTATGCAAGGAAAATACTGATTTCAGATCTCATTATTAGATATAACATAAATCATTCTTTTATTTATGTTGAGTTCAAGGACCCCCTATTCTTAATTTGGTAGAATTGATTGAAACATCTCCTAAGGCAAAACGCGATTAGCTACTATTATTAAGACGATGGAATGGACTATACACCTCCTAATGAAAAATACTTATGGCCACTATTCGTAAATAGGTGGAACAGTCTTAAGCACCTCTTATGTCAAAATACACCTAAGCCACTATTATCGTTCGATGGAACATACCCAACACCTAAATCTTGACTCACGTATTCTTTTGTCTTAACTGATTAATGTCTTCTCCATTTGTACTTATATCATAATCATATTCTCATTCAAGTTAATTTTAGGTCCACGCTATTTTTAATCCAATGGAAAGGAGTGATGCACCTCTTAGGACAAAACTCTTATGAGCCACTATCGTCTAGTGGAACGAACACATAAAACACCTCAACTTGACTCATGTGATCTTTCACTTTAAAGGGTCAATAGCTTATTTATAATTGGTTTTATATGTACAACCAAATAATTGAAACATGTAAAGAAAAACCATATAGTTATCAAGGTCGCCCTCAATGAATAGGTCCATAATTTTTCTAAGAAACCCTAATTTCATATTATAAGTACAAATTCTTCTGTATTGGTAATTTATCCACCAATCTGACATATCTTCCTCAAATATTATTATTGCCCACATATACAAAAATCAAGGTCTAATTTCCACATCTTACACATGTAGTAACAACCCTATCTCTAGAGTTATAATTCACAATAATTACAAAATCTTAATTTCACAAATTAGTGACAAATTTTCCTATAATACTCATATAATTACCAACTCTTTATACATTCCTAAAATTCTAATATCAAAAACATAAATTAAAATCATGGTTTAACTCTAAGGTTTTATACATATGATAATAATGTTGCTTATAAGGTTACTATTTCTAATTTAAGTCATTTTATTATTTTAGTTGGACTTAGGCTATTCCTAATTACTCCAAACATTCCACATAATATTTTAAGCATACTTTTAATCATTTAACACATTAAAATACCAAAAAATTTATACTTAACCATTGACCAAAATGCCCTTAAGAGTAGTCAAACACCCTTATTTCATAAAAACCTTATATATCTAATATCATTATTTTTAATTCCTCAACTTATTACATCACCATACATATTAAATATACTCATTTACCACTTACTATACTTTATCAAAGCTGTATTACAATATTGTATATCATATTAATTTAACTAGAGCTTACAACATATAGAGTATTGCAACAATATTGTATAAGCACGTGTTTTCTTATTCTTATGACTTTCCATCATATGATACTACATTACCACATCATAATATTGAAAAAATATAATTAATGACATAACAATTACAACATGATAATAAAAAAATCATAAATAACATATAACCTAACTACAACTTGTATCCTCACTAAAAAGGACATTGGTCTCTAAGCACATATAACCCATCTCACCTTCTCCAATACCTCCCTAAAATCACCTAATAATCAATAATAGAAAAATAATTAGAAATTAGGGATAATAAAAATGAAAGGATAAGGTAACTGAGAGTGAAAAAAAAAGAGAAAAAACATAATCATGGGAACAAAGTTGCAATGGTATAATTTTGCGCAACAATGGAGGGGGAAACGGCAACAAGTGCCGAAGCTAAGGAGGGTAAAAATGACACTATCTTCCCTTGATAGGTGGTAGAGGAATGGTAAGGAGGGTTAAAGGAGATGGGTGAGAATTGGTGTGAATGGCCAAAGGTGAGGGGGAGGTTTTGGTGATGAAGGCCAAAGCAAAGGGGGAAGTTTTGGTGGTAATGACTGAAATTTGGGGTAGCAACAGTGATGGTGGTTGTTTATAAGGGGGAAGTTACAACCAAGAGGGCCAGTGTATGGGAGGAAGGATCGGTGGAGGGTGGGTTGTTGTGGCGTTTGTAGCGTTTGTGGCAACAATGAGGAGGAGAAAGAGAAGAAATGAATGGGCTCTTTGATTGTCATTGTTCATCAATAGAGTTAGAGGGAGGGATAGGTGGTTGGGCATTAAATGTGGCTAAGTTATGGAGGGTATATATATATATATAGGGGGCATATCTAGTGAGAATCACTCTTTACAGTTATATATGAGAACCAAACAAGTTTCCTAAGATATTTATAGTATTTTCTACCACTTATTGTGAGTAGTTTCTACTACCTAGTATAGGTAGTTTTCTAATTTAAAACATAAATATCAATATTTATAAAAATGCCACTATATATTTTTTTTCTGACACGCATATACTATACTTTTCTAAGAGACTTATAGTAGTTTCCTCCACCCATTGGAAATAGTTTTCACCACATATAGTGGATAGTTTTTTGACCTGAAATATAAATACCTAATATTTACAAAGATGCCAACATTTTTTTTCTAACACTCAAATACTATAGTTTCTTAAAAGATTTATAGTTGTTTCTTCCACCTATAGAGAGTAGTTTCCACCACCTGGGTAGGTAGTTTCCAAAGCCAAAAAATTAATACACAAAATTTACAAAAATTCCACTGCCCTTTTTTTTTTCTAACATTCAAATACTATAATATTTTTAAACTACTTACAATAATTTCCTCTACTTACTAACGATAGTTTCTACCACCTACCATACGTAGTTTCTTCAATCCTCAGTTCTGACTATGAAATTAAGCTAGTTCTTATTAGATATTCCCCACCCCCCACACACACTAAGCACATTCATATAGATTTGTATCATAATATTTGTTAATAGTGATATTTATCAAAACTATAAAATATAAAATGACTTTTAAAAAATTAATTTTAAATAAGCTATTAAAATGCTCACGTTATCCCCTTAATCCATTTTCCTCATCCCAAGGATACCGTTAAAAACTTTTAAAACGGTGATGAAATGAAGTGATAATTTTGTATATATATTCTAATTATTTATTTTATTTTAATAAATATATATTTTTCGTTAATAATAAATATATATATATATTTTAGACTTTATTATATAAAATTTTAAAAAAAATTCTAAAATTATTATCTAAAGCACACTATATTTAATATATATCTCCTTCGAATCTTTCGTACTAAAATTTTTTGTTGGGGATTTCTACAAAGTCCGGTGCTTGAGCACGTTCCGGTGCTTCCATGCCAAACAGAGGCCTGTGGAAATGTTTACTGGCACAAAGAATACGCGTCGGTGTAAATGTGGCCTCGATGTGCTCGTGGCCTACTCTAGGACACAGGTTTGTTTGATAATAAATCAATCTAATATTCGAATTATTCTGGTATATTTAGTTTAAATCAAATAATGAATTTTATTGATAAAAAAAGTAAATAAATCAAATATTTAAAATATAAGTAATATTTAATTCGATAGATTAGACATATATTCTAAAGCCTATTTTTCTGTCATAATATTTATACTTTTTAATCATTATTTTATTAAATATTTAAATATTAAATAAAATTTAAAATTACTAATTGAATAAAAATGTTGTTTATGAGTCGAAGCAAATTATTACATCATATCGGTTTACAATATTTCAATCGAACAAATTTTTTTATCCAATAATTTTTATTTATTTATAACTTATTTGAAAATTTTAAATATTTGATAACTATTTTTTATATGATTTTTAATTTCAAATATCCAAAAAAAATTTCAGATATTTAAATTTTTTTATTAGATATTATATCATGGAATTTCTGAAATATCAGATAGTCTATCGGTAAACCATGAGGTTTAATAGAATTCATCATTTTGGAATTAATTACCTCAAACGGCCAGAAATAAGAAAAAAGAGAATTATAATCTTCATGTAGGAATTGGTCGGCAACATTGGCATCTGATGAAGAATCGATTAGGTAGAGGTTTCCATAGTTGATTTGAGGGGTCCGCCTTTGGATAGATTGTGGATTGATGCCTAGGCATGATATCCCTTTCATCTCACCCGACATAGCATTAACAAGTGCTTATTACAATTACAATTTTGTTTTGGTCTCAAATCATGTAACAAAATATATGCTTTCACTACAAAACTTTATTTTGCCGCATAATTTAGTATCAACCTTTTTTTTTTTGGTTGCATGCACCTTTTAAGACACGTGATATATAAATAAAGTTAGCAATTGATTTAAGTTAATATGCATATCACTTTTGAGTTTGGAACTCGCTATTTGATATGCTTTTAAGTATGGATGATTAATGCAGAGGTTTGGAGTTAGGTGAACAGTCCCGATAGCATGAACATTTTTTTTTTAATTAATCTGGATAAATTTAGCAACAGCTCTGATACCAATTGATAGATTAATATATAATCTATATATATTCGACAGGATCGAATGCTAATCTATCAAGATTAATATATATAATATATCGCGGAAGCGTACCTGAATCCATAATAATAAAAGATTTATCGGGTACCGTCGAATCTGATATCAAACCCTAACGGTCGGTTCTGTAGTCTTCTAGATCACGCACGTACCCGCTACTTGCCAATGACTGATGGGAACCAATGGGGCGAAGTACGTCTGACCTAGGGACCATAACCACATATATATAGATAACAAGCCTGTCATCTATCGGGCCATTCTAGTTCGGTCCATCAACGATCTAGGACTCCCACAGTCTCTACACATATCGGTCCACATTCAATCAGATACATTAGGCCCAACTTAATTAAACCTAATTCGATCACGTTTATTCGGGCCTAACCGTTACGACAACGTCCAATTCGTATCGTTCACATACAAGCCCAACGTCGGATAATAATCCAACATTAGGATGTAGTGTGCGAGAACCAACACCACGCATTGGTGTTTATCACCGTGCCCGTCGTGGTGATATTTGGGAGAAATTGTACACAAGTCGGAGTATGTGGTGTCCGCTGACTAAGTTATGTATATTGACATAAGTGATCCGTGTTAATGAAATGTGTTGTACAACCGTTTTCTCGTTGGTTTTTACCACCTTTTCCCTGAATTTTTATAAAAACGTGTTCTACAAATTCATGGTTCTAAGTAGTATATTCCTCGATTAGTTCTT
This sequence comes from Tamarix austromongolica, assembly GCA_039764185.1. Classification (NCBI taxonomy): domain Eukaryota; kingdom Viridiplantae; phylum Streptophyta; class Magnoliopsida; order Caryophyllales; family Tamaricaceae; genus Tamarix; species Tamarix austromongolica. The sequence continues at coordinate 95,048,955 of CM077818.1, read as the reverse complement.
CATTGTATTTGAGGGAATTGAGATAGAACTTGTATAATTGAGTGATTGTTTTTTTATTCGTCTTGTATTATCTAATTCTACACAAAATAAGATTATCGGTTTTCTAATTTTTGTTCTTAAGTATTTTTTTTATTTATTTTGTGAGATATTGTAAATTTTAATTTTATCAGATTTAGATCTCGTATGCTCATGCAGTTAAAATTCTAACATTGGGTTTCTATATAAACAATATGAATTATGAATTGTCGTATAAATTAAGTTTCTATAAAAATAATTATATTTATATATAAATTATTTTTAACCTAATATATTTAATTAGATATAAATTTATATGTATAAAGATTTTAAATATTATAAATTATTGATTGAACGAATTAGAATAGTCTAATAAATAATAGGTTATTTGTGATTGCGGTTACCGGAACATTTATTCTTTGTCGTATTGGCTTCCAATAGATTAATAGAAGTCGACAAATGCATGTTTAATATTAAATATTATAGTACTATTAGTGCCATTATCATGCTAAATCTATCAATATATGGCCATTCCAGCATTAAGAATAACTTTTATATTATTTTTTATGTGTTATTAATTTTTTATCGATTGTTATTAGAATCTCTGCCCTTAATCTATCAAGATTTCTAAAAATTGATGGGATCGGTTTTTTATTTTTTTTCATACTATTCCTTTTTTTTTTTTTCCGTTCTGGTTGTTCTTTTTCTCGACCTTCTTCTTCTTTTCCTCCGGATTTAGCCGGTCTCCGACTGGTGTTGCTACTAGTGCTGGTCGTTGTTGTCGCTATAGTGGTGTTGGCTGCCGTCGGTGGTGGCTTAAGAATAGAGCACGCCTATGGTGATGCTTTTAGTTTGGGATGCCGTCGACTGGCGTCTTTTGGTTTCGTCTCACTTGGCATCGGAAAGTAGAGATAGTCGGGGCCCGGTGAAGTCTTGGCGGTGGTCGCTGGACCTGAAAGTTTTGGTTGATTGTTTAATCCGATGGCAAAAGAAGTGATATTCGGGTTTGGGGGTGCTGCGTCTGTTAAGGCCGGCAACGGCAGATTGAAAAAGATGGGCCATTATTAGGGTTGATTAGGTTTAATTAATATTATGAATTGAGAAAAAAGTTTAACTGTGCTGAGTGATTTGTGGGTCGGTGGGACCCACAGTTTAAAAATAAGGTAACATGAGGAAGGTGGCTCTAGCTTTTCAGCACAAGAAAAGGTTAAGATTGAGCCTTCTTATTTTATTTTTTACTGCTACGATTTATTTATTTATTGTGTCCAACTTTATTCATTGAGGCGAACGACTTATTTGGCTTTTACATAGATTTACATACTTTGGAATGCCTTTGGACTATAAAGTTTGGTGTTTATTTTTATGCATTATTTGAGCAATAATGTTAATTAAATATTAGTTTGCTTAATTAATTTAATTAAATATTACTTTATTATAATCTTATAAATTATTGTATGGACCTTTTATGTATAATATTTGGCATTAATTTTATTTTAATGCTAATTAGGTTAGATTTAATATTACTTGTATATAATGAATCTAAATAAAGTTTGTCATAATATTATAGGTCTAAATTTATGAATAAAATTAAGAGATCAAATTATTTAAATAATTGGTTGTCTAATATTAGTAGATAGGTTAATTGACACAATATGTTGCCAAAGTGACATCTTTTTTAAAAATTAGTTTATTAAAAGTATTGAATGTTTATGTATATATATTTATTTATACAGATAATTTATCAAACCAAAGGAAGATAAATATTTGGTAGAATTTTATATATACCTGTGGTGATAAATATATAGTAATTATTTGGATGATATGTGGATAATAATTTAATTCAAATGTGATTTCATTTTCTGAGATGTCTTATTACCAATATTTGATTTCTATAACAAGAACGTCACTATTAGTTAATCTTGGTGTCCAAAGACTTGATGTTAATGTTTCATTGGTTTTCTTGTGATGAGATTGTCATTATTTAAATTTATTGATTGTTTATTATGTACATTTTCCGTGAACATGAATATTTATTTATTTCTTTGTTGTATTTTTCAATACAACTATATCTGCTACTACTATATCTACGAACCTAAGTTCTATTTCCATGATGAACGAGAATAACTTTAAAGGATAATATTTCACTTGTTTTTTACTGCATGGATCTAAACCATACACTTCAGTTAGTGAAATCCACTAATATAATGATCGAAAGTTCCTCTAATGATAAAAGAAACTTTGAGAAATGGGTTCACCCTAATCACATGGGTCTCATGATCATTAAGCGCAACATTTCAAAAGCTTTTAGGGGTAGATTCTCTTATAAGATCACTGATGCTAATGATTTTTCTGCTGAAATTAAAAACGTTTAGTGAAAAATGATAAGGGTAAAACAAGATCTCTTCTATCACACTAGATTTCAATAAAGTATAAAGGTAAAGGAAATATAATGGAGTACATCATAAAGATAACTAACATTGCTTCAAAACTTGAAGCACTAAAGCTCAAGTTGTAAGATGATTTACTTGTACATTTAGTATTGATCTCACTTCCTGTACAATTCAATTAATTTAAGGTTAGTTACAACTGTCAAAAGAAGAAATTGATTCTTAATGAACTTATTTCATATTGCGTGCAAGAGAAAGAATGATTGAAGTAAGATAAGATTGGAAGTGCTCATTTAGCATTTACCTCTAAAATTCAGGGCATGAAAAGAAAGAATAAAGTTGCTCCTATGAGTTCAATGCAAAAGAAATAGTAGAAGGAAAAAGATATCCACTTCTTTTTTAAAAATACTAGACATGTTAAGAAGGTTTATCAAAAGTACCATGCATGGTGTATGAAGAAAGGTACAATCCTTGCTTTGGTATTTTCTAAGCTTAATTTAGCTTCGATATCTATAAACACTTAATGGTTAGATTATGGTTCTATTACTCACATAAGTGTTTCTATGTAGGGTTGTCTGAGTTTGCTAAAAGCTAAATGATGGAAAAATACACATCTATGTGAGAGATGGAAAGGTAACAATGGTTAAAGCGATTGACACTTTTAAGTTATTGTTAAAAATTAGTCATTATTTGAATTTGAAAGATACTTTCGTTATACCATTGGACAAATTCAATTATTATTATTCATTTGAAAATAATAAATTTAGTATTTCATTAAGTTCAAATATTATTGTTATTGGTTCATTGTGTGTATATGATAACCTATATATGCTTGATGTCATCACTTCTTATCATGAAACCTTGCATGTGAAATCACGTGGTACTAAACAAAAATTAAGTAAAGAAAATTCAACATCATTATGGCATCAGTGTTTATGTCATATCTCAAAAGGAAGAATTAAGAGGTTTATGTCTTATGGCATTTTAAATTCCCATAACTTTACATATTTAAAAAATTTTGCTTAATGCATTAAGGAAAAACATACTAAAATAAAGATAATAGATATATATAGATCTACAAACATCTTGGAATTAGTTCACATAGATATATGTGGACTGTTTCCTATGGATTCTTAGAATGATCAACACTATTTTATATCATTCATAAACAAGTACTCACATTATGACTACCTGTATCTCATTTATAAAAATTCATAGTCATTAGACGTGTTCAAATCATTTAAGCTTGAATTTCATAATCAACTCAACAAAAGGATCAAGTATGTTAGATCTGACTATGGTGATGAGTACTATGGCAAATTTGGCGGTTTAGGTGAATATTGTCCAGGACCATTTGCAATATTCCTAAAGGAGTGTGGAATTATCCTACAGTACACCATGTTAGGATCTCCTAACATGAATAGTGTGGCTGAAAGATGAAACAGAACTCTTAAAGATATGTTAAGGAGTATGATAAGTCATTCTACCTTACTAGAGCCACTCTTGGGAGAAGCACTAAATACAACAACTTACATTTTGAATAGAGTACCAATTAAAGCATCTACTAAAATACCTTATAAGCTTTAGTCATACAAAAAGGTTAGTATGAAGCATTTTCATATTTAGGGATCTCTAGATAAGGCAAAGACATATAGGTCGTATGAAAAGACATTGGACTCCAAAATGGTTAGTAGCCATTTTATTGGTTACTATGAGGGATATAAAGGCTATAAGTTCCATAATCCCATATTCATGTTAACTTTCGAGACATGAACTGCCACATTCTTTGAGATTTTGAGATTTGAGGGAGAAATGAGGATTGAGACATTATCTTTGAGAAGGGATTAGTTACAATATCTACTGTTGTCTTTGATGATATGCAAGTCGATGCACCTGCTATTGATCAAGAGTAAAATCAAAAGCCTTTATAAGACAGCGTAAAACAATCAACTATTGATAATGAGGTGATTGTCCCACAAGAACAATCACAACAACATCAAGAGCTAAGGAGATCCACTAGAGAAAGGAGAAGTATTATCCTAGATGATCACATTGTATTTCTCTTAAAACATGAGGTAGGCTTTGGGGTGATGGAATATAATCCAATTAATTTCTGTCATATGGAGAATTTGAATTTTCAAAGGTGGATTGATGCCATGAATGAAGAAATAAATTCCATAATAGATAATAACATATAGCATCTTATCCCATTGTCTAAAAGAAAGAAACCCACTGGTTGTAAATGGATATTTAAGACCAAAAGGGATGCAAAGGTCAATGTGGAGAGATATAAGGCAAGTCTTGTCGCCAAGGACTTTACAGAAAAATAAAGGAAAATATTTTAAAGAGAATTTCTCTCCATTCTCTTTTAAAGATTCTTTGATGGTGATTATGGCATTGGTGGTACATTTTAATCTTCATTTTATATAATATAGATGTTAATCTCATTTTTCTTAATAGAGGCATTGAGTAAATGATCTATATGGTGTGACAAAAAAACATTATGTTAGTAGATCCAAATAAAATGGTTTGCAAACTTAAGATATCTATCTATGGGCTCAAGCTAGCGTCTTAACAATGATATTTTAAATTTCATCAAATTATCACCTCTTTTGGGTTTGAAATGAATTTGGTGGATGAATGTGTATACCATAAGCTTTGTGAGAGCAAATACATTTTTTCTAGTTCTGTATGTTGATGGCATAATGTTAGCATGTAATAGCATAGGTTTGTTGAATGAGACCAAGAAATTTCTAACTGAGAACTTTGACATGAAAGATCTTGGTAATGCCTCTTTTGTATTAGATATAGATATACATCAAGATAATTCTTGAGGTACACTAGCATTGTCACAAAAGGCTTATGTCAAAAGGGTTTTCAAGAGGTATGCCATACAGAACTATCAACTAGAAAACACCCTTGTTTGGTTAGTGCTCTAATAATTTTGAAAGAAAAAATATGCAAAGTGTTCTCTATACTTCAACAATGGGAATTTTAATGCATGATCAAGTATATAACATCTGAATATGATATACATTACTAGGATTCTTGACAGATATCAAAGTAATCTGAGACTCGACTATTAGACAACAGTCATACGAGTCATATGATACTTACAAAAAATGAAAGATTACATGCTCACATGTAAGAGGTGAAACAAGCTTAAGAGTGTAGGATATTTTGACTTTGATTTTGCCAGATGCCAAGATAGCATGAAATCTACATTAGGCTTTGTTTTCCTGATGAGTGGTGGTGTTGTTTCTTCGAAGAGTGTTGAGAAGACAATCATGGCATGTTCCACTATGGTAGAAGAATTTGCAATGTGCTATATGGTTTCCATTTACAGTATATGGCTACAAAATTTTGTACAAAATTTTGTCACAAGTGTGCATATAGTTGACGGTATTGAAAGACTGCTTAAAATGTTATGTGACAATAAGGTCGTAGTTTAGTGTTCCAAAAAATAACCTAAGTTATATGAAATAAAAAAATATTGATATTAAATACTTGGTTTTTAAAGAGAAAGTACAAAAAAGAGAATTGTCTATAAAACAGATCAATATAAATTCTATGATATTAGATCTACTTACTAAGGCTTTGCCACTCAAACAGCTTCTCAAGCTTGTTGCTTATATGAATGTTATGTCAACTGATGATGTTTAGTTTCATTGGGAGTGTGCCATTTTCTTTACTCTATGATTGGACACTTTGTTTTGGCTTATGAACATTTTAACCATATATTTTCTACAAAAATGAAGTTTCAGTACAAAGTTATAGTTTATTTTCTTTCTGTCTTGTTTATGATTTGATATCACAAAAGTATTAAGGTGGACCAGTTAGAAATAGGCATGTTATGTTGTTATACCTACATACATGACCATTGAAGGTTTAGTCATGAAGAAATGAGACAAAATCTGCTTTGATCCTATATTGGTATGACTAATGGAACGGATTGGTTATAGATACATTTCATAACGACAGCAATATTGAACGCATTCGGTTATTTTATAACTCATGGTTATAAGGTCACACATATAGCCCAAGTGGGAGATTGTTGGTTTTTATCCAATGTTAAACTTATATGTGAACGATACAAATTGCAACTTGTCATATAAATTAAGCCTATATAAAAATGATCATATTTATGTATAAACTATTTAGACTTAATGTATCTAATTGGACGTGGACCCGTATGTCCTGAGATTTTTGATATTTTAGATTATTGATAGGCCGAACTAGAATAGCTTGACATATAGTAGGTTAGCTGTGTATATATATGGTCTTGGTCTCTGGATCACATACATTTTGTCCTATTCAATTCTCATCATGAGTTAATAAAGAATGGCAAGCATATGCCTACTTCAAAAGGCTCACCACAAGTATGATTATTATCCCAAATCCATTGGTATACGATCATTCCAGCATTATGGATTCAAGTACTTTCCACAATATGTATGAACCTTGATAGATTAACATATGATCTTATCATATCTATAGATTAGTTTTCTATCAATTACTTCATATCAATTTTATTTTCAGCACTTAAGTTACCAAAAAAGTGGTTTAGTATGTGTTTGACATAATTGAAAGTAGCTTATAATTTAATTTTAAGCATATTAAAACTGGCTTATATTAAAAAAGTTATAAAATAACTTTAAGCATATTATATTTGGTAAATAACTTTTTACCAATTTGGAAGCTAATTTTTGAAAAATTACTTCAAATAATTTATAGGTTATAATTTTTTGACAATTTTTTTAAATATAATAATAGTTAAATATCACAGAAAGAAAAAGTAATAAAGGTAAGAGTCATTTGGTGTCGCACATCGTTCAATTGAGTAACATTTTTAGTTCTATATAGTTGCTTTGGCTTTTGACGTCTTCTAAGGCCTTCTTCTAGCCTTCCATTACGTGTCCGATCGATGTAAACTTATCGTCGCTTCACGTATAGATTTTATCGTAGTGAAGAATGTCACTGTCATGTATGGTGACGAAGACAATTAAGAGTGGAGAGGTGTAGCTTATTTTAGTGGAAATCCAGCATTTCGGGCACAAGACGGAGCACGCATCATGCATCGGTGATAATTGAACAAATTAATGACGTACTTCTGCAATAAGATAGATCATGGTCGTGGATAATAAGGTGGTTGTTACGAACATGAATATGCCAAACAAATTTTTTTTATGACTAACAGTACTTGCATCAAGAAAAAAGGAGCTGCTAGATTTAAGAATCAGCTTCTGATTCGATCATTCACAGAAAGGACTTAAGTTTGTGGATATCTTGATACTGCAAATCTTAAGAATTTCCCCGTTCTTTTAAATGTTTTTGATTAAAGAGCATGGATAATTATACATATTCCCGCCCGAGGGTGTTGACATTGTGAATTTTAGTGCAAACCTACTTGGCAGGCGAATTTAAGCAAGAATTTAGCATCAATAAGACAATAACAATGGTGTCAAACCTAACATGTTTCTTTAGTTGCTTATTCTCAGTCCAGCCATCTTTCTTTGTTTATTATTCCCCTTCGAGTTGTCTCCAAAATTTAAGGTACCACAATTATAAGCAAATAGAAGTAGTTGAATTCTCAAATATTCTTTTTTAAAGCTAATTCGGTATGCGCATGCAATAGTGTTTCTACAAATTTTAGTGGCTAAAGAATAAATTCACAAATATATGATCGATAAACAACGATACCTTGTACCCTATTAGATAGTGCTGCTATAGTCATGGTCTGAAACAAAATATCTCAAACACCTCAAACCCTACTATCAAATGCCCTAGATTGATGGTTGACGTTTATACCCATTACACCCCAACCCTATACTCAATAAAAGACTTAATTTTCTCCCTCCATAAATCTAGGGATCATAATTTTCACATAAATTTGAAGGTCTGTTAAGGATTCTCAGATTAAGTTCGGGTTCAGAGAGAGATTTTAGGGATCATATATATTATAATTTTTAATATAAAATATAAATTAAAAGTATATTGTAAAAAATAGGATTGGGGTTGGGGTCAGGTCCAGAGTATTGGGTTAGTATTCAAAGCCAGAATATGAATCAGGATGGGAAATATATTAGGAATCGGATTGGGTACGAGAATTCCTTGATAAGAAAAACTTAGGGATCGAGGTGGATTCGGGAACTATTTGGCTTATCAGGTTTGAGGACAGGGATGTGGTCCCCGTCTCCAACACACCATGTGGTTGTCCATACATAAATCTCCAATCTAGTACTTGCAATTTACTTTTATTTCTTATAATTGTGTTTGCAATATCAGATCCCCATCCCCCACCCGCCCTGTTCTTATCCGTACACAAATCTCCATTCTAATACTTGCAATTTATTTTTATATGTCTTATAATGTATTTGCAACAAAAATATTTGATCATATCTTCACACTTAGCTAGCTGCGTCTCATGTGTCATCACAATAGCTAGTCAAGAGACAAGGGTGGGTCATCCAATATAATGAGTATCAAAGTTTGTGATCGGCAATCATGGCATCAAGTAATTGTTCATGGTGATGTTAAATAACACAAATTATAGGATGTGAAAGGGCATTATAGAAGATATGTTCTATGTAAAAGAATTGACCAGCCTATTGAAAATATAAGAGTCATGATAGAGAGCATGTAAGAAAAGGAAGGGGGAATGGAAGAAGCCCGATAGAATAGCTTGTGGTTATACCTATCAATAGGTCAATGACACCACCATTCATCACATTGAGAAAAAAACCATGACATATGATGTGTAGTCAAATTTAGATTTGTTTTACAAACACCTATGGAAATAGGGTATGACTCATGAAAATTTTGTATAAGTTAAAATATGAAGATGGAGAACCCATTATAACACACCTTTATGAGTTCTAGAATATATTCATCCAATTGAAGAACATGAGAATCAAGTTTGGGGATGAAGTTCAAGCTCTGTTAACATTTAGCTTTTTACTGAATAGGTAGGAGACCTTATCTGTGTGTCTCAACAATTCTACCCAGGACAAATAGCTCACAATGGCCTCTGTGATAGCATCACACCTTGGAGAAGAGATAAGAAGATGAGGCATTATAGCCTTATCTAGGGTTGTAAATGAGTCAAGCTACTTGCGAGCAAGCTCAGGCTCAAACCATCAAAAGCTTGACTTACCTCATTTGTTTAGTTAAGTGAGTTGAGCCTAAACCTTAATTTTAGACTGATTTATTATACGAGTCAAACCAAACACATAAAGAAGTTTGGACTCAGCTTATATATCGTACTAAGCTACCAAGATTGGCTCATTCAAACAATAGAGTCACAAGCTTGGCTCGGCTCATTAGTGCGCTATCGTAGACACTTGAAATTAAACCCTAAACACGCAACCAAATAATAAGCATTGAGTAGGCATCAATTCCATGGAGGCTATAATTTAATTTGTGTACTTCTGTTATCAAATTAATTTTATAGGTATAAAATCATGAAAAAATAATTACTAATAACAAAAAGAAGAAAATAACAATTAACACAATAACTAGATAACATTGGTGAGATAATAGGCGTCAAAGTATATATTCAACATAGGGGTATCAACCGATCATCGAATAATATAGTTAGTATTTTTTAAGTTAACCAATAGAAGCTAGCACACTCCCATTTTCTGGCATCCCCATATATAAATAAATCAAGGTCTCCTTATGATTTATTATATAACCAATTAATAACCTAGGATAATTCTGGATATTTAATTAATGACAATATTAATGATTAGAAAACAACTAACTAGAAAATAATTACAGTAAGCTCAATTGAATAATGCAAAGAAGAAGAATTGCATTAAAAGAATGAAAATCATAAAATATTTAAATGAGACAAAGGAAAGAAAGAACTTAGGAGATTGTGGCAACATAAGCACCAAATGATCTTCAATCATTCAATTACAATGCAACAAATTAACTAGATCTAATGCAAGAGCCCTAATGGATTGAAAATAAAGAAAAAGAAGATAAAGGTCTGATGGTAATGCTCTCGATGCCCTATTCATCCCAGGATATGTCATATATATAGGTAGAAGTCCATACAAAACATATCCAAAATTTGCCAAAAATATAGTATGTATTAGTAAATAGAGATTCACCACATTCTTGCCCTATAAATATTCACATGAGATGAATTAATGAAGCATGAGCCAGAAAAGCCAAGAAATATGGTCTGCATTTCATAAATATTAGGGGGTCATATTTCTTGCTCATAAATAATGGACACCCATATGTCTTGCTTATTCATTTCCTTGTCTTAATATTTCTACACATGACTTCTCTTTTAGCCTCTTTTATGGTAGTATATCCGAATCTCCATGCTACAAAATTTGTTCCTCATATTATGATCCTTTTCCTTATTTATCTACCCAAATTGTCTTAATTTCATCTTTCTAGGCCAATGGAGAAAACTTAAGGAAATGAGAAAAATTATAATAACAAATATAGAAATTTTGGTCAAAATACGTCAAATAATTTCATAAAATATGCACCTATCAAATACCTCTATGTGTCATCTGTTACTTTCCCTAAAGAAACACAACCACAAAAAGTACAAGAAGTCCCAATTATCAAGCAACATATGATCCCCTTTCCAACAAACAAAAAGAGAGAAACGATATTTGACACACCAAATGCACACGTTTCATTAGGGGTTAGAATAGTGAAAAGTAAGCATGTAAATAATCACTTTAAAACTCATTTTAGGTCACATATATCACAAAGCCAAGTCTCCCATTCCAATTTTTAAGTCATGAACATGAACAAATATGAATAATTAGGCCAATAGATTCCCACTAGGCATGTGGGAGCACTCTACTCTCATGTGTCTCAAGTTTGTGTTTATTCTAAAAAATTATATCAATGATCATGAGGGCCATAGGATTTTCACTCTTCTCTATTCTATACTGCTTATAAATCAAAGCATGAAAAAAATCAAGAGGTCTTTTATATAGTTGCAACATGGGCAGGGTTAAAGGTATGGTAAATTATAAGATTGTGGTGCAATGTCTATCACTTGTAAAGCACACAATTCCCACTCTTTATTATTTTCAACTTCACCTTTTCTTCAATAAATTTTTTACCTCCAATCATCACCTTTTGTACTACCTAGTAGCTACCAGAATGCTAGAACTTTTTTCCCTTTTTTCTTTTTCTTTAACTTGAGTCATGCTTCACCGGGTAAGTGCGTTTTATGCTCCATCCTACCTAGCATAAGTACTTAGTGTCTACACAATCTACCCCTTTTTGTCCACATCGGTACCTAAAGTATTTTTATTTTTATTTTTTCATCATATATATTTTTTGAAATAATACAAATCACTACTTACCAAACAATACTAACACAACCTCATGTTTAGAGTTTCAACCACATCAATAGCTTATTACTAATTTCTACTCCACTAGCCATTGAATAAAAGACATGATAGGATATAGATAATTACCTATGTATGTTGGTTAAACATCAAGAAAAAAAAGGTTTAAAAGCTCAACAGGGTTATGTAAAGAAAAAGTTAGGAAGGCTATTTAGCTAAGTTGTTAAGAAGAATAGAATTGTGCATCTGTCATCTTAATGTATGCAATATTTTCATAATACCTTGAAGAAAATAATGACAAGTTCTAGCTTCACACACCATTAGAAAATAGCACACAAGAATGAAAACTATACTGGATAAAAATTATATCCATCATTAAGGCTAAAAAGCTCACCAATTTGTCTTTCTGTTAGGCTTATTTATTTATGATTACTATCAAATTTTTATGTTCAAGTTCTTCGATAGTGAGATGCAACCAAAAATTTTAAAAAAAATACTTTTTTTTATACAAAAGCATGTTTTTTTATTAAAAAAAATATTAGCCTCAACTACTCATGCATATGAATGCTATTAATTTTAACTCCATTTTTTTCATATAAAAATAAAATAATGCCACTCAAAAAGAACATAAAAAATGCATGGCACACTCAAAAAAAGACAATAAAGTAATAAAATAAAATAATATGATAAAAAAGAAAAAAAATAAATGGACAAAGACATTACCTTCCCCGTGCTTAGAATAAGCATGTCCATAATGAATGGACCATAGAAATACAAAGTAGGGGGAAGAAAAGAAAATTTCTCATAAGGAATGAGAATGAGGGGACCACAAGAGTCAAAATCAAGATCATACTTCAAAATCCTCCACTCAATCTTCTTCATAATTATAATACCCTGAATTTCTATCTAATTCTAATCCTAATTAATTTATATTTTAACCAAATCCTAATATTGGATAATTGATAATTTTATTTTATCAAAATTCCTTGATCCTAATTATAATTCTCTATAATGTATATTTTAACCTATCCCTAACCATTGATATTTGATAAATTATTTTTGGCCTAATCCCCTAATCTAAAATTTAAGCCTAACTTTAATCCTAACCCAAATTTTTTTATTGTTTTCCCATTTTCTTTTCTTTTTCTCTCCATCCTAATTGACTTCTTTATCCACTTCCTCTTTTAGCCATACAAACCTCTCCTTGTGTGACTCTCTTCCCTTTTCTTCTTTCCCTTCCCAGCCATGTAATCTCTCCTCCACTTGCGCTAAACCAATTAACCACCATATTCTAGATCTGCACCACCAACCCATCTCTTTATCCTTGATCTGTCACGAAAAACCAACCCATACCAAATCCCCTAATCTTCAAACATCTGCCCAATTAAAAACTTCGCACGCCTCACCCTTATCTCTCAATAAATACCGCATCCTATCTTACTTCGTCTTATTTACTAACCACATACATTATATCCCTTCCCTTCCCTTGTTTCCATTTCCATGTCAACAAGCACCAACAACTAAAGCCTTTCCCTTTCTTCCCTTCCTCCTTCTCTCCATTGCTACAAGCACCATACCAACCCATCTATGCCACCTTCCACCATTTTTTCCATTTTACCTTTGGCCCTCCTTGTTATTCCTCCATCCCTAACACCAACTTCCACCTCCATTACTCCCTCCTTAGCTACGGATTCCACCACCGTTGCACCTCCCTCACCTTCAAAAACCATTACTATTTCTCACCCCTTCCTTCGGCCCCCATCATTATTCCTTAACGTTTACCTTAGGCCATTTACTCCATTCTAAGCCCCTATTAATGGAATATAGTGTAATTTTTCCCTCCTTTGATGTGACATTAGTTATTTTCCCCCCTTGTTTGCATAAGCTTCAACCATAGCAACTTCAAGCCTTACAATTTAAATTTTTTCTCATTTCTTCACTCTCATTCACGTTAACCTCTTTTTTTTTGTTATATCCTTAAGCTATATTTATTTTTTATCATTATTTCTTAGGTTATTTTCTTATGGTATTGGAGGAGGTGGGATAGGTTTATACATACTTAGAGATCGGTGCCTTTTTGGGTAAGGATACATGTCGTAACTAGTTTTTTGTGAGTGCAATATGTATTTTTGTATGATATTATGTTTAATATTATTATGATGGTAATTTTATGATTGATAATGTTATGGTATGATGGTGTGGTATCAAATCTATGAAAAATGAGAATATGTGAAGAACATGGTCTTAAATATTATTATTGTGATAAATCTCGCTTTGTGGCCCTAAGTATAGCCATGTGACCTATAGTATTTTAATATGGTTTGTATATGTATGGAATGATATTATATAATCTTTTTAAGTAGGATCATGAGGATATATTGAATGTTGGGAACCATTCATATCAGGAGTCATCGGTTTTTGTGAAAATTAATGTTTTAACTAGTTTAGGGGTATATTGGTTAGTATAGGTTAGAAATGAAATCCTTGGTATTTTAATGTGTTTAATGTTTAAAATATAATAAATAAATTATGTGGAATATTTTTAGTGTTTATGAATGATTTAAGGCTAATAAATGGGAAAATGATCAAACTAGAATTAATAACCCTAGGGGCAGTTTCATTATCATATTTGTGAAATGTTAAGTTTAGACCTTCATTTTTGGATATGTTGTTATAATTTACATTTTATGAATGTATGTTAAATTTTATGGTTATACGATTCTTATGAAAGAAGTTATGCTTCAATTGTGAAATTAAGGTTTTGTAAGGATTGTGAATAGTAACCCTGAAGGTAGGTTATTGTTGCATATGTAAGACATTAAATTTATATATTTATTTTTAGATATATTTTCAATAATAATAATTTAATTATGGTTAATTCAAACAAGTACAAAGGAAGTAGTTAGGTAGAACTTGTGAAATTAGGGGTTGTAAGAGAATTATGACATTTTTTGTTAGAGAAGTGTATCAATATTCATATGGTTGTGCTTTATGTATTTCAAATTATTATGGCAAAGCATATTATGTACTTTTCATGTCTACATATGCATATGTATGAGGAACTTGATAAATATCACCTTGAATAAGATATTAATTACTTAAGAGAAAGATTACGTGAGCTAGGGTCGAGGTGTTGTATGTCCATTCCATCCAACAATAATAGCGGCTCAGGTGTGATTTTTCCTGAGAGGTATTCCATACCATTTCATTAATATAAGAATATTCAGGTTATCGAGCTCAACATAAACCATAATATGATCTTGAGATAATCAATACGAATAAGATATCAATTGCTCAAAGTGAAAGATTAATTGAGTCAAGACTGAGGTATTTTGTCTATTCCATTGGAAGATAATAGTGTCTCAGAAGAATTTTGAATAGATATTTTCTTTAGATCATTCTGCTTATTTAAGAATAGTGTTCATAAGCATATTACCTTAAGAGGTGTTGAGCCTATTCTACCGGACGATTATAATAACTCAAGTGTACTTTTTTCAAAGAGCTGCTTCGGATTGTTCCACTAATTTAATAATAGCAGGGTCACTAAACTCAACTTAAATATGAAAATATATTATACTTTTAAAAAATTATGGACTTTGGGAATTGGTATTACCTTACGCTATGCTTGTTGTGATCACTTATGCTTCCATGTGATTTATATTTTTTTATATAACTTAGTTATAGTTATGTTGTTACCTTACTCGATACATGACACAATGATCATCCTTTGCATGGGTGCTACTCATTCCCATGAGAAAAGGGCCAAATTGAAATTGTATAGGTCATTGAGGACCCACTAGATGATTATGTTGTTTATGACTCCTTGACTGGGGAGGAGTGATCATATTTATGGTTTCAGGATAGAAGAGTTATGTTATACAAATCCTTGTTTTGACCCAAATACCATTTGGAACTCTTTGTTTGGGGTGTTCCTTTATGTATTTGAATATTTTATTCAAATTTAGTCTCTAAAACTCTTATCTATGTTTTTTAAAGTTTCCTCATTTTATATTTATTATGTTTTATGTTCTAAATTATTATGCCTTGTAATTAACGTGATAATGGTATATGAGCCATAATTATGTCCATTATGGCAATAACACCTGTTTGTGTTTGTTTAACACTTCCGTTTAAATAAAATTTTATAGTCCTAAGTTTTGGAGTGTTACAATTGCATGCTTTGAGTCAATGCTTATTGATTTTCCATGCTTAACATGTTTTAACAATTTTGACACAATTATACAATGATGTAGTGTAGTTTTATACTCTTCTATGCCTCTAATAAGATTCTATTTCTATAAATATGTAAGGTCACTAGCAATGATGACGGAAAAAGTTTGATTATCCCATAAGAGGACATATTTTAGATGATTGGGTAAGGTTTTTAACTATACTTTTGGATCTTTATCTATAGAAGGCAATGATTTGTCTATCACGGTTGGTAAGTCCATATATATCCTTATGTCAATCAAGTGAGCTCCTAAAGCAGAACCACATTCCTCTATTTCCTTATCTAGTTTAAAATTTTATTTTACCTCCATGTAAGATTATATTTCTATAGGCATTATAAAAACAAGTTCTAATGAATCATCAATTTTAATTTAAAACTTATTAAAACATAGTGACAATTATATCAACCATAGAAATAAATTCATAATAAGTAAGATATCTCATAGATTCATAAATATTAAAATGAATTGTTTTCCCATAAAATTCTATAGTAAGAACCCGATCATACACATCAATTTTAGTTATAGAGGTTTTCAGAAATGGTCCTCCTAACAAAATAGGAGAAGAGTTAGTGGATCCATACATATCTAACATAGAGAAATCAATAGAAATAGCAAGCTCATTTACCTGCACTAATACATCTTCAATAACCCATTTAGGATATGTGTGAAACATATCAACTAGCTAGCTTATAACATGAGTTTCTTTTAAAGGACTTAGACTCAGAGCATTAAATATAGATAAAGGCATGACCTTTGTAGAAGCTCCTAAATCTAGCATGCATTTCTCATATCTCATATTTCCAAATTTACAACAAATGGTAAAAATACTGAGGTCCTTAGTCTTCTTTGTAACACAACAAATGCATTCTCTACTATACTAATTTTTTCAACCCTTTTCAATTTTCTCTTATAAGTGCATAAATATTCTAAAAGCTTTGCATATCTTAGCACTTGCTCAATAGCCTCAACCAAAGGGATATTTACCTCCACTTTCTTGAAGATATGAATCTTCAAAGGGAAATAGAGAACTCAAATGTTTAGAAGGAAGGTGGCTCAATGGTTTGAAGATTAGGAAGAGGTATGAGAATCTTCAAGTAAGATTCAACCAAGAATTAAATGAGATTGTAAATCTATAAACAAGATTCAATGAAAATTAAATAAGAATGCATATTTGAATGTTTCTCCAAGAACACATTTAAAGACTCTATCTAAGATTAATCTACGTAGTCTTAGGAAGAAATTCACTCAAAAGAGAGAAAGATAACCAAGTCTTAACCTTGTGATTTTTTTCCAATAATTTCGGATCTTTATTCTCATGCGTTGAGTCAATCCTTACATAGATAGTTAAAAGTTTTCTAAGTACCACACTAAGATAGACACAATAATGCACACATGACTAGCTAGCACACTAACCTCTAATATCCACATATGACCAACCTATACAATACATGAATCGAACTACAAATTATTACAAATAAATGTAGCTAATTATTATATAGAAACAACTAACAAAAAGCCCTAATTTACATAAGAATGATAGGTAGGTCTTCTTTGACTTGAAAGCTTGACTTCCATGCATAATAGCTCCTTTGACTTGTAATAACTTGTAATATAAGAAGCAATCTTAAGTATGTTGACTTCTTTAATCTTCTCACTGCAAATATGCTACGTACCTACAAGAATCACTTAAAATATACTTAGTATTGTTAGTTAAAGTTATATCATTAAAGACACATATTGTAATAGGCTCCATTATTAAGAATACAAAATCCTTATTTGCATGAGAATCCTTAGATGCATCATTTGAATCCATAGATGCTTCTAAATCATCTATTTTCCTTGATCTTACTTCTTACTCTTAGCTAACCTTCTAGGAAAAGAAGCAAAATGTTTATATAGATTAGGAGAATTCACTTCTATTACCTTAGGATGTTTTTCTTTGATCTCTTATTCTAAATTTGCTTATTATTCTTCTTCTTGCTTTATCTCTTATTCATTATGCATTTTCTTAGGACCATCCAATTGTTTACCACTTCTCATCATGATGGCACTCACATTCTCCTTAGATTCTTTTCAGTTTGGCAACACAACTTTGGTGAACTATGCACATACAATTTACCTATAGAATATAGTAAGTGCCTCACCTAAATTTTAAGTTATTTAGCCCATTTATTATTTCTTGTTGAAATTAAAGAGTGTTAGTGGATAATGCTCTAAATATATCCTCTAATGAAATACCTCCAGGTTAGTGTCATAGTGGTAGTTGAGGAGGTTGAGTAAATAGAGGTCTTGACTAATTTTGAGGAATATGATATAATCATAGGGATTGGTTATAGCCTTGTTAGTTTTGATACATGGGTGGTCTAAAGTTTAAATTGTTTTCTAGTTGGCTATTCCCATATCTTAGGTTTGAGTGATCCCTCTATATTATGTTATAAGTTGGAGCATAGGGATCATAGTTTGGGTTTCTTTAAGGTATTGCATTAACTTGTTTCTCATCTTAAAAAGTTAAGCATTCATTGGTAGCATGGTTCTCATATGAAAAAGTTTCACATAATTGAGCCGGCACTCCCATTTCACTACTTTTTCAACTAAAGAAGACAAATTATTCAATTTTTCATTAAGTTCTACTATACTTGTATCTTTTACGTGGTGAGATGAAGATGTAGCATTCTTAGTACCACAATGTTGGGAGTTAGTTTCCATATTAGAAATTACATTTTTAGCCTCAACTAGTGTCTTGTCTACTAATGCTCCATCACTAGCGGCATTGTCATATTATGATCCATGGGCATTAGTCCTTTGTAGAAATATTGTATTAACAATTAATCACTAATTTGGTAGTTAGGGAAACTACAACACAACTTCTTAAATCTTTCTCAATACTCTTCTAAGGACTCATCCTCACCTTACCTAATACCACATTTTTCTTTCCTAACATTTGTGGCTTTAGACAATGGAAATTAATTTTCTAGAAATAATTTTTGCATACCATCCCAAGTATTAAAAAATATAATAGGAAAATCATATAACCACTCTCTAGAAGCATTAGTTAAAGAAAAAGGAAAATCTTTTGATTTAAGTTGATCTATGTTTATCCTTGTTGGTTTTATGTCAAAAAAAAGCTATGTGAAATTCGTTGAGAAATTTATTAGGATAAGTAATGCAGCTTGATCTAAAAGAGATAGTGTCTTGATAACCTACAAAAATAGGAAGCATATGTATCTGTCTAGGTCTAACCTCACACTCATCCTACTCGTTAGGATAATTAATGTAAAGAAGATCAGGAGTTACAAGCTCCTTTAAAGTTTGATTTGCCATTGATTCTTCAAATATGTTCTCTAGATTTCTATTTATTTCCTTTTCAAAAGATGAATAGCTATCCCTCAAAGGTAACAGAATGGTATGAACATACTCCAATTGTCTTCAAGTTTTGTTTGCCATGGGAGAAATCAAAGTGGGATCTATGGGTTGTATTACCAAATTTCTATTTTTTATTATAAATGCTCTCAAGCACGAATTCTTATCAGGCATAAATAATAAGAGAAAAATGACTCACCATTAGAACAAGAGCTAAAAAAAATTAGAACAAAAATAAGAATTAAAATTTTTAATCCCTAGCAATGACTTAAAAATTTATTGTGATATCGTAGACATTCATAATTAAACCCTAAACACACAAATAAGTAGTAAGCAGTAAGCAAGGGTCGATCCTATGGAGGCTATAATTAAATTCATAGTTTTATATTATGAAATTAATTTCCTGGATGTCAACTTATAAAAAACTAATTACTAATAATGAAATTAGAAAATAACAATGATGAGATAACAGTGGTTGTAGTATATATTCATCATAAGGATATTAACCAATCATTGAATAATATAGCTGTGTAGTATTTTTTTTTATGTTAACTTATAAAAGCTCGCATATGTCTACTTCCTAGCATCTTCTTATGCAAATAAACCATTGTTTGATCATGATTTATTATCTAACCAATTACTAACCTAGGAAAATATCTCTAGATTCAATTAGTGGTAGCATTAATGATTAGGGAACAACTAAATAGGACCATAATTATGGTAAAATCAAATTATATAGTCCTAAAGATTAATAAAATAGATTAAATTAATATATTTCCATATAAATTAACCAACCTATTTGCTACTTGAGGATATATATGTTAACAATCATATATTAACTATATTATCCTATCATCTGATTGGTACTCAAACTAACTAGGTAGCTAATCTACATAATAAAGTCATAATCTTATATCAGTGGTCATTAAAATTAGTTTATTATTCTAAAAAAAATTATGCATAACACTAAAAATCCAATTCACATCTCTCGATTAATTATCCCATAACCTTAAACTATCCTCCTACCCCATTTTAATGTAGCCTAGCATATTAATAAAATAAGAAAACACAAGACCTAAAATCTTGAGATTCATAACTCTAATTAAAATAGATAAGAAAAATAATAATAGTTAAATTAAACTACACAAAATCACAAAACTCAATTAAATAACAAAGAAGAAGAATTGAATTAAACAAATTAAAAGTATGAAATAATTAAATAAAAAAAGGAAGGAAAGAATTTAGGAGATTGCACCAACATAGGCACCAAATGATCTTCAGTCCTTCGATTATAATGTAATGAACTAAATAAATCTAACACAAAAGCCCTAATGGCTTGAAAATGAAGAAAGAAGGTAAAAAATATAGTTGTGATGCTCTATTTAGCCTAATATATGTCGTATATATAAGCAAAAGGCCATACAAAACATATCTAAAATTTGCTAAAGATATGGTATGTATTAGTAAATATAGGGTCCTTATATTTTTATCCTATAGATATGCACATGAGATGCGTTAATAAAGCAAGTGGGAGGAAAGCCAAGAAATATGATATGTATTTTATAAATACAGGGCCCTCATATTTCTTACTCATAAATACTAGGCACTCATATTTCCTGCTCCTTTATTTCCTTATCTTAATATTTCTACACATGACTTCTCTTTTAGGATCTTTCATGATGGTACAACCAAATTTTCATGACTCTAAGCTCTGATTCTCATACCGTGCTCCTTTTTTATGTATTTGCCTAAATTGCCTTGATTTCTTCTTTTCCTATAAAACTAGGCCAATAAAGAAAACTCAAAGAAAATGGTAAAATTGTCATAAAAAATAAAGAAATTTGGGTCAAGATACATCAAATAATTCCTTAAAATATGCACCTATCACTTATATTATTAAAATCTTGACTTGACTCATTCATTTAGTTAAATGATTCATGCATGAGTTTTCGTTCTAGGATCATTTATAAAACAAGTTGACATGAGCCTAATGGTGTTTGGCTCGACTCAACTCATTTACAATCGTAGCTTTTTCATCAAAGTCTGAGGTAATGGTGGCAAGCTGATGGAGATCCAAGTGCATGAAGTAGAGTAGGAGGAGGTCTAAGACTAAATAGAAGAACTCAAAGAAGGATAAATTATAACACCCCAAAAATTACAGTTGAAATTTTTTATTTATTGCTAAAATTACACACCACAAGGCCAAAAGAAAAACACAAATATAATACCATAATAGAAATAAATTAAAATGTGAAAGGGTTAAACAATGATATATGAAAATTACTAGAACATGAGAAAGTCAAGTGTCAATACAGAAGAGAAATGGAAATACATAATAAGGTCCCACTACTAGGGAAAAGCATCAAGTACTAGAGAGAAATAGTTTGAGATACACTCTCTGTGGCCCCAACCCAGAATACCATGGCATCACTCTACCCTAACTAGGTTATCATACGCAGCAAAATCCTCTAAAGCCTGATCACCTACCTACATAGACTCAGGAGGGTCCACTACCTATGGGAATGAGCAGCACTCATAATAGGGGTGATTAGTACACTACATATTGAGTAAGGTAACAATATAGTTAAATTAAAACATAGTAATACAGGATACAAATATAATGCACACAGCAAATTATATTAGATTATTTACCTCTATCGGAGTTTAAAGTCATTAGTATAGTATTTACACATCTCTCAAATTATATCCATGTGGGTTCAAGGACCCCCACTATTATGACCGGTGGACTAGTAACTATATCATCTAAGGCAGAACGCACCTGACCACTATTATGACCAATAGATTGGTAAACCTAATACCATCTGAGGCATAACACATCTAACTACTATTATAATCGGTGTATCGGTAAATATACTACACACGATCCCTACCCACGTGGTGTTCCACTATAAGTGATTAGTGTCTTTTCCATAAATTAATATCATCTGAGGGTTTCATTTATTGAGCTTGGAACCCCCTCTATTATAACTGATGGACTAGCACTAGAAACTCCAGGACAGAATGCACCTGACCACTCTTATAACCGATGGACTGAAAATATACTACAATTTAGGGAAAAAAGCACCTAACTACTATTATAACCGATGGGCCGATAAATATCCTACATCCGGGCCTAGCTCAATAATATCACACACCCATCCCTGCACAACCCATGTAAGAATCCTGACCTATTACCACCCCAACCAAGCCTAACCTCATTGAAAACCCTAATCCCTCAACTCGAGATTATCCTTGGAACCTCCAACAATACCCATAAACCTAAGTGTGTCCTTAGAAACCTCATACTCATGGGTCATGGCTCTCTCTCCTCTTTCCCACATTTATGTTCACAATCACCCACTAGGATTTCCCCGTTGAAACCCTAATTTAGCCTACGTGGCCCTAGCCTCTCCTCCTCTTCTTACTTAGCCCTAAGCTTCCACAATTCAAGTGCATGTCACCATACTCATCCTTACTCTAAACTCTTGCATCCCAACTCCCTCAACTACTACATGTGACAATGACCTCCCAAATGGACACCCCCAAAAACTCTAATATCCCCTTTATTTTTGTACCCCCTTTCTTACACAAGCTTACCCTCCATTTGAATTGACCCACATCCTCCATGTGGTATATCCCTCATCATAACCCCAGTGTACAACTAAAATCCCTCAACTTCTCCCCACGATACACCCTATCCTTAGACCCCCAAAACCCTAACTTATGCCCCCATGCACTTTTCCATCTTCCCAAATACCAAAACTCCTCTAAGTCCACCAACTACCCAAAACACACTCTCCTCCCCATGGCCAACCTCCAAACAAGGTCTCACCAAGATGATATTACCCCCATGTAAATTTCACACTCCCTATGCAAAGTTTTTACCCTAATCCCTCTTATCATCACTACCCCTTTTTATTTATCTATATTATTCTAAGAAATAGTTAGAACACTCCCCACATAATATTTTACTAACTCTACTCCTCATCATTTTATTTCATTTGCCTTGGCCACCCAAGCCCCACCTAATACACCTTGGACTAAATATATTATTTTTCAACAACACACAAGACTTACATCAACCCATGATAAGGCCTAGCAAACACATACAAAAAAAACAATGAGAGTCACACACATCATTACCTTAGGTCCTTACAATCCAAGCTACACAACACACTTATATCACATATACTTATATACACATTTCATATAAGTACACTTCTTCCATAACCAAGACACATAAGCATACCCTAACATAATAATATCCTTACCTAGTTGGCTCCAATATTGAAGCAAAGATATCCTATGCCTCCTCATATGGGATTGCTGATTTGATACCTAAAATGAGAACACCCGCTTTGCTATTTTACTCCTTTTCTACCATTTTCCTTTTTTATTTATTTTCTTAACCATAATAATAATGATGATGATAATGATAATAATAGTAAATAATAAGATAAAATTCTCAAAATAGTAAGGAGGGGAAGATTTGACCATAATAGATCAGGGAAGGTGAGTGGAGGTGGTGGCGGCGCCACGGCGACAGCATCAATAATGCAAGGAAGGGGCTTTTGGGGTTGGAAGAAAGAGTGGGATATGGTTTCTTGGGGTGGTGGAGGTTATACCACAGGTGGCTAGTGGTGGAGGTGGTGATCTCGCAGTGGCAACAGAGCTTACGGTGGCCCCCAAGATGAAAGAAGGAAGAGGGGAAAAAAAGGGAGGGGAAGAAGGGATGATGGAGGAGGTATTGTGGTGGCTGCGTGTGGCAGCACTAGTGGTGTGCGATGGTGCAAAAGGGTAGCTTGAGCTACCCACTTTGCACGTCTAGGGAGAGGAAAGGAAGGGAAGGGGAGAGGCTCAATATGCGCAGGGAGGCACAGGGAAGAAAATGGGAGAGAGCTAGGGTGGCGACATGACCTGGTGGCAGCAGCAGTGTCATCTGAAATTGCAATGGGAGAAAGGAGAGACAAGGTAGGTCAGGCAGATAGAAAGAAGAAATGAGGGTGTGGGAGGGGATTTTACGGGTAGTAGGAGGTAGGGTGAAGACAAAGGAAGTAAAAGGACAAAGAGGAGAGGGGCAAGTGGTTGTCAGGCAGCTGTAATAAGGTGGTACGTGCCTGAACAAGGGGAATTTTGTAGGTGGCAGGGTGTAGGGTAGGGGGAGAGGGCATGTAGGGGGCATGCCATTTGCACACCCTGAATGGTCGAAAGTGGAAAGGGAGAGGGGAGCAAATGGGGAGCTACAAAAAAAATGGCAGCGAGGTGCAGGGTCTATGTAGGCATGATGTTAGGGGTGAGGGTAGAAAGGGAAGAGAGGGAGAGAAAGAGAAAAATAGGGGACGCGCGTGAGTTTGGGATACTGTTTGGGGAAACAGAAAAAAAAAAAGAGAGTTAGGCCACTCGGGGGAAGGAAGAGAAGGAAAAGAGGGGGAGGGTAGATGGGCCTGTGCCTACTGGGTCACATGCCAGTTGGCCGGGAAAGGAAAAAGAAAGAAGAAAAAAGAGGAAAGGGAAAAAAAAGGAAAAGGAAAAGGAAAATAGGGATAGTAGGGTGTTTTGGATTTTTGTGGATTTATAGGCAATAAATAATAATAATAATAATAATAATAATAATAATAATAATTTTCATTAATTTATAAATTACCATAATTTATCTATAATTTATTTTAGGTTAGTTAATTAAAATAACTTCTAAATAATGATTTTTTGTGTTATTTTTATTGTCATAATTATTATTATTTTTTATTGTAAAGGTTATATATATTTTAGATTTATTCAATAACTCATTATTTTATTCTTTATTTCTAAAAAATTTTGGGGTATTATATAAATATTGCTTCTATTGTGGGAAGCTCGGCTACTAAAAGAAGGATTTTTGGGAATAGAAAAGATAATATAGATGAGTATATGATAGTCATGGTTGGCAATGACTTGGTTTATAATATCCCGAATTTTAGCAAAATATGATCCTGAGTAATTAATATCTAACCAAATAAACCTCGAGAATTTTATATTTCTATCATGCCATAACTCTATGATCCTAAATCTTAGCCTAACCCTAAACTTTATTTCAAGTTATTAATATTTTTTCAACCTAAACCTAAACTCAGTTTGTCGATAATTAATCTATCCCATTATCTTAAAGTAAATCTAAATCTAAAACTAAAACCCCATCTATCTTTTCTTCTTTCCCTTTATCTTTTCCCTACCTATCGATCAAAACTTTTTCTTGTCCCTACGTTCTTTGTTCTTGCATGTAAATTTCTTCTTTCTAGAACATACCTCTGCTAAGCCATGTCCAATCCCGTGTCAACTTCCAATCTTCCCATCCCATAAGTGTGTTTATTTGTCACAACCTTATCAATTGTATGCTTCCTCTATGTTGTTCTCACCCTCTCCCCCTCATGAATATATATATACACAACATATTAAATGCGACGAACCTCCCTCCTTTTCCCTCCATTTTTCTATTGAAACACCACCATCAATGCAACACTATATTCCTTCTTCTTCTTCTCTTTGTCGTCACCAAAATAAACCCTAAAAAACCAATATCAAAAGCCCCCACCAAAACACCTTCACCATTTATGACAGCCTACATTGAGACACCACCCTCACTCCCGATGAACTTCACTGAAACTCCCCTAAAACCACCGGCCAAACTAGCCACACCTCACCCCCTCCTTTAAATAATTATCCCCAAAACTTCCGCATTTCCTTTTTCCCTTGGTTACATAAACAATAACCTCATCCCACACCCACCTTCCAGCCAAAAGAACCACACCACACCGCCATCCTCTAGCAACCTCCTTTATCCCTCCACTTTCTCTCTTCCCCCCAACCAAAACTAATCCCTACCTATAGCAAACCCATCCATTCCCTACCTCCTCCATTCGGCAAAACCCACCCCAACACACCCCCTCTATTCGGCTTTGACCGCCACAACTCACTTTTCCCTTTTGGCCATTTCCATCAATTCTACCTCCCTTACATTGGCCTCTCTTATCATTGCACCACCCCTATCAATGATAGGTTGTGCCATGACTAGCCTCCTTTGGCAAATCGCAACCAAACTCCTTCTTGTTACATGAGTTTAAGCCGAGACTTACTTTAAGCCTTGGTTTAATTTTTACCATTTTATTTCAATCTCATTTACCTTATATTTTCTTAAATATATCATTATGTGCTAACTAAGTTTTGCCAGAGGAGGCAGGATAGGAAAAGCGTGCTTAGAGACCGAAGCCTTTTTTGTAAGAATACTTGTGGTAGTCTAGGATTTTTGTTGCTAAATGTTATGCATGATTTTTTATAATGCCATGTTATTGCTATTATGTGATTACTTGTATGATTGGTCATGTTATAATATGAGATTTCATATTATGTGATTATGCGACATCATTATTCTATGTGGAAAACCTTGGTGGGATATATGGTTCTAATATGAGTTAGTAAAGTACGATAAGTGGGTAAAGGGTTATAATAAGATATAAGGTTATAATGGAGGATTTGGAAATAATGTTTCTAAAACATATAAGATCGGCATAAAATAAGGGTTTTTGTTATTAGTAAGGATATTTTGCTTAATAAGGATTTAATATGGGAATCTTGGTATTTTAATGTGTTATATCATCTAAAATACTCTAAGGAGTTTATAAGAAGTGCTTAGAGTAGTCGTGAATGGACTAATTTTAATTAAGTATGAAAATAGCTTGACGTGGGAATAGTAATCCTAAAATGAAAAGGTTATTATCACATGCATGAAACAGTAGAGTTAGACCATAAAATTTAGATATGTTATTAATATTGGTGTTATGGGAATGTATATTTAATCCATTTAGGCCCTACAAGAAAATTTATGATGTATTTGTGAAATTATGCTTTATAAGCCCCAAAAATAATGACTCTCGAGATAAGGTTATTATCGCATGTGCAAGACCTTATAGTTAGGCCTTGAAATTCGAGTATATTGATAATAATAATAATAATAATAATAATAATAATAATAATAATAATAATAATAATAATAATAGAGTTATAGTTACTAAGTTTGGGGGATAAAATAGTAATAAAAGAGGAGTTATAACTAAAATGTGAAATTAAGGTTTCTAAGGAATATAAGAGTCTTAACCCTAAAGAACAGCATTAGGATCTTTGTAATGTGCTTTACCTACTTTAAATATGTTGTGTACTTTCCAAACTAATCATGGATAATACATTAATCATTTAAAGTAAAAGATCACATAAGTCAAGCTGAGGTGTTTTATGGGTCCATTCTACCAGACTATAATAGTAGCTCAAGAACGTTTACCTTGAGAGGTGAATAAGTATGTTCCAACGGATTAAGAATAATAGAGCCCTAAAATCAAATTAAAAGGTAATACGATTTGATATAAGTAACCTAATTAATAAGATATTAATGACTTAAAGTAGAAGAGTATGTGAGTCTGGACAAAGATGTTGGGTTTGTTCCATCAAATGATAATAGTGGCTTAAGTGTATTTTCCCTAAGAGATGTTTTAGATCATTCCACCATTTTAGAAATAATAGGATCCTAAAATCAATGTAAATAAAAGAATAAAATTTGTTCCACCTGATAAAGAGGCTTGCATCAGTACCTACCTCTTGATATGTTATCTCTTTTACATGTGTACATGTTATTTGTTGTGAATGTTTGTATTTAATTGTATCCCTTGCTTAATAGTATTGTCACCTTGATCAATACGTAGTGTGCTAACCATATTTTTCTTGGGTGTTGATCATTCCCACGAGAAGCCAACCTTGATGCTTTTGTGCATGTCATTAAGGACCTAGTAGATGATTTTGCTGCCTATGATGCATTATATGGGATAGAGTGATTTTCTGTACTAGGGTTTTCAGCGAAGAGTCATGTTATCCGAATGATAATTTTATCTGGATACCTTTTTTAACTCTTAAATCTATGTTATCCCTTTTGTCTTTATTTTATTATTATACCCGAAGTTAATCTCCAAACTCATATTTATATCAATAAATTTACTCTTGTTTTATATTCATCTTCGTTCACATTTTAATGTTTTTTGCCTTGTGATTTATGTAAGGTTATTCCGGTAAGATAAACTTACATCAATTATAGTGATAATACCAGGTATTTTGGTTATAAGCTTCTATTGTAGAATAAAATTTTCCACAAGTTAAATTTGGGGTGTTACATGGTTTTTCTCTTGGAGCATTTGAATGCTAGCTAAATACCTAATGTACATATTCCTTCTAGGTAGTGGACACTGGTGCATCCTATGACATCATTGCACTCAAGGAGTGCGTCTCTTTTTACATATTTGTAAACTTTTGTGACATGTATATAGGTAATGATGGTGTCTCAATTAGATATTAGAATGTGTTGTACTTTACAGTTCAAGGAAGTAAGACACATTCCATGCTAGAGAATGAAACTAATCTTAGATGGAAAACTCGATAATGGAGGCTACATGATTTAGTTAGGAAGAGGCTCATGGAATTTGACAAAGGGATCAATGATAGTGGTTAGGGGGAGTAATTGTTTCTTTCTACATCGTACTTAATAAAAGTTGCATTGGACAACTAAGATGAACGTGATGGGAGATTCATATGATGTATGGAATCATAGACTCAACCATATGAATAAGAATAGGATAAAACTGCTCAACAAATGAGGCACACTACTTGAGGTTTGAGGGGGTCAAGTTGTTTAATGTACTTATTGAGTAATGGGTAAGTATAGTCGAGGCACTTTTTTCAAGGAATGTAATGTGCACACTAAGAAGCAGCTAGATTGGGTATTCTTAGACATATGTGGTCTAAATTTGTGTATTTTATCAATTATTTCTCCAAGAAGATGTGGGTGCATCCCATTAAGACTCAGGATTAAGTGTTAGTCAGCTTCAAGGTCTTCCATGGTAAGATTGAGTGTGAGGTTGGGAGGAAGTTAAAGTGTAGTCAAATAGATAATAAAGGTGAATGCCTAGCCCTATTTGATGAAGACTATAAGGCTAATGGAATTTGGCATGAGCATACCATTCTTAAAAATCCTTAGCACAATAGGGTGGTAGAATGGATGAACCACACATTAATGGAGAATGTAAGGTGCTTACCCTTACATGTCAAGCTTCCAAGGTCGATATAGGGAGAAGGTTTATAGAAATATATGTAAATTAATCAAATTACCTCCATCAAGTTCTCTAAATGGCGATGTGGATAATGCAATATGGGTTGGTTAGAATGAAAATGGTGAAGAATCTCTTAGGGACAATTTGACATGGGTTGGTAGGGTTCCATTTCAATATAATAATTTTTTTAGAAAATCGAGTTCAAAAAATATGCCCAGCTTGACAAACAGTCGATTGATTTAGGCCTACAGTCAATTATTCTACAAACTAGTCAATCAATTTCCTCCAACTAGTCAATAAATTTAGTTAAGAAAACCCATTTTGCTAAAACGACAAACCAATAGATCAGTTTATGGAAACAATCGATCGGTTTGCCTGAAAAACTCATCAAACTTCATTTTCCAATCCTATTTTAAATCAAATTATACCTCAAACCAAATCATAACATTAAATCAAATCAAAGGCCCAAAAATTGGTATAATTCTTATACAACATTTTTATAAAAATAGAGGGTATTACATATGTTGCACTAAAGCAAGGTTGAGCATGGTGCATAGTTCTTCATGGTAGAGAAAATGGGGGTTTCCCATCCTATAATGGGGGATTTTTAGTGTTCCTCAACACGAAAAGTGTCTTGAGGAATGCCAAGACATAATATGGAGTGTATTGGTCGATCAGCTAGGATGGGATAGTCAGCTAGCGTCAGTTTATCAAGAAACCAAATAAGGTTGTTTAACCAGAATGTAAATTTGTATTTCTTTATAATCCATACCTGGTCATCATTTTCTTGAATCTTTTTTTGATGACTAACATCCATGGTCCATAGGTGGTGAGGGATCCTGTGTATCTTTTTTTTAGTCTTGTAATGTATACTCTGTTTCCGTCTTTTCCTTAGAAACTTCTTGATTCCTATTTATTTCAATCATCACTAGTGAGGATATGCATATATTGTTTGCATGGCCTACCATTCACAATGGAATCACATCATATGCATGGCTTCATATTTGATGTTATAGATAGTGTTTCCCAAATAATGCTTTTGAAGAAGTAATTTCCAGAAGTCAATCTCAATAAGTATCGTATAAAACTACCCTACTAACATATTTGTTGTTCATGCATTAATTTTCTCAAACTTTCCTATGGAATTGTCAATATTCTATAGCATAGAAATATTACCATAGTGTTCAATATATAATTATAAAAGTCTCAATCAAGTTTGAATGTAGGTAATAAAAGTGATGGATACCCAAAAATTCTCACAATTGGTAGCTTCCTCTTCTTCATCTTTATATTTTTTTGTCTTTCTCTTTATAGTAAAAGTTTTCTTTGGTGCTCATACTCCAATCCAAAGAATCTTCGCCAACATCAATCAGTAGTTGATTATGCAAGTTTAGTTTTTCATTATACAAATAATAGGGTTTTGTTTTCAACTACTTCTAGTTTTTGACTTTTCAACTGATTAGCCAGTTTAGGGTTTTGAATGAATTTATAAAAGTTATTTTCTCACTTAATTTAGAGTTTAAATTCCCATTTTTATTTTTAAAATATTCCATTATTCATTTTCTACATATTTGTTTGCTATCATTTCAATGTGATTGGTTGCTCATTAAATTCAATACCAAAGTAGGTTCTACTAAGTTCCCTGATATTATGCCCTATTTTACTCTAGGTTTATGATTCTTGGTTTGCAAATGTACCTCTTTAAGATTTTTGTTTAAATACCATAGAAAGAGAAGTCAAATTTCATTTTGATGATGTTTTTGGTTTTGAAGTTTGGATGATCTTATAATTTTTATAGATAAATAGAGAAGTGTGAATACATTGAGTCACATAAGGAATAAATCGAGTGGCATGTGTAGACCTGCCATTTCTTTTGTTCTATTTGCATGTTATTGTTTTCTTTTTGTCAATTTTTATTCAATTTGAAGTGAGTAAGATGAAGTCATTTTTCATGGATTTTAAACATATATGACTCCAGTTTAAAGTGAGTTATTGAAGTAGGAACTACAAATATAGCTCTTGGTTTCACAATTTAACGAATATATAACTTTCCAAATGAAAATTAAATGTTCTCAATTTTTATATCACCATTTTTTGGTATGTGTTTATTAAATGCCATTATCTAACTCATTTGTTTGTATTTTGTCAATTTTGTGCCCAACTTGTTCCGCTGCTTTTGGAGTCTCATTGTTTTGTTGTCCACGTTATGTTTATGAGTCGTGGGAATATTTTAGTGATCTAATTTCATATGTTCAATACTTATATCATAGTTCGTATGAAGAATAACTAGATATCTCATTCTTTTTTACTAGATTTCTTTTTATGGGTAGCTCTTTATTTTTTTTTTTTTTTGTGAGTTTAGTGATACTACATATGGTTACATTTGACTTTGGTTTGGTTGAACTTTCAAGGGGAGGGAATGAGTAACTGAGATATGAAGTTAAACATTTTTTAAAAAATAATAATATTTAAGTTCATCAAGAGATAGTTCACTCCTTCTCAATTATGATCTTGCATGTTTCAATCATCTAGGAAACAATTTGAGCCCCTCTACATGGCATAACATTATAAATGGCATTAAATTTCATGCTCGAGTGAATCATCTTCTTGGGAGAATTTTCATGTTACTTTGTCTATAGTGAAATATATTAGATATTATTTATTTATTTATTTTGGTCAAAAACAACTACATCTTGTGATGATTTTAGACATTTTTTAGATAAGGACAATAATGGTAGCACTAGGAAGTGAAGCTTTGAATAGTCTAATTGGTTCTTTCTGCCATGTAATCATGAATGAAGGGCTATTTTCTATTTATAAGGATTTAGTACCCTCCACTGTTAGCATGAAGTTTTTAATTGTGGGCTTCTATGGGTTGTACGATATCTTAAAATCCACATGTTTCCGTTCATTAAATGAAATAAAGAAGAAGGAATAAATAGATTGCAAAACATGAAGCAACAAGGCAATGAACTGAAAACTTTTGATCAATTAGAGTTGTGTCTAATCAGAACATTAATTTATGGGGGTAGTTGCAAGTGTTTGTCCAAAATATATTTACATCTTTAGATTTGTAGGTGATATACAACTTGCAATATACGATGAAATTTTTCCATGTTTTTCCTACTATGTACTTACATCTTCCAATTAGAAATATATAGTGTAATAATCTTTCAATGGAATATCGTATTGCCTTTTATTTTCCTCATATCTCCATCGAAGCTAATGGAATGAGATTGGGTTACTTGGTTTAATTCCTTCTTTTCATACAGGACAATGTTGTGTTGTTGTTGTGATATTATAGTTCACAAATCTTACTTGCAAGTAGAAATCACTTTACCCTTTTTTTTTCAAGTCCTACCATCTGGTGTTATAAGTTATTTTGTATACAAATTCATGAAGGTAACTCTCATAATTGCTAATGCTAATGGTAAATTATTCATCCTAACTTCTCTAATTATTTTAGTTTTGAGTTTTTGGATGTTGTGATGTAATATTACTTTGATGGTAAGGGTGGTAGAGAAAACAATAGTTGATGACCAAGTTTCTTATGAAATCTTATAGTAATATTAACTAGTACACTTGCATACATATAAAAAATTAGATATGTTTATAACCATTCTGTTCCATGTGGCTCGTGACTAATATTCCATGCTTGATCTCTCTCCTCTAAATATACAAATACCATTAAGTAGGCCAAGATCCATTGTTGAGAGAGGTTTTATATTCCATGAACTTGAGGATTATATTCAAAAGGGTATGCCTTATAAGTTCCTTTTTCCTCTATTGACCTGTTTAAAACGAGTTGCAAAATCTACTTTGAATTTGCCACAAATTTAAGTCTTAGCATATAAAATGATGTTGGGAAGCTCACTTGTGGTAAGCCCCCAATTTTTCTTATTCCATCCTTTTATGTTCTTGCTTCTCTAGAATATAATTGAAACACTAAGTATTTTCCTCTTTATGCGATGACAAGTAGATTCTTGTTGTAAGAGATTAATCCGGGTAGTTTTCTAAGTGTAAAGATATATAATCTTTGTTTTTGTTGGTCTCGTGAAAGGTTATGTTGATGCCTTATCAATCATCTTTGGCTGTTGTAACTTTTTTCACTTGAAAATCATATGGAGTAGGTAATCTAATTTAGGAATTCAAGTTTTTGGATAAGTTGAGAAAAATGGCTCAAATGATATATAGTTGTTACCCTCACCATCAACACCGGTTGAGAAAATGACAGTGTTTTATAAGATTGAAGCAGAATTTATAGAGGAGGAGGAGAAGGACAATTTAATAGAGGAAAAAAATATTGAGATTTGTTATAATGCTTGTAGAGAAAAGAAATAAGGCGCCTTTGATTTTTGAGAGGCACTAGAGTTTAGTTTTTTTTCCTTTTAATTTGATATGCATAGATTCAATTATATTTGTTTTTATAAAATAATAATGTGATAAGTTTTTTTTTTATATTTTGTCCACTTAGTATAAGTGCTTCCTTTTTAGTTATCTTTTTTATTTACTTACATAACAAAATTTTTAATTCTTTTTTTATTCAATGTTTAAAGATTTTATGTTTTTTTTGTTTATCATAAAATAAAAATGAATTGGTCTCAATTGTTATATTTGTATTGCAATTAAAAGATTTGCCACAATGGCGAAAATTTAATTGTAGAAAAATGAAAATAAAATTATCGTAATTGTAAAATTTTATTGTAACAATTTTTTTTCCGCATTTACTTAATCCTATGGCAACAAATAGTATTGTTGCAAAAAGATCATATATTACAGCAAGTAAAATATTTGTTAGTATAAACTTGTTTAGCTTAGTTTTAGCAACAAACTTGCGGTCATTTATTTTTGTTCATCACAAAAACCTATTGCAACTAAAATTGAAGCTAAATACATCGTAATTCTTGTAGTGATGGAGCATTTTTAAGCCTAGAAAAAAAAAATGGATTCTCTCTTAAAACGAAGAACCCTCTAAAATTTCTCCATCCAAACTAATCCTTAGATTTTAGGATGAAGGTGGCGTGCCTGAGTACGCTTAGGGAAACAGTTTGTGCCATCAGCTAATCCAGCCGGCATCTACTTACATTTTTACGTGTTTGCATCGTTTTAGACTCCATTGGATTCTTGCGAAAATTGAATGAAAGAAAGAGAGTTAAAAAAATAAATAAATAAAGGTCTTCGAAACTTTTCACAAATATTAATGAGGAAAATTAAATAGTTAGCTCTTAATATTTTTTCATCTCATATTATTGAAAGCCACATATAAAAAAACGTTTTTTTTTCCTTCCCTTCAAAATTTCCGCGAACAAAATGATGAGACTAATGGTTTTCTATTTCGAGGTCCTTGTAAGGTCGGCTACTCAAGTCTCGTCGACAACTTTAGTCTAGTCTAATGACTCTAATCTAGTCCGTAATGACACAGCACGCTTGGGTTCGACGAAAAAGTCCATTACTTATATGCTAAATTACTACTTACTTTTTTTTTCATTTTTTATTAAAAAAAACAAAGGAATAGAAAAAGGTACTTTATTTTTTTTGGAGTCTTCTCGTTTCTGGCCGATGACTAAGGTTGTGTCCCTGTCGTTCTCACTTAGGGTGATTTACGATTTAAAAATATTTAGAATATTTAATTATTGAATATTTAAAAGTTTAGATATTTAAAAATAATATTTGATATTTAATTTGAATTTTATATATTTAATATAATATTTAAATAAAATTATAAATATAAAAAAATTATTAAATTATAAATATATTTGATAGTATCCGATCTACTGAATAAATATTCAATCCGTTCGGTAAATATCTGACTTACTCAATAAATATCTGATATTAAAATTAAAATTAAAGTTGTTGCATCATAAAATTTAAGTGGATTCTATCTTATCTAAAAGTAATTTATATTAAAAATATAAGTTTAACTAAATTAAAGTTTGGCTCAAATATTAAATCAAGTAAAAATTATATATATACATCTAAATTTATTTATATATAATTATATATAAAATAAAAAAATGATAAAAAATATATAAATATTTTTCTTCGGATTGAATATTATTTGTATTTATCGAATCAAATATCTAATTTGTTTGACTTTTTATTGATCGAATCGAATATTTAATTAAAAAATTAAATCGATTAATTACTTTTTTAGATCAAATCATTTTGAATATCGAATCGAATAAATAGATAACGGATAATACAAACAGTCCTAGCTAGAGCATCAGCTTAGCTAATACATCACTTGACAGCAAGGTAATTAGGAAAAAACCTAAGTATAATCGCAGACTTGAAGTACGTCAGAGTTTAGGTTCAACAAAAGTATGTTGAAAACATAAATAGGTTAGTTTTTATAAATATATGAAGGTTTTTAATTTGTCTACAAATATATAAATATTTAGATTTTATTTTTATTAAAAAATAATGTTTTAAAATTTTTAACTTTAAAGTAGTTGTAGTCATTTTTATTTATACTTTAATATAAATAAATTTTAAATATTTATATCTTATTAAGAACAAATTTTAAATGTTTGTACCTTAGGGTTTTTAAAAAATATATATTTATGTCTTAATAAAAAAATAAAATACATACATTTGTATCTTTAAAGAAAATTTAAAACCTTTTATGCCTTTAATGACAAAAAAATCAAAAGGTGTATACTTTTGAATAGACTTTGTGGTTTAGGTATCTTCAATTAGTAGGAATCTATTTTTTAGTTATGCAAATAAGTATAGCTTATTAATTTTGCTTGGATATTAAACTAGCAATTTGAAAATGGTTGGGTTAGTTTCCGACCTATGATCTACCAGAGTTCAAAATATAAAAACACTTAAAGGGCAATTCATCATATATGCACTCTAGATAACACAAGACATGAACCTAACCATTGATAATAATAAAAAGGCATAACCTATACTAAATGCTAGGAAGGATTTGATTATGAGATATTAGTTATACTCAAATCCTAGTATTTAATCATTCTACCTCAATATCATTGCTATGAAGAAAGAAAATTTAATATTGTGTATATATGATCTTATCGTAATATACGAATCTTATCATGGATCGATAATAATAATAATTGAATATAATCAAGTTTCAAAGATAATACTAGCAATTGCACCTTACATATGTATAGTTACATAAATAGTTTCAATAATAATATTGAGCCGAACAATTTTTTAAATTTTTTTAAAATGTATATAAATTAATAGAATAAATTTTTTATCCAAAAAAGTAATTTTTATGCATGTTAACTTGTAAACTTTTTTGTCTTTGTCCGACATTATTTTTATGCCTATTGTTTTTTGTACCTATTGTCAACTAGCCATATTTCAACATCACACACGTAATGATCTGACATCTGTCATACTAGTTGAGATTAATTATTGAACTTCTAATATACATGGACATGGTTTCTCTTTATAAGCAATATATAGATATTCAATTCAATTAGGAAACCACAAATCCTCCGACGTCGGTCATTCATTCAAGAGTCGCTGTCACGCACGACGCCATCCAAGCAAGTTCTGTTAATATATATATTAATCCTTAAATATGGTTTATATTAAAATTAGATATAAAATTTGACGGTAAAATTATTTATATTAACCTAATTAATTCTTCATTTATTTTTAATGATATAAATAATTATAAGGTATATATGTGTATTATTAAAGTACCATGTGAATAGCACATGGATTAGAAATGAAAGAAAAAGAAAATAGATAAATTTATTTTGAAATTATATATGACTAAGGAGGGAAAAGGGCAAGGATCCATAATTATCTACCTAATATTTAAAATCACATCAATTTTATTAAGTATGTCAAAAGCTCTTTTTTTGTATTTTCTTCTCCGTCTCTCAATATATACATACATATGAAACATTAAAAAAAAAGTATATGTGATTCTTCCATCGAATTTGCTGAATTTAAAAAAAAAATTATTAAGATATCCTTATTTTCATTTCTACCATACGACATATACTATTGGGTCTAGATTTAATACGCATAACTATTGAATTTCATAATTCTAATGATAATTTTTACCTTCAAATATGTATTAATCTTATTCATAGTTGGAGTTAAGTAAATTATACACCGTGTATATAATAATTATTGGGCATCATACTTTGCAATAAGATTATATTTTATATAGCTAGATTTTTTTTAATGAAATTGACTTAATTTATATATAAATTCATAAAATAGCTTATACTATGTTCATAATTTCTGTCATATATATAGCCTTACAAGTTCCACTTTTGTTTTGATTCACACATAAACAAAGGAGAAAAGCTGTAATGAAATTAAACTCCATGACTGGACAAAATCAAAAGGAAGAACGTGAATGTCTAAAATTGAAACTTTGACGAAAAGATACGGGAATCTTTGGTCGGGCATTAGGATCTTGTGTACTCCGTGAGGCATGATACCGTGAGAAGATTCAAAATATTCAAGCTGAGTGAGTGGTCGCTTCTTTTCCTCTGTCGAGAGTCGAGACAAAAGGGCTGCCTGAATGGCGTGAGACACCAAGAGAGGGGAGTGGAAGGGCCTTTATCGATAGCCGCGCAATCATGGATTCGGTGCTCAGCAATGGTAGATTTACGCTTTCCTAGCTGGCTAAGACTAACTTGGTGGATCTGACTCGAGTCACAGTTTAATCATGTCTGAAATTTTAAATATCATTTTAATCCTAAAATATAAAATAATTTAAATTGATTAGAAGCTGATCTGAATTAATTAATTTAATAATAATTTATATTTAAAAAATTCAAACTAAAATAAACCAATACAAAAAGAATATAATCCAAACTCAATCCATACCCATATAAAAACTTGACCATAACACTATCCGAAATTATACAATTCTAAGTTACTCAATTCAATACAATCCGATTCGAATACAATCTATATCCAGATATATGTTTAAAATTAATATAAATTATAATCAAATTTGATTCACAAACAAAAAATTTTACCTCATATAAATTATTATATAATCATCAATTAGCTATCTTATTAATAAAATTATATATAAAAAGAATAATATATGTTCTTCTTATTTTATTTTAATATCTTATTAGCATCTATAAGATTAGATAATAAAAATTTCTATTGTTACAATTATTATAAACATAAAAATTATAATTATAAATATACTAATTATAATATTTATTATTATAATGATAATAGTAAAGTTATATTGTATTTCTAATAATTATTATTATTATAGCAATAAAAATAATTAATATGATAATTGTAATTATTATAACATTCATAAAAATCATTATAATTATGTATATAATAATATTTATAATTATATTTATAATAATAATAATAATTTATTATTCTTACCACATATTTTATGATAATAATTTGTTATATCATTGTATGTATTATGATAAAAATTACTATAATAAGCATAATAATAAATCATAAAATTTAATTTATTCATGATATTAAATTATTAATAATCAATATCAATATAAATTTTAAACTAAATTAATTTGACCCAGATCTAATATGATCAAGATTCTGTATACTCGAATCAATCCTACCTAAATTCGATTGACTCAGAGTTTATTGACCCGAATCAAAAGTAAAGCTAAAGAAATCCAATACTTTAGACTTAAACCCAACTCAGTATTATCCTGATTCAAAATAACTTGATCCAACATAGATTCGATCTAAATCATTGTTATCCAAATTTAACCAAAATCCAAAGGATATCAAACTCAAGTCTAACATGATTATCTATTATGTAGTAGATCGTATTTGAATTCGATTTAAATCTAACACGTATAATCCGTTTGATGACTCTAGCTAAGACTTTAGTATGTAATTATTTGCGGTATTCCTTGCATATAAAATTTACCTCACCGAAAACAACATGCCTTAAAAATAGAATGATAAATTGTTTTATGTATTATTTGAGAACTATAGATTATTTATAGGTGAACTGAAATTGTTGCAAGTGTTTGATAATAAGTTATCATTAATATTGTGTTTGGTCGGACAAAAAACAGTTGTTGATTTGCTACGCTATAAAAACATGAATATGATTCAGGAAAATTATAGTTGCTGGAGTTTTTTCTCTCCGTAATTTAGAAACAAACCTAACTAAAAATTTATAAATGCAACTAACCGTGGTAAGAAATTAATCGTTAGGGAGGGAAAGAATCCCCAAACCATTCCTAAAGTACTTGAGAAGATCATTAAATAGTCTACCACTTCGTACTACTACTCAGAATGAGCTACCTTATGTATTAATCAGTCTTCTACCCCTGCGATAGACATTGTCATTTGATACATAGATTTCAAATTTTGTAAAGAATAATTTTAAGTGTTAAATATGCTAAAGTTATTATTTATTTAATAAAACCATTATGCATACATGAATTATATTACTAATGTAAATAGTACATACATAGATATATATTTAAAATATTTTTGCATATAAAGTTAGTTAATGAAAATCATCGGTCACTATTGTTGTCACATTAAAATTAGTAATTTGATCCTCTTAAAACATCAATATATATTTATCTATAACCGGATACTAATTTCCTCACAAAAATACTAACATTATAAAGCCATTATACTGGTTCTAAATTTTTATTATTTACAATAGTTAAAATTAAATGCATATATCTGGAATAACTAAATAAAGTATGTGTGTGTGTGTGTGTGTGTGTTAATGCAAGAGTATCTCTTGAAAACTCTCAATCTTCTTCTTCTAATGATGGAGATCAAGAAGAAATAGCATACATGGAGATAGAACCAATTATGTTTGAAAATTCGTATACTTTTAATGTTTTATCAAGTCATTTTTCTTGCAGGTATTGTGTATATTTGTAATAAATTTATGATGGATGGAGATCTTGGAGATATAAGGCAATGGCAAGGAATTACAAGATTACAAAGTGCAAAGAAGGACAATGTTACAAGACTATAAATTTTTATCACATATGATTACATCTATGTATAACATTATTAAGTTGTGTAACTTTGTTATTTTTGTTGTCTACTTTGTAATTCTTGTAAAATTGTCATTGTAACTTTATTTGTAAGCCATGGAAATTGCATTAGGAAGGTTAAATCATTAATGAGGCTGCTAATGGGATTATTAATGAAAAAGCCTGCAAGGTTCCCTACCTATAAATACTTATACTCAAATGATTCGAAAATTGGAACATTATGTCATGATATGCAAGTTCATTCGAAACTTAGGAGAGAGTAGCATGAGCATGCATTTCTTCTTCTTATTCTCTCCTGATGAGTTCATATTTTGACACTTTTTATACCCTTATAATCTTAGTTTTTGGTAGTTTATTTAACTAATATAGGGAAATAATTATTATTTTATGCTTAAGTGGTAAAAATTGCATAAATATTATTATTTGAGCTAAAATGATATAATTTAAGTAAATTTAGAGCAAAATAATATTTATTAATTTTATTTTGCAGGTTTTTAAGTAAAAGAAAAAAAAAAGAAAAAGATTGGACCTTTGGACCAACGGTCGAAGGCCTGGAACAAAATTAAAACCAAACGGAGCACAGGCCCCGCGCACGAAAAAGGTCGAGAGTCAGCCGCAAGGGCTGACGTGGCGCAGCAAAAACAAAAATTATAAAAGGGGACGCAGAGGAGACGGGCAGGCAGTGCAGAGCAGAGAGACGAGGTGGGAGTGCAGCAGCCGCAGGGTAGGCTCAAACGTGCAGGGCAGAGTAGGGCGCAGAGGGAGCCTCAACAGGCTCGAGAAAGGCTCGACGGAGCCTTCAGAGGAGAAAGGACGAGAACACGACGCACGGAATTGGAATCCTCAGCGCACGGGATCCGAGGCATCGACGCAGCAGCCGTCAGCCTGTCAGCCGGGCGGAAAAAGAAAAAGAAAAGAATTTGGCACGGAAATTCAAGGCAAACAAGGAAGAAAAATAAGAGAAAATTTATACCGGTAGAATTTATTTCAGATAAAATTAATTTTTATCTGAATAAATTCTTGATCTTTTATTCAAAATTAATTCCGGTTATTTCTTTCTCTTATTTTTAATTTATATTTTAGATATATATTTCTATGTAATTAATTCTTTAATTATGAGTGGCTGATTATTTATTGTTAGGGAATAATTTGAAACCCTGAATTAGGATTTAAATTATAATTTTATTTTCTTTGTTTCGTGAGAATGTTTCTTGACTCTATTAATTGCTATCGTTTATATGTATAATTATGTCCAGTATAGTTTATTTGGTGCATGCCTTGTTCTGGTTCCTCATAAGTGACAGTATGTAGGATTATTTGCCTGCGAGGTGGCCATCTAAATATACTAGAATTTATGTGTATAAATTGCAGCTAGGTTAGATAACAATTCACCTAATCGTTTTGTGATTCTAACCGAAGTGGTAAAACGTTTCGATACGTGTGGGTCAAGGATAGGAAATACAGCTAGACATGCGTTTTGTACTAGTCTGGGTACTTAGATTGACAGCCTTCCACTTACACTTAATGCATTAAATCTAGTTAAATATAGGAGCCGCTTGTTGCTGCTATACTGCTAGTATTTAATAGGGTTAATATAGGCACGTGGTCGTATTAATTAATTAAGGGAAGTAATATAAGGTGTATGGACCTACGTTTGGTGTGCAACTTGGTCGATCTCTTTCTCACGATTAAATATTGACTTAGAAATAAATATTATATCTCGACCTAATCTAGTGGTGGATTTTTATTTCCCTAACATATTTCTCATATCTGCAAGTTTCCCAGTATTTTCCATTATTTCCATTATTAGTTTATTTTATTTTATTTACTCATTTTATTATTATTTTGATTAACCCCCATTTAGTATTTTTCTTATTTATTTATTCTAGGTTATTTAGTGTTTTTATTTTATTTATAGTTTAAGCTAGTTAATTAGAGGTGAGCCCTCTCAATCCCCGGTTTAGAACGATACCCTTATTTACCAGTGCTACATTTGACAACAAGAGGGTTTAAATTGCGTGCCGGCTACGGTCACACCATCTCCTCCTTTCTCAAGTGTGTATTGAGAATTAGCAAGGGTGATCTAGTGAGAAATATAAGGTTCTCATTAGAGGAGTTAGATCTTGAATTAAAACTACTCAGGT
The DNA here is from genome assembly GCA_039764185.1 of Tamarix austromongolica. NCBI lineage: Eukaryota > Viridiplantae > Streptophyta > Magnoliopsida > Caryophyllales > Tamaricaceae > Tamarix > Tamarix austromongolica. The sequence goes on along the minus strand of CM077818.1, from coordinate 95,006,382 downwards.
TCTATCAACATTCAACTACAAACAAAGCATAAACACTTTAAGTCGATGGTTTGGTTTCTAATTTGTATTTTTGCAATCCTTTAAACAAGGGCTTGAAGTGTTGTAGAATATTTGAAGACAATCTTCCACATCATATATAATCTAATTAAATATAAAAATAAAATTTAAAATAGATACCTAATGATGAATTTTAAAATATTTCTGCATATGATGTTAGTTAATGAAAAACATTTGACACTATTGTTGTCACGTTAAAATTACTTATTTGAACCTCTTAAAACATCAATGTATATTTATCTATAACTGGATACTGATTTCCTCGCAAAAATATCAACATTACAAAGCCATTATGTTGGTTCTATATTTTTTTATTTACAATAGTTAGAATTAAATACAAATGTTTAGAATAACTAAAAAAATTTATGTATTTTAACTAATTTTAAAAAATATAAAAAAATACACTCTATATTACCCCATTATGAATTAACAACTATGTAAATTATTTGCATTCGTTATCTAATAAAGAGACACGATTTAATATCAAATTTTAAATGATTACAATTATAAATTACTCAAAATATTTATTACCATTTCTCAAATTTTTACAGATTATTTTTCAGTTGATAAAATGAATATGATTTTTTTGAAATATATAATAAAATTTTAGTTAAAGAATAGCATAAAATTTTCTTTTGTTAAATCAATTATACATGAAATATTTTAATAATTCACCTTCACAACATAATAAAAGACACAATTCATATATATTATGTATGTCTGTACCATTTATAAATTGCATTAAAACATGACAATATCTTGGATTAAACTTTTAGCTAAAAATAATTTTCATCAAAAGTATTCTCAACAAGTGATTTAAAAATTATAGCCATTTATAAATAAATTAAAAACGTATATTAATAAATAAATATGAGATAACTAATGCTTAAAGTTTACTACAGAAATATTTTTTTTTTTTACTTTATGTTAAGACTCAAAATGATAATTACATACATAAAAGTGTATTATATTATACAAAAAGATTATATATACATGGGACAACTTAGATTCTTGCACACAAAATGTGCAATTTATTAGCACAATAAAACAAGAGACTATTTGTGGAGCATAACTTTGACTTGAATCAATTAAAAAAAAAAGTTGAAATCGGTTACATATCAAATAATGATATATTTTTTTCCTTAACATTCATGCATAATCCGTTCAATTTTGTTTAAATACATCTTTCATTCAACTAAAAAAAATCTTTTATAAAACATCATGGATTGCTGTTTGGTTTGAAAATAATAGTTAATTATTTGCTTACCTTCCCAAGCATTCATACTATATTTTTATAATAATGCCATTATAAAAAAAATTAAAAAAAAAGTAACAATACATCAACTCCTCACTCATTATTAATGAGTCATTACTCCTCTTTTAACATTTTCATTACCGTTATGGCAGTTGATAATGTCACCTTCCTTGCTATTTGTCTTCTTATTCATCTCCCATTCTATTTCACCTATCAATATCTAGGTTCTTAACCTCTAAAATGAACTCTTCCCATGATAAGGACCCCACATCTAGTCAATCAAAGCCTGACAAAAATTTACCCCAAAAAACATAATTGAAGTAAGACATTAAAAAAAAGGACTAGTATTTTTATCATCAATTGTAATGCCCCCAAACCTTCCTAACCCTAATTTATGGGTAACCATTCTATTAATTTTCATCATTAACCTTTACTTAAAAATTAACCCTTAAACCATCAAACCTTTCTTTCCTTTTTTTTCCTTTTTCCCTTTTTCTTTCATCTCACTCCCTATCTCTCTCATGTGGCCCTTCCCCTTACAGTGGTTAGTCATGCCTCTTGTTTAGTTAATCAAACTAAAGACCTAACCAATCCTAATGCTTTACTCAATCCCAACCTTTCTCCTATCATCACAATCTCATTATAGTGTTAAACACTTTTCCTCTCCCGTGCCTTTATTTTGTGCCCCCCTTATTGTACTTCACCCAACTTTTTCACGTTTCTCTATTTTAATGTGGCAAATCCTACATCATTCCTTCCTCTTCTTTTTTTTTTATCATTCATTCCACCCAAATTAGAGCTTTCTTCATCTCCTTTTATACAAGCTCCCTTATAACTAAGCTTCCTAATCATTCTCGCATCTTCTTTTTCCTAGATCACATTTATTTTTCACGCAACATCCACATTTTACCACTTCCCTAAGAAAACCACCACCTTCCAATGCCTAAACCTTAAGTTGCACCACACCCACTATTATACCCCATTCACGAAGCCACACCACCACCTTCTCCAAAACCTCAAGTTGAGCCATTTTTGTGTGTGTCCCAGCTCATGATGTGACCCCTTACAACATCAAAGGATCACCTTGCAGCCCCTTTGCAGCATGAGCAACTTACACAAGACACCCCATACAACATCACTCCCTCACACTATTTTCACTCCCATTTTTCTACCTTAACTCTCCTCTCAATTTCCTCCTCGTGACCTTTCTTTATTTTTTTTATATTTATGACTCCTTGTTTTCTTGACTTCTTAGGTGATCATAGAGTATTGGAGGAAGGTGTCTAGAAGGTATTTAACTTGCTAGTGACTGGATATTTAGGTAAGGGTACATGTTGAAAAACACCATAAAGGGTTTAAATAGGGTTTTAGGGAATGGAAATGACAAAATAAAAATTAACATACAATATAGAGTAGCTCAAGAGTGAATTACTTTTTACATCCAATACCAAAAGGTTCTCCCTTTTAGATTTTGAAATAGTAATGTGTTTTCATTAATAATCACTTTTCTCTCAATTTACAAGTCTTACTATCTCAATGAACCTCTAAAAAATTATTTACATCTTGACCTATTTATAATCTCTAAACTCTCCACAAGAATCACTCGAAAATGATAGGCAATCACTCACTAACCCTTTTAAATAAATTTTGTGAGGAGGTTGCGATAATAGATAATTACCACCAAGAATACGAGATATGAAAGTGTGAAACTTTTGATTATATTTAATCTAACTACATGTAATGAGAGATATTACAAGTGGAGAACATTTATAACTGAGAGAAGTGAGCAAATATCATTTTTCTATAAAATCTCATAATTATGAAAGTTTGGAAATGTTGAGTGAGTAATTGAATGATTTGAGAGTAAGATTAATTGCACAATCAATGTTGTGAAAAATAGTTGTAATAAATGTAGAGGGATATTATTATAAGGGTTACCCTCGTCATATATCCATTAGACACAAAATCCCTAAAAAGCTATTTCACTTAACGGACAAAAAATCATCATTTAATACTCACCAGTCGATCAATATAACAAAACCAATTGGTCAGTTGTATGACCTTTCAATCAGTGGTTCAAACTAGTTAATTTTTTATGTATGGACCAAAAGTTAAAGTTATTGTTGTGCGGACAAATCGATCGATTTATTCAAATTGGTCAATCAATTATACATAGTGTAGAGTTTGTCTTAACAACATATGTGAGCAGTGACATGGTATGGTAATACCAGTCGATGTGTTTATTTTATTAGTAAATTAGTTTATCCAAATCATTCGATAGGGCATGAACTTGTCAATTGGTTTGGAAAAACCTATTGATGTGTTTAAATAGAGACCAATAGATTTATACAAGAATACAACCTATAGATTGGTTGGTCAAACCAGTCGATTGGTTTGGAAAAACCAATTGATGTGTTTAAATATAGACAAATGGTTTTCTACAAGAGTGAAACCCATTGATTGGTTTGTTAAAACACTCTATCAATTTCATCAAACTAATTAATCGATTTCTGTAAACTAGCCGATGACTTTAAATAGAGACAAACGAGTTTCTATAGGAATGAAACCCATGGATTTATTAGTTAAATCGGTTGATTAGTTTCCAAACCAGTCTAATACTTTTATGCACCATTTGATCCCTCTAAGTTTAACTCATATTATGCCTTTGATTAAACCAAATCAGTCGATCAATTTGGGGACTATTCGACTGGTTCCAACTCGAACCAACTATTTTGTTTTGAAAATAACTTTAAAGAGCTTATGAAATGAATTCAAGTTAAGTATTTTTCAACAAAGTGTTTTAAAGAGCTTTAATTGAAATATGAACTTTGATCAACTTAATTGTTTACTAAAAACCTATGACTTAAGAAATATTTTCCTTAACCTTCAAGTCTTGGTTATCTTCCACGTATTTTGTTCTTGTGATTGGAAACACGATTGCTCTTTAAAAATTTTCACATTTATGATAATACTTTGAGTGGATGCGTTTGCAATCTCTTTGTAAGTGAAATATTGTAAATGCACACTTAAGCAAATGATTTAGTTATCAAGATCCATTTATTATCATCAAAACAAGTATAATAAAATTATTTGACCTTTGAGGTCAACACATGTCATCTAGATTAGTGTTTAGATACTTTGTGATATTTTCTTATAAATTTCATGTTAGCATGTTGTTGTAGAAGTTATTTTAGGCTTCATTTCAATTTTTGTGTATTTATTACTTGGCAAAAAATGTTTCTAGGAGTAGTTATGATTTTATGTCATATCGTTATATGTTAGGCCTTATCATTAAATTCCAAGCTTGTTGGTGAACTTTGTTTTAATATGATACATTAGTATATATTTAAATATGATTAAGTATTATTGTTATAAAATATGTGGGGGTTGGAAGTGTTGGTAATGTTTATACCACGTCAAGTTTTGTGAGTTTTGGGTGATTCTTGACTTTAAGGGAATTTGGGGTCAATATATGAGTTTCATAGGGAAATAAGTAGACCATTTTAATCCTTGAGTTTTTACATTAAATTTCATATATAGTGTGTTAGGGATTGGTTGATTGTGGAATAAATTATAATGTTAAGAAGTTTGAGGTATTTAAGTGAATTAGGAATAATATGGTCATTTTGATTAAAATTTGGATTTTGAGGTTGTCTAAGTGTCATTTGAGGTTGAATATATTAACTGGGGTTAAGTATAAGTATCAAAAGTGGTAATTGTATGTGATAATGAATTAATTTGGGAATAGTAACCCAAAAAGGGGTGCTAGTGTTATATATGCAAAATATTAGAGTTAGATCCCAATTTTTCAATATGTTATTTATAATGATATTTTGGGATGTTGCACTAATTTTGTGAGTTGGTGAATCCTATAATAGGAGTTACAAATTGATTGTGAATCAAGATTTCATAAGAGTATCTTACTATTTTCACTTAAAGAATGATAGATACTACACTTGGTCGTGATTTATGTGCCTTGTTTTATTATGCCAAGTGAGTATGTTATTAATTAAACAAACCAAATGGTCTAATGAGACATTAATATTTAAAGTGAAATATCATGTAATTCAAGACCAAGTTATATTAGTCTATTCCACTTGAAAAAAGTAGTAGCCAAAAGCGTTATGCCCTAGGAGTTGTACCAAACTGTTACACTGGATAAGAATAATGGTCAAGAGCATTTTGTCCTAGGATTTGTTTTCTTCATATTATGATACCATTTCACCATTTACAAATAGTGAGATCATTGCTCTCAACATGAATAAGTAAATGGAATATTTGTGATCACTTAATGTTGGATTCTAATCTAGTTTTTTCTCTTAAGTCACCTCGTACCATGAATAATGTGCATGTATAGTTCTTCCTTCATGTAACTTTATATGTTAGGCATGCCCTCTTCTTGTATCGTATATTTTTACCTTACTCAATAAGTAAGTATTAACTATCCTTTTGTGGATGTTGTTATTTCTAATGAGTAGAAGACTTAGTTATTGATGTACATGTTTCTTATAGCTACCTTGATGACTTTGATGCACTTTTTGTAGAGGAATAACTTTTTATTTAGGTTTTGTATGCACAGCAAGTTATCCGAAAGTTACTTCTTCTTTTTTTGAGATATCTTACAGACTCGTGGCTCCATAGAATTCTTGTTTGTTATATTTTCATCATCGTTGTACTTGAGATTTTATCTCCAAAATTTTATCTATGTTTATATAATTTCCTCCTTTTCTCTTGTTATCATATTTAGTTTTTGCATCGTTTTGTCTTGTATTAAATAAAGGAATGGTACGATAAACTAGGACTCATATTGAATATGATTGTAACAATCAAGTATTTTATGTTTAACTTTTGCAAAAAAAAATGATAATAATATATTTTGGGATGTTGTATCAATGTTGGTGGACTTTTTGATTGTATAAGAATGTGTGTATGTGTTAAGAAATGAATCGAAAAATCATACTTGTTAGGATTGATAATATTCTCTAATGGCTTGATCTCTAACACTCCCAAAGGTTTCTCTTGAGAAACCAAGCACTGTACCCACAACAATTCTCTATCCACATTCATGTCATGTTGTCAATCCACGTCTAAACACATATATTAATCACAACATCAAATCAAGAAACATGAAATATAATATCAAAAATATTTGGCAATTCATCTAAAATGCTAAGAAACTGAACTTCAATGATGATGAAATTATATATTATTAGCCAAACATGGTAGCAATTCTTTAGTCCTTTCTACCACAAGAAATTGATGGATTAATTTAGGTAGCTCAATTCTAGCTCTTTAATCTTATATCTAAATGCAAGCTCTTTAAAACTATATTTTCCACCCAAAATGAAAATTATCAATGGAACCATAACAATAAAAAATGCTAAGGCCATTTTCATCATTGATTCAAATTGATGCATCTTGAATTTTTGCTGTGTTGCTCACTAAAAAGAAATGTTGAACTATCTCTCACCCCAAAAACAAATGATAATGCTCATATTGGACTCATCCATGCTCCTTCATCCAAATGCAAAAGACCATCTTTATCTCAAACAAAAGCTAGTCAATGGCTTTTTTTTTTGCTTCATGAGTAGTGTATGTATAAGAAGCTTTTATTTTATCTTCTCCATTAAGCTTTTGCAAGAATCTTAACACAAGATTTACTAACTTTTAATTTTCTCAGCTTGCATGGTAAGAGTTGGTTTCAACTATCTCTACTCTAAAATGATAATATTAGTATAATAATATAATTATTTTTATCAATAACAAAGATAAATATGGTCATATATATACTAACAAGTAAAATTGATTCAATAATAATAATAAGATTTTGCCTTACAAGCATCGTGGCATACTCGTCCCCTATTTTCTAGAAGGGTCTGGAAATGATGCTAATCATAAACTTTGGTAAAATCAATAAACAATTACATATTTATTACAAAATTTTCATGACAGCATCATACTGATATGTGTATATTTTATGGTATTATTTGATGTATGTTCACCCAGCATTCTCTATTTGTTGTGACAATGTCAACCTTTTTTCTAGAGTTTTCTCTATTGGCCTAGGTTTATAGGAAAAGATAAAATCAAAATAATTTGGATAGATAACTAAGGAAAAGAAGCACAATATGAGGAGCAAAGCTCAGAGTCATGACAACTTGGATGTACCATCATAAAAAACCCTAAAAGATAATTCATGTATAGAAAAATCAAGACAAGGAAATGAAGGAGCATGAAATGTGGGTGCTCAGTATTTATGAGCAGGAAATACGGGGGTCATATTTATGACATATGAATCATATTGCTTGGCTTTATTCCCACGTGCTTCATTAACTCATCTCACGTGCATATCTGTAAGGAAAAAAATATGAGAACCCCATATTTACTAATACAAAGCATATTTTGTCAAATTTTAGATATGTTTCATATGACATTTTGCCTATATATATGACATCTCAGATAGAATGGAGGATAGATAGCTCTATCTTTAGCCTTTTGACTTTATTTTCATTATGTTCAAGCCGTAGGGCTCTTGGGATAGATTTAATCCATCCATTAGTTTGTTCTGTTATGATTAAAGATCATTCGGTGTTTGCATTGTTGTAGACTCCTAATATAATACCCCTAAATCTATGAACAAAAAAATGTTGTTTAAAAAGTTAAGTATGGAAGCTAAAATATTAAATCGCAGGGTGTTACTGCCACATTTGGTACGAGTTTGGGCTCCTCTATCATTATCATACCGAGTGTTAAGGCTAGAATAATTACTCTACTTATAGTTCATAACATGCTTATAATAAATAGAATAGAGAAGACAATAGATAAGTATTCTGATAGATGAAAATAACATCAATGATTTACAAAACTCAAAAAAGAAAAAGGTAGGAGGCCACAAGCTTCCCAATACAACCGAAATCCAATGTACCAAAGAACATTGGATATCCCTAGGCTCTCAAACAAAGCTATCAGCTTTTGACTGAACTCAAAAGCTGACCTACAAAAACCACTACCCATTGAATAGGCAAGTCCCCACAAAAGGAATCATTTAGTACAACAATACTGAATGACCCTTTGTACTAAAACAAAATGAATAACCAGTATATAACACATACACGACATCACAACAATACATGATATATTACATTGAACTGTACATGTGTCAATTGAAATATGATAATCATTCATATAACCACATACCACCAAGTTCATATACTATTTATACTCTTTCATCTGAATCTAACTGAAACTTACCAATGGAACATTTAAGAGATTCTATTTGTAATATAATTAGAAACAACATCAACCCAAAACCAAGACAATAACCACATGTCACATACCTCATTATCAATAATGATAAATCTCATAACACAAGTAGACCTACATGCACATATCAATAACAACTCATAGCAACACAGGTAGGCATGAAGGCTGCTACCAAACCATAGGTGGATACAAAGACTACTACCAACAACCCAATAATCCATCAATCATTTCCATTTTTAGTTACTCGAGGGGAGATCAATCAACCTAGAGACACTAAGGTATTCCAGTCATACCGGCATACCAAGGAAGTATAGTATCTTATTGACTATTAACCTAAGGATGCAAATTTACCCTAGTCATACTGGTAAACAAAGGTAATACGATACCTTAGTGACAAGGACACCTATTCCATAAGTATGCGTACCCCCTATCAGTCCATAAAATAAAATAGAGTAAGATGTAGAGCCTGACTAGGGCACTAAGGCACACCAACAAAAATCCATAATCAATAATGGGTTAAACCACGTATTTAGGGTAGCGACCCCTAAAGAGCCACCATTTTTTATCTCGAGGTCTTTCACTTTTAAGTGTTAGTATCTTATCAAGGTAACCGCGAAATCGCATACAAATCACATAAATCTAATTTCCATACTTTAACCATTTTTACTCATTTTTAATTATTCTAAGACAACCATAAACAATATCATTACTAAGGTCATTCATCAAGACATACTAAGGCCATCCTAGTCTCAATTACACTTTTGGGCGCATTAGGCAAAAAATGATCAAAATGCCCCTGAGGTCAAAATTACCACATTACCATCCTTTTTAATTACTAAAACCATTTTCTCTATTAAGTTATCATGAAAGGTAAAAATATAATAACTAAATTAATTTATCATGTTGTTACATTATTAGATAAGCCAAAATACCAATTTGCCCTTATTCAAGATTTTGCATATAAGACCCTAACATGTATATCTAATACATCCATGATTGCATAATCTCATGCTTAACAACACATAATACATATTAGACATGAAAGTCATGGTAAAAATTATAATACACATAAAATGACCAAATTACCCCTAGGATATACTTCCATGATTATTATTCCACAAATTTATCTAACATACATGTCATATATTATCATAAAAATTATTTTGCCATACTTTTGTACCAAAAATATTTTACATACAATAACCTACTATTTTTATTGGTTTTTCATGATATAGTAATTGAGCACATAGTAATAGATGGATCATGCTTGACATATTTCATACACAAAACCCTGGCATGCTATCACACAATGTTTAACATTTTAGGAGAGTATAAAAGTTACCGGAATTTTAGAAAAAACGTAAAATAGCGGTATCCTACTAAATACTATAAGATCTTGCCAACCAACTTTCGTGCCTAAAAATAATACCACAAAACCATATTAATATTCAATAAAAAAAATAATGATTATATTTAAAAAATTAAAATTACTAAAATATTCTTACATTTAAAATAGGTAACAAAATTATTAACCCAAAAACTCACTCACACTGCATGCGCACATGAGCCATGCATAGAAGAAAGGGGATGCAAGGGTTGGAAGTGGTGCAGGTAAGGGTTGGGGTAGAGATGGTGGTGATGGTTGGCGCCGTCAGTGTTTGGTGCTGGAAGGTTGTGGTGGAGAGGTGACAATGGTGGCATCGGAGCACAATGGTGCAAGAAGGACAATGAGGCTACAAAGGGAGGGGGTGCATGTAATACCTCCAAATTTATGAACCAAAAAATTTTGTTTAAAAAATTTAATTGCGAAAGATAAAATAGAAAATCATGGGGCATTACTGCCACACTTGGTACAAGTCTGATTTCCTCTACCGTTTTGTTACCAAGTGCTTCTGCTAAAAGGCTACTCCACTTAACTCAACAACATAGTTATAAATTAGAGTAGTGAGAAAATTAAAGAAATTTAACATCATTTCAAATAGAACTGACTATCAATGGTTACAAAATATTAGTGAAAGGAAATACATAAAGATATTAAGAGTACAGAATCTTGCAGATCAAAAGATACTGAGCAAAAAATCTGATAGCCCTAAATTCTCAACCCAAAATAATAGCCTTCAACTAATATTGCATGCTAACCTACAAATTCCACTACCTATTGAATAAGTAGGGGGCATGAAAAGAAACCCTTCAATATAACAGTATTGATTAAGCCATTATACAAAACTAATATGAAAAGCATAATGAAACAAATAAAAGGCATCACAACAATACATGATATAAAATATTTAATTATACAAACATTAATTGAAATACAATAATCATTCATATAACCACATATCACCAAAGCCATATATTACTCATGCTCGTTCATCTGGAATTAACTAAAACTTACTAATAGAATACCCAAGAGATGCTCTTTGTAGTATAATTAGAAATAACATCATCCCCAAACCAAAAACATAGTCAGAAAGCTCCTTGTCAATACCAACAAATCTCATAACACAAGTAGGCTCATCAACACAGACCAATAACAACTCATAGCATCATAGGTAGGCACAAAGATTACTACTAAAACCATCCAATAATCATTTTAATTCAAATAATAATCATTCTAATTATTTATTCACATTTAGTTCAGAAAACCTACTATTCTTAACTGGTGGAATGGTAACATAAATACAACCATAGGGCAAAACAAAATGTACAACCCCATAGCATAAAGCTCATGACCACAATTCTCAACCGATGGAATGGTTTCATTAATATATAACCTTGAGTCAATACACACCTAATCACTATTATCGTCTAGTGGAATGGAGAAGTACAACCTGTCTTGATTCACATGGTATTTCACTTTAAGTGATTAGTATCTTATCAGTAGTTACGATCATTCAAATGATTTATTTAATTTGAGTTTAAGAACCCCACTATTCTCTACCGGTGGAACGGTAGCATAAATATAACCCTGAGACAAAATCATCATGGCCACTATTCTCAACTAGTGGAACAGTTTCAACAATATACAACCCTAGGACAATATGCACTTGATTACTATTCTTGTTCATTGGAACGGATAAGTACAACCAATCCCAACTCATGTAATATTTGATTGTAATGTTTAATATCTAAATCGTGCTTATTTATTTTAATATCATCATACAAACACATACATAAAACATGCAAGACACATATCCTGGCCTATCCTCTTAAGGACGAACCATAGTCTCTTATGAAACCCTAACTTCGTAAATCTGACATAACCTCTCACCCAGTACTCATTTTATCACCAAATTCAATGTCAATCCTTAAAAATATTATTAGTGAAAACATACCCAAAAATTAAGGTTTAACTCCAACATCTTATACATTCGATAATAAACTACCTTTAGGGTTATTATTTACATTTCCCACAAAGTTCTAATTCCATAATTTAGTCATAACTCTTCCCAGAAGATACATATAGCCACCAAATTTAATATAAACTCCCGAAAATATTATTATCAACGTCATATGTGAAAATTGAGATCCAACTCCCACATTTTACACACGTAGTAATAGGTTGCCCTTAGGGTTATTATTTATATTTCACGACAAAACCCTAATTCCACAATTTAATCATAACTTTTACCATGAGTCTCATGTGACTCCAAAATTTAATATACATTCCTAAAATACCAATATAACCATCATATCCAGAAATCAAGGTCAAACACAAAAAACTCTCAGATGTGATAATAATTTCACACCTAGGGTTACTATTTCCATAAGATATCGTTTTCCTCCTTTGTTGGATTGAGACCATTCATATTTACTCTAAAATTTTCACATAACATACCTAACCTATTTTGAACCACTCATCATATTAAAATACCCAATATTCTGTTTTTAACCCATATTGACCAAAATGCCCCTAAAGCAACTAAAATACCTATTTCCACCCAAATCTCATGATTCCCAATATGAATGACTTTCAACCTCCAATGCATTATATCATCATAAAAAATTCATATCCATAATTATATATATATAGATACTAAACTACGACATGTATCTTTACACATGGTTTAGCATGTAAAACCTTAATATGCTTTTCTAAAACTTCAAAACACATACTTCCATACTTATCAATCATTGAGGCATACTTATTGGATTAAATATTATGATATGATTAAAATGACCAAATTGTCCATAGGGAACACAATAATAACAATCATGCTGAAAATATGCCCAAGCATATTCAACTTATCAAAATGGACATACATAACATATATAATTTACCCCTAACACAAATCCCATTTTAACATACTTTTGTACACATAATAATTACACAAGTTAACATGATCCATTTCACCAAATTTCATACTAACACTTTTAGGTGAAAAATTATAACGTAACAAACATACATAATAAAACTATCACATCAAAAACCATAATATGCTATCATACGATATCTCACATTTTAGTAGAGTATAAGAATTACCTATTTTTCAGCAATAACATAATTTTATCAGTAACCTCCTAAAAATGATTAGGCCCCGCTAGTCAAATTTTGTACCTAAAAATAATATCACAAGTGCCATATTAATTTTTAATTAATAAAATAATAATTTTTATTTAAAATATTTATTAAATAGGAAAAGTACCAAATTGCCCTCAAGTGAAAGATGGATAAATAAAATAATAATAATAATAATAATAATAATAATATTATTATTATTATTATTATTATTATTATTATTATTATTATTATTATTGAACGAAGGTCAGGGTCGAAGGTTGGGGGTTTGGTTAGCTAGGTTGGGGTGCTTGCTGATGGTGGATGGCAACGGCAACAACAAGGGAGGAAGTGGTGGTGGTGAGGTGGCGTTGGACGAGGTTGTAGAGAAGATGGGCAATGAAAATGGTGGAGGTGCTACAAGGAGAAGAAAATGAGGCAAGGAAAGGGGATGGAAAGGATGAGGTGAGGTGGAGGAGGCATGATAGGAAGGTGGTGATATGAGGGAGCTAGGACAAGGGTTGTAGAGATAATGGGCACCAACGAGGGTGGTGTTGGGTAGAGAAGTGTGGTGCAGCAGGTTGCGAGAAATGGTGGCAACAAAAGGGAGGGGAAATCAACGACAAAAGTTATCATTGCCCATGGGGTTGTTATGAGAGAAGGAAACGGGACAAGGAAATAAGGTAGGGAAGAGAGGCATGATGTAGGGAAGGATATAGGGGCAGAGATGGATAGATGGTGGTGAGGTTGTGGCATGATGATGGTGAAGAAAAATAAGGACAGAGTAAGGTGGCTGAGGGAGGAAAAATGGTGGTATGGCTTGGGAGTTTGGTGGTGTGTGGCTATAGGTAGAGGAAAAAGGGTGCATGGGTTGCAGTGGTGGTGGTGTTAGTTGATGCAAAAGGAGGGCAACGGAGAGGAGGTGGTGTTGGGTAGGGAAAGGTGAGCAAGGGGAGAAAAGAAAGGAAGTCAAGGAAAGAAGGAGAATAGTAGGAGATGTGGGCTTAGGTGTGTGTGTATTTATATATAGATGGATGGGGATGGTGAGGGGGAAATGGAAACCAATAAGGGATGGGTCGATTTAGGCATGCAGGGTAGGCAGGAAAAATTGGTGATGATAGGGAGTGCAAGTTGGCAGGGGGTGGATGCAGGATGGTGTGGAGGCAGTAGGTGAGATTAGTTTGGTTTGAAGGGGAAAGGGAGTTGGCACGTGGGGGAGGAAGAGTGCAAGGGGTGTTGTAGGGGTCGTTTTAGGCTGGAAGAAGAAGGGAGGTAGGGGTGCGTAAGCAAGGATGCAAATGGGGTGGTGTAGGGCTGTAGGGGAGTGTTTGGGTGTGCAGGGGTGGTCGGTCATGTAGAGATAGGTGAAGGAGTTACAGGGTGATGAGGGAGTAGGTCACATGGTTAAGAGAGGAAAGAAGGATGATGTGAAAAGGAGTGTGGTTAAGGCTTTGTTTGGGTAGAAGAATAAAGGGGAAGGGTAAAGGAGAAGGAGATGGGTAGGAGAAGAAAATAAAGAGGGTGACAAGCTAGGCTCTGTAGGAGGAGGAGATGGAAGGAAAAGAAAAGAAGATTGGGTGGGTTGGGTGAGGCAGAGCAAGTTGATAGGCTGGAGGCGTGAGGAAGAAAAGAAAGGAGAAGAAAAAGAGGAGGAGATCGGGCGTGTTGGGTTAGCTAGGGTAGGAGAAAGAAGGGAAAGGAGGTTTAGTTAAGGAAGAGAAAAAGGAAGAGGAAGAAAAAGGGGATAAGGGAAAAAATAAGAAAAAGAAAAGGAAATTAAATTTAGGGTTAGAGTTAGAATTATAATTAAGTTAAATTCAGGTTTAGGATAATATTAATTTATCCAAATTTAGGGCATCCAATGAAGAAAATAAATTAGGTAAAATTATCAGTTTAGGGTTGATTTAAATAAAAAGGGTAAGATGAAATAATTATAATGATTTATTAAATAATTTATTTATATTTGTGGGTCACAAGTTAAAAAACTAATTAAATTAATATTTAAAGGTTAAATTTTTTGGATAAAAGGTTAAATGTTTAAATTAAGATTACGAAAATTTTAGGGGTGTTACAGTGCAGGGTTTGTTTGGTGTTATGGGAAGGGTGGTGGAGGGGACTTTGAGGCATGATGGTTTGGATGGTTGAAGAGTGTGGTGGTTGCCTATGGTGGGAGGTGTCAAAGGGATGGGGGTACAACGGCAAAAACTATCATTGCCCGAAGATTACTGAGGGAGAATTTGAAGTAAGGGGTGTGGTAAGGATTGACAAAAATTGTAGCAAGGAATGAGAGAAGAAAAATAGGGGCGGCATAAGAGAAAGAAGAAGAAGAAGAAAATAAGTAGAAGAATAAGAGGGAGAAGGGGAGGTCTGCTGGTTGGATGATGATGGACACTATGATGTAGGGAGGCAAACCTCGGGCAAACATAATGCATGGTAGGAAGGTGGTGGAAATGGTGACATATGAAAATGGAGTGCTAGCGGTGATGGTTTCTATTAAACTAAATGAAGCCAAAAGGAGAGAGAGAAAATGGTGGTAGTGTTTGGTTGTGGTAATGTAGAGGGGGTGTTAGTTGGTGGGGAGAGGAGAAAGGAGTAGGTTGGGGGTTGGCGAGCAAACCAAATGAAACTAAGAAAGGCAAGGGGAAGGAGAAGAAGAGAAATAAGAATAAGGTGTTTCATGGGCTTTTGGTTGAGGAAATGTAGGGGTTGTGCACACAGGGGAGGGGTGGTGGTGGTGATGAACGAAAATGGAGGGTTGGTGGTGGTTGAGGCTATAAAATATGGGGCACAAGAGGATGCAGAAGAATGGACAAGGTAGGGTAAAAATTTGGTTGAGAGAGGTTAGGTGTTGTATGCGTATGTATATATGCATGTAGATGGGGAAGAGGGGTATGGTTTAGTAGAGAAAGGTAGGGTGATAGGGATAATTAAGAGAGATAGTTTGATAGGTGAGGGGTGTGGGTGTAGCGAAAGTTGCAGTGTAAGGTAAGGGGTAGGGAGAGTGTCTAAGGGAGGAAATAGGGCACACAAGGGGGATTACGGAGAAAAATGGTAGGGTAGGGTAGAAAAAGGATAGAAACTTAATTATTTGATTTTAGATTTAATTTGGATAGGTTAGGGTATTAATTAATAATATATCAAATAAAAATAATTAGATTTATGATAAGTTTAACAAAAAGGAAAGAGGTAAACAATCGGGGGGGAAATATTTAAGGGTTAGCTTTTTAAATAAATGCCTAAACATCTGAAAACAAAGGTTACAAAATTTCGGGGCGTGACACCTAAGTTCTATATTTCCTTTATTTTTTTAATTGTCTCGTACTTTTTAATTCGTTTAATGTAATTCTCATTCATTGTCTATTCCATTGTGTTTGATGATTCTGTGTAGTTCAATTCAATTGTTGTTATTTCTTACATCTATTATAATAGAAATTATGATTTTTATGTGTTCATATCTTGCATTTTTGTTTTCTAGTAATATGCTAGGCAAGATTAGGATGGGGTAGGAGGATAATTAAAGGTTACAAGATAATTAATTATGAAATGTTAATTGGATTTAATTATTATGTATATTTTTGGTTAGATTGATAAAATAATTTTAATGGTTGTCAATCCAATATTAGGAATTTGCTACCTCTCTTGATTACTTGGTTAATTTGAGTACTAATCGGATGCTAAGATAGCATAGGTAATCTGTAAATGCTATTTGTAGGTAGCTAATATGTTATTGATTTAATATATGTTTAGTAACCTTTAGAATTACATAATTTGAGCTTACTATAATTATAGTTCTAGTTAGTTGATCTCTAATTGATAATGTCACCATTAATTAAATCTAGAAATCTTATCTTAGGTTATTAATTGGTTAGACAATAAATCATAAGTAGACCTTAGTTTATTTGTATAAGGGGATGCTAGGAAGCAGACACATGCAATTCCTATTGATTAATATTAGAAATACTAAATGGTCTTATTATTTGATGATCACTTGATATATTTATGTTGAATATATCATCTGACCCCTATTATCTCATTATCATTATTTGGTTACTCTATCAATTGTTATTTTCTTCTTTTTATTACTAGTAATTAGTTTTTCACAATCTAACAAGTAGGTAATTAATTTGATAATAAAAATTTATGGATTAAATTACAATCTCTTAATGATCAGGCCCTACTCATTGCATGCTACTTGTTTGGTTGTTTAGGGTTTACTCTAGAGTGTCTATAACATCAAAATTTAGCGTCATTGCTAGGGACCGGCAACTTTAGTTCTTATCTATATTATCACATTGTTTTTCTCTCTTCTTTTAATTACAACTCACTTTTCTCTTCTTGTGTATGTCTAATAGGAATCCACATTTAAAAGCATTTGCTAGCAAAAATAAAGATTAAATCATTCAACCAGTGGATCCTACATTTTCCTCTCCGACGGTGAATCAAACTCTAAAGGCGCTTGCAGCTCCTACTTTTAACCTAAATATCCTCTGTGTTTACTATTTTTATGAACAAGATGAGTGTGAGATTAGACTTGGAATGATATAGGCATTGCCTATTTTTATAGGTTTGTAGGACATTATCTCTTCAAGATCAAACTACATAACTAATCCTCTGCATTTATTATTTTTATGAACAAGATGAGTGTGAGATTAGACCTGGAATGATATAGGCAAGATGGGGGATAGTCCTTACATGAGTATTGGGAAAGATTAAAGAAATTGTTTACTAGTTTTCCTAACCACTAAATTAGCATTTTATGAAGGACTAATGCCCATAGACCATAATATGATAGATGCTATAAGTGGGGGATCATTAGTAGATAAAACCCCAACTGATGCTAAAAGATTAATCACCAAAATGTCTTCTAACTCTTAATATTTTGGCACAACAAATTCTAACTCCTCTATATCATCATGTTAAGGAAACCAATATATTAGAGCTCAAGGAACAAATAACTAACTTGACTTCTTTAGTTGAAAAGGTTATGAAAAGGGAAGTGTCGGCTCAAGTATGTGGAATTTGCTCATATGCGAGTTATGTTACATATGCATATCCTACTTTGTAATAAGAACAATAAGTTAATGTGATATTTGTAACTCATTGAAACCTAAAATATGATCCCTATGCTCCAACTTATAACCTAGGATGGAGGAATCATCCCAACATAAGGCATGAGAATAATCAAATACCACCAACGTACCAAAATCAACAAGGTTATAATTAACTCCCTAGATTCTATCCTATCCCTCTGAACTAACCAAAATTGCCATTTGTGCAAACTCCTCAACCACCAGTACCACAACATTCTAGAGGTATGTCATTAGAGGATATAGTAAAAACTTCATCCACTTACACTTTTCAATTTGAACAAGAAATAAGAAATGGGCTAAAAACTTAGAAAGTCATGTGAGTTAGTTGGATGATTATGTAGGAAAATTAAAATATTAGAGTTCCTTGAAACTCCCTTATAAGATAGAGAGAATTCCTAAAAAAAATGTGAGTGTTATCACCACTAAGAGTGGAAAACAATTAGACGATCCAAAGTAATTTAAGGATAACCATGGGATAAAACAAAAAGAAGATGAATCAACAAATATAGAAGAATAGATCAAGGAAAAACCTTCAAAATTAACTAAAATAAATTCTCCTAACCGTTATAAACCTGTTTCTCATTTTCCTAGGTGGTTAACTAAGGGTAAAAAGTGAGATCATGAAAAGGAGATGCCAGAATTTTTTAAGAAGATGGAGGTAAGAATTCCTTTAATAGACGTGATAAAGCAAGTGCCTGGGTATGCAAAGTTTTTAAAAGATACATGCACCAAAAAGAAAAAAAAAATAGAGTGGATGAAAAATCTAGCACGGGGGAGAATGCATTTGCAATTTTACAAAAGAAACTTCCACCTAAGTGCAAATATCCTAGTATTTTTACCATTCATTGTAAACTTCAAAATACGGTGTATGAAAATGAGTGCTATCCAACAATAAAAATGTATGTTGATTTAGGACCCAAAATTTACATTTATCAAATATTTTATTTAGAAATGATAAACTTTTTCCTAAAAAATGCTCATTTCAGCCCAAACCAAGACCTAAAATGGTCTTTTTCGAGGGGGGGGGGACTTCTTCCAATTTAAATAGAATATATAAAACACTTTAACTATAGGAATACTTTGATCTCCTCTTTAAGTCTCATACTAAATAAGCTCTTGATTGTTCGACAAACTGTAAATGCCTATATGATACATAAAGAGCTACTTTATTTCCCTATTAAAAAAAATTAACTCTAGAATTGTTAACTCATCTTTTTTTAAAATTTGAGCTACAAAATTTATAAAAAAATCATGTCTTAATAATAAAAATAATAGCTATAAAATTATTTTAATTATTTTTATAAATTACATCATATAAATAGAAATCATATGGCGAGAAAATTTTGCTGTAAAAGTTCAAATATTTTCACAATTACAGACGTGGACACATGGATCCTTGTGGTCATTTTGCTAGTAGATGAAGCCTATTCACAAGATCCAAGTATGTCAAAAGTCATTGATATTTCGGCTATCCAATAAAGTGAAAACTAATAATATTATATGACTAATCAAGAGCTAGGATACGATCCACATTGAGTGGATTGCACAAATTGTGATGAACGGGCTATGCAATTTGCTAGGGTTGTCTATCAAGTATAACACAGTATTTTGAATGAAATTGCCTCATTTTTTCCCTCATTTGTACACTATCTAGACTCTATTTAGTTCTAAAAAAATTATTGGAAAAATAAATTAAAATTTAAATACCTTATTTTAATTTTTCTCAAGATAAAATAAACAGTTAATCTTTAGAAATTTCATTCTTAATTTTTTTAAACTATTTTATTTCTCTTAAATTAACCGAATAAAAAAAACATATGCCTTTCATTTTTTTTTCTCTTCTTTGAAGTTTTATAAGAATCAAGTGGATCATTAATAAAAAGGCTACATAAAGAATATTCATAAAAATAAAGGTTTTTTTTCCTAAAGATAGTATATAAGACAAAAAAAATCTAAGGAACAAAAAATGCTAACAATTTGCTAGTATTTTATTTTCCTCACATTAACTATCCCTGCTAAAAATTATAATTATTCATTTGGATTTTGAAAATTTTAAAAATCTAAAATAAAATAAAAATGAAGGTGATTCATTGTGTTGTTTGCATAAGAAGATACGACTAAAAATAGTAAAAAGTATCGATAATTAACTACTCATTTCATTTCTAATGTTGAGTGCAAACTTTAAACATTAATATATTTTACTATATATATTCATAAAAATTAATATATGTATTATGAAATTGTTTCTCAACTTGTATATGATATACAACAATTATTGCATTGAGAGAAATAAATTGCCAAAATTTGTAATCCAAAATTGTGAACACAAAAAGAATATTGGGTTATCCTCATATAAATAAATATGTAAAATGTTGAAATAACAACTTTAATATTTTATTTTTCTTTTCTTTTAATATTTTATTTTACTTCCATGAAACTTCTAAAAAATAAAGATAGCTAAGAAAAAAACACATGTTAATTAAAATAAAAACAACCATAAATTATAAATATTATCTAGGACATGAGTTTTTCACTAAGGATTAATAAATTATTATATGAAGACTAGCTTACCATATCCATCATTCACATAAAATATAGGATCATAAATGAGTTTTAAGTGTGGTCCTAGATTTATGTGAGTGAAGGTGTATTGTATTGTAATACCCCAAAATTTTAAAACTTAGAATTTAATAAATAACCCTAATTTAGGATAATTTAATTTTAAATTTATTTAATTTAATCATTTTTTAGATTTTTTAGAATATAAAATGGATATTAATATTTAATAAATTAAAATAAATATTTTGTTATTTTATCATACTCATTTAATTTAAATAATTTTTCAAACAAATATTTTACTGAAATTATATATATATATATATATATATATATTAAATTATAATAAATTAAATTATTAAATTAATTTATATATCAAAAATATTAAATGCCATTATTTCAAAAATTATTTTATTTTATTTTCCTTTTTTCCTTTTTCCTTTTCCCTTTTCCCTTTTCCCTTTTTCTTCTTCTTCTTCTTTTTCTTCCCTTTTCTTTTCTTTTCTTTTCCTTTTCTTATCCCCTTCAGGCCACCATCCTCCTTCTCCCTAGCACTAGGCCACCGTCCCACTTCCCTATTTCTCTCTCTCCCGCGCAACAGCCCCAGCCCAGTCCTCCCTTATTTCTTTTCTTTCCCCCGATTAGGGCAGCTTGACTCCCCCTTCTTTCTTTCCCTCTCCCTCGTGCATGCAGGCCGACCCGCTTCCCTTTCTTTCTCCCCCGCCCACATTGCACCACTCCATCAACCCCACTTGCCCCTGTAGCTCCTTCACTTCCCTCCTTTTCGTTCCTCTCCTTCTCGGCCTCCACCCTACGCCACCACCGTCTGCCGCCCTCCTTCCTCTTCCGCCACCTCCACAACCACCAATCTACTCTCTGAAACTTTCCCTACCACCACCTTGCCCCCTTGGCCGAAACCCAGCCCTGCAAGTCCTCCCTTCACCTCTTCTTTTTCCTTCCTTCTTCTCCTCCGCCACCCTTACATCCCCCTTTTCCAGCCCTACATCCAACATCTCTGCTACCCTGAGCCTCATATTATCAACCCTCAACCACCACCATAGCTCCTCTCCAAAAGTCCTCTACCCCACTCCCAAAACCCTTGCTCGGACCAAACCCTCTCCTTTTCCCAACTTCCCCTCCGACCTCCATTTTTCCTTCATCCCTTGCATGCAGCTCACACTGCATGAGTAGCATGAGTCTGGTGCCCCCTTTGGTAAATTTTGGCTAAGCCTTTAGGTATAATAATGGTTAACATTAGTATGTACTTAATTTAGTTTTGATAAAGGTTTACTCTTTTGATTTTTCTACTTCTAATATACTAAATGTTGATATAATTTTTAGGTATTAATTTTTACTAATCAAAGCTCAAGCCTTTAACCAAGGTACCGGTAATATTTGATTATTGCTGAAAATAAGGTAGCTAATATACCCTACTAAAATGCGTGGATATACGTATGCTAGCACATTATGATTTTTAATATGATTTATATGCATGATCTATGTTGTTAAGTATAATGTGTTTAGTGGCATGTGTTGGTTGATGAAAAGAAATGCATGTTAATTTATGTGTCATGTGTAGAAATAATGCTTAAGGAAGGAGCCTTATCGTTAATGATAATGTTAAATGCATATGTTTGATACGATAAGCTAATGTGGCAATTTGTTGAATATATGATGTTAATATGATCCCTAGGGGCATTTTGGTAAATTTACTTGTGCAAAAGGTGTGGCCTAAATAAGTGTGTGTGGTAGGTGCTAATGTGGATTAATGATAAATAATAATAGTTGGTGGTGTTGGATGATATGTATGGAGCATGTATATCAATATTTTATGTAGTAAGGGTATTTTAGTAAAATTTGTATATTAAGGGTAAAACAGAAATTTATAGGAGTAAAGGGGGTAAAATGGTAAATGGATAAGTAAGGAGGACATTTTAGTAATTTTACATGGAAAAGGGGATAACTTGGTGATTTTTGTGAGTAAGATGGTATTTTGGTAAATTAATAAAAAGGAAGGGTATTTTGGTAATTTTGTAAAAGTAAAGGGGTAAAATGGTGGTTTAATAAAGAAGAAGGGTATTTTAGTAATTTGGCATAAAGGAAGGGCATTTTGGTAATTTTGTAAAGTAAATGGGTAAAATGGTGGTTTAATAAAGGAGAAGGGTATTAGGTAATTTAGCTTAAAGAAAGGGTATTTTAGTAATTTGGCATAAATGAAGGGCATTTTGGTAATTTTGTAAAGTAAATGGGTAAAATGGTGATTTAATAAAGGAGAAGGATATTTTGGTAATTTGGCTTAGAGAAAGGGTATTTTGGTAATTTGGCATAAATGAAGAATAATTTGGTAATTTTGTAAGTAAAATGGGCAAAATGGTAATCATAATGAGTAAGAAGGTTAATTTGGTAATTTAACCAACCAAAAGGACAGTTTAGTAATTTTAATAAGTAAGAAGGGAAATTTGGTAATTCAACCAACCAAAAGGGCAATTTGGTAATTTTAATGCATAAGAATGGTAATTTGGTAATGTGATCAACTGCAAGGGCAACTTGGTAAATTTAATAAGTATGAACGGCAATTTGATAATTTAACTAACCAAACGGGCAATCTAGTAAATGTAACAAGTATGAGGGGTAAAGTGGTGATTTAATAAGTATTGAGGGGTAATTTGGTAATCTAACATATATAAGGGGTATTTTGGTAATTATGCAAACATGAAGGGTAATATGGTAAATTAGAAAATAAAAAGGGGTAACTTTTTGATTTTACAAACAAGGCGCATTTCAGTAATTTTGTGAGGATGATGGGGGTAAATCGGTAACTTGTGTTTAATATGTCAATGGATTAAATGAGTTTCAGAATAAAACATAAGTAATAGTGAATAATAAGATAAGGATATTTGATAAGTTAGCAAGTATCACAAGAATATAGCATAACCTAAGGTTGGATGGATAATTAAGGGGGTAATATGGGGTTATATCATAATAATGCAAGATGTGACTGGTTTGTAAGTATACATGGAAATGTGTGTTAGATATGCTCGAAGTACATGTTAGGGTTTTGTGTATGCTATAATCCTTGATATAGAATACTTGATTATATGGCCAGTATATCTTTGTGTCTCTAGATTCGTGACCTTTTCCTTCCCTCGAATTAATTGAATGAACATGTTGAATAAGACATAAATAAAGTACTAATTACATAAAGTGAAAGATTATTGAGCTCGGTCCAGACCGGTCCACGGGCAAATAATAATGGTCAGGTGTGTTCTGCCCTGAAGTGTTTTCCGGTCCACCAACTATAATAGCGGGGGATCCTAAGCTCAATAAACCAAACATTGGATGTTAACAAATTATAGGAAGACATTAATCATTTACAATGGAACACCATATGAGTCGAGGCCAAACTGATCCACTAGTGAATAATAGTGGTTAGGTGTATTCTGCCCCGAAGTATTTTTCGGTCCACCGACTATAATAGTGGGGTTCTCGCACTCAAATGGATATAATTCGAAAGATGATGATTGAGTAATTATTAATTAATGGCTTAAGACCAAAAGAGTTACTTTCATCCTCATGATATATTGTTATAATATAAGTTCAGCCTTGATACTTGTCTCTCTCTTGGTATGTTGTGGTATTGCTAGGTGAATGGGCCTTGTGCTATGCATTTCTTCTTATATGAGGTGTTCACTGTGTATTATTCCTTAAGATACTTATGGTTATCCATGTGCTCATGCATGTTATCGTTTTATGTCATTGTATATTATGTGTTGCATGCAAGCTCTACCTTTCAGTTTGATATAAAGGGTTACTCGGTACCATAGTACCAAAGGATTCCATTTGTGGGCCCCTGCCTATTCAATGGGCAGTGTCCCTTATAAGACTATTGCAGGTGCTATTCAAGTGTGCATCGGGTAAGAACGTAAGGGTTGTGCGAGAATGATTCAGGTTTTCTCTTTTTACCTTTTTATTTCCTTGTTAAATTGATCTCTATTATTGTAACCACTAATAGTGGGTTTATTCTTGTAAAGAGTTTAATGTGCTACTCTGATTTAAATAAAGTCTGAATTGAGTAAATTTTATTTTGGTTCTTTTTAGCCTTAACATTTGATACTGGAACAGTAGAAAGAAATCAGTCTGGTATTAAGTGCAGCCGTAACATCCCCGAAATTTACGACTTTTGCTTCCGCTAATTTTTAAAATAAAATAAAAATTTGCAATAGTAAATTTTGGGAGTGTTGTATATATAGGCTAGGCCCATACAATAATCTATGCTACTCTAAGTCAACTAATAGAGGTAAATCAACATTTTAGAACACGTCTGTAGTGAACAAATGTGAACTTTGTGATAAACCTGCATCAACTTATATGCTTACATAAGCACATGTGTAATCATAAGTTAAATGAATCTATTTGTTGTTGGATAACTTAGAACACCAAAACAATATAATTACAACAATAAAATATAAGGTAATAAAAATAAAATAGCAATGCCAAAAATATACCCACTGCTATATATAATATATACATACATAATTATATATGATATATAGTTAATGAATGTTTGCACTGATTTCATATTTGCTCATGACAATGGTAAAAGCTGCCCATTATATATGGGCAACATCATCTAAGAAATTTAGAGTTCGATTTGGTTATACATAATTTATGTTGAGCAATCCCAAAGCATATATATTGGTAAAAGAAAATTACTAAAATACACATGAAATATATACATGCGTGTAAATGAACAAAAAAGGTAGCTCCCGCCTACATGCTATCCAACACTAAAAATGAAGTATAGATAGAAAGAAGAGGCTTCATTGCCAATGTTGTAATCCAAGTAGGAACGAGTAGGAACCTTAGATGCCACCACCTTGTGAAGTATTGAAGTTCGACATTGATGAAATATCACATACTTAAACTTGGGGTTTCGAATTTCTCACACTTTGGTGGTTATTATTTAAGAATATATATATACTAGGTTTTCAACGTGTAAAGTTACAAATAAGTAAAGAATAAATTACTAATAAGTTAGAACATGTTCTATAAATTCTCTCTACTAATATATCCTATATACAAAAAAAAAGAAAAAGGAAAAAACTACTTCATAAATATATAGACTCACGACAACGCTCTCCCTCAAGTTGGTGCATTGAAATCTTCTAAGCCCAACTTGTCAAGTGAGTCATGAAACTTTTGTATTGTTACTGCATGAGTTAAAACATCTACTAATTGGTCCTCTAAATGAATGAAGGGAATATCAGTGAGTTTATAATCTAGCTTCTCCTTTATGAAGTGGCTGTCCACTTCCATATACTTTGTTCCATTGTGTTAAACAGCAATATTTGCAATTTCTCATGCTGCCTCATTATCAAAAAGAAAAGAAGCATTGCTCTATTTGGTTTTAATCCAATTTTAATAAGGATAATCCAAATCTATAGAATTTCATAGATAATATGTGTCATTCCTCTAAATTTAGCCTTTTCAATTAATTGAGCCACAACATTTTGTTTCTTACTCCTCCATGTCACTAGATTCCCTGCTAAAAATGTAAAGTAATTCAAAGTAGATTGTCTATCAGTGATATTACCAGCCTAATCTACATCTATATAACCTTTGATTTTCCATATGTTTGGTCTTATCAAACATCAAACCTTTTCTAGGAGCTCCCTTTAAATAGATTAAATTTCTCATCACAATAAGCATGCCATATTTGCTAGGAGTATGCATAAATTGACTAACCAAACTTACAATGTATGCAATGTTAGTTCTAGTGTGGGATAAATAAATTAGCCTTCCCACTAACCTTTGATATCTTTCTCTGTCTGCTAGAACTTGATCAAGATAATTGGTAATATGGTGAATTTGCACAATAGTTGTCTGAGCTGGTTTACAAGCCAATATGCCAGTCTCGGACAAATGATTAAAAATATACTTTATTTATGACAAGCATATACCTTTCTTAGAACGAGCAAATTCAATTCCAAGGAATTACTTGAGTCCCCTAAAATCTTTAATATCAAATTCAAAGGTTAAATATTCTTACAACATACCAATTTCATATATGTTATTCCCTATGACAATCATATCGTCATCATAAATGAGGAGTAGAGTAATTTTATTACCATTTCTCTTTATAAACAAAGTATGGTAAGTGTTTTCTTGTTGATAACTATACTTCTTCATTCCTTTTGTAAACCCCCCAAACCAAGCCCGTGAAGACTATTTAAGCCTATACAAAGACTTCCAAAGTGTGAATATTTTTGTGATGGAGTTGTGAACACCATAGTCTAAGGGAATACCCATATATACATACTTTCCTAAATCCCCGTGAATAAATGTGTTCTTTACATTTGACTATTCCAAAGACCGATCAAAATTGGCTACCATAGATAATAAAACTCTAATTGTGTTCATTTTGACCACTAGGGAAAATGTATCATGGTAATCATCACTAAAGTTTTGAGTATATACTTTAGCTACTAGATGTGCTTTATATCTATAAGTGGTTCCATTAGGTCTGTGCTTTAAAGTAAACACCAATTTGCATCCCACTATTTTTTTCTTTTAGAAGAGAAATAATACTCCATTTACCATGTTTTTGTAAAGCCTCAATCTCTAATTGTATTGCTTCTGTCCACTTTAGATCTTTCAATGCCTCTTTAATTTTTGTTGGTATATTAACTTTATCTATATAAGATACAAATGCTTGATTCTTAGGCAAAAGTCAGTGTGTAGCAGTATACAAGCAATTGCATAGCATATTTTTCCATCTGGAGAATATTTGTGTGGTGGTTTACCATGATTGCTTCCAAGGGGAAGCACATAAGGCAATTTAGAGTTACCAGAATAAGAAATTTCATTAACAGAAGAACTAGTTGCCTCATAGATATTTACTAGGCAATTGTCGTGTACATGAGGAGAGTGAGAGAGGTGTCACTTTATGTATCAACTCTGATTTTTTTAGATTCATAAGTGTATCATCATAGAGAGAGGGATGAATCTAAATTCAAATTCAAAATTTTAATCACGGATTCTATAGTTCCATGAACATTATCATGTACATTAATCTAATTATAGTCTTTTGCAGTTTCATACTCCCCCTAAAGACAATGTTTGGAGTCACTAGACTAAAACAAATATCTCATCCTTGGAGAAGGTAGTATCCATAGTGACATACATACATTGAGTGAGAGGGTTATAACATCGATGCCCTTTTGTTGTGGGTTGAATCTAAGGAATCCTCACTTTTCTGCGCATGGATCTAGCTTGATTTGTTGGTTTTTATGAAGATGTATGTACACAATACACATAAAAAATGTGTGGTTCTAAGTGTAAGGAAGAAGGTATATTCACATGATTTGCAAGCTCTTCCAGTGGGGTGTGAATGGAAAGAGCTTAAGATGGCATATGGTTCATAAGGTACAGGACATAAGTAATTACCTCACCCTAGTAAGTTTTAGGAGTGTGTGTGATGCAGGAGCATCCAATGAACATAATGATTGTCATGTTCATACTAATCCTCAAGGTAAGGAAGATGATTTAGCTTTCTTAATGTTGGAGCCTATCATGTTAAATATTCTTGATAATTCTTATATGCTTGACATTGAAAAACATTCAAGTTATTCTTGTAGGTATGTCACATATTTGTAAGAAGATGAAATTCATATACCTTGATGTTTACAAGTATTCCAAAGCATGCAAGACTATGACATACATGAGATGATACATTACAACAAGAAGATAAAGTGATAATATTCATTATTTGTATTAACTTGTTGTAAACCCTAACCCTAAGTATATCTTATGTAAGTTAGGGTATTACTATAATTTCATGTATGTATCTTAGTCAATTGTATAGCTTTGTAATATTAATCCTGAGTATCATTTAACCAATGATATTATTCTTTGGATTAAGGTTAATATGAGCTTAATTCAACCATGACTAATGGGATGGATTAAGTAGGAATAATCGGCAGGATAGGTTAGCTCATCACCGACCCTTCCTTCTCCTATATTGTAATCCCCCAAAAATTTTAAAAGCCTATAATTTAATAAATTACTTTTATTAGGGATAATTTAACTCTTAAACTTATTTAATTTAATTACGTTGAGGATTTTGCCTTTTAAATTTATTTAACTTAATTATTTTGTGGGTTTTAAGTATACCAAATTAGATGTGAGTGTTTAATAAATTAAAATAAATAAATTGCTATTTTATCATACTCATTTTATTTAAATAAGGTTCAAACCAATATTTTTCTAAAAGCTACCTTTTTAAACTAATATAATAAGATATATTAAGATAAATTACTAAAATTTTAATTATCTACCAAAAATACTATAACTTGCCCCATAAGTCATTTTAATTATTTTCTTCCCTAATTATTTTCCTTAAACCCTTTTTCTCCCTTATTTTCCTTTTCTCTTTTTTATCTCTCCCCCCTCTCCTTTCTCCCTTCTCTCCCCCATTTCCCCCGACTGGGTCAGCCCACCGGCCCAGATCAATTTTCTCCCCCCGTCTCGCACGCCAGGCTCGCCCTGCTTCTCCTTCACCCGAACCGCCCGGTCGGTCGCCCCCTTCTTTTTCTTTTCTCCCCTAGACCGATCGGTCCAACCCCTTTCCCCTTTTCTTCATCCCCGTGCCCCGCTGCAAATCACCGCCCTCCCCTTCTGCGCCGCCTACACACCTTCTCCCTCTCTTCTGCACCGCTCGTCTGTCCCTCCTTGACCGACCGACTACCCCCACACCTCACACAGGCCTGCTCCCACCCCCTTCCTTTTTCTCGACCAAACCACAGGTCTGCCATGGCAGACCAGCGTCGGCCTGCCATCGACGGTCGGCATGCAAAATTCCCGCCTGCTCGTACCTTCCTCTGGCCCCTCTCTCGATCCTCCCTCATTTTCGAGCTTATAAATACCCCCACGAGCCTAGCATCGGGCTCTTTCGAAACCCCAGCCCAGAAACCACCTTGCGCCATCCCCGTTTCAGACAGCCACCCTGTCGCCGCCGCCCAATCCACCCAAAAAACTCTCCCTTGTATCACCCTCCACCAACCTAGGCCTCCCTCACCCTTCGGTTTGCTCTGCACGAGTCACCCCGGCCGTGCAAAGGGCTCTTCCTGATCAGCCTTGCTTCGAGCCCCGCCGCCCTTCTCACCACTGCCCACCGCCGGTGCCGCCACTTCCAGCACCCCCTCTGCCTTCTAAAACCACTAGGGGAGCTTCCTCTACCTCCCCATATCTTCTTTTTCCCCTGCCAGCCTCTCCTCTTCCTTTCTCCTCCCTCCACCACTTCTCCACCTCTCTTCTCCCCCATCACCGCCGCCGCCGTGCGCCGTGAGCCGCCACCTGTGCCACCAACACCCCTAGGTGGTTCTTTGAACTCCCCAGCCCCTAAACCCCCTTATACTAATACTAATTATTTTAGTAGTATTATTAGTATTATGCTTAATGTTGTTGTTGTTATTATTATTATTATTATTATTATTATTATTATTATTATTACTGTTATTATTATCTCTACTATTTAACCCAACTTTAGAATATTTATAACTGT
The DNA here is from genome assembly GCA_039764185.1 of Tamarix austromongolica. Classification (NCBI taxonomy): domain Eukaryota; kingdom Viridiplantae; phylum Streptophyta; class Magnoliopsida; order Caryophyllales; family Tamaricaceae; genus Tamarix; species Tamarix austromongolica. The sequence continues at coordinate 94,976,101 of CM077818.1, read as the reverse complement.
TATTAATACTATTATTAATGACCTATAACTTTAGTATTATTATTTTAACATCATTATTGTTATTATTACTAGTATTACTATTATCATTATTATTATGGTTATTATTATTATTATTATTATTTTTTTTAGTTCCTTGTCACTATTAGTAATATTTCATATATCACTAACCTTACTATCACTACTACTATCATCATTATTAGTAACATTGAAACTATTACCGTTAATAATAAATATTATTATAATTACTTTAAATTATTATAGCTATTAAGACCTACTTTTTATTAGTAGTAGCATGATTAGCTACCTTAGGAATAATAACCCTACTTTTACTTATAAAAGTAATATTATTATTTGTAGCCCTAATAGTAAGTTGTGATAAGGGTAAGGTAGGAAGAATAGTCAATTTGGTTAGAGGGAAGTTAATCCATAGTTTTCCCTCTTATAGGCGAATCAAGTCAAAACCCGGAGGAGGCGTAGGAACATGCTCCAAGACCGGTGTCGTATTAGGTAAGGGTGTGGCTAAGGTTCCTACGTGTTATGTGACTTATATGCCTTGGATGCTTTGTATATATATCATGTCCGGTTGTGTATCACATGATTGTCCTTAACGTGTTTTATGCGTAGCGCAGCTTGAAGTTAAGGTATGTGGTATGTTTTTTTCTTATGACATGAATGTGATATCCATATGTGGTGATTATGATGTGTTGTGACATGATGTAACCCTCTAAGACATGCATGCTAGGGTGATTATTATTATGACATGGAGATGAAAGGACAAAAAGAAATAAATGGGAAGTGAGTTGCTAAAGGGGGGTATGAGGTTGACCAAAATGAATAAGAGATGAGAACTATGCATAGGAATTCTAGGGTTTGCATGGGAACTTCGAGAGTTTGCATGGGTTGGATAAAACTTGCATGGGGATGATCGTTACGTGAGAAAAGTTGTATTAAGGTGTAAATAAGCTAAAGGGAGAGTTGTGGAGTGTTTGGAGACGTGGGATGAAAAATAATACGTAGGTTGGTGTAAAGGTGTATAAGGGACCCGATTAGGGTTTTGGGAGAAAGTAGTAATCTAGAAAATGTGGAAGTAAAAATGATTAAGGGAGTGTGGAGTACGAGTTAAGAGTGGAAATTGTTGTATAATGGGTGATTATGGGTGTCATGGGAGAGAAGAGATATCGGGTGAAAAAGAGAGGGGTTACTTGTGGGAGAAGAAAGGTGCTAGGGTTGAAGTGGCCAACTAGGTTTTTTTTTGTCACATGTGGAATCGAGGGGTAAAGCGATATGATTTGGGATTGGATCTAAATGAGATGAGGAGTGGGATGAAAAATGGAGTAATGGTAGTGTAAGTGAGAGAAAGTTGGGCCACATAGGTCCAATTAGGGTTTCCAAGGGAAAACCCTAGAGGGAGATAGCATGTGGAGTAGATGTCACGAGGTGTTGGGCCTTAACCCACACCCTTAAGAGTTGATTTTCATTATGTGTAAGTGTAAAGGGAAATAGATATCGAGGTGTGATGAGGGGCGCAAGTGTCCCAAGATATGGGACGGGCCCTCCTAGGAGGATAAGTGTGGATATAGTTAGCCGTGCATGTCAAGGGTAAAATACTTTCAAATAAGATATGTTAAGACACTAATCACTTAAAGAGAAAGATGTTGAGCCGGACCCAGACCGGTCCACCGACGAATAATAGTGGTTAGGGCCGGGGTGCCCTACATGACCGGTCCACTAGCTATAATAGTGGCCAGGCGCGTTTTGTCCTACATGATTTCCGGTCCACCGACTATAATAGTAGGGGATTCCGTGCTTAACAAACCGAACGTATTAATGATAAGACATGGGAAAGACATGAAGTAATTACAGTGAAACATCGTGTGAGTCAGGGCCAGACCGGTCCACCGGCGAATAATAGTGGCCAGGAGCGTTTTGCCCTGCATGACCAGTCAACCGACTATAATAGTGGCCAGGTGCGTTTTGCCCTGCATGACCGGTCCACCAACTATAATAGTGGGGTTTCCGCACTCACATGAATTGATAAAGAATATGTTGTGAATCAACTCTATATTTACCGGAGATCTAAAGAATAAGTTTATCCGGACTGTAGCTAGCCTTTATCATCCTTTTTTTTTACTACATGTTGCTCACGTGACTATGCCATGTATACTGTGTTGTGTGTTTTGTATGCCGGCCTTAGCGCACCTGCTACCTTACTCAGTATCGGACCCGTACTGATACTACCTTGGTTGAATGGGTCCTGTGATGATCCACTGATGGTGGGGAGCAGACCTCCTGTGCAGGTTTACGATCAGATACTATTTTGGGGTAGAAGGCTTGACTCGAGAGAGTAGGCAATCTGGATATTGATCCTTCGGGATTTATTTTGTTTAGTTGTATTTTGTATTACGTTTCCCGTTTTGAAGAATGTAATATGGGGTTGTAATCCTAAATCGTATTCTAACTTCTATTTGACTTATATCTTATTAATGATTTATGTTGATTGTCGTCTTGCGTTTTATGATACTTCGTACTTAATGTTGATCGGATTTAGCCTTAGCACTTGGTACTGGAACGGTAGGAGTGAACCGATCTGGTACTAAGTGTGGCGGTAACGTCCCCGAGTTTACAATTTTATCCTTCACTTCCGCTAAACCTTTGATTTAAACGAAATTTTTCAGTAGTAAATTTGGGGGTGTTACATATATATATACCTTTGTGCGCATGATTGTATGTAGATTTTGAACAAGAATGAATAATAATCTTTTGATCAAACTTTGAGAAAAGTTAGCTAAATTCTAATCCTCCCTTTTGGGTCGACATTGAGTAAGGAAAATCTGGGATTTAGCCTTCCTCAAACTATCTTCAACCACGGCATATTTGAAGGTCTTACCAATCTGTCGAAACACTTCAACTTATATCATCAAGTTCTTCACCTATAATCCATCAATTCACTTCGTTTCTTGCATTAGATCGTGGGTGAAAGCTTCTAATACAAATTTTGATCCAACCTTCTGTTACTTTGATAAAAATCACATCAGTGTGAGCCAATAAGAAGTGCTATGGTAGTTTCTAGGACGTGTCTATTTTCCCTCTTAGCAACATCATTTTAACGTGGTGTTTGATGAGAGATAGTCTCATGGAGAATGTCATTTTCTTTTAGGAAAGATAATTATTCAATATCTATATATTCTCTACCATTGTCGAATCAAAGAACCTTAATATGAAGAAAAAATTAGGCATGACTCATGTGATAAAACGAATTGAGGATATTGCCAACATTGATTTTTGTTTTTCATAGTATATAACTGTAACACTCCTAAATTTACTACTGAAAATTTTCATTTTAATAAAAAGGTTTCACAAAAGCGAAATGATAAAACCATAAACTTGGAGGTATTACCACCACACTTAGTACCAGATCGGTTCACTCCTATCGTTACAGTACTAAGTGCTAAGGCTAAACAAGGTTAACATCAACCACAAGTCATTAATAAAAGCGCAAGGCATTAAATAAAATGCAAGTCATGTAGAAATCAGAGTGCGGTTTAGAATTACAATCCAAAGAGTAAATGACTAGAGTTTTCAAAACATAAAATACCATACAACATCACATAACTAGAATAAAACGAAACATGGTAAGATGAGAGGGTAAAAATAGAGTCTAGCCAAGTCACTCTCGATCCCCAAGTCAGGTTTAGGCTCAACTCTCGGCCCCGCCCAATGCCTCATAGGTGTCGTAGGCATCGAAGATATCGTCCCCTACCTGCACAAACTCATAAGGGTCTTCTGCTCATGGGAATGAGCAGCACCCATGAAATGGGTGATCAGTACGCTACGTACTGAGTAAGGTAACAGATGCAACTAAGGCTAACATACAAAACATACAACATAACATGCATAACATGGTTATATAGACAACATACAGTAACACAGATAATGAAGGCCAACTATAGTCCAGTTAGACTTATTCTTTAGATCTCTGGTAAATATAGTCAATTCACGCCATCATCTTTGTTAATCCATGCGAGTGCGAGAATCCCACTATTATAGTCGGTGGATCGGTCACTTATAGGGCATAACGCACCTAACCACTATTTTTGCCGGTGGATCGGTCTCTAGGGCAGAACGCTCCTGGCCACTATTATGCCGGTGGATTGGTCTGGCCCCGACCCTCATGGTGTTTCACTATAATTACATAGTATCTTTCCCATGATTCTTTGGCAGCTTAATGTTTGGTTTGTTGAGCTCGGGATCCCCCACTATTATAGTCGGTGAATCAGTCACTTATAGGGCAGAACGCACCTAACCACTATTATATGCCGGTGGATCGGTCTCCAGGGCACCCCGGCACCTGGCCACTATTATGCTGGTGGATCGGTCTGGTCCCGGCTCAACAATCTTACTCTTTAAGTGATTAGTATCTTATTTGTGTCTTATTGGATAAAGCTTTTTACCCTTGACATGCATGTCAACAACCTTCTACTTCTATTCTCCCAAGGGGGGTTGTCCTATATCTTGAGACTCCTGCGCCCCTTTATCACACCCCATCATCCATTTCCTCTTACTCTTACACATAATGAAAAATCTAACTCCTACAGGTGTGGGTTAGGCCCGACACCTCCTGATATCAACTCTACCTACTATCACCCTCTAGGGTTTTCCCTTGAAAGCCCTAATTAGACCGATGTGGCCCAACTCTCTCTCACTTACACTACCATTACTTCGTTTATCGTCCCATACCTTGTCTTATTTATATCCAACCCCAAATCATATCACTTTACCCCTCGATTCCAAGTGTGACCGAAAAACCCTAGTTGACCACTTCAACCCTAGTACCTTTCTTCTCCCATAAGTAACCTCTCATTTTTTTTCAATATCTCTTCTCTCCCATGGCAACCATACTCTCCCCTTATAATAAATTCCCACTCTTAACTCGTACTCCAGTCTCCCTTAATCATTTTTTTACTTCCACATTTTCCAGCTTGTCGCTTCCTCCCAAAACCCTAATCGAGTCCCCTATACACCCTTACACCAACCTATGTACTATTCTTCATCCCAAGTCTCCAATCACTCCACATTTCTCCTCTTAGCTTATTTAAACCCTAAAACAACTTTTCTCACATAAGGATCACTCCCATGCAAGTCTTATCCACCTTATGCAAACTCTCGAAGTCCCCATGCGAACCCTAGAACTTCCATGTACGGTTCCCATCTCTTTTTCATTTTAGCCATCTCTTCCTCTTTATTTTCCTCTCATGGATCATGAGGTATTTTGGTCAACCTCATACCCCCATTAGCAAACTCACTTCCCATCTTCTTTCTTTTTATCCTTTTATTCCTATATCACATTGTCAATCATCCTAGCATGCATGTCCTAGAGGGTCATATCACATCACATCATAATCACCATATATACCTATCATACTCATGCTATAAGAAACACATAAACATATCTCAACTCACAGTTGCGCTACACATAAGACAAGTTAATGACAATCATATGATACACAACATAGCATGATATATAGCATCCAAGGCATACAAGTCACATAACACACAAGGGCCTTAGCTACATCCTTACCTAAAACAACGCCGGGCTTGAGCACACTCCTACGCCTCCTTAGGGTTTTGGCTTGATTCACCTATAAGAGGGTAAGACTAATGATTAGTTTCCCTCCTACCAAAAATACTATTATTTATTATTTTAGTCTAAGATTAGGGTTGCTATTATTAAAGGGAGCTTTTATAAGTGAAAACTAGGGTTTTTACCATCAAGTTAGCCTACTAGATATTACTAGTCAAAATATACTTATGTTACTATTCATAACTATATTTATATCATTGAATCTAATAGCTTTATTTCTTCTAATAATAATACTAATACTTGTTATAGCAAAATAGTGACAATAATAATAATAGTAATACTAACACTCCTAGAAATAGAAGCCATGTTATTTTTAAGGCTAAGGCTAATAATGGTTTTAGGGATAAAATAATAATATAATATTAGTAATACTAACAAAGTACTAATATTATTAAAGATAATAATGATTATAGTTATATTTGGAATAATAATAATATAAGGGTTCAAATGTTTCTATCACAATAATATTAACAAGGTACTAACAATTATAATAGTAATACTAATAATGATATCATAGTAATAATGTTAGTAACAAAGGCATTAAGAATAATATTAGTAATAATAATAATAATAATAATACTATGGTTGGGTATTCTTATTCTATAGTAACAAAATGGTAACATGCCAAATTCTATTTCAATAACATTAATAATAATAAAAATAATAGTACTAATAATAACAACAACAACGATAATATTAATAACAGTAATAATAATAAAAATAATAATGATGATAATAATGTTAAGCATAATAATAATAATAACAATAACAATAATATAGTAACCGAATGATCATAATAATATAAGGGTCCAAATATTTATATTAATAATAAAAGGTGATAATGGATAAAGTTAGTATTAACAATATTAGTAAGAAAATAATGATAATGGTAATGGTAATAATAATAACAGTAATAATATTAATAATAATAATAATAACAACAAGGGTTACCATGATAGTACTAAAACTATAGATCTCCATTAACAGTAGCATTAATTATAGATATTTCAAAGGTTAGTTTAAGTAGTAGTAGTAGTAGTAATAATAATTGCATTAATAATAATAATAATAATAATGATAATAATAATAATAATAATGGTAATAATAATATTATTATAGATATTGCCATTAATATTATTAAATAACTAATACTTGTATAAAGTGGGCTTAAGGGTTGGGAAGGTTAGAGAACCACCTAAGGCAGTGGTGGCACCGGCGGCAGCAGCGACGATTGTGGAAATTTGAGGTGGTGGAAGGAGGAGGAGGGGGATATAGGGAGAAAGGGAGGTGTGGGGAGGTATAGGAGGGTCCCCTGGTTGTTTTGGAGGGTAGAGGTGGCATTGGTGGTGGCGGAATTGGCAGCGGGTGGCGATGCGAAGGGCAGCAGGGGCTGAAGTTGGTCGTTTGGGAGGGTAACTTTGCACGGTCGGGGTGGCTCGTGTAGGGAAAATTAAGGGACGAGGAGGGTTTGGTTAGGTAGGGGGTGATGCAAGGGGTAGCTCCGGGGGTGGTTTGGTTGGTGGTGATGGGCGACGGCTGTGGTTTGCTCATCTAAAGGGGCGGCAGCGAGAAGGGCTGTTTCTGGGGATTCAAAATCAAAATTCTAATTGAGGCAGCCTATGAGGTATTTCTAGATCAATTGGGTGGGAAAAGATAAGGGGAAGAAGACAAGGGAGGTGCAGATGCCAGGCATGCCACCCGGTGGCGGCGGTGGAGGCGGTTCTGCCATAGCAGGGGCGGCAGAGTCGAGGGAAGAGGGAAAGGGAAAGGGAAAGGGGCAAGGTGCTCGGGAGAGGGGAATAGGTCGGTTGGGGTTGAAAATGTGAAAGAAAGCGATGGGAAAGGGAGGGAAGGACAGTGGCAACGATGGTGGCCGGCGGAGGGCTGGGTTACAACTCCTTGGTCGCCGCCCACGCCTCGAGGAAGAAGAAGGGGTCGGGATCGGGCGGCTCAGGGAGAAAAAGAAGAAAAGAAAAAAAGAACTGGATAGGCCGGGAAGGAATGAAAAAATAAGAAGGAGGAAGCGGCGCGGGCCTGGGCCACGCAAGGGAAGCTGGTCCAAGTCGAGGGGGGAAGAAAAAAAAAAAGAAAAGAAAAAGAAATGGAAGAAAAGAAAAAGGAAAAAAGAGGAAGAAAAAGAAAGGGAAAATATGTGGGTTGGGTATTTTGGTGTGCGCAACGGGCTGGTCCAGGTCGAGGGGGGAAGAAAAAAAAAGAAAAGGGAAAGAGAGGAAGAAAAGAAAAAGGGAAAAAGAGGAAGAAAAAGAAAGGGACAAATATGTGGGTTGGGTATTTTGGTGTTTTTGGGTTATTTAGAATAAAAATATTTAGAAAATAATAATTAATTCCTTTTTAACTTAATTTAGGCTATTTTGGATTATTTTTCTTTTAATCCCATTTAAATTAGCAATACTTCCTAATTTTTCCTAATTAACTTATTTATCATTTTTCCCTTGATTGTCCCTAAACAACTCCCTATATTTTAATAAAATAATTTATTTAATTAAATTTTCTAATAAATCCTTATTTAGCTAAAATTTCTAGAATTAAAATTTTCGGGTATTTCAATAACCATGTCATCCTAATGCAATCATCCATAAAAATAACAAATCAATGAATATTGTGGCGTGTAGAAATAGGTGATGGTCCTCAAACATTGGAATGAATCAACTCAAAAAAGAGCAATTATTTTATTGATACTTGCATTATAGGTAGTATGATGGCTTTTATCAAACACACAAGCATGGCATTTGAAAACAAATTTTGACACACTTTGAAATAAAGAGGCAAACAACTTCTTCAAATAGTCAAAAGAAGGATGACCCAAACAATGATGCCACATCTAGATCATCTTTATTTTGTCATCAATTCTGCTATTGACTTGACTCACACAACCTAGTGTTGTGTCTTCCATATAGTACAACTCCCTCCACTTATTACCATGCTTAATGATCACCTGAGTTTGGATATCCTATAACACACAGTAATTTGGGAACATTAGAAAAATATAATTAAATTATTTTGTAATTTATCCCATTCATAATAAATGATTAGATAATGCTAAAACATTTAAAGCATGATGTAAAGGTCAGGTTGGAGTAAGAGAAAAAAACTCGCCTCATTAACTGGAGCTATATCACCATTAGCTATGATAATATTGTCTCTCAAGGGTTTTCTCTTAGATTGAAAAAGAGATGTAACGTGGGTCATATGATCTGTATCCCCTATGTCGATTACCCATCCTATAACTTGGGTAGTAGGATTGATAGATGTAGTACTAAAGTTATCTATGGTGTCAACTAATTGGTTTATTTTGTTGATAAGAGATGAGGTTGTAATACCCTAAATGATTGGCTAAACCTAATCTTGAGTGATTAACATCGTAACCTAATTCTAATCTCAAAAAATTAATATTCCCACCTTTCCCTAACTCTCTAACCATAAAGCTTAGCCTAATATCAATTAGTCGATAATTAAATTATCCTAGTACCCTAATCTAAAGTATTTTAACTTAATTCTAATTCTAAAACCAAACCTAATATATATTTCCTTTTTTCTTTCTCCTTTTCTACCTTTTATTTTTCTTTCCCTTTTTCTTCCTTATCGGTCGACCCCCTTTTCCTTTCTTTTCCCCTTCACTATGAGCAAAACAATATCCTCAAACAATGCCTGTCACACCCCATCCCTTGCCAAGCTACTCCCTACTCCTATCACTTCCCACCTCCACCTCTTACGCACTAAGGTCTCTCATCTCTCTCTACATGTCTCTTATATATATATATATATATATCGCACATTAAATGTTAAAGCAACCTCTCCCTTCCTTCATTTTTCTTTTGAAGTCTTACACCACCAACTCACCTTCTCCCTCCTCACCATTGCCAAACAATCCCCCAAAACCCCCTTTGCCTACCCTCACTAAAGCACTAGCCCCACTATCGATGATCCACATTGAAACTCCTCCACAACCACTAGCCAAATTAGCCACTCCTTACCCCCTACTTTTGGAAAATACCACCACATCCCACACCCTTGCTATAGTAAAATCAACTGCATCCCACACCATTGTTGTAGTAAAACCGATCGAACCACACCCACTACCTTTGACCACAAGCATCGTTGTTCACCTCCCCCTTTCAGCCACTCCCACCGGTGCCACCCCTTGATTCACATTCCCTTGTCATTTCACCTTCCCTAACAATGAAATATTGTGCCATTTCTAGCCCTCCCTCTTTGGCAATCCCAATTGAACCCCCTCCTTGTTCCACGAGGTTTGGCTAAGGCTTCCTTCGAGCCTTGGTTTGGTTTTTTCCTTTCTTTTACTCCCATTTACCTTATACTTTCCCTAACTATATCATTAGGTGATAATTTATTTTTTCTAATTGTTTCTTAGGTTCTTTACCAATAGTTATGGAGGAGATGGGATAGGATAAGCATGCTTAGAGATAAAAGCCTTTTCTCTATAAGAATACCCGTTGTAGTCCAGGAATTTTGTGCTATGTTATATATGATTGTGTTTGATAACATGTTATTGCTATTATTTGGTTAAATTTATGATTTTTAATGCTATGATATGGGATTGTGATATTATATGATGGAAAAATAAGTAAATTGAGAATTATGTAATATCATTACAATAATATTCTATGTGAAAAATCCTCGATGTGATATATGGTTGTAATATGGGTTTAATAAGGTATGATAAGTGGGAAATGAGTATAATAAGTTTGATGGTGATAAATGGAGAATGTGGAAATAATGTTACCAAAACATATAAGATTGCATGAAATAAGGGATTTTGGTTATCAGTAAGGACATTTTGGTCAGTATGGGTTTAATGGTAATTCAATGTGTTATATTATTTAAAATATTTCAAGGTAATTATATGAAGTGTTTAGAATAGTCGTGAATGGCCTAAGCTTAATCAATTGAGGAAATATATTTATTTGGGAATAATAACCCTAAAATGGGAGGGTTATTATCACATGTATGAAATATTAGAGTTAGAATATGAAATTTGGATATGTTTTTAATATTAGTGTTTTGGGAATGTATAATGAATTTGGTACTCGTATGATCTCTACAAGAAAAGTTATGACGTACTTGTGAAGTTAGGATTCTATAAACCTTAAGAATAGCAATTCTTGAGATATGGTTATTATCGCATATGTAAGATATTATTGTTAGGCCTTGATTTAGGGTATATTAATAATAATAATAATATTTGAGGAATAGATAATAAGTTTGGTAGATAAAAAAGTAATATAAATGGGATATTTGCTTAAAATGTGAAATTAGGGTTTTTGAGGAATATAAGGGGTTTAACCTTGGAGAAAGACCTTATGATTTTTGCGATGCAATTAACTTGCCTCAATTGTGGTTTTACCTATTAAATCAATTATGAATAAGAAATTAATCATTTAAAGTGAAAGATCATGTGGGTCGGGTAGAAGTGTTTTATGGTTTCATTCCACCATATGATAATAGTGGCTCATGAGCATTTTGCCCCGAGAGGTGCATCGGTCCATTCCACTAGATTGAGAATAATTGGCCCCTAAACTCAATGTGAATGATAATATGATTTGAGATGAGTAAACCAATGGATAAGATATTAATGATTTAAAGTGGAAGAATACGTGAGTCATGTGTGTTGTCCTTAAGAGGTGTTTTAGACCAATCCACTGGTTTAAGAATAGTGTCTCAGGATCATTTTGTCCTAAGAGGTATTAGGTCCATTCCTCCAGACAAAAATAGAAGCTTTGGTGTGTTGTCTATGAGAGGTGCTTTAGATAGTTCCACCATTTTGAGAATAGTGTGGTCCTTGAACTCAACGTAAATAAAAGAAATGAAAATTATTATAACTAATAACGAGGCTTGGATCAGTAACTACCTTGTGGTATTTTATGTTTTTTGCATGTGTACTTATTATCTATTGTGAATGTATGTATATGTCTATATCCTTGACTTGATAATAGTGTACCGACCATCTTTTTTCATGAGTGATGCTCATTCCCACGAGTAGATGTCCCTAATGTATGTGTGTAGGTTGATGAGGGCCCACAAGACTATTTTGTAGATTATAATTCTCATGAGGCAGAGTGGTGCTTTGTATCAAGGATTTGGGTGTAGAGTAAAGTTATCAGGATGATAGTTTCTACCCGAATACCTTCTCAAACTCTTAGCTCTATGGTATCTCTTTTGTCTATATATTGGATATAAATACTCGGAGTTAATCTCCAAAACTTGTATTTATGTTAATAACGATTCTCTTATCTCTTTTTGCTATGTTTCACTTTTAATGATTTTTTCCTTGTGAATGATGTAAGGATGGTATGGTAAGCCATATTTATGTCAATTACAGCGGTAACACCCGGCTATTTTAGGTATATGCTTTCACTGTAAAATAAATTTTTTTCAATTGTAATATATGGGGTGTTACAAGGGCATTTTTCTATTTCTTCTTGGCTAGATGTTGAACATTCATGGATTGATTAGCAGTGCTTTGTTGTGCTATTACTACAACAACAACACATTTTTTGGCATTGCTTGTTTTCATTTTCCCCAAACGTTTACCTATAGCCCTCATATGTTTACTTTTTTCTATAAACTATTCTGATTATCCCTGAAGTTAGAAAGATTTATCCTTTATATTTCTAGCTTCATTGCAATGAATGCATTAGAGCTTATCTTTTTCAGCTTTGTCAGTTTCACACAAGCAGCAGTATTGTAGTTTTAGGGTAGATTTGGAGACCATTTCCATTAAATAATCCATCACTAAATCCTTCTTCCCAATCATGGTTTATTGCCTCTAAAACTCTTGTTGAATAATATCACAACATTCTTCAAGTCCTGGTAATGGTTTCTTTTGCAAAATCTCACTCTAATCAATAATAAACTCCTTATCCAGACCATCAAGGAAATCAAATTACTTGTCCTTATAAAAATCATCTTTGTGATTCATTACGTCTGTAATATAAACCATTCTACTTGGGTCCCTATTATCCATTTCTAATCAAATACCTTTTAATTGAGCAAATTACACATTCATGGGGTAACGGTTTTGTCATATTCAAGTGTCCTTACACCGGAGTTCATAATATTAGGATTCATCTTCTCCATCACATAATATTTGGATTACACTTATCCATATGTCTTGTGCAATTGGTAATTTGATAAACATGCCAATAAGATGGGCCTATGTGGTTTTTAGTAGCCATCCCTATACAATCATATCTTCAATGACCCACTTGGAATAATTAGGATCGTTTTCATTAGTTTTTGTAGTCCTACCATTCAAATATCCAAGTTTGTTCAAACCTACAACATAAAGCTCCATCATCTTCAACCATACCTTAAAATTGGTACCCTTCAAGTTGAATGAAAAAGGTATGGCATTGGATGACTTGGAACTAATAGATTGGTTTAGGAGAGGAAAAATTGCTTAATGTGTTTCATCAACCATTAGATAGAAAATAAGTGTGTGAGATAGAGCTTGGATATACCAACTTAAACTTTAGGCTTTGAATTTCTCACACTTTGGTAACTTTTATTTAATAGTATACACACCGGGTTTTCAATGTATAAACTTACAAATGAGTAAAGAATAAATTACCAATAAGCTAGGAGATGTTATAGGACTCCTCTCTATTAATGTATCTTATGTAAATAAATAAAAAGGAAACAAATTACTCTATAAATATATTGACTCATGTTAACAACAGTGGCATGGCTATTGTCATGGCATTGATGTTATAATCAAAAATCATGAAGAGAATTTGGCGCATTGGCAAGCAAGACTTATTTTAGCTTCGGGTAAAGGATTTTGGGTTGTTTATCAATCATTTATTTTCCAAAAGTATGGTGTGGAGATTGTTATATAAAAGTAATGTAGAAAGGTTATATGTATTATTTGAGACACACTCTTCTCTAGTGGTGAATTTAGTAACCGACTACTACCATAATCCCTTTTGGCTAGCTACTAATGAAGCTAACAAATTAATGTAGAGAGATTCTTACAAGTAATGGTGATTTTCATGTTGTATCCATATCAAGATGTGCTAACTATGCCTATGTAGCATATCTCTTAGCTTACTTAGTCATGATTGTTGAGTTTTCTTATGCAACTTGGAAATATAAAGCTCTAGATGGATTATCTCATGTACTGAAATCAGTAATGAAGGAATATTATTGTTGGATTCAATAAAAAATGTGTATAATTTTATTTATGAAGGCTTCGGCTATAATACCATCCACAATATTTTATTTCATTTATTATTTTTCACTCCTTTTTACCTTCATATTTGGACTTTTAATGTAATCATAAAAATATACAATTATTATTAATAATATACAATTTATACCATAAAATATAATTCCTCCTTTTCCCACTTTCTTCATTTTTTCCTTTTTATATTTTTATTAACGTGCATTCTTTTAGTACGACAATACACATCTTTAGAACATAAATGCTCATTTTTTTAGAATAAGAATATGCATCTTATGAATCAAGAATATACATATCTTTTTATTTATAGAGAAATAAACGAAGAATGCACATCTCATATGATAAAAAATACACACATTAAAAGGTTAAAATCATCAAATTATAGACAAATTAGATCTTCTTGGGGCTCTTCACTTGTTTTTCGTGCTATAACTACACAATTGCTTCATTGATATATGTGAATTAATAGGTATTGTAACATCACAAAAATTACTATTTTTTGTGAAAATATAAGAATAAGATATTGTATGTTATTATCACATCCAACATAGAAATATACTCCATATGCTCAATTCATATCGAGTACAATACCAGAAAGATAAACTTAAACTTGGAGGTTAAAAACTTAAACTTGGAGATTAAACATGAGAAACACTTGATCTAAACTTTATATCTCTCTACCATAGGAAACATGTTAAAACACTAATGTTAACAACACCTCTAAAAACAAGGGGAAATATGCTTATGAGAATGAGTAGGTGTCCATAAAATTAACATGTGAGTATACAAAGTGATATGATTAATTCAAAAGACACAATATGCACTCAATACTACAGAAAATTAGCATTTTAATGACCAACATTTTTTGTCATTAATGTCCAAAATTTAGTCGCTAACGACCAAAAAAATTATTGGTCGTTATTGCTCCCCCACTAAATCCTCTAATGACTAACACAATTTTTTTATCGCTAAAGCAATAATAATGACATGTAATATTGGTCACTATAATAATAATAATGACATATAATGTTAGTCACTATAAGTAATAGCGATGAATAAAATACACCGTCATAAATAATATTATGAACTAAATTTTTTTTATAGTAAATAAATAAATTATCACTAATAACGGCCAATTTTTTCTGCAGTAGTTAAATAAATAAATAAAAACTATTACACCAATAATGACCATTTTTTGATCATTACTAAAATTTATTTATTATTAGCGACATAATTTATTGGTCACAAATGCCATAATTTAATATTCAAGAATATAATTGACATTTCAATATTTTCTCAAGCCTGCACTGTATACATATTTCCATTTCAATTTTTCTCAAACCCTGTACATGTATACATATATATATATTTTAACACATGAGTATAATTTTATAAATACCTGACTACAAACATTTAATTAAATATTAATACAAATAGTTTGTATCAAATGTATGATACGATCAAATATTTGATCAAATATAAATATATTACAAAAGAGCTACAAGATACCCTTGTATTACAAAAATACCATTATTAGCGGTCGTCTAAAAACTAATCATTCTATCTGGTAGACATAATAGATTTAGTCAATCTATCAAAATGAACTCAATATGCAACAATAGAAATATAAAAATAATAATTAATATAAGTCTCAAATAAACAATGACATATCATATCAAATGAAAAAAAATCACACCAAATAATAAAAATAAGAGAATATTATTACTCTTCAACCCAAGATACAAATTACTTCCATACCAAGTTAGCAACATCCAAAACAAGCACCATCAACCACTTGCAAGATAAGCCTTACCCACCAATCCTATCACATCCAACCAACTCTTCTAATATACCTAGGGTAACAAATGACTCAAATAAAGTAAATCTAACCAATCAAGAAAACACCACTTGACTTATAAAAAGAAGAAGAAGAAAAAAACAATACCAAGCACATTCATTCATATCACCAAAGACATCCTCACAATAGGAGATGAACACTAAAAAAACAACTCAATACACCATAGCATTTCCATCCAATTAATTTATCGATCGCAACATAAAAGAAAAATCAAATATGACAAAAACCTTAACAACACAAACCCTTAAAGGCAAACCAATCAATCAACCAACAAAAATCACAATCAACCTACAAAAGAATTGTACACCTTGTTTTGTTAGGCCTTCCGCTACTATTATTAAATGACTTAACATATGTTATCTGAAACAATATACATACATAAAAATTAATTACATGATATTCATAGTCACTTTCCAATTATCAGTTGTCAACTGTCAATAATATATGGCAATTCAACAAAATTAATTAATAAGGTTTGAGTTTGCATCATAATCAAAGAATTAGCTTTTCATTATTATGAGAAGAAACCTCACCTCCTCATAATGAATATTACCACCGCTAGTTAGCTTTTCAAAATCAACAACCTTTACAAAAAATATATATACTCTTGGATACTGTTGGATGTGCATTTTAATAATTCAACCATTAGAGATAAAATAAAGTATGAAACAAACTTATTAATTAAAAGAACAACTCAATCTAGAAGAGAGCAATGTAAATAACTAAACAATTATCATTACTTTAATGATCTTATAATGATTCTAGTAAAGAAAATAAACATTAATGGAAACATATACGTGAAATCCTTAAGTGCAACCAATATATGCTCCAAATATACTTACTGAGAACCATGCATCTTATCTATGATAGCAATATATGTGCCATTATGTTTAAACACTAATGATATTGATATTGTGACCTTATCTTCTGGTATGTTGGAATCATTCAAACTTTTAAGAAGTTTTGAAAGTTTCAAACCTACTTTTGGTAATTAAGGTTTCTTGATTTTTTTTACCTTCAAGGTGTTATTTTTTTTTTGGTTAGGTTTGGAGGAGACAGATAAGCTTATAAGGGAAAAAAGCTAGCTTTTGGAATTGTGTATGTGTTCCTAATGGAGGACCTCTAACAATTTTTCATAAAGATGTGGCATCCTTTATAAGGCTCATAAGTCACCTATAACGTGTTCACACCCCCTATAGGGCTCGTAAGTCACCTGTAAATTAAAAATAGGGACATCGTTAAAGGCATAGAGACTAATAGCAAACACGAAATACGCTACAACATTGAGATAGATAACACCATACAAAATCACAGTGAAGGTATCCATTGCATAATGCACGACCCAACCTCGGAGGCTATCCCGATGTTACTCAAAGTATAGTATATACAACCACAATCTATGGCCACTATGTTGACTTATAGCACAATTCCCATAATTTATTCATTTCACTTATTACTTTAATTATTCATCTTTTATGTCAACGACCACTTATTCCATCATATATAACACATCACAAATGTTCTTCACAACCATCACATATGATTACCAATAAAGCATTCAACCACTTACATTTGCATTAACAAACATGATATCAAAAGATTATATTAGGGTACAATTATACAACTTACATATCATAACAACTTATAAAATACAACTACATAAAAGCATGATTCATATTTATAAATAACTATATGTTATCACACAACAGAACCAATAGGACAACCATATGGTCGAGACACAAACTATATGCCTTATTAATAAACCCTAACATACTCTTAGCATAATAAAGAAATGGAATAATAAACATTAACACATAAGAGTCTATTAACTATGAGTTTAGGAGGTTCACCTAACTTCTAAGCTATTATAGCACAAAAAGAAGGAAAACCCCAGCTTTGGAATCCACTAGAACACCTCTATAAATCACCTTTGAAAATAGTAGAACTAAGTTAGGGAAAACTAATCAAAACATAAAATAATAGAAAATAAATAAATTTTATCAAAACCCACTTAAACAATTAGGGTTTACAACTCAAAATATCAAACATTTCAATTTCATAGAATTGATCTAAAAAAATAAGTTAGAAAATCAATTTAATTGTTTTTAAATCAAAACTAATTGCTTAATATGTGAAAGAATCAAACACTACTAAATTTCAAAAAACTATTACTAAAAATTAGGATTTTAAAGTCTAAAATATAAAATAAGAAAATTCAAATTAATTAATCTAAATTTAAGGCACTAGAATAAAAATAAGGTCATTTCAAACAATTATGTCAAATTAAATTTAGAAGAAATAACTATACAAACAATCAATTTCATAAGTTTATTTTGATAATTAGGGTTTTATGCCTAAAAATATAATTTGGTTAAACTTTATTAATTTATTTAAGTTAAATTTTTAGAAACACAATTAGGCATATTTTATAACATATTGTATATTTAATTAATTACAAATAAAAAAGGAAATATCCAATTTAATATAATTATGATTTTTGATCACGAAATGCAATTCCAGTTAAATCTTACTAAAATATTTAAATTGATGGTTTGGAATTAAAATTAAACATGTTCTAATACAAATTGTAAAATTAACTTATAGAAAATAGCTCAATCGAAAAAATCCAAGCAATCCGCATATAACCGGGTCAAAATTTCTAAATTCTAGAAATCAAGCATATACCGTACAATTAACCCATTAAAATAAATCATATAACACATACATACTCAATTCAACAAATAGTTTTATTTAAGCAAAGCTAATTCATAAAAAATTAATCTAATCAAATATAGGGTTTGGGATAATTTATACCAAATAATGTAAGCCAAAATATGGAGGATAAACGGCGGTGGAACTTCATCAGAGGTCGAGGAACGTTCACCTATGGGGGAAGACATTGGAGGTGGTCGGTGGTAGCATTGTGGAGATGGTGCTGGAGCAGGGTGGAGCGACCCACTCTGCTCCCCTGCTTGTTGCTCATTTGGTTGTTGTTGCTGTTGCCTTGCTCATATACTGTCGTCATCAGGTGATCATGTTGTAGTGGTGAGGTGGTGGCTGAAGAACGCATGTACAGAAGGGAGCAGGAAAGGAAAGAAGAAAGGAGAAAGGGTCAAGCCTTGACGTAGGAAAAAAATGAGAAAGGAAGAGAGAGAAGGAAATACAAGGGGTTGGTCAATCAATTTGTTTGTTTTTTTATAAATAAAGTATCTAAAATATTATGGGTGATTTTATTTGAATTTTATTTAATAAAATCCATTGGGTAAAGATATGAGAAATAAATTTTCTTTTTATAAAATTTTAAGTGACTAATAATAATTTAACACATTTCTAAAAATATCCTTCGTAAATAAAAATGGGAAAAACAAACAAATGAATAAGAAATAAGTTGTAGAAACCTTAAATATAAATTTTTTTAAGATCATATCAACCTCGTAAAAACAAATAATTTCATAGTCGTATATAATTTCTATGGATAAAAATTATTAAAATTTTCCCCACTATAAAACATATGTGTGTATATATATATGAGACCTAAAAACCTTTAGCAACAAAAAAAATTAGCCATTAATGACCAAAAATTATATTGGTTGCAATAGATATATCAATAAAAACGTTTGATGGTGTTCATTAACAGTATATCAATAGTGACTAAAAAAATTTAGTATCTAAATTAGTCATTAATGCACTAATTTCTTGTAGTGCAGCATACATGCAGCACGCTGATCACATAAGAATAAGCATGTGATAATGATAGAGACAACATGTGATGCTAAGTAACATGAATGCTCTATATAAACAACATGACAAGCATAGATCATTATACACTTAAAAGAAAGCATGTTATAATACATGTTACAACCACTTCCATAACACATGGTTAAACTTGAAGTATAAACCATCTATTTTCTTTACTAAGTTGCTATATAATTGGATACATATTCTTATTGAGTATTATAGGATATTAATGACATAAACTTCTTTATAGGAAATAACGCTTGGGATCATTATTTTTTGCCTGGTGAAATGAAATTTATGACATAATTCTCATTATAGGATAATACACTCACGGGGACCATAAAACTAGACACTTAATCTTTAAATATGTGTGTCCCTTATAGGGAAATAAGACATGCTAGTATAGAGTTGATATAATGTCGCTCTAGTTCCAACAAAAAGTGGATATAACAACATATAAGTCATTTCAAGGCAAAATGCACCCAGGGACCGCTATTATTTCTAATGGAATAGGTAAACTCCATTAGTCTTGACTCATATGATATTTTCCTTTGGTATTTATTTATTTACCAATGGATATTATATGAACACTTAACAGCGATGGTTCAAAAAATACTTAATATTTATTATCATTACTATCCCTCCATTACTTATGTGAATTCATTCCAACAATTATGTTTTTTACATGCAAATAAGATTATGCTAAGGTTGGATAAGAAAGTTCCGTATAAAAACACAAATGAGGAATTCATATAAACATTGAACTAATACTTAATGATAACATAAATAAACTAAACAAGCCACTTAACTTAAGAGTTTTACCTTGGAAGACCGTCAAGGTTATCTTGGAGCCAAACATGTCCTAAGAAGATCATATCAAAGGTAAAAAGATCAACATGTTCTTATTAATCTTAAATCTTTACTTACACCATTTAACCACCAATTAAACTCATAAATTTTCCAAACTAAAAGAAATAATTAAACACGGTTAAGCCAAAACCATAGGCTAAAATCAAAATTAAGTACATAAAATAATAACAATACTTTTAAGGTGATATGTGCACATTTTAAGCGATTATTATCACAAATCCTAACTTGTACCGATCATAATTATTATAATTAATTCACTTAATTCATGTGTGTCATTTTCTTATCATAATACTCATCTTAAACTCCAAATTTCAGAATTAATGTTTAAATGCCAAAAATACCCTTAGCTAAACTAATTGCCTCCAAACTTAATACTTTCATAATAAATTAACTTTAACTCCAACAACTCCCAAATTACACCCAATGTTTCTATATTCAAAATAAAATTAATAAATAATGATTATACAAAATTAAAACAACTCAAACCCACATAAATAAGGTTGAGGGCCATTTATCACATGTTAGGGCATATTCTTCACAATTACACTACGTGTTTACCAATAATCAACATAATATTCATCATGCACCAACAATATATTCATTAAGGTTTCAGTAGGTATAAAATCACGTTAAAATCATTCAAGTCATTCTCTAATCCAAATTCGTATGCTTACATATTAATACCTACAAGATTAAACCATCATACCAACACTTAAATATATTATCAAGGATTATTTTCATATAAATATACTCATGAATACATTACATTTAAATTAGTACAACAACAATAACACATGTCATATATCTAGAGAATTAATCCCATTGTCTTATAGTTAATCTTCATGTAATTAGAGTACTCCCAATCACCACCTCTCCTCTTAGGTTAGATCACCTTTAAAAAAGAAGAAGAAGAATAACTAGAAGCTCAAGAAGATAAACAAAAATATGGAAAATTAAAAGAAAGAGGAGAACATAAAATCACCTTTATAATGAATTGTGATGAATTTCAAGAAAGAAAAACAAGGCGGGAATGTAAGGCTAAGGAAGGGATAATGGAGGGTAATTTGTGTAGGATTAATCTAAAGTAAAATAAGGAGAAAACTACAATGGAAGAGATCACGAGCAACAACAACAAAAACAACTACAAAAACAAAGTAGAAAACATATACTGCATGAAAGGAAGATAACTACATTTTTTCTCACTATTTTAAAAGGGTGATAAAAAAAGGTTTATTGCCACCATTTAAAAATGGTGAATAAATAAGCAAAATACAAACACTTATTTTCCAAACTTTTCCCAATGTGAATAAACAATACCATTATCCACACTTTATATCTATCATTTTAAAAGGGTAAGATAAATGTTGCATTTTCCTTATTTTGTATCTATTAAAATAGAAAACGAAGAAGGAAGAGAAACTATTTTAAAGGCAAAATGGGTTCCTATATGAAGTACAAGTTGCAAGGAACCAATCCTAAGAATAATCGAGCTGAAACAAAGCAAAAACAAGTGGTATCAAATGGTTAAAGTAAAAAAAATAAAAATAAAATCAACCTTTACAACACCCAAGTACATTACGACCGAAAGTTAAGAAAAAATGAGGGAGGAAAAATCACAAAACAAAGGAGGGAAATGTTGGTAAATGGAGTATGGAATGCAAGGAGTTAAACTAAGTAAAAATTAGAGGAAGAGAATGAGGGACCAAGAGGCTAGAAGTGTTGCAAGTAGTCAAAAAATTTAGCCTAAAAAATGATTAAAAGTAAGACTAAATTGTGGATTTTGCTTTGCAGTGGTTCGAAATGAAGATGCATGCACAACTTGGGGATATAGAGGGCATGTGATCTAAACTAATTTGGGTAGGGGGTGAACTTGTAAGTTATTTTGAATAAAATCACATGAGGATAGTGTAAAACCCCCCAAATTTTAGAACTTAACATTTTTTTTTTTTTTAAAAGAGTAAATAGTGGAAGCTAGACATAAAACATAGGGGTGTCACGCCGCATCCAACATAGAAGAAGCACTCCCTATGCCCAGTTTATGTCAGGTGCAAGGCAAAAGTAACCTTATACTTAGGAATCAGGTGTGGGAAGCACTTGATTCTACCGCGATACAAGATATAAAATAGAGAGTAGGGAATAAATAGTGAAAATAGAGGACTAAAAGTCCAAAGAGAGATAAAGATATTCGGATAACCATACCCTTTACCAATTCGTTTAGCTCTCACCTAAGGTAAGAACATCAAGCTAATAGTCATCAATCACCTACAAAATAGGACATATATGCTCGTAGGAATGAGAAACGCGTATAAAAATAATGATTAGTACGCTATGTACTAAGAAAAGTAATAATACAGTGAAAACTAGTAAAACATATAATTACATACATTCATTACGGAAAGTAGTATACGTGCGAGATACAAGAATCAACACAAGGTAATTACTGGTCCGGATTCGTATTATTAGAATATGATATAACCCATTCTTTTCATTTACATTGAGTTTAGGAACCCCACACTATTCTTAATCCGATGGAATAGACTAAAACACCTCCCAAGACAAAACACTTCTGCCCACTATTGTTAAGCCAACGAAATAGACTGTACACCTCCCAGGGAAAAATGCTCTTGGACACTATTATTAAATCGGTGGAACGGTATAAAGCACCTCCCCAGGTAAAACGCGCTTGGCTACTATTATTAAGCTGGTGGAACAGACTCCTACTCTTCGGTCTTGACTCATGTAATCTTTCACCGTAAGTAATTGGTGTCTTAATCATTGGTTACTTATGCCAGACTCATATTATCTTTCACATTGAGATTAGGCTCCACTATTCTTAAATCGGTTGAATGGTTTGATGCACCTCCGAGGACAAAACACGCCTGACCACTATTATGAAACCGGTGGAATAGACTCATAAAATACCTTGGCCCGGCTCACGTGATCTTTTACTTTAAATGATTAATGTCTTATTCATGATTGGTTTATGAGTAAGAAACGTGATTAATGCAATCGAGACATCAATATACATCTAACAAGACCGTTCTCAAATATTAAGATGCTCATCCCAAAAACCCTAAATTCACAATTTAAGCATAAATTCCCCTATATTTATCATTTATCCACCAAATTTAGTATATGTTTCTCAAATAATAGTATCATTAACATAATCAAAATTTGAGTTCTAACTCCCACGTCTTACACGTGCGATAATAGCCTTATCTCAAAAGTTACTATTCATAAGGCTCCCAAAACCCTAATTTTACAACTATACCATAACTTTTCCCAAAAGACTTATATAATTACTGGATTAAATATAAATCCTTAAAAATACACATATTAACAACATAGCCAAAATTCGTGGCCTAACTCTAATATTTTACACATTTGATAAGAACATTACCGTTTTAAAGCTACTATTCCCAAATTAGGTTATTTTCTTATTTGAAGAACTAATAACCTTCATAATCACTCCCAAACACTTCATATGATATTATTATCATATTTTAATCCATATAACACATTAAAATACCAAAATTCCTATATTAACCAAAATGTCCTTAAAGATAGCCTATAGCCCTTATTTTATGAAAATCTCATATCCTCAATATCATTATTTCCAAATCCTCCTTTTTATCAACACAGATCTTAAATATAATTATTTTCCACTTATACTAATTCATTAGGGACATACTAATCTCCCACAATTTATACTCATCCACAAAAATACATTCTAGCATAGCAACATTATATCAGCACATCCTTTTGTCATTCTTACTCTTTTTCAAGCATATAAACCAATTTATCATAACATATCATTAAAAACATGCATTTAACAATATAATAACAATAATACGATAACACACATATCCATTCAAACATTTAAAAAAAATCCCTAAACATCGACTAGTATCCTTGCTAATAAAGTCTCTGGTTTCTAAGCACGTTTATCCTAATACGCTTCTTCCAAAACTTATGGAATATCACCTAAGAAAAATTAACAAAACATAATTAGAATTATTGATATAATAATTAAGGTTTAAGCTAATGGAAGAGAAAATAATGGGGAAAAAACTAAACTGGGATTCGAAGGAGGTGTTAGCCAAAAATTGTGTAACAAAGGGGGGATCGATTGGGATTTTCGAGAAAAGGAGGGCTAGTAACGGCACAACCTGCCGTTGCTAGGGGGTTGCAACTACAAGGAAGGTTGAAAGGAGGGGGTGGGATTGGTGGAGTTGGCTGAAGGGATGGGGTAAGCAACGGTGGAAAAATGGTGCAGTACAAGGGGGAGCTTCGGTTGTTATGGCCGAAGGTGGGTGTGTTGGGCTTCGGTGGATGTTGTTGCAGGTTGGGAAGGGGTTGCAGCAGCTAGGGGTGAGGGAATGATATCTCTTTCTGCAGCAAAGGTAGGGGCTTTGGTGAGGGTTGGTGTAGCAAAGAGGAAAGGTTTGGTAGAAGTTACCGGTAGTTAATTTTGTGTGTAGCTTGGGGGTGATTACAGGGAATTTAGTTGTAGCTAGGAGAGGAGTTTCAGCAGCTCTTGTTGCAGCTAGGGGGAGTTTCAGCAGCTCTTGCTGCAGCTATGATGGAAGTGAAAATTGCCAAGAAAACATGGCCGGTGGATGAGTGCATTGCAGGGAAAAATGGTGAAGCTGAGGGGTGATAATGGGGGCTTCTTTCTTGCGCGAGGGAGCTTGGGAGAAGGAGGGAGTGTGTGGGTCATTTGGGGGGTTAATTTATGACACAAAATGAAGGGCTGTAGGGGTCAAGAAGAGGAGGGCGTGTAGGGATAGGAGGAGCAAAATAAGGAGAGTAAAGCAAGGGGAAGGGAATAATGCATGGCAGGGGAGCGTGAGGGTGGTGTGCCGGGGTAGAGGGAGAGGAGTGTGATGTAAGAAAATATAATAGGGTGGGGGTAATTTATTTAGGTACAAAACCGGGTAAAGTATCCGAGTAAAAATTATCTGGTTATCGGAATAGGTTTATTTGATGAAATGGATACCAATTATGACCCAACCCTAGGATTAAATTTTAATACGCACCCTCTAGCATACTTTAGCCTAATTAAATTTTATAACTAATAAGTCATAATAGTATTACACATATTAACAATATATTTAATATCAAATATACTTAAATAATTATTACAACTAGTACACATAATTACTGATTATAATTAGGGTTTCTAAAAATAGGGTATTATAGGCAGTGTGTAAATGTTATTATTCATAATATTTTTTAACCTACAAATGCTTGAAAATGGAAAGGAGTAAGAATAAAAGAGAGATATCATTGAAAAATAATATACTAAAATAAAATTATAACACCCCAAAATTTACTATTTTTTTAAAAACAGAAGAACTTAAATTAAAACCCGTGAATTGTGGGGATGTTACCGCCACACTTAGTACCAGACCTGTTCACTCTGATCGTTCTAGTACCAAGTGCTAAGGCTAAAAAGAATATTGTGACACTTAAATTAATACCTCAACCAAGAGTTCGTAAGAAAAAATAGAAGGATCATGACATGAAAATCAGAGTACGCGTAAAAGAATCATAAATCAGAGTGCATGATAAAAAATTCCAAAAAGAGGAATAGAGTTTACAACCTATAAAAGTTTCATCTAGAATTCTCAATACAAAGTAATAAATCATAAAAGGGTAAATCCGATACAAAAGAAATAATAGAAGGAAATAAAATTACATAAAGAGTGAATTCAGTCACGTCACTCTCGAACTTGGAGCCAAATACATGCTCAACACTCAGCCCCGCCTGATGCCTCGCCCACCTGCACAAAGTCAGAAGGGCCTTATGCTCATGAGAATGAGTATCATCCATGAAAAGGGTGATCAATACGCTACGTACTAAGCAAGGTAACCGTGCACTAAGGCCGACACACAAAATCACATAAGCCATGCAGAATAAAAAGAGCATGAAGTCCAACATGATAACATAACGACATATGATCATTCAGGTAAAAATACAAAGGTCCATTTATAGTCCAGATTAATTACTTAATTAATCTTTTATTATTTCACACCATGCTTTTTTATCAAATCCATGCGAGTACGGGAACCCCACTATTATAGCCGGTGGACCGGATATATACAGGGCACATAACTCTTGACCACCACTATTGTTGGTGGACCGAAAACATACAGGACATAAAGCTCCTAACCACTATTATTGCCGGTGGACCGGAAACATACAGAGCATAAAACTACTGACCACTATTATTAGCCGGTGGACCAATCTGGCCCTGACTCTCATGGTGTTTCACTATAAGTACTTAGTGTCTTTACCATGTCTTAGCACAATTATGTTCGGTTTGTTGAGCACGAAATCCCCCACTATTATAGCCGGTGGACTGAAAATACACAGGTACAATGCCTGACCACTATTATTTGCTGATGGATCAGTCACACATAGGGTAAAACACCCTAACCACTATTATTCGCCGGTGGACCGGTCTAAGCCCCGACTCAACAATCTTCCACTTTAAATGATTAAAGTCTTACAGTGTCTTATTATGAAGTTTCACCCTAGACATGCATGACTCACTCTCCCCACACCTATCCTCTAATGGACTTGTTCCATATTATCAAACTCATGCACCTCCCAAATTACCCCAACACCCTTCCTTCCATATCCTATCTCACATTAGAAGTCCAACTCTTAAGTATATGGGTCAAGGCCCACTACCTTACACTTCTAAGTCCACTCAATACCTCACTCTAGGTTTTATCCCGAAACCCTAATTTAGGCCTATGTGGCCCATCCTACTCCACCTTACACAACCCAAATCATTTTAACACTCCATACATCATAACCTTTAGATTCAACTCTCATCATTACGCCTTACTCCTCAAGCACACGTGTGGTCATAAAACCCTAGGTATCCATACCAAACCCTAACTGGCCATAACAAACCCTATCTTCCTCGTGTCCACATGTCACCCTTTCATTTCTCACATTCCATTTATTTTTTTTTTTCATGCCAATCATGCTCATCCTTACTTGATCATTTTCATCACCCTCTCATACTTCACTCACCCTCATTTATTACTCCTTTCTACCACCTCCTCAAATTAGGGTTTTTCTCCCAAACCCTAGCTCGGCCTCCTATGTACCCTTATACTATCCTACATATTATTTTTCACCCAAAGCCTCCAAACACCCAAACCACTCTTCCATTACCTTCATTACATCCCAAGTCAACTTTCATACGTAAACTTCACCCCCACGTAGACTTCACACATCCCATGCAACCTTTCAAACTTTTTCATGAAAACCCTAAAACTCCCACGTGAAACCCTAGATTCACCCATGCAAACCCTAGATTCTTCTATACCTACTTAGATTCTCCCATGCAGAACCATAGATTCTCCCATACGAAACCCTAGATTCTCCTATACAAAGCCATAGACTCTCCCATGCACAACCATAGGTTCTCCCACTCTTTTATTTTATTTACTAAATTTACTAAAGATATAAGAAATAATAGTAATATTGCAAAAGTAGATAATATAAGGTTTGAAGACTTTACCCTAATAATAATGATAATGATACTAAAAATAATAATGATAATGATAATAATAATAATAATAATAATTATGATGATGATGATGATGATGATGATGATGATGATGATGATGATGATGATTATGATAATGATAATAATAATAATACTAAAAAAATAAAATAATAATAATAATAATATGGTTTGAAATAAATGGTGGAATAAGGGCTTCGACCCTTCACCAAAATAATAATAATAATAATAACAACAACAACAACAACAACAACAACAACAACAACAATAATACAAAATATAGTAATAGTAGAAATAGTAATAATAATGATGATAAAAACCATAATAATGTTGCACAATAATAATAATCATAATGGTAATAATAGTAATGATAATAATCGAAGATAAAATGAAGTAGGGTTTTGACCCTACATTGAATAAATAATAAAACTAATAATAATAATAATAATAATAATAATAATAATAATAACAATAATATTAAGACATGATATTAATAATACTACTACTAAAATTTGACATAGACATAATAGGGTCTTAGCCCTATATAAAATAATAATAATAATAATAATAATAAAATTGAAATAAAGGAAATAAAACAAATAAAATAAATAAAGCTTATATAAATAGTGAAAAAGGGTTGAGAGGGTTTAGGGTTCCACCTTAGGTTAGTGGTGACAGGCGGCACCGGTGGTGGTGCACGACGGTGGCGGTAGTGGCTGGAAAAAGAGAAGAAAAGGGAGAAAATTGAGGGCTGGAAAAAAGATAGGAAGAATGAGAGTGGGAGTAGGGGTGGTTATGGTTGTCTAGAAGGAGAGGAAAAGAATAAGGGTGGCGGCACAGTCAAAGGTGGCAGCGGCGGTGGCAAAAAATGGAAGGAGAAGAGAAAGAGAGGAGGAGAGGGAGGAAGAAGAAAAGAAAGGTAGGGAGAAATAGAGAGAAGTCTGTAGATGCTTTTGGAAGGTGAAAGGGGTAGTGGCAGCGGCGGTAGTGGTGGCTAAGGGTGGTGTGAAGGGTGGCAGAGGTGGAAGAAAGGGTTGATTGGGAAGCAGACTTTGCACAACCGGGGTGGCTTGTGCAGGGAGAATTAAGGGATATGGGTGGTTTAGTTAGTTAGAGGGTAGTGTAAAGATCAGTCAGGTGGGCAGAATGGGCGGCGTAGTTGGCCGGAGGCGGCGACAATGGTGTCTGAAGTGGCAGCGGCGCACAAGGGGGTGTTTTCTGGGTAAGAAATCAAAAGCTCGATACAAGGCAGATTATGGAGGTATTTATAGAGTAAAGGGAGGGCTAAGGTCATAAGGGAGTGACAGTAAATTAGGGCTGGTCGGTTAGGGTTCACCGGCGGCAATGGAGGTTGGTGAAATTCAAATTGGGCATGGATGGTTGTGCAGGAAGAAGGGGATCGTGCATGAGAAAAGGGAGGAAAGATTGGTTGGGTCAACATGGCCGTCGAATAGGCGAGGGAGAGAGGGGAAACATGGCCGGTCAAATCGGGCGTGGCCGGTGGTGGGAGCTTCGGACAGTTACGGGTCGAACGGAGGAGGGAAGAAGGAAGAAGAAGAAGAAGGGGTGGGCCGGTGGTCCAGAAAGAAAAGAAATGAAAGAAAAAGAAAGGAAGAATCGGCCGGGCGACGACAATTAAAAGAGGGGAACGAAACACAGCGTTTTGTGAAAACAAAAAAGAAGAAGAAAGGATGACGTGTTGTCCTGCGCCACCGAAGGAAGAAAGAAAATGGGCGTTTGGGCCACGACAGGAGAAAAAAGAAAGAAAAGAAGCTAGCCGCTGGAAGGAGAAAAAGGAAGAAGGAAAGCAGGCCGCGGACAGGCCCAATCGGGGTAAGGAGGAAGAAAAAGAAAAGAAGAAAGAAAAAGGAAGAAAAAGAAAATAAAAGAAAGAAAGAAAAGGAAAAAAGAAAAAAAGGGGAAAAAAGGGGAAAAAAGAACATAGGTGGATCGGGGTCAATTAAATTTATTTGAATATTTGGGATATATAAAAATAATAATATTTAAATCACTTTTTAGGCTAATTTAGGATTTTTGAAAGATTTTTCATAAATTTCATTTTAATTAGCAAAATACCCAAAATTTTCTAATAAAAATATTTATCATTTTCTTCTTAAATTGCCCTAATTAAATCCCCTTTTATTTTAATAAAAAATAATTTATTTAATTAATTTTCATAATAAATTCTTATTTAATTAAAATTCTTAAAATTAGGTTTTGGGGCATTTCAAAAATAATATAAGATCATTTGTATTAATATTTTAAAATACATGTTCTAATATTTATAGTTTTTAAAACTAATTTATCATAAATTAAAAAAAGAATGATTTTAGGATCTTATAATAATAGTAATACTAATAACTGAGATAAAATACTATTTCACAAATACTTATATGTACCAAAGAAGTACATAAATCTAGTACTTCATCCATTTCACAATAAAAATATACATAATATTTTCAAATTTGTTGCACAATATAAGTTACCTATACAAAAAAATTAAATGCTATCTTACCACTTTTACCTATTTATTCTCTTTGGTGATTAATAGTGAAGTTAGTGAAGTCATTAAAGATCCTCTTTAAATGTTATTTATTTTCTAAAATATTATCATTAGTGTATTAATTTCACATACACACACTTAGCAGTTGATATTATTGATTGACTGAATGTTAGTATTATTTTTATTTTTAATAATAGAAAAATCCAATAGCAAATTTGTATTTTAAAGTTTCTAAATTTTATATGTAAAAATCTTAAAGACCTCCTATTATGAGAGTAGCTGACTAGCTGCTATCTCTCGCAAATTTCTGCGCTCGTATAGTTTAATTTTCTGTCAAAGGAGCACGTCATAACTTGACTTCCTTAACCTTTGAGGTATAAACTTTTGTTTTGGGCGTTCGTTCAATCACCTTATTTATACTTTTCATTTCCCTCTACCCACGTTCCCTCTTGCTGTTCATCCATCCCTTCGAAATCCTCAGCGTCCTGGATCGATCTATTAAAGGTGAACACCTTTCAATTTGTGGAATCAAGCATCGAGATCACGGCTGGAAACGGTGGAAGTCTGGAGGGAAGACTTCGTTGATGGTTTGCTGAATTTCTTCTCTTCCATTAGCAAACGTAAGTCTGTAAGTTTCATCTTTCTGTCAGGTCTAGGTTGAAGCTTACTTGCAATAGAATTTTCGGTGCTTGCAAAATGCTTTCTTCTTGAATGCCAATGTGGATATGTTTACATCGACATCCTATTTTGTCTCGAGATCTGTGCCGCAATTTTCTATGCTAACGAACTTAATTTGAAATGGCTAGGAAAAAATGGTGACGAATTGTTATTAGGGATCTTATTCATAAGTATTGTGTCGTGGAAGAATTGTACCTTGGAGAGAAATGCGTGGGTTTGGAGATGAGTTGGATGCGGAACGAAATTACATTTGTTGGCGCCGTACATTAGTGTGGTATCATGTAGAATTGGATTAGATAGATACTGCTCACGTCTTGAAATGCATAAGAACAAAATGCAGACTGGATGGTTGCCAAGTTTGATCAAGCTTGCTCATCTGAACAGTTAACATTTGATCTAAGAACTCTGCTGGTGCGATGTCACTGCTGTTGAAAAGTGAATGCTGCGAAGACTGATTTGGTTGGAATGGGTTCAAAGGGCCTCAGGCAAACAGTTTGGTCATGATCACAAAGGGTTTGAGCTAATCCGTATTTTGCGATTGCTGTTGGAAATGTAGAATATCTCCTAATAAATTGCCAAACAAGCCAAGGATGCGCGGCTGCTATTGCCCTGCTCGGAGAGGGAGATTCTGAATCTAGTAACTTCACTCTTATTCAAAATCACACTCCTGTTCTTAATGTTCATAAGAAATCTCAAGCCTTACGAGTTTTACAGAAAACAAGACGGGCCAAGAGATTTAATATAGGCTATTAGGCAATCAGTGTTTTTATCTCTAATCTGTTAACTGTTCATTATTGGTAAAAAGAACAATTCTCATATCTTGTTCTGGTTTTCTGCAGGAAAGTTGACGTGGGGCTTGAGGAAAACATGATGGCTGAAGAAAGAGATGGTGCATCTACTTCAGATGCACATGATGAACATGTTAATGGGAATCATACAGAGTCCAAGCTTGAACTATTTGGATTTGATTCTCTTGTAAATATTTTGGGTCTCAAGAGGTACTATTTTTGCTTTTCTTCTTCTTTCTCTTTTTGGTTCCTGCATTATTTTCTCAATCATGCTTGTATTGTGCCTTTCTGTCAGAATCATTTGAGGGGGGGGGGGCGGTGGCATAAAGCATCATAATTTTTTAATGGCCTTGATTTATTACTTTTGATACTTGCCTCTGATTTAACGATAGATACTTGTGGATATTGGTGTTCTAGTATGGCAGGAGAGCAGGTTCAAGCGCCTTCTAGTCTTAGAGATGGCGAGGATGCAAATATGGATGAACATGTGTCTATTACTCTTGAGCGCCCAAAGGTATGCCAATGTTCGGAAGGATATTAAAGTCCTCTCCGCTGTGTGAGCTATTCTATTTTCATTTTGCGGTGAAGTTTAAAGATCCCGAGTTAGGACTTTATTATCAAGTTTGTTACATCTTAGCCAGTTGTCCCTGATGTGGTGGATGGGTATCTTCTTATTCTTCTTCTTTTTCTCTCTTTTGTTGTTCATGATAAACACTGTCTTGTGGCAACTCTAGGGCACTAGAAACCATGGAGAAGATGCTAATTGGTTGGTTGTATTGTACATAATCTCATTTGGCGGAGAATGGTCTTTTCAAGCTTTTGAGAGGAGATAATGATATTTTTAGGGGGATGCTATGAGAGGGGAATATGAAATGAGCCTAAAAGTGAAATATTTATTTGAAGAGGAAAAATAAAAACGAACTGTAATCCAACAAGGAAAAGGACAGGAAAACTTTAAAATCTCCGCCCTGTACAACCAATAGTCTAGTCTCAGCAGGAAAAAATTACAAAAGGTAATTCCTTAAAGAATATAATATATACTATCAAAGTAGTTGTGGAAGCGGCTTTTGATTTGCATCTTATTTGTTGGCGTTGATGCTTGATATTGCATTCAGAACCCATAATTTCAGAATTTGAAATAAGTATCTGTTTGAAGGCCAATATTGGTGAACATTGTCATGTTAATTCTGGTCTTGCTTAGATATGTTGGGCTTGAAAATTTGTTTTGCATTTATGTTTCTGAGGCACTTGGTTTATGTACCAAATCAATCATGCTATTTTACACACTGATGTGCAATATGTTAAGCAGGTTTCAGATGTCAAAATGGGGACTATAACGGGTGTATTCTTGCCGTGCTTGCAAAACATACTTGGGATCATATACTACATTCGATTTTCCTGGTATATGTTCTATTCATGCCATTATGTGGATTCAAAATATGGTGTCGCTTATGGAGTTGAAGTTGCTTCGTGGAATGCTGTTAGCTTTTGACTGAATCATCATAATCTGTTCATTCATATATTCGGCCTTTCTTTCCCTCGTACTGCTTTGCATTTTCTTATTCAGGCCATATGGAGCGGCTTTTAGTCCTTTGCATTAAAATGTAATATATTAGACCTGAAGATAATTGACATAATCTTCATGTTAAGTTATGGTGTGTGATGCTACAGAAGTGCTTGCCAATGTGAAATCTTGTACTTGAAGTCATAGGTGGTTGTTGTCATGTCCCCCCATCTTTGAAGTAAGGTTCCATACTGATGGCATTATATAAGCCTTATTGCATAAACTGGTTATGTTTCTATCTAGATCACGATTCCTGTTGTATCTAGAGCACATCGTGTATTTTTATTGAAATTCATGCAATAAGAGGAAATAGATATATTCAGGGATATAGTTAAAGTGTTGCATTACTAAGATTTCTGTATTGGGTTGTGGGTTTGATTCTTGTTGATACATGGTGTGTTGATTCTATAAAGAAAAGAAAATTTGTAAGATAAAATACCTCAGCAAAGTGGTCTTTGACTTTAAAAACACGTTTCAAATTTCCTCCTGTAATCCTATTTTTCCCCCTTTGTTATTTAATCTATTTTTATAATTCAGAAGCTAAACTATAGGCTTTTTTAAGCATACAGATGGTAATGGATAATGAAACCAGTTATGCTAATATGTGAAACTGCAGGATTGTTGGTGTTGCGGGGATTGGTGATTCCTTGTTGCTCGTGGCATTTTGCGGTTTATGCACTTTCATGACTGCAATATCGTTGAGTGCTATAGCAACCAATGGTGCAATGAAGGTAACTTCAGATTGTATTATAATGTTTACACTGCATCATTGGATGTATTTTGGCATCACTTGTGAATCTCTACTGTTCTGAAAAAATCACCATTGAGTTTTCCTATTACTGCGTTTATTTAGCAAGGTACTTCTGTTCCTTGCGAAAACACTCCATGATGAGAAAGATCAATATTGTTGGTATGGATGGATTTTTGTAGTCTTTGTTGGTTGTGTCAATTTGTGCCTATTCACCTCATGACTGCAATGTCATTGAGTGCTATGTCAAGAGACATTGCAATGAAGGTACTATATCATTATAGTTTGCATTTTAATATTTAGACACTTGTATTTTCACATCACTTGTTGAATCTTCCACATTTTTGAAAAGACCATCGTCAAGTTGTCTTATCTTATATATCTTCAACAAGGTACTTTTGTTCCTTCTATGCTAAAATGCCCCTTAAAAAGTAAAAATAAATATTTTCATAATATTTTGATTGGATTGAAGCAAAAAGTTCATAAAACTACCGTAAGTTTTTTAAATGAAGACCAATTGTTGAAAAAAATAAAAATAAATGAAGAATTCACAGAACCTACATAACAGAATTCTGTAGCACTTTTTATTTAAAAAAAATATTGTTACAGATCAAATTACCCTAATTTTGATTTTATCTCTGGGATTTTATATCTGGAATAGATTGAAGAGTAAACCAAGAATTATGGTCATATTTTATGGGCAGGCTCATCATTTGATTATTATTTGATGTAAAGTACCAAAGGGTTGTAGTTTGGTAGCATGATGGGCTGAAGGGCATTTCTTTTATGGAGTTTGTTTTGCAATGGTTGGTTTTTGGCATTTAGGAAATTCAAGTTAGATTATAATTGCTACCCGAACCTAAATAGTTTTTACCCTTGAATGCACAAACTTATTTGGGGAAAGTGGTATTGATTGCTTGAACAGAAGTATGAGATTAAGTTGGGATTTAGCTCTAACATTAACTAGTGAGGGGTACTCATTGATTTCTTCTTTCTTCTGTCCTCACCATTACCACCATTCAACTTGTCACCTCAATTTTTTTTCTTTTTCTTTTACGGTGATGTCCATACATGTGAATAATGTGAAGCAATAATCTTAAAGATATAAGTTTCATTTCTCAAATGTAATCAGTGAGGGACTTGGAGTAGGAAAACACATGAGCTTCTTTTGGTTTAACACCAATGCTTTAGGCCCTGTCTTTCTCACTTTATTTTCATTTTGATAATATCAAAAATAATATAAAATTGATGATGATGATGATGATAATAATATTAATAATAAATAGTAATGATAACTATAATAGTAATTCTAATAAAAATAATATAAATTATGGAAATTACAACTATAAAATAATTATAATAAGAGCACATTAAATTTTTGCTAATCGGATCAGATTAGAAAAATCAAACCGGACCTTAGTATAGCTATCCTTATCTTTGGTAGCCAGCCTTCATATTTACTAAGTAAGAATCCATATAAACAGTGAAGTGAATGAGCAACTAGCAAACAGAGAAGGAAAGTTTTGAGGAGGAGCTGGAATGCTTGGTTAATAACTTAAGAAAGGATACAACCAAGTATTCGACGTTTGACGTCCTATTGCCCACCCTAGATTTGCCAAATTCCCTGGCCCGTGACTCATCAACAGTCATAACAAAAAAGTTGACTCTCTTTAATAGCATCAAGACCTCCCAACAGACTCTCAAACATACTCCTAAAAATAGTTAATAGAAACATATAATTAAATATCGGTTTCGATATGTCAGGTGAGATTTATTGAATTTTGGGTTGCAAGATTGGTGATATGTGATGATTTTAGAATTTTACATATTTATCAGTTATCAGCTGATATTTGCTGATAGTTTATTGATAATTACTGCTATTTGCCAATATTCGCTAATATTTATTGTGAAAAAAATAAAAAAATCACGCCGCGATATATAAAATATCATTTGCAATATGCCGATACCACAACACTACAACCACAACTGCGGTTTTTTGCTTGAATAGAAGACTCATGGTTTTATTGCTCGATTAGAAACTCAAGGAAATAACTAGACGTTAATAAAAAGATACTAAGTTGGCCTCCCATCGTGACCACAGATTAAGTAGTTGTGCATATGGCTATTAAAGAGTCAAATCAAGCTAACCCTTCCAATATTTGAGCTTAACTCATTTATTAAAAAAGCCGAGTTGACTTGTTATTAGATAAGCCCTAAATGTTAGTATTTAAGTTTGACTCATTTATAAATGGGTTGAGTCGAGTTGAGTCGGCTCGCATACTAGCTCTACTATAATAATAGAAATAAATTGAGTTATTTAATTCGTTCAATTTAAAGCTTGCTCATTGATTTGATTCATGTATGTAAATATTTTTTTATTGGACATAAAGATTTTAATAAAATGTACCATATTCTTATATCCTTCATGCTTGACTAGTTTATGTACGTTATGATATATAGTTTGAAATTAGTTGTAAAATAATGAATAAGCATTGCATATATGTAATACGATACTTGTAAGTGAGTATCTAATAAACATCTAATTAAATCTTAAACGAGCGAGTCTATAAACAAGCCGGCTTACAAACAAAGGAGCCAAACATCTCCCAGCTTGATGTTGATTCGTTAAGTAAGCAGGTTTTAGAATAATGTTTGGGCTAGACTTGCTTAACAAAATGAGTGGGCCAAGTTGAGCCTTTATTGAACCAAATTAAATTTGTTTGCAAGCTGGCTTGACTTGTCAACACTCAACAGCCTGTGTGCCCTTGAAAATTAGGCAATTCAGCCCTCCATTTCTTTTTCGCTCCTCCTCATGTGTGTGTACTTTATCAAAGCCCTATCAATCTTGAATTCATTATCTTGACTACTTAATATTTTGGAACTTCTTTGTAATTTCATGGACGATGATGTTTTCTTGAGTCTATCTGTACTGGAAACTTCTCCCAATTGCATTTCTTTTATAATGTCTTTTTTGAGAATACAAGGATTCTTTTTAGCTCAGAACAAACTCTGTTAATAGAAGATTTACATAGCTTTAAGCCTGTTAGAAACTAAATAGTTCACAAAAAGTGAATTCAATTGCATCGATATTTTCTTTCATTAAGCTATTTTGTGCAGGTTTGAATCTAACATTTGTTTTCTCTTTTACAAATTTTTTTTTGACTAATGGAGCCAAATACTTGTGAAAATTTCCAATATTGCTTGATTTTTTTTTAATGTCCTTGGATATGATATGAAGCACAAATAAGTTGAAGTCCAATCACCAACAAGAAATGAGAATAGGGAGTCAAGCTCAGTTGACTACCACTTCATGGCTTCTAGAATGGATTCATGGCTGAAACCTGCAATAATATTGTCATTGTAGAAAGTTTTGTAACATTTGCCACATGTTAAATATGGATTAATGCATATACTTGGGAGGATAGGTGATTAGTGTGGATTACTATACCCATGACCACTTAAGTGTCATGTTCAAGAAGATATTGTTTTTGGCACTGAATGGACACCTGATATGAGGAAATTTCTTTGTTCCCAATCTATTTGTTGACACCATTTGCATGCTTCAACAATTTTTTCCACATTGGACATAAGTTTCCTGTTAAATGAAAATTTTTCAGTCATCTATGAGTGTGAATCTTAAAGACATTTGATGGCTATGATATTTAAGCCACATGCTTGTTTCATTGGTTAATGCTGAATTGTAGGATCAAACTGAGTTAATAAGATAAGAACACAACAGAGTAAGAGAGGTCATATTAAGTGTGTCAGATGAACTGAGAGTTTCAGTGCGTAGAACTGAGAGTACGACAGACAAAGAGAGGGAAAGAGATCATACAAATTGTGTCTGAGAGGAGATAAAGTAAAGTCCCCCTTTATGTCAGGGATGTCTTTATTTATAGACAAAGTTTAAGGGCAGGACTGGTTCTGCGTTTTAAGTGTAGGCCTTCAGATGGGAATATGGTCCAGGGTAGAAGCTTCAGAGGGCCAAAAACCTTGTTCATTTCTTTCTTTTTGGGGGTACGTTAACATGCTCTATTATTTATTATTTTCCCTGCAAAGAATTTTTTTTTATGCTCATATAGTTCTTTTTCTTTCTTTCTGTTTTTTTTGGGGGGGGGTGGAGGGGTTGAATATTTTGTTAGACCCAAAGGAAGAGAAACAAGGTAAAAAAGCATAAAAGGAGGTAAAAAGTAGTTAAAAATACAGAGACATTCAAAATTTGAAATAGAGAAGGGGTGTGATGACAAAAAAGGGTAAATTGTTTGGCTGGCATGTGGACAAGGACAAAGAAGAATAAAGAATGTAACAATGGAAGAATATATGTTGAAGTTGAAGCTTTAACTAGAAGATTTGAATAACATAACAGTGGCCAGTGCAAAAATGGAGGACCTTTAGTATGAGTTCTATGGGATTCACAAAATATAAAATAAAAATACATATACGTAGAGGTTTGATCTTGAGCCTTGGATGGTTATTTCTCCTTGATGCCACTTTTGGATCTGGCCCCTGCCTGGCTGTAGTTATGCCAGGATCATCTATTATAGTCATCCGAAACTTTTCACAGAACTGTACAAAAAAACATATTTTAAGAACCTTTTTCATATGCATGGGCCATTCAATATTAAGAGTTCTAGAAGGCTATGAAACTATTCTTGAACCTTTTTTTATGTTACATTATCTTTCCATTCTTAATGAACCATATTAGTGAGAATAGTAAGTTGGAACCATTTACAAAGTGTCTATGGATACCTACAATTTTTTCTATGCTTTGTGTATCCTAATAGCTAGAAGGTTTGGAAATATTAATCAACTTTCATGAAATTAGCTTGATTCTTGATATATATTAGCCGTGTATTTTATAGATTTGCCCCAATTCTGTACCTGTTATTCTTTAAATAAAGAATTAAGTCAAGTGATAATCAGAAGCCTTTGGATTATGGCCCCTTTATTCCCTCTTATCTATAGGATCCTTTATTTTTGTTTTGAAACACTTACGTTGATTAATCAAGATATTAGTTGGCATAGAGCCTTACACACCAATGTTTGATTATACTCTGTTCAAATCCAATTGAGCACTTTTAGCCTGATACTAATGTTTAACTAATTTGTGTTTGTAACTTTCAGGGTGGGGGCCCATATTATCTCATTGGCCGTGCCTTGGGTCCGGAAGTTGGAGTTAGCATTGGGCTATGTTTTTTCCTTGGAACAGCAGTGGCTGGTGCACTGTGAGTGTATGCTTTAGTGCTTTGTAATTCGAGAATTTTTTTTTATTTGTCATCTAGGTCCATTTGATAAACTCTGCATGTTAGAATCTTGTTGTCTTTCTCATCCATATTTTACTAACCTTTTGGTTGTTACCTTTTTTTTTTTCTGATTAAAGCTATGTGCTGGGAGCTGTTGAAACCTTCCTTAATGCTCTGCCACGTGCTGGGATTTTTACAGGTAACGAATTGAAATAGGTGGCATTTTCTTGTTATTGCATGTCAAGTATGGCTGCTTGGTATGTAGTCCAATTGTGTCTCTTGATATGTAGTAGTGTGGATATCAATAATACATACATTTTTAGAATGGATTATTTTTTTATTATGATTTTTTTTCGTTAAAGGTGGTAAATTGTGTAGATTAGTCGGTTCTCACCATGAGCCGGTGATGCTTGTTGATGACGAACATAAAATTTAGTTTCTTTTCTGCTGTTTCTTATTGTTTGCAAATGATTTCATCTGTAGCTATGGTTCCTTTCTGTGGTAATGCATCTGTGAATCTTATGTTCTTCTTAAGTGAGTTTACTTTGTGTGTGTCTAAGCCTGGATAAGGATTGAAAGATGTGTTGAAAAATTTTAGTCTTGTATATCTTATTTAATGTTTTCTATTGAACATTTGTGTCGTTGCAGAGGTGATAACACAAGTCAATGGCACGACAGTTGATCCGATTTACATTCCCAGTGTACACGATCTGCAAATTTATGGCATTGTTGTCACCATCATCCTTTGCTTTATTGTGTTTGGTGGAGTGAAGATGATCAACAGAGTTGCCCCTGCTTTTCTTGTGCCAGTTCTGTTCTCTGTGTTCTGCATATTCATTGGGATCTTCTTGTCTGGAAAGGACAAGCCTGATGGTGAGATACCTATTATAGATGTTTCTGCTTGCGCATTCATGTGTAAATGTTGATATAACATTCAGACACATATTACTATCCATTTCCTCCGTTAAATAGAAAATCTTGACTCTTTTTAGATAATATTTTGGGTGGTCAAACCTTTTTGCTCATGCAAGCAAGTAAATGTATATTTGTTTCTTTTTTTTTTGATAAGTAAGAAATTTTATTACTTATGAAAAGGAGAAAAGATTACAAACCAGATATCAACCTACCATACAGTCAACAAGACCAACCCACTTTTGGAATTTAACCTTATAGTGTGGGTGCATTAAACGTCTAGCTACAACTAAGACAATAGCTTGACTAATACTATCAACATCCCTACTTCGGTTTTAAAAAATCCTCAAGTTTTTCTCATACCATACATTTGCAATATAAGATGAAAAAAGAGCTCCTAGGATCTGTTTTTTCCGTCTATTTTGTCTAAATCTTTTCAGCAATGATTGCACCTCCTGTTGCCACCCTTGAATAGGGTCTCTTTTGTCAGCACATATTCGAATTTTCCCCCATATAGCCGTTGTAATAGGGCAGTGGACAAACAAATGGTCCCGGGTTTCTAGATCCTGTTGGCAGAACACACACCGCTCCGATACATCCATACCAATCTCCCGAAGTTTAGCTTTAGTCATCAATCTATCCCTGAAAGCCAGCTAAAGAAGGAAATTGTGCCTTGGCAAGTTAAGGGAGTTTCACACCAGCTGGGTCCACTTTTGGTTTTCCTGTTTGGGGCGCACAGCTTCATAAGCAGCTTTGATGCTATAATCAGTATAACCATTTGAGCACCGCGACTGGAGAAAACTTTGTAGCTGAGGGCTTACGAGCAGGATTCTCTGAAACAGCCAAGAAGTATAAATAGTGGGATTATACTCCCACACATTTATATTCTTCAGGTAAACAGCATGAATCCACTTCACCCACAGCGAATCCTTCTTAGTAGCGATATTCCAAAGGAGCTTACCGAAGGCACATTGATTCCAAATTTCCAGGTTGAGGAAACCAAGCCCACCCTCGGCCTTGGGAGTACAAATCTGTTCCCATGAAACCAGGGCACGTCTTGTGACATGTATCTTTCCTGACCAAAGGAAGTTTCGACAGAGACTCACGAACTGATGGAGGACCTTTCTTGGAAGGAGGATCACTTGGCTGAAATATAGCTGTATACTAAATAAAACATACTTGATAAGCTGTAGTCTCCCCGCATAAGATAAATAGATAGTATTCCAGTGTCTAAGCCGAGCTGTAGCCTTTTCCAACATGGGTTGGAGAAGACTAGCCGAGATTATCGAAGAGGTTAGAGGAAGGCCAAGGTAGGTAATCGGAAGAGTACCTTCCTGGAACCCCAGAAGATCGATAATTGCTCCTTTAACATCAGACGACACGCCACCAAAATAGACAGTACATTTCTGAGGGTTTAGAATCAACCTTGAGATCCCAGAGAAATGATTAAGGACATCCTTAAGACACTTGACACTAAGTAAATCACCATGGCAGAATAAAAGGATATCATCCGCGAAGCTCAGGTTGGTTATCTTCAAAGCTCTACATCTGGGATGGCCTTTAAAAGAATCATTTGTCCATAACTGTTTAAGGCATCTGGTCAGGTAATCCATGACAAGGACAAATAAGTAGGGGGAGAGGGGATCTCCCTGCCTCAAACCACTTTTCGCCCGAAAAGGTGGAGATAGCACACCATTAAAGTATAGGGAGAAGGCCACAGTTTCCAAGCAAGCGGTAACCAGCTTTACAAACTGATAAGGAAAGCCATACAGAAGTAGAAGATTCCTCACAAAGCTCCAGTTGACCATGTCGTAAGCTTTTTGGAGGTCTAACTTTAACATGCATCTAGGGGAGACTCCTCTTCGAGCATATTTCCTGACCAACTCATGAGCCAATAACACATTTTCACCGATACTTCGGCCCTTCAAGAAAGCAGATTGAGCATGATTGATGATTGAGGGCAAGATACCTTGGAGTCTCTGCGTAAGGATCTTCGATATGATCTTATAAAGCATGGTGCAACAAGCAATAGGTCTAAAATCAGTGACCTGTTGCGGGTTAGGCTTTTTTGGGACCAGGGTAAGAGATGTAATATTTACCTTCCTAGGTAGGAAGCCGATAGTGAAGAAATCTCTAATAGCCATGAATAACTCATCTCCAATAATATCCCAACTCTTTTTGAAGAAACCCACTGAGTAACTATCTACACCTGGAGCCTTAGTGTCACCAACAGAGAAGACAGCTGCTCGGACCTCCTCTTTGGAAACAGGAGCATTTAGAGCCAACTGCTGCTCATAAGATAAAGAGCTATCCACAACGGATGGGTCCAGAACTCCGAAAGAGGGAGAGACTACGCCTAAAAGCTGCTTATAATAGTCACTAAAGGCCTTCTGAATCTCCTGAGCACCCCTTATCTCCCTGCCATTCTCTCCTCTAAGAAAAGCAATAGTTTTCCGCTTTTGTCTCTCCCCTTCACCCTAGCATAGAAGAATTTGTGATTTGAATCCCCACAGTGGAGCCATTGAATACATGCTTTTTGCCTGAGGAACATCTCACAA
This sequence comes from Tamarix austromongolica, assembly GCA_039764185.1. Classification (NCBI taxonomy): domain Eukaryota; kingdom Viridiplantae; phylum Streptophyta; class Magnoliopsida; order Caryophyllales; family Tamaricaceae; genus Tamarix; species Tamarix austromongolica. The sequence continues at coordinate 94,933,226 of CM077818.1, read as the reverse complement.
TGAAGCAGATGAACCTACCTGCTCTCAAGACTGTTCAACTGGTCTCTGAGATGGGGAACGGGAGGGTTACAGAGCAATTTCTTCTGAAGAATAGACACCTCCTCACGCACCGCAACAACCTTTTGGGAGATACCACCATATTTTACCTTATTTAGTTGTTTGAGGTCCATCTTGAGCATCTGGAGTCTCGAGCACACTCTGAGCAGGGGATTCCCTTGCAAAGGTTGATGCCAAGCAGAGCGCACTAGGGTTAAAAAGGCCTCATCTTCTGTCGAGAATTGGAAGAAACAAAACGGCTTCTTACCTTGAAATGGAGAGACCCGAAGATTAACCACTACCGGGCTATGATCAGATACCAGGGGACTGATGAACTCCACCACAGAAGAGGGGAAAGATGTCAGCCATTCCATGTTAACCAGGGCCCTGTCCAATTTGCACATGACTTCCTCCGCACCCCCTCATTTGCTAGACCAAGTGTAGAACATTCCTTGGCCTTGCAAGTCAGATAAACCCAACTCTAAACAACATTCCTGGAAATCTTTCATATCGGTGGAATTTGGCAGGACGCCTTGGAACTTCTCACTATAAGAAAGGACCACATTGAAGTCCCCCATAAGAATCCAAGGGGAGCCAAGAACTTTGTGCTGTTTTAACCAATTCCATAGCCTTCTCCTTTCAATGTCACTATTCAGAGCATAAACGAAACCCACATGGAAGGAATAATTCCCCATCAAGTGATTGACTTCACAAAGTAAAGCTTGATCACACATGCTAATGGCTATGACCTTCCACACACATGGGTCCCAAGTGACCCAAATCCTCCCATTTTGGTGCTGGGAATAATTATGGATAAGATTCCAGCCACTCCTTACTTTATTAGATACCCTACTACATTTATTTTCTTTTACTCTAGTCTCGAGGAAGCTAACTAAGGATAACGAATTACTTCTGCAAAAGAGGCTGACTTCCTTGTGCTTGGAAGTCTTATTCAACCCACGGACATTCCATGAACTAATCATGACCCCCCGGATTGGATTGCTGGGCACCTCTCCTAGCATACTGTTTCTGCATGGATCCCGATACGCCAGCTAGGCAATTTGGAGCTTTCGATTCAGGTCTGTTCCTTGAGATGACTCTTAGCTCATGGGGGGGAAGATGGTCCAAAGAGACCCCGGGGGGGCAGGTTCCTGCAAACTTTGTTGTTTACCGAAACCCGAACCATTCTGAGAGCCTGGATCTCGAGGGATAGCCCTGGCTGCAGGGGCAGGAGGATTTGAGGGATGCCCACCAACCACATCATCGCCGCCGCTTGCCCTACCATCATCATTCACTGGAGCACTCTCTTTACGTTTCCTATGGTCTCTAACAATCACCCATTCCTCACCAGAAGTCTTGGGGGTCTTGTTGGAAGCCCTGTGATACTTACAATTGGAAGCAACATGACCAAACTTGTCACAAAAATGGCAATAGATGGGTTTCCAATCATAATCAATTTCCCGAACTAGTTCCCCTCCCTCAGGATTAACAATCACCATAGAGTCCAGGAGTGGTTTTTTTTATATCAATCTCCACAAGCACCCTTGGGAATGACACACGTTCCCTGGAGACAGTGATAGCGTTCGTGCAGAGAGGCTTCCCCACTGCACTGGCTATACGACTCAATGAAGATTTGCCCCAATACTCTAGAGGCAGGTTGGGAAATTTAATCCAAAGAGGAACAACCTGCATCTCATTCTTATCAATCATCATCCTCCTATGCCAAAGCTTCAAGATAAGGGGTTTGTTGAAGAACGTCCAATGCTGCCCAAGGATGAAATTTGCATCTTCCATAGATTTGAATTTGAATAAGAAGAATCCCGAAGCATGGAGGATTATTTGCGGCAAAGGAACCTCTTTCCAATGTGCTTGAACATACCCACAAATCTGGCTATAAGATGGAGCATCACCAAAAACATAACCAACCAGGGTGTTTGCCCATAATTCAGCTTCGGATTCCACATCCTTCTTGTCTAGTTTAACCCTCATTGAGTCATTTTCCATGGCAGGTGGGACATAGGAGAGCTTTTCTCCCTGGCTAGGGTTTCGATTCCCTACCAAAATATCCCTCCAGGAGGGAGAAGGGGAAAGGGAGATCTCTTCCAACCGATCCCAAATAGAAATCCTGTCATTCATGGCAGCAGGCGGGATTTGAGAGTTTTCAGGCTGCGCACCCCCTCCTCTGCTCAGAATTTCTTGGGTCGAACACCCCTTATGCCCTGCAGATGGGGTCGCCATTTGCTCATGGCCATGGGAGGCAGAGTTTGGGTTGGGATTTCTCGACAGAGGGTCCTCCATTCCAACAGATGCAATGTTTACGTCGAACAGTTCATTCTCCAGGTTCTTTGATAACAGATCAGCGTGAGGAGTAGGGAGATTTGGAGTCTTCGAGCCCTGCGAAGCCTGCTGTTGGGGCGTTGTCTCAGTCGCAGGGGCTGGAGCCTTCGAAACCTTCTTACCCGACATGGACGATGGAGACTTCTTCTTCCTGGCCATGGCGTGCCTCACTCAAAAGCCCTAGGAGAGAAGGCGAGAGGAGACATGCCGCGTCGGAAGTGGCCGGACCGGCGGTGACGAACGCTGCTACGATCTAGTCACTTACCGCGCTACAATAGTTTTGTCGAAGAGAGCCGTTCGAGCCGTTTCAATGTCTATTATAATTATTTGTTTCTTATTGAATGAAAATGTTGTGCGGTGAAAAAAAACACATGGCTCTTTTGTGCAGTGACATAAATTTAGTTGGGTGTATGGTCCTGCAAATATTCATGTTGACCAAATAGTAATTCTCCTGTGTAAACATTGCCAAAGAAAAAGGGAAAAAAGAACTTCATGGAAATTTTCATTTCTTCCTGTTTTATAATTTGAGTAATGCAATTAAACTTGGCAGAATAGTCCTGACGCCATTTGGTTCAAGTTATAGATTAAAGAAGGATTACTCAGATGTTGAGAGATGAAGTACGGGCATACAATTAAATAGCGGTGCCGCTATGGTGTATCGGCCGTTATTTAGCAGTTTTTGGGTCAGCTGCGATGCAATATTCCCAAGAATCCCAACACGCTACTGTTTTAAAATTTCACATTTTATTGGCCGATAAATCACCAGTAAATCAGGATAAATTGACGATTTATTGAGAATTCTTAAATCTATTGAAAAAATTGTGCATGGTAATTCTTATTCATTTACTATATATGTCTTGGATCAAGTTCGTATTAAATTATAATAAAGCATTGTTATTTAGTACCTTCACATGTACCACTAAAAAACATATATTGTTTCATTTTAAAGCAAATTTAGGATTATTAGGACAATTTAACATATAATGACTATTTCTAATATAATATAAAATACTAATTTATTGAATTTTTATATTCAAATCATCAATAAATAATAATTAAATTATATGATGAAATAAAAATAAAATTTCATGCTGCGACTACCACGACATGTAATTTATCGTTTGTGATGCTCCGATACTACAACACTATTACCGTAACTATGACCCCGATTTTATTGTCCGAGTACTGGTGTAATTCAGTTGGAATAGATCACAATTACACAAATAAAATGGAAAGGAAATCATGATTTTGCTGCATGGTATGATTATCTATCTAGGGCTTGATAGCGGGTATAAGGCCTTTTCCTCATTCTTGGTCCTTACTCTTGTTGTTGTCATATGATAGATGACCAGAATTTCTGTTTCTGTATATGTGACTAGGATCTGGAATTCTGTTTATAGGTCTTCCTTCTTGCTTATTTGTGACATACTTCATGCATTTTATTTTGGAAGGAAGATGTATTTTCATTGAGTTATTTATTCCAGCTATCTCAGAATTTCAGTTTATAGTTGTCAAAAGTCTAACAGCGTTTTAAACCGTTGGAGTGGGGTAGAAGAGAATATATATTGTCTTATATATGTACAGATTTACATTGATCCATTTGGGGGCCTGTTTTGGTGATGAGATCTGAACTGTTTCAAACATTTCATGTGTTACTATTACTACTACTAGTCCCTCATCTGCGTGTTTTACTTAAGTTTGGAAATAATAACATAAATAATATTGATTTGATCTTAAATATAATATTAACTATTTAATAAGTAAAAGGTGATAAGTTAAAATTAAGAGACAATTGCGTATATGATAGATATATTACTGAATGTAACATAATAATGTATTGATACATATCATTGAATATGATTATTTAATTATAAAAAATATGTATCTACAATAACATAATATTATACATGATAACTTGATTAAAAAATTAAAATTTTAATATAAAAACGTAACTTATTTGTTTCTATATGGTTACTGCGATTAATATTGTTGTTACTTAATTATTATTGATTCAATTTTTATTATATATGGAAAAATTAATTGGCTCCTATTTTCAGTTGCCATTACTACATTAGTAGGAAATGCGCTTTCTTAATCTTATAGGATGACCTTCGTTAATATTTTTTTTTAAGGACCTCCATTATTATATTTGTCTGTATTAAATATTTGCTGCTGATCCTTTAAATTGCATTACTTGTATAATGTAGATTATTTGTTAATTAATGAAGAATATAATTATAATCCTGGGGTAAATTTCAGACGTAAAAAATTTATATTCCTTGTTTTTTTTATTATACATAATGAAGATAGAGATAAATGAGATATTGATTTTTATAAAGTATGAAATAAATAATTATTGAAAACCATTTTTTAAAATTTTGAGAAGATTTGAATGACAAATTTGACTATGTAGTATAGATTATGGACTTTGAATTTCAAATAGAGGGTTATGGATGAGTAATTTAACCTCCTATCATCAACATGGATATTGGAAAAAGATTTGAACATATAAAAGATTTTAAATTTATTAATGTTGAATTTGAAAGAGAAGTAATTTGATACTAAAATATATGAAGAAAAGGGTAATTAAATAGATGAATAATGTAATTTTTTAACCCTTTTTTTGATCAATTTTTTTGTCCATGACGTATAGGTTAAATATAACTTTTTTAACTGGTTAAAAAGATTCTAATGACAGACTTGGTTATGTAGTATATAAATATAGCTATGGACTTTGAATTTCAAATTTAAATTATAACTAAAAAGAGGAGAAAAGAGGGTTGTAGATGAGTAATTTAAAGTCTCATTACCAACGAGGTAAATGGAGAAAGATTGGAATGTTTTTTTTTTGTAGTTTTTTGTTTCATATATTTTAAATTTATTAGGGTTGAATTTGAAATATAAGTAATTTGATATATTCAATGGATTTGAATTTTTTATTTTAAATTTAATTAATTAGTAGTATAGTATCATATAAATATTACTGGAATTAACTGTTTTAAGTTTTAGTTAAATATTAGATGTGGGTTATTTGTGGGAGAGTTTGCTAAAGGTTTTTTTTGGTAGGAACTTCTCTCTCTTATATATATATATATAGATTTTACTGTTGTTATTGCCATAATTAATATTCTTTTATTACTATTATTACTGTTATCATTACTATTATTATTATAATTATTATAATTACTTATGTATTATTTTTATCTGACATGTGAAGAGAATTGGTCCTAATTCTCTCTTTCGACACTTCTGTGGAAACGGTGCCCTCCTTTGATTTCTATCTAAGAACTTCATAAATCAGTTATGATTGCGGTCTCCAGAAAAGCTCAACGGTTTATCCCTAGCTGTATTCATTAGGGGTGGAGGGGGAAGTGGTGCATGTTAGAAACCTTGAACCTTTGGACTATGTCATCTTGCTGGGTTTATCATATTCCAAATTCTTATATTGATATTTTGTTTTTCTGGTCCGTCTATGTGAAGATGCAGTTATGTATTGACATGTTTTTGATTTACCCTATGTCACGTAATTATAATTTAGAACCCATTAAGTTTAATAATGATACTCAATTCATATCCCTTATCTTGATGCCTGATGCAGAGGGAATTACTGGCATGAGTTTAACAACATTCAAAGAAAACTGGAGCTCAGATTACCAAACGACTACTGAGGCTGGAATACCTGACCCTAATGGATCTGTGTACTGGAATTTCAAGTAAGTGTACTGCAGCTGTGTTTCTAAACAATCCTTTTTTGCTAACTTTTGCCATTTTCAATACATGATTTGAAACTCGTGTAGAAGTTTAAACATGATGTTCATATATTTGTACACTGGAAGTTTGTATTGTCCCATGGGCTGATATCATTGTTATTCTGCCCTTGTTTCTGGGTTGTAGACGCATCTGTTATTTTCTGATATGCTTGCTGAGCAGAAGTAGGGTTGATGCTATTGTTTCCTATGTTTGTTATCAATACATGTCCTGGTTGATTTGTTTGGACAATTAACATCTTTGTCCAATTGGTGGCTTATGATTGTTGTGCTCTTTTCCCAGCCTTATGGAATCCAAATATATGGTGGAGAAAGATGATTATTGTTCCTAAAATTATATCTTCCGGCAATAATATTGTTACAGTACTGTTTGATCTAGAGTTAATTTTGCTTATAGCTGTATCAACAAAGAAGAATAAAAAAAAAAACGAAGCTTTATGTTTCCTCTAGTGAGTGTGGACTTTCTTTTGTCCTAGGGAGCAAATTTCTTTCTTGTGCAAGCTATGTCCACTACTGGAATCACTTATCAAATTCTACAATGCAAATTTTCCAACTGGATTTCTGATATGAAATCTGCATGTACTATTTCATCAATCAGAAAAGTAATCACTGAATGGTGCTGACATTGTTCCTGGTAGAGATGTGAGGTTGCTTCTGTTTTGACTGTAACATTGGACTGTTGCTTTAATGCATCTGGTTTTTCTTGGGAAGGTAGCTTTTAATGCAGTTTCTTTGGTGGAGAATGTATAACCATCACAATTTCATGTGGATTTTCACTCCAAGAAATTTTGTTGATAGCATTACTTCAATGGGTAAAACCACATCCTAACTCCCGAGTAGAGTTGGCAAAAGTTGACCTAACCTGAAAAATCCGATGAATATCGACTCGATCTTCCTGAAATCTGATATGCTTTTATTCAAATAATGAGAGCCTGAAACCTATTTGACCCGATCCGATATATATCCAATATAACCTGAGAAATCATAAGTTCGAAATAAATCTGACTTGACCCGCTACTTACCCGAAACCTGATATAGTCTAAAAAACTATAAATCCAAAACGATCCAACCTTAACTATTATTTATCCGAAATCTGATATAACCCAAAAAATTATAAATTTAAAACATTTAACCCAATAACACCCGCAAATTAACATTAACTAATAACTAAAATAGCTTAAATTCTTCAAAACTTCATAGAACATGAAATAATATAGATGCGCAACTAATCCAACCTAGTACTTACATCAAAATGTAGAAACAATATACTTTTTTAAAGTATATATCACTTCTTATGTATATACAATATCCATTGATACCAATACTGAAGTATAGATATAAAAGTAGAGAAAAAGGGAAAAACTTTACTATGCCATCTAAGTATTAGTTCACTTCTGTCTAGTACCATAAGATGGTAATAGTGCAAATACATCTAACATCTTAAACTTAAGATACAAACATCAAAAGATACCATATAAGCACTTAAAAAGCCTCAAAAGGTACATCTTCGTATTGATAACTCAAAATACAAATATATGTCTCAAAAGGCATCATATAAGCACTTTCAGCACTTGTTTAACCCAAAACACAAATATGCAAGACTCAAAAGACATCATAAGATAATAACAATAATGTAAATATACTCAAGAAAACAAAAAAAAGCTTCAAAAGGCACTGTATAAGCTTTTGAAAAGCCTCAAAGGGCACATATTCAACACTTAGTTTACTGGGTGTACCTAAACTAACCAAAAACCTAAGTTTACCATACGTTGGTAGCTTTACTATCAAAATACTACATAAATGGCACTTCTATCTTCCTAGAAGATAAAAAGTATTTGGCTTACCACATGTTGGTAGTTTTACTAACAAAACAAAATCTATACAACTAAACCAATTTAAACTAGCTCTAATATTCAAAAGTTTCTACAATCTTAGATATACATAAATTTAAGATATGATAGCTAAGGCAACATGGAATGAGTAGATACAATCTACATTCTACCATTGTATTTGAGACTATTAACTAAAAGTTTTTCCTAGCCCCTTGCTTGCCAAGCCTTGAGGGCTAACACTAGTCACAAAACATCAAATTGTAAGCTTGAACGTCAAAATATAAGCAACCACATGATGTTGACCTGCATAAATCACACAACCTCAACATATTATCTAATTTCAAATATTGTTCTCACCTCAACAAAGAAAAGACATTCGATGATTTAAATTTGTGAGATATAATTGCTGCTTTGAAAAGACATAGTCTACCAGACTCGCATGCATTTCAAAGAGCTTTCGCTAATTTTCTCACATGTTCTCTAAGAATGTCAATATTTATATAAATAGAGCATAATGTTTCCTTATAAAGGCCTAGATTCTAGCTTATTTTGTAATAGGTGCATAGGAATTAAGTACATATTAAGTGATAATAAATTGCATAAGAACATTTTCTCATGATGGCTTATTTTGCAATAAAACATGCCCTATGGACTAGAAGTGATATGATATCCAACACTTTTCTATTGATCAAGTACACCAAAAGTTCCTACCAAATCTTTAAGTCCGCGATCTAGTGATCAAATCCCGGACAACAACTATGATACAAATCATTTGTCAGTGCAGCTTAAAAAAAATATTATATAATCATAGTTTATTCAATTATTTAAAATATAGTAATCAATAGTACTAACTCTAATATTTAAAATATTTGGAATACTTTTGTAAAAGTATATATAAAAAAAGGGATATTGCATCATAACTAAAATCCAATCAAATAAGGGAAATTTTTTATCAGTTCTATGATAAATATATATCAATAAAAATTTGTAGCCTTAAACACTATATGTTAGTATCTATACCTTGCAATATATTACCTACAACATCATAGGGAAAATCTAGAGTAAGGATGCTAATTACTCATTGTGAAAATTGAATATTAAAGTTTTTTATTACATCAACTATGTTAAATAGTAAGAAGTCAATATTAGTTGGTCCTTTTGTCAATAATGGTCATTATTACTTTATCTAATTTTTATTTAATTTGGCTTGATATGATCTAATTAAAAAAAAAAAAACTAATGTGTTATTGTTATTTTTTCGTTAATTGATATTCATTAATTACTATTATTATTGTTATCATTAATTTATATTATTATTATTAAAATTATGTTGATTTGATGGGATCAATTTGTTATAAAAATAACATAAGAGTACAACATTAGAAGCCTTTATTTGTTATCAATTATCAGTGATCATTGCTAATTAAAACTTTAAATTTGTAACGTCAAATATATCTCCAAAGATAAAATAATGACAAAAAATTCTAAGGCCTCAAAACAATCACTATAATAATTTTATTTTAATTGAATAATATAAATTAAAATAATTTCAAAATAATTAGCTTTTAATAGCATCTTGGAATAAATAAATAAAAAGAAAAAAGAAAATGGCACAAGCATGGCTCAAATCTAAAGTGACCCGAATCTGATTCAAACTCGACACGAAAATATAATAATTTGAACTCACCGAGCCCTATATGAACCCGAATCGAAATTAGAAAACTCTAAATTTACCCGAATCCGAATCCATCCAATCTTAACTCGACCCAATCTAAGATCTTAGAATGATCCGAGATTACCTGACACCGAGTTGATCCAAATCAAACCCGACTTGACCTGACCCAACAAAATGATCCGATTATCATTTAACCCAATTTGATAGTGACCCGATTTGCCCGTTTGCTAGCTCTACTCTTGAGGCTTCAACAGTCATGATAATTACAAAAGCATAAATAAATGTATTCATTACCAGCTTGGACTCTGACTGCTGGATGCTAGGTTCACCTTGATGGAAGCCATTTAGGGGTCTGTTCTCCTTATCTTATTTTGAGGACTTATTAAACTAGATTGAACAAAAAAGAAAATCTTGATAAAAATTAAAAAAATATAAAACTATTTATAATAATTATAGTGATGATAACAATGATAATAATACTAATAAGAAAAATATTAATTGTGAAAATATAGTAAAATAACAATAATAACTTATTGAATTTGATAAGATCAAATCACCATGTTAAATGAAATTGACAAAAATAAGCTAAGGAGAACAGGCGGTCAGGCCCTTCATCTCCCATGTTTGTGCTTAATGCATAGGCTGCATCTTACTAGTTCTTTCTACGTTTCATTTTGTGATGATTTCTAGCTCTTAATATTGTTGTTACATCTGTTGGCATTAGTGGATGATAAGTGGGAGCGTCTATCGACAAAGCGTAGCAGCATATGCCAAGGGTGGACAAAATGAATTTGGTTAAAAAAAAAATGGCCAACTAGGTATTTTTCTGCAGGAGTTGGTATTTCAATGGTTATAAGCACTGCCCTGTATTGGACTTGCAGAACTAGAGCAGTAACCCCATTTGCTGGCACCATGATGACCTTGAGAAGATGAGATATAGCTTGAGTAGGAAATACATTTTACATTACGTACCTGATAGGAAGAAGGCAATTCAACCTTCACCGCTTATGCCTTGTACTGGTTGAGTCACAGGCCAACTTTCATAACCTTTATCTCCTCTCTTTGAAGTAGCTATCAAATAAAGAGAAAGAAAGTGAAGAAAATAGACAAAGGTCTTTGAACTTGCTATCAAGAACATAATAGACAGCTCATAATGCATTTTGCTCCTTCTATGAGGTACCTCTCTTGGCCAATTGCTGCAAAAATGGGGAAAATCGAAAGGTTCGAGAGGTCTTGTTTACCCAAACCAGTGGGCTGTCTTGGATCTCAATTCGATGAGTCTGGTGCTGGCACTGCCTGATATGGTCGGATAAACCTGACTGATTTGGAGTCCCATGTTGATAATGGCTGCTCAGGTAGCCTCATATAGGAACCTCATGTGGGCTCTGGAGCATTATAGGGGAGCATACTATTTTCCTTCTTTTACCTAGCTTTTACTACCTTTAGTTTGTAGATCAGGGTTGCTGGAGGAAGATTAGCATTTCTTTCTTTTCTTTCGTTATTTTTTTTACTATTTTTTGGGTGTGATTATTTTTTTTTTCCTGCATCCTTCATTTGTGTAAGCATCATCTTTGATAACTTCACCTCTTGAGTAGTCTTGTTTATTAAAAAAAATTAAAATAAAATTGCAAAGAAATATATAAGAGTAGTGAGTAAGCTTCCTACTGGAAACTGAGGGTACATGGAAAAGGAAGAATATAGCCCAAAACATTGTGAATTCATTGGAAAACTAATTAAGGGCATCTGTAGCACTGCCATAAGAAAATCATGATCATCAATTATTTGTATAGGATACCTTAATATAGGTAAAGAAAGCACACATAATTTTTCCATCTTCTCTCCCTGAAGCTGGATCTACTGGAAAATAACCTGCTATAGAATTGTGACTACTTGTTCCAAGTTTTTCATGCTATGGAAGAACTAAAACAATAATGAAGTTAGAATCTCCCTGTGAAACAATTATTTGGAGAAGGGCACCTCAACCTTTGAAGCTGCATATGATCATTTTCTCTTCACAGTTGGATCCTAATATTGTGCTGTGAGTTTAGAAGGAAAATGAGTTTTATGGAATCTGGATAAAGTGGAAAGAAGATCAGGTAGCTGATACCATTTTTCCAGAAACTGAGAAATCATGTTCTAGTAAAACTGCTAATCTCAGAAGTCAGTTTATCAAACTTTCCTGCCATAGAAAGAATAAAAATCACTTGTTAACATACTAAGAAGTGACTCAACTTGCTCTGTTTCTTCTATGTACGAATTCCTATAGACCAAAGATAACTTTTTGCTGGGTTCAGTTGCATTATAAACATTTTGTTTCCCATTCTCAGTGCGTTGGTTGGTCTCTTTTTCCCTGCTGTGACTGGAATTATGGCTGGTTCAAATCGTTCCGCTTCCTTGAAGGATACGCAACGGTCAATCCCTATTGGTACATTGGCTGCCACACTCACAACTTCTGGTCTATACTTGATCTCAGTGCTAATATTTGGTGCTTTTGCAACCAGGGAGAAGCTCTTGTCTGACAGGTATTACTTTAGACAATGTTTCATATTAGCTCTGTTATTGTATGCATTCTGTTACCAACTCCTCTTGCTTATTATCATCTACCAGATTGTTTTGTTGTCTGTACGTATTTTTAGATTGTCTTTTTTAATGACACTGTATCCCCAGCATATTTCTTCTAGTCATCTTTTTCTCTTTGGGGGTGGGGGGCAGTTTTCCTTTGTGAGTTGTAATTGGCAACCTATCCCAGTTTGTCGTGGTAGAATTTCAAGGTGATCATGTAGGAATTAAACTAGCTTGACATGATATGATAAGAAAGGGGTTAAGTAAAATTTTGTCATTCAATAGACAGAATCTTAATTCCATAGGTATTTGGAAGATGTTTATGATTTGTTGAAGAGTGCAATCATGAAAGTACTCTTTTGACAGATAAATGCTATTGTGTAGAATAGAGGACAGATGAAACATTTAACATTGAGTTTTTGGAGTTTTTGGGCTTGTGATATAGTGGTTAGATCAAGGCTTTCAGCACTTTTGGGTCCAGGTAGGGACCGCCCAAGACCAAGGCAAAGATTTATGCTTGTCACAAGGATATATATTTTTCTTCTAGCTGTCTTATCTGATGGAGTGCATGCTTAAGCTTAGCCACCTCGAAAGTAGTGGAAAAAGAGCACTGTTATCAAAATTGCTCCTGGTATATGTGTAGGCACCCATGCTAAGTGAGGCAACCCATCAACTCCTTGCCTTGGTACAAATAAGGGATTTTAACCAGCTGCTGCCTGAACAAGTTCCTGGAGTTCATATCTTGTTTTTCTTTTTCTTTTTGAGAATTTTTTTCTCCAGAAATCCTTTGATGTAAAGGCCGTTTAGCGTTGCAATCAGTATGAAAAACATGAAGACATACGTAGTGGAATAAAGAAGGAAGAAGAAAGCAAAGAAGCTGCATAGAAAAGAAAAGAATAGATTAAAGGGGTGTCGGTATTCGGTAACCAAAAAAAAAGAAAAAAGAAAAAGGAAAAGGCAAAATAAATGTCAGATGGTTAATGGCAGCAGAGGAAAGAAGAAAGGGAAGAAGCATTAACAACTATTAGAATGATTACCTGTTTGGTAAAATAGCTTGGTTGCTATTTTTAACTATTATTACCTGTTTGATGGTTTCCTAACTATGATGCCCGTCTGCTAGTATTATGCTATATTTTGTCAACTAATTTTTTTAGACAAGCGCCAAGCTGCTAGGGCATTTGGAGATCTTAGCACAATACGGGTGCCTAGCACATTTTCATGATACTTCAAAAAAGGACTCCAAAAGATTTCTTGCATTTGGAGTGTCAGTCAGACCTTTGTTTCATTCCAAGGCTGACGTTGGTTGATTTGCCATTGTCTACGTCCAAAAATGGCCTGTGAATTTATTTTAAGGCTGCAGCCTTACCTTTAAGGTAATTTTCTGCCTGATCAGGGCTAACAGGATTATTTCAATAACTTACAAAATCAGTAAGGAATTTCGCCATTACATAAAAGAAGGAACAAAGGCTCATTATATGTAGCAGACTGCTGCTGTGGTGGTTGTCGAATCTATTGTACACCTACAATCTTTGATGTGATTTTTTCCTGTTTTTAGAGTGATTGACTCTTCATATGTTGGTTTCTCACAGACTGCCTTCTGCAGGCTACTTACAGCTACAGTTGCTTGGCCTTTTCCAGCTATAATTTATGTTGGAATTATTCTGTCAACCTTGGGTGCGGCATTACAAAGTCTGACTGGGGCTCCGCGATTATTGGCTGCCATAGCAAATGATGACATCTTACCTATCCTTAACTACTTCAAAGTAGCAGATGGGACTGAGCCTCACTTAGCTACCCTCTTTACGGCCTTCATTTGTATTTGCTGTGTCGTGATTGGGAATCTGGATCTTATCTCACCAACCATAACCATGTTTTACCTTCTCTGTTATGCGGGTGTAAACTTATCTTGCTTCCTTCTAGACCTTCTAGATGCCCCTAGCTGGCGTCCTCGGTGGAAATTCCACCATTGGAGCCTTTCTCTGCTTGGAGCAACCATTTGCATAGGTATGTGATTGTTTTCTTTGGTATCTAGGTCTGGCATTGGTTTGTATGAGATTGCTGAAGAACAATACAATCAGATGCTTCCTAGGCGCTTCTACATTCATTTCGAAAATTGATGCTGTGCAACACATGATTCTTCCCCTTGAGGATTTTAATTCTATTTGGCTCATCCATGGGTCTAAAAAGTTGTTGGCCCTGCATGGTTGTATTTATGATCCATAGTACTTGCTTGGTTAGAAGCTTTTACTATGTGGAGAGTGTAATTGTTTTCTTTTCTTTTCTGGGATGGATTAGTGGTTGGGTGGGAAATGTAATATGCAAATATGGATGAAAGTCGCCTGAGGTTGTTGGAGCAATTATTGTTGCAGGGATTTAAATTCAGAAAATTGAGCTTCCTTCCTCTTGCTGCTGTATAGCTGCTTTTATATGGCTGGTTGTTGCAGCAAACTACAATATTTTTGTCTGTCTATATAGTATTTATGTGACTTTGTTCTTCTCTGTAGTCCCTTGTCTATATAGTATTCTCTGTATTTGTAACTAAAAAAAAAACCATCAGCCAAGCCAACCCTTATTGCTCTAGGTGGGGATGTTGTGTGGATCTGTCATCACCATAGGGCTCTGGCAAAAACCATGTCTAGCGTTTGAAATGGGGGGAAGCAACCTTCGTCTCTGGTTGTATATGGCTGTGCTATGATAGTCATTTTAGTTAAACCTGCTTCATTGGCGCTGCCAGATAATGATTAAGCTATTTAGTGTACCTTCAAGTTAGATCATTGTTTGTCAGATTTGCTCTAAATGCATTCTAAAGTTGGCAATGTCATGACTTATCAATGGTTGATCTTTTCTTCCTGTTGTTGCAGTGATCATGTTCTTGATCTCTTGGTCGTTCACAATAGTATCCCTAGCCCTTGCAAGCTTGATTTATAAATATGTTGGCATCAAAGGGAAGGCTGGAGACTGGGGTGACGGCTTCAAGAGTGCTTATTTTCAACTTGCGCTTCGCAGCCTTCGTACACTTGGAGGTACTTCAATAGCTATCTGAAGCTCCATGTGTTCTTATTGGACTTACCTTTCATAGCATCTTGCACTCATATCGAAATAAATGCATGTTCTCGATAATTTAGTGGGAGCTTGTCGGTCGTGAATCTGGGGGTCATGCATTTGCAAGCATCTCTTACATTGTTGCTACCTACTTGTCTCCATTGGATAGACATTGACGGACAAGTCAAGTGCATGCTGATATTCAATCAACACTGCTAGGGGTGTGTGTTCTGTGCTATCTGCATCTCCTGACATTAGAGACCCATCTTACTTGGGATTTAATATTTATATTTTTAAGTAATTATCTGATGATTTTTTCCATTGCTATGCATCAAATAGAATTATTATTTGTTGAGATATGACTGTTGATATTATTATTTTGATTGTTGCTATGCTGAGTGCAGATGTAATATATTGTGTATAAAAGACCCCGGGGTTGGTCTCTGTGAGTGTGTTGGTCTTTGTTTTTTGATGGCCAAACGTGTATTCTGTCTCTTGGCAGAAGAGTTTCTTAGGTAGATATCATTAAGATTCAGCCATTTGGTGTTTTATGGTCGCCATTCTAATATAACTTTTTGTCTAAGGGGTTGTGGAGTTCTTAGTTTCAGCCCATGGAATAATAATACATATTGAATTTTAAGTAATTCTATATTTAAGCGATGTGCAACTGAGAACAAACTTTCATCCATAGCATCTTTGATATCAGATTTATGTCTGTATTGTTCCTTATCAGCCATTAAATCGTCAACTTTTTATGTTGGTATTTATCTGGAAAAATAATGCAGCAGGAAGGAATTAGGAAGCATGCACGGATGGAGTTTCTGTTTATTAGTAAGTTCATCAATTGTTCGGAGTCGGGCATTAAGAGTCTGTTTAGTAAAATGATTTGCTGAATTGGAATGAAACAAAATGAAGCAATTATCCATTATAATGTTGGTGCTTTAGAATATTTATAGATGGATGCCGATGAAGTATTAATCTCATTTGTTTAACTCACATTTTGAAAAAACGATGCATGATGGACATTTTGGCCCTTTTTATTTATTGTAGAAACATTATTGGAAAATATCATGAGCAGGAAGAGCAATTAAGTTTTCTTAAAAACTAATAGGCTCCACTAAATTAATGAATAATTTGGTGATATGAAAATGATCCATTGAAGTTGTGATGAAAATGATCTCGAATTACTGAACGAGGTGAAATAAAATAACAATTCACTTAACTAAACCAGTAAAAGGATATGACTTTTTCGGGGCGGTGCCTGAATAGTCCCTGGCCTATCTATGTCTATTAGATAGTAGATATTCGTGCATTATGGATTTAGTGCGTCATGTAGGCATAGAAGTCCTTGTAGTACTCTGAAAGAATCACGTTGATATAAACCCTACCCTAATTGAAACATTGTTATGTTGGTAATGAATGAACTTTATCATTTTAGCACTGGTATTTGCCATCTGTTTCAACAAGCTGTATTTAGAAGTACTTGGGCTGTTTATTTCCAGTGACAACTAACTATAAACTCTTTTAACTTTCAGCAAATCAAGTGCATGCCAAGAATTGGTATCCCATTCCCCTTATATTCTGTCGGCCGTGGGGTAAATTGCCAGAGAATGTACCTTGTCACCCAAAACTTGCAGACTTTGCAAATTGCATGAAGAAAAAAGGTCGTGGAATGTCAATCTTCCTGTCCATCCTTGACGGAGACTATCATGAGCTTGCCCAAGACGCCCAGATTGCCCGTCAACAACTGAGTACATACATAGAGTACAAGCATTGTGAAGGTGTGGCGGAAATAATTGTTGCTCCTGACATGTCTGCTGGCTTCCGTGCGATTGTGCAGACAATGGGCCTCGGGAATTTAAAACCTAACATTGTGGTGATGAGATACCCTGAAATTTGGCGTCGGGAAAATCTTACTGAGATTCCATCCACATTTGTCGGAATAATCAATGATTGTATTGTTGCTAATAAGGCAGTGGTGATAGTCAAGGGCTTGGATGAATGGCCTAATGAGTTTCAAAGGCAGTACGGTACAATTGACCTGTATTGGATTGTAAGAGACGGAGGTCTCATGCTGCTGCTTTCCCAGCTCCTCCTTACTAAGGAGAGCTTTGAAAGTTGCAAGATTCAGGTTTTCTGCATCGCAGAGGAGGATGCTGATGCAGAGGTCCTTAAAGCAGATGTGAAGAAGTTTCTGTATGACCTTCGTCTGCAAGCAGAGGTGATCGTGGTGACTATGAAAGGGTGGGATGTCCAGGACGGTGGATCCAGTGATGAACCGGTTGAGGCATTTACAGCTGCACAGCATCGGATTGCAGATTACTTGTCAGAGATGAAAGAAAGGGCGGAGAGGGAAGGTGCACCATTGACTGCTGATGGTAAGCCAGTCGTGGTGAATGAGCAACAGGTAGAGAAGTTTCTGTACACAACTTTAAAGTTGAATGCAACTATACTGAAATATTCCAGAATGGCCGCGGTGGTGCTGGTGAGTTTGCCGCCACCACCGCCCAATCATCCAGCATATTTCTACATGGAGTATATGGATCTGTTGGTGGAGAAGATTCCGAGGATGCTTATAGTAAGAGGATACAGGAAACGTGTTGTTACTTTGTTTACATAGCTGCAGGTTATGTGCATATTTGACATGGAGGAGACGTCAGACCTGTTCTGTTTTGGTAAAGGACTGTTCATACCTAGTTTCTTGATTGTACGACGCATTTTTGTATACAGATCTTCTTTTACACCTGTAGTCATAGAAAAAAAAATATTCAATAGGATATTTACGTGGGATTCTCCTAATTTTTGTTTTGCTAGATTTATATAAAGTTTATTGGAGTAATCAAAATTAAGTGTAAAACTGAGTTTGGCTTTAAGAGTAAAATCAATAGCGCTCATTTGGAGATATTTTTTAAAAGTAGATATTTGGATAAAAAAATGAAATTCTTAATGGCAATTTTCAAGAGCTATTTTATAGATAATTACTTCTTAAAATTATTTCTAAACTAGGCATTTGTAAGATTAATCAAAAGCAAGTTCTAGAAGGAAATATGGGAAGCAAGTTTTTACATTTGTATAAAGTAGTTTGGGTATTAAAAAAGTTTAGTATTGTTTAGTCTGTTTGATGCACAGGGACGGTACTTTATGTATGGTTTGGACAAACCGCAATTTTAGATGATTTGTTTATACTTTATTTAAAAAACTAATTTTACTAAATTTTGTATAAATTTTTAAAAACTATGAAAAATAAATGTTGGAATGCTCTTCAAATTATGCCTTACTAGTAATTTGGGGTTTACTAACCTGAATTTTTTCTTCTTTTGGATAGATAATATATGTACGGTTGTGCATGGTTTAGCATGGTTGCTTTAGTTAAATAAACAGTTATTTTCGTTTGCTTTTTAACTCTTTAGCCTTTTTTTCTTCTTCTTGATTGCATGTGAGTATGGTTTTTCCACCCCTTCAAAGCCTTTCATAAATAATCCTTGCTTCAATTATGTGCTTATCTTCCTTGGTTTTATATACTTTACATTTTCTACAAAATAAATACTAAGAGGGTAGTAATAATAATAGGCAATTACGACAAAAAAGTCCATAAATTATATGAAATAAGTTCATAAAATGGAGGCAAAACAGGATGAAAAAGTAAAAAATTACAAGTTTATCAATTTTCTCATGCTTAAAATGTTGCTTATCTTCAAGTAACTTAGATTATAAAAACATAAAAGGATGATGATGAAGTAGAATAACAAAGGAAAAGAAAAGGATGAAGAACAAGGTTCTAGCGATAGAAACAAACTACACAGAAATGGCATACATACATATACCAGATCTACCTAGGCTGCAAGTATCAACCATAACGAAAATAAAAATAAAGTTGTGAACAAACCTGAGCCTTGACTTTTAAATTACTATTATTATGAAACTCTAAGATAACTTAAAGTCGTGTAGATGCATGTCCTTATAAGACAAAGGTTAAATAAAGAAGTATACTTATTCACCATAGGTAAATGTAGGCACTCTACACTCATGTGTTTTAAGGATGTAATTATTTCACTCAAAACTCTCCATTTCAATGATGATCGGCTATACGCTTACATGTATTCTCATTTGCCACCATTTAAACGACAATATTCAATGCCAAAATCAAAAGGTTTTATTAAGGTTGTAATGGAGCTAGGTTAAAAGGTAGGATAAGTTTAGGATTGTAGCTAATGATCCAAAAATAAATGGAGCAGCAATTACAAGAATTTATCTCAAAATTTGAGATTAATAATACACTTACACACTCTAAAATTTATCTCAATTCTTTTTTCTAGGACAACCCCTTCTTTCCAATCAAAAGTTAGGTGCTCAATCACTTTTATTCTCCTTTTATTTTAGGACAAGCCTACAATTAGATTATTTTTAATAATATAAGCTTTACCAAACACACTTTCATCATGCCTTCATGTTTATTTTTAGTATACCTACACCAAATATATTCAAGAGTCAACTCAAGAATAAGAGATAAAAATGTAGTTTAAAAAAAATCTTAAACTCAAAGGGGTTAAGCAAAAAGGAGACAAATACAATTTGGTTGGCAATTTAGCTAATTTAACTATGAAAAGAAAAACATGTGCCTTAATTATGCTGATGCATACATAACTCATATGTGACCTTAAAGATAAATAATGCAAGTTTTAGTTTTACACATCAAAGGAGAATGCACAAAATTAGAAAATAGTGAGATTGTATTAAAAAAAAATAAACAGTCTATAAGGCTTAAGATCTCACTAGTTCCAATGCTACCAACTCTATTTCCTATGTTTTGATTTAAATAAGAAAATCAATGAAGATAAGCTACTACAGTGATAAAATAATAAATGGTTTGAGATTCCATTAATTGAAATTTTCACGCTAAAAAATAATAATTTAAAGGCCTTTTTTTTTGACACGCTCGCAATGTATAGGTCTCAATAATGTATTATCAAGATGTGTAAAGAATTCTATCAAAATTTTCTTTATTACCCTATCATTTCACAAAATTTTCCTCTTTTTTTTAAAATAGAAGTAAACACACTAAAAGAAAATAAATGAAGAAAAGGGGGAATAAAAAGAACACACCAAAACAAACACACTAAACAAATTAACAAAAAGTAAGAAGAAAAAGAAGGTAAGAGAAATAGAAGAAAACATGATAAAGAAATGCAGTCAAAGGAGGAGGGGCCATGCGTAGTGACAAATGATGGTGGGGGAGGAGGATCAAGCAATGGTGGGCTTTTTAGATCACTAGTGTGGGTAGGAGGGTCATCGATATGTTGTGGATAAGGGTAACAAAGGCGAGGTGTGATAGAGGGAGGAATCCAGTTGGCGAATATGTTATCAATGATAGTATTAAAGACTCTGTTAGGAAAAAGGAAACCAAACCTCTTAATTGTACACCAATTTAAAGTGTCGACCCTCACAGACAATTATTTTCATATTAGAGTAATTTAGTAGCCCTAGGAATTTTCTTGGTACATCAATCGAGATATGGTCTAGGGTGTATCCCAGCCGATTGGCAATAAATGTGATAATACCCCCTACAACAATGTCATCGGTCAAGTGATTTTTTGACATTTTTTAGATGTTCAATAAGGAGGTAGCCTCCATCGAGGGCATCATCTCTTAGCATGCAAATCAAAGCAAATAACTCAACTATTATCAAATTTCCCTAGCTCTTACCCCTTCCAAAAAGAGCCCCCATCAAAAACCTTTGTATATATCTAAAGACAAGGTTATATATATATCAATGAGGCTTTGGTATTATGCCCTTTAAAAGGTTGAGGGGAACAACCCCGTCTAGGAAAAGGAATTTTTGTCCAAAAATATTGTGGATCCCATAATTCGGGTTTATCACAAGTGAGGCGCCTAATGCTAGGGAAATGAAGCAAATCATGAAAACGGTTTAGATACATATTATGGGAATTGTTAAACATTTTGAATAATATGTTTTCTATCCAATCAAAGTGAAATGAGCTAAGAATTCAAGAGTAAGTCCTTTTCTCGTATGATATCCATGGGTAAAGAAACAACCTAAATTACCTCTACCTAACATGTAGTTAACATCCTTGCTAATACCTAATGTCTCAAGGAATGACCAATCGACGTATCAAGTGGCCATGATTTCCCTTAATGCAATAGGAACAAGCTAATCTTTATGAGCTGCATTGGTAAATACAATGCCATATGGATTCCTGGGGGTGCATTTTCTATTTTACCTTTGCCACGAGTTTGTGGCTGTTGGGACGATTTGCCTTCGTTATCATTTGCTCGATCTCGAGTCTATTTTGGTGGTGCCATGTTCTAGTGTTGCTTACAATAAAAGGGATAGACTGGATTAGGTGTTAATATATAATAATAGACAATTGAAAGTAGAAATTAACCTAGAAAGAATGATGCAATAGTTGTGTGGTGTTGTGTGTGTAAAGGAAGTGCACTCTGTGTGTGTGCTGGATGGGTGTATAGTGTGTGTGTGGATGGTGGTGTGGGCATGCAGGGTGTGTGTGTGCGAGGGAAGTGTATAAGGAACCAACAATCAAGGGTGTGTGAGTTTAGTGATGCATGGCACAAGCGATGTGGATGGTGGTGAAGGGTTTGGAGTAGAGGGATAAATGTGAGGAGAGAGGTGAGAGGGGAGAGGAAATTGCTTGGATTAAAAATAGGGCATGGGTTGTGCAAGCTTGGATTAATGAAGATAGAGGCATAGGTGTGTGCACTATGCACGGGAGAGGCATGCATGTTTCGTCCTCTTGGCATTTGAGGGGCACGAGCACGTGAGCTTGGCACTAGCTAGTAGTGCACATTCTATCCTCTTGGTATTTGAAAGGCATGGGTGTGTAAGCTTGGCACAAGTTGACCATGGACGTTATGTCCTCTCAACATTTTTGAGGCAAGGGCGTGCGATAACCTATGCACTGGTCATGCTGGCTTGATTTAGTGAGGTTGTAACTGACACACAATTTAAACCCTCTTATAGTCAATTGTAGTATTAGTAAATAAGGGTATTATTCTATACTAGGAATTGAGAAGGCTTACCTTTATTTAACTAGCTCACAAATAATAAAAATAAATAAATAAATAAAAATTATAAATCACACAAAATAAAAAAAATACAATTATGGGGTTTTTAAATAGAAAATAGTAAAAGTAATAAATAAAATAAAATAATAAAAATATAGATAATTGCAAATATGATAAATGTTCTAGAGAAATTAAAATCCACCACTAGATTAGATTAAAATATAATAATAATTTTTAAGTTATCTTTTAATTATGAGAAGGAGATTGACCAAATTATAAGTCAAAAACAGGTATATACACCTTATATTACTTCAATGAAATAATTAATAAGACAAAGAACCAATATTAAATCTTACTAAGTACTAGTACTATAGTAGCAACAAACGACTCATATATTTAACTAGATTTAAAGAATTAAACACAAGTGGAAGGATGTCAGTCTAAGTACCCATACTAATACAATAAGCATGTCTAGTTGTATGTCTCTCCTTTGATCCACATGTATCTAAACGTTCCACTATTTTGATTGGAATCACAATACTATTGGGTAAATTATTATCTAACCTAGCTATATAATATATATATTCTAGCATGCTCATACAACCACCTAGCAAGCATACGATCCTATATCCTATCACTATAAGGAAACCAGAACAAGGCATGTACTATATAAATCATACTTGGTAGAATAATATATATAAATGATAGTAATTAAAATAGAGTCAAATAACAATATCATAAAACAAAGAAAAATAATATTATATCCCAAATTATAATCTAGAGTTTTAATTTATTCCCCAACAGTAAATAATTAATCAGTCATAATAATCAAATTAATTGTACAAAAATATATTTTAAAAATATATAATTGAAATGGAGAAAGAGATAATTGATATTAATTATGCATGAAAGTTCATCAATTTATTTATATGAAATATTAACTAATTTCATATGAAATAAATCTTTCGGTCTCCTTTTCTCTCTTTCCCTTTATTCTACTTTTTAATGGCCCCAACCGTCTTCCCTCTCTTTCTATGCTGCCATCCTTCATCTCTCTCTTTCTCTCTTCTACTTTTCTACAGCGTCAAACACTGCCCTCTTGCTATTGCGTCTTCTTTTCCTCCTTTTCTCTTTCTTTTCTTCTTTCTTTGGTAGAATGCTACTCACTAGCACTACCTCCTTCTCTCTCTTTTGCTTGTCATTTGTCGTCATCAGATTCTGCCCCCTTCTCTGGCCGTTGTGTCTTCTTTTTTTCATCCCTCTCTTCTTTGTGCCCTCTATCTTCTAGACTGCCACCCTCTTCTCTCTCTTCTACTTTTCGTCTGCAGCCATAAAAAAAAAATTCTTTTCTTTTCTGCTCTCTCTCGTCCCTCTTGCTTCCTTGTTTTTTTTTCTTTATTCTCTTTTTTTTCGTCCCTTCCTTCCTTGCCTCCTGCCTGCATTGTCAGCTTTTATAACTTTTTTTCTTTGTTGTGCTTGGCTCACCGCCTCTCTTCTTTTTTTCCCCCTTTTGGGGCCTTTTTCGTTGGTCCTTTGGGTCATTGGTCCAAAGGACCGAAACACCTTTTTATATTATTTAATCAACCTACAAAATAACATTAAAAAAATAAATAAGCTTATACTTTAAATTTATTTATTTTATATCATTTTAGCTCAAATGATAAAATAGATAAGGTTATTATCCCTTATGCACAAAATTATAATTATTCTTATATATTACTCAAATAAAAGATAAAAAACTAAGATTAAATAGGTATAAAATATGTCAAAATATGTACTCATCATGATTTCTTCTTATATTGTCCCCTTTTTGGACCCAATCTCCGAAAATTCCTTCTATAACTACAAAACCACACAAATATTTAGGTCGCCTCCCAAAAAGTGCTACTTTAATGTCATGAGCTTGAATCCCTTTATACTTAAGGTATCTATAGATCATGAAGAGCAAATGTACCCAACTTTTCAATCGGAGATCCCTTGATGTAATGCTTCAACCTTTGACCATTTATCTTGAAGGATCCCATGACCTCACTCCATATTTCTATTGTTCCAAATGGATATGTTGTACACACTTGGAACATTCTCAACCATCTAGATCAAAGCTTAATTGAAAATAGCTTGAGGCTGAAGTTAACTAAAAGCACCAGGTCTCCTTCATTGAAATCCTTATGGAGAATGTGCTTGTCATGCCACTTCTTTGTTCTTTCTTTATATATATTGGCATTCTCATATGCATCCAACCTCAACTCATCGATTTCATTGAGTTGAAGTTTGATTTGTTATCCCACTTCTATTAAATCCATATGAATACCTTTAATATCTTAATGTGCCTTGTGTTCCACTTTAACGAGCAAATGACACAATTTTTCATAAACTAATTGGAACGGTGTTGTGCCTATAGGAGTCTTTTAAGCTATTTGATAAGCCCATAGGGTGTCATCCAACCTCAAAGACTAATCTTTTCTTAACCTATACACCATCGTTTATAGAATTTCCTTAATCTTTCTATTTGTGATTTCCACTTGACCACTTGTTTGAGGGTGATAGGGTGTAGCCATATTGTCCTCAAGAGTGTACTTAGAACCCTTTTCTCAAAATGAGATATTCCATCACTTATTACTACTCTTGGGACACCAAAACATGGAAAGATAATCTTCTGAAATAGATTAACAACTACTATCACATCATTTATCGAAGATGCCAATGCCTTAGCCCATTTTGAGACGTAACCTACTGCTATCAAGATATACATGTTGTTTCATGATGATTGAAAAGGCCCATAAAGTTGAACCCCCACACATTTAAGAGTTAAAATTCAAATATTTTGTTCAATGGAATCTCATTCCTCCTTAAGATGTTTCTAGTTCTCTGACAAAAATCACAATGAAGTACATAAGTACTCATGTCCTTGAAGAGTGAAGGCCAATAGAATCTTGATTGCAACACCTTTATGACTATTTTGGAAGTACTTGCATCACTCCCATATGGTGAAGAGTGGTAGTGGGATATGACATATTGTATTTACTTTTTAGGCACACACCTTCTAAAGATTTCATCTACACACCTCTTATAGAGACAAGGGTCATCCTAGTAGTAGTGCTTAACATCCAAAATAAATTTCTTACATTGTTGGTAGTTCACAAAATATGAAAACCAAGAAGATTAAAGGATTGTTATAGTAAATAAATTTCAATCTTGAAACAATCATCAAATGGATCCTCATCATCTTTAGCTTTATCCATCTCTTGTCTAAGCCTAGAGAGGTGGTTTGATAAACCATTTTCACTACCTCTTTTATCTTTTACCTCCAAATCAAATTCTTACAATAAACGTATCCATATAATCAATCACGGCTTGGCATCCTTCTTTTCCAATAGATTTCAGAGAGCTATATAGAATGTAAACACAATAACCTTTAACCCAACAAGATAAGACTAGAATTTGTTCAATGCAAACTTCCTTTTATGTTGTAGCATAATGCATCTGGACATCATTGAAATACCCCAGAATTTAATTATTTTGGAAATAAGTCATTAAATAAGGATTATTGGGGGAATTTATTTAATTTATTGATCTTTTTAGATTAAAAGGGATTATGTCGGGCAAGTTAATAGGAATTTTAAAATAATTTATAAAGGATATCTTTATATTTTTTTTAGGGCCCTAAATTAGCCTAAAAAGGAGGATAAATATTTTATTTAATTATCTAAATATTCTTACTCTAAGTAACCAAGGTAAATATTCTAAATATTTATATAAAATAAAATACTAAAATAAAATAACATAAAATAATCCTTTCCCCTCTTTTTTCTTCCTTTTTCCTTTTCTTCTTCTTCCTCCCTTTCTTTTCTTCCTCTTCTCGCCCGTTGGGCCAGCCCGCGGCCCAACTCCCCTTTCCTTTCCTCCTCCCCGCGACCCAGCACCATTCGACCCTCCCCTGTGACAGTAAAACGCAGCGTTTCGCCCCTCCTTTCGCTGAAACGCTGTGCACCAACTAATGAAGTAGCCGTTGCCTGCCAGCTACTCGACGCCGCGCTTTGTCCAGAAATTCACCCAAAACGCCGCGTTTTAATAAGGCCTTTTGACCGTTGCCAAACCGGCCGGTCCCCCCTTCTTTTTCTTTTCTCCCCGGACCGCCGGTCAGGCCTCCTTCCCTTTCCTTCTTCCCGCGCACGACCTGCAAAACGCTGCCCATCCCCCTTTGCGCCGACCGCCTACCTGCGCCGCCTGCACGCTGCCTCCCCCCTTCCTGCCCTTCTAGCCACCCTCCCTCGACAGGCCGACACCCCGCCATCACTCCCAGGCCTGCCCCGCACCCTTTTTCCCTTTTCCCGACCAACCAACAGGTCTCCCATGGCAGACCTGCGTCGGCCTGCCATCGCCGGCTGGCGTGCCCGATTGCCACCTGACCTGCCTTCCTCTGCCCCCTCTCTCAATCCTCCCCCATTCCCAAGCCTATAAATACCCCCAAGGACCCAGCATCGGGCTTTTTCGAAACCATAGCCCAGAAAATCGCCCTGCACCGCCCTCATTTCAGACAGCTGCCCCGTCGCCGCCGCCCGTCGCCGCCGCTCGATCCCTCCCCGAAACTCTTCCTTGCATCGCCCTCCACCGACCTAGACCTCCCTCACCCCTTTTTTGCTCTACTCGCGCCACCCCGGCCGTGCAAAGTGACCCTCCCGATCAACCCAGCTTCGAACCCCGCCGCCCTTCTCACCGACGCCCACCGCTGTGCCGCCACTTCCAACACCCCCTCTGCCTTCTAAAACCACCAAGGGAGCTTCCCCAACCTCCATAGACCCTTTTTTTTTTCCCCGCCAACCTCTCCTTTTCCTTCCTTCCCCCTCCACCACTTCTCCACCTTCCTTCTCCTCCATCGTCGCCGCTGTCGCCGCCATGCACCGCCGCCAGACCACCATCGACCCTAGGTGGTCTTCCACTCATCCCAAGCCTTAAACTTTATTTCCATATAGTTATTATTAAGTTAACTAATATTAATACCATTATGCTTATTATTATTATTATTATTATTCTTTTATTATTATCATTTCTAATATTGTGACTTCTGATATTAAAGTTATCATTTTTACCATACTAACATCCCTTGGAACCCTAACTCCTATTATTCTCAACTTTAGTTTTATTTTTATAAGTGTTAATATTAACAACCCTACTATTATTATTATTATCTCTATTATCTTACTAAGGTTATTATTATTAATACTTAACCATACTGGGTTATTGTTATTGTTATTATTATTGCTAGGGTTATTATGGTTGTTATTACTATTATTATCATCATTATTAGTATTATTACTATTATCATTATTACTGTTATTACTATTCTACTTAACACCCTTATCCTTTTAGTTAACAATAAAACTACTTTTTTCTTATCCGTGTGACTTAACTCAAAGTTAGTAAATATCATGTGGTTGTTAACTAAGAATGATACTTGAGCCTTATTACCATATCACTTAATATTACCCCTAATGCTTTTAACCCTAAACCTCATCACTAGGGTGCTATTATTAGCTCTTACTATTATTACTACTATCACTATTTTCCTATAGTTAGCATAAATCCTATTACTACAAGATTAGAGCTAATGGGTTTAACAATATAAGGGTAACAATTAGTATCAAAAATAAATACATTTTGACTAGTAATGGCTAATACACTAACTTTAAGATAAAAACCCTAGTTTTTGTATAATACCCTCTTTAGTAATGAAAACCTTAATCCTAAACTAGAATAAGGGATGATGGAACTTTGAGGGAAGCTAATACTTAGTATTTTTCCCTTTTATAGGTGACCCTGACCAAAGCCCTAAGGAGTTAGAGGAGTGTGCTCCAAGCCCGGCGCCGCCTTAGGTAAGGACGAAGCTATGGCCTTGTGCTACGTGTGATGTGATGTGTTGATGAATGATGAGTACGCCATGTTAATGTGTATTATGCATGTGTTATGAATAACTTGTTTTGTGTAGCGCATCGTGGATAATGAGGTATGATGTGTGCGCCTTATATCACATGAGCATGACATGTTTATGTATGATATTTATGATGTGTTGATACTGCCCTCTAGGACATGCATGCTAGGGTTTTGGTATTATGGAATGGGACTAAAAGAATAACAAGAGAGGAATGGGAAGTGAGATTATTAAGGGGGGTAGACCCAAGTACCTCATCATCCATGAGAGAAACTGTACGTGGAAAGCATGTCTAAATGAAAGTTGGGAACCATGTATGGGGGCTTTAAAATCTGCATGGTGACTTGGGGTGTTTGCATGAGGTGACTAACTCTTGCATGGGGGTGTGTCTTACGTGAGAAAAGTTGAATTTGGGTGTAAATGAGAGATGGGGAGAGTTGTAGAGTGATTGGAGACTTTGGATGAAAAATAGTACGTAGGTTGGTACGAGGGTGCACAAGGGGCCTAACTAGGGTTTCGGTAAGAGGGTGAAAAAAATTGGGGAGTACGAGAGTGAGGATGATTAAGGAGGGGTGGAGTATGGGTTAGAGTGAGAATTCTACTATATAAAAGATGGGCATGGGTTTCTATGTGAAAGAAGAGACGTGGGGATGAAAAGAGAGAGGTTACTTGTGGAAGAAGTAAGGTGCTAGGGTTTGATGTGGCCAACTAAGGTTTTGCCGGTCACATGCGAAATCAAGGAGTAAAGTGATATGCCTTGGGGTTTGACCTAATGAGGGTGAGATGTGGGGTGAAGAATAAATAATGGTAAGGTAAGTGAGAAGGGGTTGGGCCACATAGGCCCAACTAGGGTTTCCAAGGGGAAAACCCTAGAGGTGAGAATAGGCGAGATCGATGTCATAGGGTGTTGGGTTTAACCTACGCTTCCAGGAGTTGGTCTCTCATTATGTGTGAGCTTAAGGGGAAAATAATGTCGGGGGTGACTAAGGGTGCACGAGTCTCAACATATGGGACGGGCCCTCTTGGAAGGAAAGCAGTAGAATGTAGTGGGCATGCATGTTAAGGGTGATGTGTGATTTAATAAGACACTGATAAGACATTAATCACGTAAAGCGAAAGATGTTGAGCCGAGCCCATGATCCGGTCCACCGGAAATAATAGTGGATCAGAGGCGTTTTGCCCTGTGCGTTTATTTTCCGGTCCACCGGAAATAATAGTGGATCAGAGGCGTTTTTCCCTGTGCGTTTATTTTTCGGTCCACCGGCTATAATAGTGGATCAGAGGCGTTCTGCCCTGTGCGTTTATTTTCCGGTCCACCGGCTATAATAGTGGATCAGAGGCGTTCTGCCCTGTGCGTTATCTTCTGGTCCACCGGCTATAATAGTGGGGGATCTCGTGCCCGACAAACCAAATGAATAAGTTAATCCATGGGAAAGATACTAAGTACTTAAAGCGAAACACCATGTGAGTCGGGGCCATGATCCGGTCCACCGGCTATAATAGTGGATCAGAGGCGTTTTGCCCTGTGCGTTTATTTTTCGGTCCACCGGCTATAATAGTGGATCAGAGCCGTTCTGCCCTGTGCGTATATTTTCCGGTCCACCGGCTATAATAGTGGGGCTCCCGCACTCACATAGGCTATTGAAGAATATTCATGAAATGGACATATTATTAACGAGGATAAAGAATAAGTCACCGGAAAGTACTCAGGCCTTATCTTGTGTGTATCGCATGTTACTTATATGATTGTGCTATGTGGGCTATGTGGTATGATTGTATGCTTGGCCTTAGCACACCTGCGCCCTTACTCAGTATTGGACCCGTACTGATACTACCTTGGTTGATTGGGTCCTGTGATGATCCACCAATGGTGGGGAGCAGACCTCCGATGCAGGTTTTGATCGGTTACTAATTTGGGGTGGAAGGCTTGGCTTGAGTGAGTAGGCGATCCGGATATTGGTCCCTTGGGTCTGTTTCAGTATTGGATCTGTTTCATTTAGCTATATTTTGAAACCGTACTATTAAGTTGTAATCTTAACGACATTTTAACTGTTTTTGACTCATGGTTTTCGTAAATGGTCTATGTTAACTATGGACCTGTGTTTTGATGACCCTTACTTAACGATTGTTTAGTTTAGCCTTAGCACTTAGTATCGGAACGGTAGGAGTGAACCGGTCTGGTA
Source organism: Tamarix austromongolica (assembly GCA_039764185.1). Taxonomy (NCBI): domain Eukaryota; kingdom Viridiplantae; phylum Streptophyta; class Magnoliopsida; order Caryophyllales; family Tamaricaceae; genus Tamarix; species Tamarix austromongolica. The sequence goes on along the minus strand of CM077818.1, from coordinate 94,902,822 downwards.
CTAAGTGTGGCGGTAATACCCCCAAGTTTATGGTTTTAATTCTTTCGCTTCCGCTAAACCTTCTGATTTAAACGAAATTTTTCAGTAGTAAATTTGGGGGTGTTACAATCATCTAGAGTCTTACTAGCATAGTATATGACATATACTTTTTCTTTTTTTGCTCTACCCGAGTATAGATCTAACAACATAGTCGCTTGCATCATACATTACTTTTAAAGGAAGGTTCCGGTTAAACGGTCTCATTACTGAAGCAACTATCAGTGTGTCCTTCAACCTATCAAAAATATCTAGACAAGACTGATCAAATGCAAAAGGAACATCTTTGACAAATAATTGGATTATGCGTTCAGCTATTTTTAAAAAATATGTAATAAAACGCCTATAAAACTTGTCATGGCCCAAGAAACTCCCTATTCCTTTAAATTTGTTAGGTATGTTATTTTAGTAACAATCTCGATTTTAGCCCTATCAACTTAAATTCCTTTATTTGAGATTAAATGACCCAAAATAATCTTTTCTTGTACCATCAAATGACATTTCTCCTAATTGAGTACCAAATTAACCTAATTACACCTTTTCAACACTATAGCAAGGTTAAGCAAGCAATCACTAAAATAAGTTCCATGGATAAAAAAAAATCATGCATAAACATTTCCATAATATTTTTGATAAAATTAGAAAATTTGTCCATCATGCATCGTTGGAAGGTGGATGGAGCATTACACAAGCCAAATTGCATCTTTTGATAAGCAAATGTGTCGTGTGGACATGTAAATGTCCCTTTGTATTGATTACTAGGGTGAATGGGGATTTGAAAGAATCTCAAGTACCCATTGAGATAACAATAGTGAGAGTGTTTAGCCAACCTCTCCAATATTTGGTCAATAAATTGAAGGAGAAAATGATCCTTCTAGGTGGTTTTGTTGAGTTTTCTATAATCAATGTAAATACACCATTCAGTGACCATTCTAGTTAGAATAAATTCATTTTTATCATTTCGAATAACAGTCATACCTCCCTTATTCGGTAACACTTGCATCGGGCTCACCCACTTACTACATAAGATAGGGTAGATGATCCCCGTATCAAGTAATTTCAATAACTTCTTCTTTACAACCTCTTTCATGTTTGGGTATAATCTCCTTTAATGTTCGATGGAGGACTTATATCCTTCTTCTAACAAGATTTGATGCATGAAAATAGAGGGTCTAATACCTTTGATATCATCTATGGAATAGCCTATCACCTCCTTATGTAACCTAAAGACCTCAAGTAACTTTTGAACTTCCTCATTATTTAATTTAGCAGTCACAACAATAACAGGATATTCACCATTGGATTCTAAGAATGTATACCTGAGTGAGGGAGGGAGTAGTTTTAGTTATACCTTGGGTGTAGTCTTCTCCTCATGAATTTTATCACTCAAATTCTTTTCAAATTTAACCAATGTTTCACGTTCTTTGGCATACAAAGAGCTCTCCCCAAGTATGGTAGCATAAGCAGCCACTTCCTCATCATTTTCATCAGGTGCTCCAAACTTTGCCAAACATTTTTCAAGAAGATTGTTTGATATCAAACTAGCAAGGTTCTCTCTAACCCCCACATCCACGGTATCAATCATGTACTAAGTGTCATCAATCCATGGAAATTTCACCGCAAAATACAAGTCAAATTTTATTTTTTCATCCCCAATATTGAAAGAGAATTTTCATTTTTTACATCGATTACTACTCAAGCGGTAGCTAGGAAAGGTCTTCCCAATATAAGAGGAATTTGAGTATCCTCCTATATCTCAAGAATATCAAAATTAACCAGAACATCAAAATTACTGACTTGAATAGATACATCTTCTAATATACCTATTGTACATTTTATCGATCGATTTGCCAATCAAAGGAAAATGGTGGTTGGCTTCATGTCTCCCACTTGCAATTTATTACAAATAGATAAAGACATTAAACTTACACTAGCACCAAGATCATATAGAACACGGTTAATGGATACATCACTAATAGTACAAGAAATAGAGAAGGTTCCCAGGTTCTTGAGCTTGGATTTTAGCTTATTTTGAATTATAGCGCTACTCTCTTGGGTCAAGGCTACGATCTAATATTTCTCTAACTATCACATGTTGGAAAGAATCTCCTTAAAAAATTTAGCATATGAAGGCATTAGGGAAATGTATTCAACAAGTGGATTATTAATATGCAATTTTTTGGGAATTTCCACAAATTTTTAAATTTATTTTTCAATTTTGCCTTAGCTTATCTTTAAGTAAACGGTAATGGAGGCTGGAATGGTGGAGGGACATATTTCTCAACCCCATGTTTCTTACCTAAAGTGGTTTATTTCTCAATGTTCTTTGATCCATCACTCTCTTTTTTCACATCTTCAACTTCTCACCCACATCCTCAACTTTCTTCCTCAAGGTGGGACCTTTGAGCTCTTTCCCACTCCGAAAAGCTATGGCATTGATGGAACCTTTAGAATTAATCTCTAGTTGCCCTAGAAGCATTCTGGAAGTCCTAGAAGATGAACCAACATGTTGGGCCACCTAAATGAGTTGGTTTTTTGGAACCTTATTATGGGAGGCATTGAAACTAACATTAGAATTTTTTTACTCTGAGAGACCATAAATTTCTCCAACAATGACTTAAGATTGGATTTTAGAGAGTTAGTAAAATATGGTATAGGATTTTGAAAACCTAGGGGCCCAAAATTCGATTGAGGAATGTGATTATGTGGTGGGTTCTTATACAAAAGATTCATATGATTTCTCCACCCTAGGTTGCAAGTAGGAGAGAAAGGGTATCCTTTGTGATTGACATTTTTCACATAATTCTCATGATCCATAAGAGTTATATCATTGGGTGGAGGGGCAATGGATTGACATTCAAATGATGAGTATCCTACAATGCCAAAGTTCTCACATTCAGTAGAGGCATAAGTTAATGCATTCACATTTAATTTATCAAACCACTGAAATAATGCATCAAATTTATAATATAGCTACTAAGGGCATCAACATGTTACCTTTCTCCCTTCTTGGTAGAAGAGCACTCATATGACCACTAGAAGTAGTTTTGGGCCTTGTCCTTAATTAATTGCTTTGATTCCAAAATTCTTTTGTTCATAAGAGTACCTTATGCTATTGTAATGTGGTCACATTCTCAACATATCATTGTAACTTTCCCACAAATCGTACAAGGATTCACCATCTTTTTCAATAATACCAGTAATGAGATTCCTTGGTTAAGCTGTCTTGGATATGGGGAAATACTTGTTCAGGAAATCTTGTGAAAGTTTTTCCCAAGTTGTGATGGAACTAAGAAGGATTGAGAATGGGAATAATCACATATTGAGTGTGTCATCTAACACCCTATTCATTTTCAAGGGACTACAATACTCGAGGAATGTTGAAATGTGTAAATTTGGTTCCTTTATTGCATTGTTGCTAAACTGATTTTGCTACTCTATGTTGAGAAGTGTAAGCTTCAATTTGAAATTATTGGCGGCTACATTAGGCTTTCATATGAATGATTGTGTCTTGTATGCATTAAGACACACAAACTCCTTAAGACAGTAATTTGGATCTTCATCTTCATATTGGTTAGCCATGATTTTTGAACTGGTACTTGTTTGGGTCTCACGTACCCACTTCCTTATCTCAATAAACGTCCTCTCAATTTTTAGATTTAACTCAATTGGAGATCCAAGCTAAAAAGATCGTTGCATTAAAAGTATTTGACGATCTATCAAATAACAAAAGAAAAGAGTCCCTCGTAATGACTTCAAAAACTTTATGAAATAAATCCACAAGCATATAGATTCGCTATAGCATATCAATGTCTTATCTCATAGAGACTTCGTTGTCGAGTACTAAATCTTTACTATTTTAGCTATCCATATAAATCAAATTAGGAGAGTAAGCAATGACTAACAGAATAAATTCAATCGGTAATGTTAATAGTAATAAGAAAATTCTAATTAGAAGCCTAAGATTGGATTGTTGTCATAAATTGGTAATTAATGAATAATCAGTTCAATTGCTAAATAATTACCTAAATCTGAGAAGGTGAAATTGCCTAAATTAACCAATAACATCTTTCAAGTTCTCAAATTCATACATAATCTAATTTCATAACCTATTTTTATGATATGAAATCAAATTAAATCCATTACATTTTGTGCTAAATTAATAAAATTCCCAAGAGACTCTAGCCTACGTTTGTGGTTCAATTATCCCGTTCAATTGTTTTTTTTTTTTGGTTATTAGTCTTCACCTTTCCATCCTTCGATCAAATACCTATGTCTAATCAAGTCGATGCTCAAGCAACTCAATCAAAATTACAAAAATAACAATTGAATCTACAAATTCAAACAATCAAAATGGAAATTAAACTAATTTATTATTAGTTAAAAAGTTAGATTAGATCCAATTCCAGAAAAGGAATCCACTTATAATTACAGTCAAATACAAAAAAAATGTAGGAATATAAATAACATTAAGCATAATGAATAATAGGAGAAAAGAGAAACATATAAATGGAGATTAATGCTGAAATCCATTATCAAGAGCATAACTAAAATTCTAAAATTGAATCTAAGAGTTAATGAGGGAAATATTCAATTAAAATCATGGAGTTTTTTTTAAAAGAAGATAAAGAAAAGAAAATAAAAGAATTATACACTAATCCTCTCCCTAAATCTATTTCTTCCATCAAAATAAAATCTCATGAGTGAATGAGTCGTGTGTATAATCTTGGCTATACCATGCACCATCTTTTCTCTTGGCATCATCGAGTGCATGAATGTGCTAATCACACACAATTAGGTCATGTGTCTTCATTCCTCTTTCCTTGCTCCACACGGATATGCTAATCACGCACAGTCAAACCATGTGTCCTCATTCATCTTAGCCTTCTATGTAGGCTTGTGCTGATCACGCATTGTCAAGATGTGTCTCCTCATTTGCATTAAAAATATGTGTACGATTGTTCATGGGTCAACATGGATATGTTGCGCCTGTGCACAAGTGTGCTTTAGCTAAATGAATTGTTATTTTTCCAACTTTTCAAATCCTTACCTTTTTCTCCTATTATTATTTGCATGTGAGCGTGATTTTTATTCCTTTAAAGCCTTCCACAAAGAACCGTTGCTCCAATTATGTACTTCTGTTCCTTGGTTTTGTGTACTTCTATGTGGATTCTGCAAAATGAATACCAAGAGAGTAGTAGTCAAAATAAAAGGCAAACATAACCAAAAATTCCATACACTATATGAAACATGGTTATAAAATGGAGGTAAAGCAAGGTGGAAAAGTGAAAAATAATGAGTTTATCAAGGAATATATAAGATAAGTTCAAAATGGCACAGAACCCTTATCGTTAGTTATCACAACCATCATTTCAACATGCCTCCATCCTCCCTTCTCAAAGTTATGCAAAATGTATATCAAGCTTTATCAATACCCCGCATTAACGTGTGTGGTACAACAATGGTGTGGTGGGGGCGATGGTGTTGGTGATGAATGTGGAATGGTGGTGGAGGTTATAATGGTGGCAGTAATAGCAGGGATGGTGTAGTGAGGTGGGTTGTTTAATAGTTCTTCTTTGAATTTTACGAATATCATATGCAGTATGAATCCAATAATGGTGATTTATAGTTTAAAATTCATGTTGATGGATGTTCCTCACCATATATACAAACCCAGTCTCTTGAGTGTGAGAATTGTTACGTAGTCATCTTGTATTATAATATAATGTGTGCACTCTACTTGAAATCAAACCCAATTTTTCTTAATTTTATATAGCTTATTTATTATGACACAATACTATTTTTGTTGTTTATTTTCTTGTTAAGGAAGAGGCCTAACCCAATTATATATTTAGCAGCCAATTAGTTAAATATGATTAGTATGATTAGATATTAATCATAATGTTACTATATTTAGTTAACCTGGATGATGTAATAATGAGATATTGTAAATTTGGGCTAACACCGCTACAAAAAGAGACATAAAAAAGGGCAAAAAATAAAGAAAGATAGTTGTAAACAATGGATATGTGGGCTAGACCCGTATATAATATAAATAGTGGTTAAAAACACAAATATCTATCATAAAAAATAGAAAATAAAAATAAAGCCTTATAGGAGAGGATAGAGTGGTTGTGGGTTAAATTTTTTATCTATAGTCTTACATAGATGACAATTTTAAACAAAATCCTCCATCCAAAGTCTCACCATTACTTTACATTGAACTATAGATTATTTTTATTACAATTGTCATCTAAAACCCTTTAGGTTTTCCTATAAAGGAATAGATGATGGTGATGATCTATAATTGATGTCTATAGTGATATTTTTTTAAATTTACATTTCACATGTTACCCACATTATTCCCAATTTGCTACACACAAAAGCTTGTATACATTCGCAACTGATCCACAAGCATAAGCTTTGTGCATTCCATCTTAGAATTTAAAGTTTACACTATATATTTACATTGACTTACCACCCAATAAGGTTTAGTATAAAAAATATATACATGTCAAATAACCCTTCATCACATCAATAAATTTAAATGAAAATTATTTACATCAACTACTTAAATGAATAATAAATATAGAGAATAATATAATTTTTCAAACAAGATGGAAATAAACATACATTTTATAACAAGACAGACACCAATAATAAATGAATGTATTTGTTATCTACTTGGTACCTTTAGTTCTTATGGGCTTAGCAAGAGCTATATCATGTGAATTGAAGATAACAAGAAATATAACAAAGACTTTTCTTGTTGACTTATGGGTTGCATCTTCATCATGACTATCAAGTGTCATACCTATAATAAATCTTCAAACTAATAAGTAGGTATAAGTTTTGACAAGGAATTTATCACAAATATATATCATTCAAAAATTTAATATATAATATCAATATTTAAGGCATGATTCCCAAAATTCACAACATTATATGCTTTATATTATATTCACATATATCATTCATTTATGTCATTTTATGTTGTGGTGTCTATCTTCCTTATATACAAAGTATGATTCAAGTACATAAAATCATTCTTCGTGATCATCCCATGCAAAAAATTCATTGGTAAAATCATTAATATTGGATAAGGAATGTAGTTCTGTACTCAACACATCCTCCCATTCTATGTTATCATTCCATTTCTTTGTTGACAAGACTATGACCCATCATTTATCGGTTGGATCAATAATATAGAACACATGTTTGTCTTTTGAGGATAATATAAATGGGTCATTTGTATCTCTAATTTTATAAAATTTCACATTTGTACACCCCACTTCCTTAATATAAACACCATTTTTAGTGTCAACCCATTTGCAACCGAATAAAGGAACCCTAAAGGATGTGTAATCCAATAGTCATATATGCCCAATCACCTTGTAGAACATCATGGGTGCATAAATAGGATTTTATCTTTAATACTTGCTACATGAAAATATTTAAATACTATATGTGGTACACTTGTCATATTTCTCTTTTGTGTAGAAAATAATACCATCAATCACATACAATTTGTATCATAATACTTCCTGATGAGGGAGTGTGATAACCAATACAAATCAATATTGAGATCAAACATCTATGATGTCAACCACTACAAAAATGAGTTACCGAGTTTCTCTAATAACCATTTATCACATATAGATGGATTCAAAGCCTTGATCATATCTGTGTGTTGTTGCACAATTAATTGGAAATCCTCTCTATTATGCAGTGCATACAAGTGAGCTTATCTCAATATATTAGAATTGTCAATCTTGAGCACCCAAAATCCTTTACTCCCTTTCCCTTAATTTGATATATCTAAATGCCATGATTGAGAAAGACCTAGGATATTAACATTTAGTAACAACTCACAATATAATTTATTCACCTCTTCCATTAGATAAGCCTTAGCAATGCATCATTCAAGCTTGATTAGGTTTCTCACATAACCTATTTGAGAAAATCATGAGTCTTTCAAATGGATGTGAATGAATTATTTCACATAATCTAACCTCCCTAACCAAGAAGATGATTAAATACATTATGATCACAAAGAAAGATAGAGGAAAGTGCATCTTGATTTGGCACAATATAATCACAATCTCTTCCTATAGTGTGTCCAACCTGTAATACCCCAAAATTTACTACTAAAAAATATATTTTTTTAATCTAAATCATAATAACAATATAGATGGATGTTTCTACCATACTCGACATAATTTGGACTTATTATACCATTCTTACATCAAATACAAAGAAAAACAATTAAAACTTAAAACATAGTAAAACGGAGAACGATATATATTTCATAAATTAAAACAAGTGTTCAGATGATTACTTTGAGTATAATATTCAAAATACATAAAAGGGATACATTAAAACTAAGAGTTCTAAAAGATATCTAGGTCAACTCTACTTTTCCAAACCCTAAGCATGATAATATCACTCTTCCCCAAGCAAGGAATCATAAGCATCAAAGTCATCCAAAGTGTCTTTATTAACTTGCACAAAAATACATATGTTGTCTAATCATAGGAATCAGAAACTCCCATGAGAAGGATGATTAATATGATATGTACTGAGTAAGGTGATAATGCAGTCATAGTAAAGGTACAAAATACATAAGATCACATAAAGGACTCACCAAGAAAAAATCTTAAACATGATATGATGCAAGAGAACAACTAAGTCTACATTTCCATCATCAAATAATATCACCATCCTTTTTCTTATTTATGTTGAGTTTAAAACCCTAATATTTTTAATCTGATGGAATGGGTCGGAACACCTCTAAGGGAAGTACATGTATGTCCACTATTATTCAATTGGTGGAATATACTCAACATGTCCTAGAGTAACACGCTCATGTCCATAATTCTTAAATTGGCAGAATAGTATAAAGTATTTCTTAGAGTAAAATGTGCTTGACCAAAATTATTCAGACGATGGAACAAACTTAATACCTTAGTTATGACTTATTTGATCTTTCACTTTAAGTGATTAATATATTATTCGTTTTCATTTATATCAAGGTCATCATATAAACACATATATAGATATGCAAGCCACATAATCTAAACTTAATATAAATATTCATAACACATAGAATACAACCTCTTGAAGATCAACTGATTTCCCAAAGAAAAAGACCATATTTCCTCCAATAAACCTTAATATCACATCATAAGCATGACTCATTCCATAATACTCATTTATCCGCTAATTCTAGCACACTTTCCAAAACTATTATTATCAGCATATCTAGAAATTAAGGTGTAAATCCAACGTATTACACATGTGATCACAACCATATATCTAAAGTTACTATTTATAATCCAGCAAAAATCCTAATTTGATAAGTTAGGTATAGATTTTCTCATAAGACTCATATAACAATCAAATTTAATACAAGTTTCTAAAATTCCAATATTAATAATATATGCAAAATCAAGGCTTAACTCCAATGTCTTACACATGCAATAATGACCTGCCTAGGGTTACTATTTCTAATTTAAACCATTTTCTTATTTTATTAGACTTAGGTCATTCATAATAGCTCCAAACATGCCACATGATATACTTAGAATATTTTAAGCTATTTAACACATTAAAATATCAAATATTTCATATTTAACCCATATTGACCAAAATACCCTTAAGAATGACAAAACACCCATCTTTTCATAAAAAACCTACAAGTTACAACATGATTGGTTTTAAACCACCACCACATAATAACCTCGTAAATATATCTAACTAAAAATATATAAAATTCATCCATGGTATTGAAGTTTAGATAGTGGTCCAAGCCAACTTACCCAACTTACATAATAAGCTTAGCTAATCGATATACATATTCACATGCTTGCAGATATTACTCACTTTTCCATCACACCACACAACCTATCATAGAAAAATCATCAAAACCATGAAATTATCAATAAGAGCATAAAAACATGATCATACACGTATAAATCACACATAACATTCAAAAATCCCTAACTACAATATGTATTCTCACCAAAATCGGTCTCTAACCACGTATAAGCTTAACTCGCCTCTTCTATGTCTACTCGAAAATCACCTAAGAAATAATAATAATGCAAAATTAGAAATTAATAATACAACCAAGGAAAGTCCAAGGAAAAGGAGGGTGGAAATGGAGCAAAATTGAAGCAAACTAAGTCACGCAAAGGTCAAACTAGTTATAGTGGAACTTGGTGCAATAATAGGTGGAGCATCTTAGACTCTTGATGCATCTAAGGGGATTTTTAGATTAAGGAGTGATGTTGAGGGAGGTTTTGGTGTGGAGAAGTGGTGTACATAAGGTAGTGTTGGTGTGGAAATTGATGCAGCTTAAGGGTGGTGTGTGTTAACAGTTGACACAACTAGGCTAAGGTGGATGAGAAGTGGGTTGTTGCATGAAGTTGTGATGCATATGAGGAGGGTTGTGGGAGATTTTGACACTAACAAGGGTGATTTGCATGGATTTTTATGTTGGTAGTGATGGAGTTTTGTGGGGTTATATATGTTATGCAAAGTTACATGGGATAAAAATGGAGGACGGAGGTAGAATAAAGCACAATGATGAAAGAAAAAGAGAAGGGGAACATAGCACCCCATTTTTACTATTTCAAAATTTTATTTTCTGGAAGTGTTAATTACCAAACTATTAGGTGTTACCACCACACTTAGCATAAGTCCCATTTCCTCACCTTTCTCATGTCAAGTGCTAAGGCTAAAGCAAATCATAACTAAAATAAAATAGCAAAAATGAGAGGTAATACATAAATAAAAGTTATGAATAATTTACTTCATACAATAATGGAAATCCAAAACAAAAAAGGATATAAGAGTTCAAAGGAAACTAATACAATCAAAAACCAGTAACCGAAGGTACAAAATTAGTTTGTCTTAACTCTTAAATCTAGCCCACTCTAAAAATGAGATATCTTCCCAATGGTTTTCTTCTTTGTAACTATAATATGTCTAGAGTCATTCTATACCCTTTATATAGTCATTTGTGAGTATGGTAAATCATAATACCTCACAAGAGGCAGCATACCTAGATTACACATAGTCACACAAAAATCTAAAATCATACTAGAACACAAAGCATGTACCATAACCATAGGCAATAATTATAGAATAATATATATAACATCAAGTCTCAAGATCAATGGTAAAATATACAAGTTCACTTTAGATCATCTCAAGGTATAATAGACATATCTGATTAGTCAAATAAATTTTGAATACCAATGTAAGGCACAAAGGCAACTACCCAACCAACAAATCTAAAATAATTTCAAATATCAAGGTAGGGCAGTGAGGCAATTACTAAACCAACAAACACATCTAAATTAATCCTTTTAATTTTTTTCACAGTAGCTACTTCTATTTTTACCAACTCGAGGGGGATATAATCAAACTAGGGACATAGAGGTACATGATGAGTTCATATTTTGACACATTTTATACCCTTATAATCTTAGTTTTTGGTAGTTTATTTAACTAATATAGGGGAATAATTATTGTTTTATGCTTAAGTGGTAAAAATTGCATAAATTTTATTATTTGAGCTAAAATGATATAAATTAAGTAAATTTAGAATAAAATATTATTTATTGATATTTATTGAATTTTATTTTGCAGGTTTTATTTTTAAATAAAATAAATTAAAAAAAAGGGAATTAGACCTTTGGACCAACGGCCGAAGGCCGAAGGCCCAAAGGCCAGGGAACGAAACAGCGGCATCAAACCAAACGGAGCCGAACGAGTCAGCGAGGGCTGACGTGGGGTAAGAAGACGCAGAGAGAACGGCACGCACCACAATAAAAAGAGAGGAGTGAGGCAGAGGAGGACGGTCGAGAGGGAGGCAGTCTCTGCCGTTAGGCAGAGAACAGAGCGCGGCACGAGAGCCTTCAAGGCTCGAAGCTGAGGAGCGACGCAGGGCGAGACGCGGACGCAAGACAGGCTCGGCCGAAGGCTCGGAAGAGAAAGCACGACTGCAGCAGAGCCGCACAGGACGACGCGCAGAGGACAGCCTCCGCACGGAGTTCGAGGCAGCGGCAGCACAGGCGTCCACATCAGCCAATCAACCGACAGCCGAGAAAAAAAAAGAAAAAGAATATATTACGCTAAAATCAAGGCAAAGAAGGAAGAAAATAAGGAAGAAATTAATACCGGTAGAATTTATTTCAGATAAAATTAATTTTTATCTGAATAAATTCTTGATCTTTAATTCAAAATTGATTCCGGTTATTTATTTCTCTTATTTTTAATTTATATTTTAGATATATATTTCTGTGTAATTAATTCTTTAATTATGGCTGGCTGATTATTTATTGTTAGGGAATAATTTGAAACCCTGGATTAGGATTTAAATTATAATTTTATTTTCTTTGTTTCGTGAGATTGTTTCTTAACTCTATATTAATTGCTATCGTTTATATGTATGATTCTGTCCAGTATAGTTTATTTGGTGCATGCCTTGTTCTGGTTCCTCATAAGTGACAGTATGTAGGATTATTTGCCTGCTAGGTGGCCATCTAAATATACTAGAATTTATATGTATAAATTGCAGCTAGGTTAGATAACAATTCACCTAATCGTTTTGTGCTTCTAACCGAAGTGGTAAAACGTTTCGATACGTGTGGGTCAAGGATAGGAAATGCAGCTAGACATGCGTTTTGTACTAGTCTGGGTACTTAGATTGACAGCCTTCCACTTACACTTAATGCATTAAATCTAGTTAAATATAGGAGCCGCTTGTTGCTGCTATACTGCTAGTATTTAATAGGGTTAATATTGGCGCTTTGTCGTATTAATTTAATTAAGGGAAGTAATATAAGGTGTATAGACCTGCGTTTGGTGTGCAACTTGGTCGATCTCATTCTCACGATTAAAAGATGACTTAGAAATAAATATTATATCTCGATCTAATCTAGTGGTGGATTTTTATTTCCCTAACATATTTCTCCTATATGCGGTTTCCCATTATTTCCCATCGTATTCTATTATTTTCATTATTAGTTTATTTTATTTATTCCTTTTATTATTTTATTATTTTGATAAACCCCCATTAGTATTTTTCTCATTCATTTATTTTGTATTATTTAGGATTTTTAGTTTTAGTTTTATTTTCAAGCTAGTTAATTAGAGGTGAGCCCTCTCAATCCCCGGCTAGAACGATACCCTTATTTACCAGTGCTACAATTGACAACAAGAGGGTTTAAATTGCGTGCCGGCTACGGTCACACCAGTACACCCAGTCATATTGACACCCAAAGGCAACACAATACCCTTGCTCTCAAACCCAATAACACATCATTACACTTGGTCATATCAATACACAAAGGTAAAAAGATATCCTCCAACCTAGGTCACCTAACCCTTAAGTATCGATACCCCCTATAGGGCTCATAGGTCACCTTTAGAGTAGAATAGAGCCTTACTAGAACACAACAACACACCAAAAAACTAAATCAAATGAGGGTTAACACCTCGTCTCTAGGGTAGCTAATCTTAGAGCGAATTTATTCCTTGAGGCATTTCATTTTAAGTATTAATATTTTGAGAGGTGATCATAGATGTCATATACTACACAACAATTTTCATATCCATACATAACCATTTTCCTTTTATTTCTAATTATTAACGTGAACCCTAAGATCATTGGTCTATGTCAAGCCAAGTAAAACCTAAGGTTAACCTATCAAAATTATATTTCCATCCTAAAATATAGTTATTCACAAAAGATACTTTAGGTTAAAATTTACCAAAATGTCCTTAAAACCCTAGTTTTATCATTTTATTCTTTTTCGTACCAAACATTATTATTATGAGAAATTTGTCATTAAAAGGATAAAATACAATTATTCACATTATTTTAGCACATAAGTAACCTTTTTAATTTAGCAATTAATTATATTTTCCATTTTTCATACATTCACTAGGTTGCACCCACAAAACCCTAATCATGTAAATCTCACATATCACATATTCCATGAAACATGTGCATAACTATTTAAAGTATAATAAAACATTTAAATATAAAAATTATCATCATGGTACATGTAGAAAAATATCTCTAACCCTAGGTCATATGAATAGAAATTGTCATAAGCTAACCCTAAAATTTATATGTTTCCATGCAAATCATATTAACCCCAACTACCGTGCATTAGTAATCATGAGATATTTATTATCGCATTCAAATCATTACTTGAAAATAATAAAAATTCTAACAAAACCCTATACATGAATACTTAAATTATATGACATATTATTCATGCATGTAACTTAACATACAACAATTGTACATACCATTTATTGAACATGTTATCATTTTATCGTGTATGTCATATTACTTGAAATTTATAAAAACCTATTATGGTTCTAGTTCTAAAAAATCCTAAACCATGTCCTTTAAGATCCTCAAGGATTACGTAAGAAATTAACACCCAATAATATATGTATTAGCATTTAATATAACACATAAATAAACCAAAATTAACTAAACCAACTCAATAATAACTATCAGTCCAAAGCAAAGCAACAAGCAAGCCAACAAAACTCACGAAACAAAGGAAGGAGGAACTGGTAGAAGTTACCAAAAAAGAGGGGTAAGCAATGACATCCTTGGCTGGTGATAAAGGGTTGCTAAGGCAAGAATGGACAAAGCCAAGGAGAATATGTGAGTAAAAATGGTGTAGCAAGTTGGGGAGGATTGGTAGTTTTAGCTGAAGGAGGATGATGGTGTTCGGTGTTTTTTAGATGAAGGTGGAGGGGTTGCTTTGGTGAGGTTGTGTGTGGGTTGTGGGGTGTTTTCGGTAGAAGTTTCTGAAGGTGAGGCTGAGGGATTGATAGAAGGGGACTTTGCTAAGGGAAAGGGAGTAGTGGTGGTGCACATTGCAGAAAAATGGTGAAGTTGAGGGACAATAATGGTGAAACAACGAGTTTATTTCTTGCTTGACGGAGCTTAGGAGAAGGAGGAGCTAATGAAGTCTTGCTATGGTTTAATTCACATAAAAAAAATGGGGAAGGTTGATGGGTTTATATGGGCAATGGTTTGAGGGAAAATGTGGAACAAAACAAGGGGATAGGGGAGGTACGATGTAGGAGGATTCTACATTGGGGAAGGAATGGGAGAAAAGACCAAAGGTAATTTATTAGGATAAGGTCATAAGTTAGGGTGATTATTTAGGTGAATAACTAGGATCAAAATATCTGCTTACTGGAATTAGGATTACTCGACATAACGGATACCGATGAAGGTCTAAGTTAGAATTAAAACTTAATAACCCACTCTCTAACAAATTTTAACCTAATTAAATTTTATATCTAATATAATAATATTAATAATAATAATAATAATACAAATATTAATAATACTTTTAATACAAAATTCCCTATAATAATTATCATGACTACTACACATAATTATTAGTTTATAATTAGGGTTTTTAAAAATAGGGTATTATGAGGAATCAGAGGAGAAGTTAGAGATATTAATAACTGAGATAATGATATAGATTGGAGGGTATATATATACATCATTAATTGAATGGTGAGGAATGATAGAGATGCAGAGGGCTAAGGGTGAGGCATGATCAGGAGGATATGTTTTGAGAAAAAGTCCAACAAACACATCCCATGAGTTGAAGGAGTTGATGGTGATGATGATGAATGTAGGATACGTAGGTTTAGATTATAAGCTTGATAGAAGAAACTTGGTCAGTGAAAGAGAGAATCATGCAAGGATAAGGGGGAGAAGGAGGAGGAGAAGGAGGTCAGGAAGGAGAAAGAGAAAAAAGGAAAAATAAAAGGGGAAAGAAAAGGAAAAAAATAATTTTATGGTTAAATTAGAGTTAGGTTTAAAATATTAAATTAGGGAATTTGGTTAAGATTAAAATAGCAATCATCTAGGATTAGGGCTTGATTAAAATAGTAATTATTTGGAATTAGGGTTATATTAAAATTGAGATAGTACCCAACCTCTAAGAGTCAATAACATTTGCACAAATTTTATTTATAAAGAAACAAAAATCAAGTGATGACACCATAAACGTTATTAGACAAAATAGAACATACAGCCACCAACAACAAATCTTAAATAAGAATATAATGATCATATGATTTTATACCCACTAAATTTTAATTTTTCATCAAAACAAGGCTCTTGATATTTTACAAATATCCTATCAGATCCTTCACTCCATTCAAGCACTCACATAAAGAAGTTATATATTTTTTAGAAAGAGTATAACATGTGTTAGGCAAAAAATTTCTATTTCCCACTTTCTACGGATGTAATTTTCTTCTTATACCCATATCAACAAGGTCCAACGTATAATTGATAACATCTTTAGTTTTCTTTGGTACATGTATAAATGTACAAACTATGTTATCAAATAAAGTATTCTCAATGTGCATGCTGCATATACAAGTTTTTTCCAATATATGAGGTCAAAGAATATTTGATGTAGGAGCATCTAAATCTACTTCTAGTAAAGTTCAATAATTAGCATTCTTAGAGATGGAATCCATAGTTCTTGAAGTTCTTGAAACCCATTACCAATACCTTAATGCTACTAATGGTTTCTTAAGTAATGCTTACATGGTTGCAAGAAGGATAAATTATTCAAAATACCTAGTGTACAATACAAGAACAAGGCAAGGATTTACTAAGTGACATAGAAGATAAATCTTGGTTGCATGATCCATACATCCCATGGTTATGGTATTGTTTAGCTTTGTTCTTTTACGTACACTCTATAATATTTGTTATCTTGTAATTGTGGGTTGTATTGTTGTTGTCTTGTATGTGTGTTATAGGGGTTGTTTGTATTAGTTTAATTTTTACTAACTCATTAAACTTAGTTAACATTAGTATGTTAGGTTGATAATGTTCCTACAATAACATAGTGTTAATGTCAACTAAGCTTAGTTGGCAACAACTAGTTTAGTTAGATAATAACAGCTATATTAGCTAGGAAGGTTATTAGTTAGTTAGTAAAGGTTAAACATGAGAGACCCTTGTGTGTGTGTGTGTGTGTGTGTGTGTGTGTACACATCCATCATCCATTGTACACACATGTAATGGTTGAATAAATTTTAAAATTTTTTGAAATTCTTTCTTCATCTCCAAGTGAGTTGGGCTTGAGAGTTGAGTTTATTCTAAGTAGAAAATTGTTTGATTTCTCCTTATAACTAGTGTAGAGTTGTTGAAGTTCCATTTCTAGCATTGAAGCCAAGAAAAATTCCATCATTCAAACCTATAAAATCCATCGAATATAATGATGAGAATGAATTAAGATCATGCATTATGTTTGGATGATTTCGATATCAACGTACACATCAATATTAATCTCATTTTCCAACCACTTTTTGGAACTAAATTCTTTTTTTTTTCAAAGTTACATTTAATACCCTCAATTTTTTTAATTACGCGAAGTCTTATGAAAGGATTAAAAGGTCTATCTTTTTTTATTTTTTGCATTAAAAATTTTTATTTTCCTACGATAATGATGATTTGTATGCAAGAACTTACGATGTCTGAAATAGGTGATATTCCTACTCTTTAGTAACTAAACAAAATATTATAATCTTAAATAGGGCATGCATGGTGTCCATGCACACTATAAATAGAAATATTACCATGTCAAAAAATTATTTATTATGTAAAATAGCATGGCTCTCAAGTTAAATGACTCTTCGACATGTGATTTAAACACTTTAACTCTATGACCCCACATGTACTTCAAAGCCTCGACAAAAGGGAGTTAGATAAACATCAATATTATTAACAAGAATATTTGTACTTAATATAAGCAAAAATAACATCATTCATTTTCATTTCATGCATAATGATAGAGGAAGATTATATGTCACTAAGATAACTAATCATAAATTGTAATTTGTGTTCTCATTAAAAGGGTTCATTCCATTATAGTCCTATCTCCCCTACTAAGGTTCTTTATCTTCCTTATATTCTACTAGTTTTAATGGAAGCAAACTCTACATGATACTAGAGCCAAGTTGTCATTAAACCCTAATTTTTTACACAACTAATTACATAAACATTGCTAGTTGTATTAACTTGATCTCCAAAATCCATTCTTCTTCCATCCCTCCAATGGACCTAATTCTCTCATCCTCCTACCAATTTACTTAGAGTTTCCAACTACCAATTATGAAAGCATTAGATGGAGTTTAATATTTTGAAAAAGTAAATTTTAGGGTTCATTACTACAAAAATACCAAACCAAAGGACAACACTCAAGCAGGACAATGAGACATGATAAATAATTTGGTTATCTCTTAGATAATGAATGTCATTTCATATTCAACAAAAATTCATCCACTATACATGTGTTTTTGGTAAATGATCACCTAGGAGTTTTCCCTTATCCAAACTTATCTTGCAAGAAAATAAGATTTCATATTGAGATCAAAATATACGCGTTTTAGCAAAAATAACTTCTTGCACAATTCATGGATTATTTATGATATATGGAAACACCTAGAGAGTCAAGTTTCTATCAGTAATGTGATAAGTGTGACTTTTACATCTTATTCCTAAGGTTTATAAGAGTTTTTACCTTTAATTTCAGTCGGAATTCTGCCTTTTTGTTCTTGTTACTGCCTTTGTGTTGTGAAAATTTGCAGGGTCTCAAGCAACAAAAAAATCATGAAGGATGAAGAAAAAGAATAACCTTAAAGGGAGAAGAAAGGAGAAAAAAGTAGCAAAGAGGAGCAAAAATTGAAGTGGACAGAGATTTAGAGCTAAAATGTAAATTCTGGAATAAAATGAAAGAAAGAATGCATATTTAAAGTATATGGGTCTGAAAGAAGTGAAATTTAGACCAAGAAAAGGTCTGAATTTGGAGAATCGTTCAGCATAAAAGTTTTATATCTTTTTAATATCTTTCCAACGCATCCAAAATCAGTTTAATCAGAGTTATGATGAAAAAGTTATGGTCAAAATACGTATCACTATCAAAGCTGACACGGGAAGCCCATCTTTACCGAAATCCTAGCGATCCACGAGGCGGTAATACAAAAACTCTCATTCTAATATCTCTAGGAGCCTCCACTCCCTCTCTTTTCTCTCTTCTCTATCCTCTTCCCGATTCATCAAGATCTCTCTTGTAAATTAGAGACGGAGGCTCAAGAAGTTAAATTTTTGCAAGAATTTGTGAACATCAAGGGTATTATCTAATAATATTTCCTTTATCTATGGAATCTCTTATTGTTTTTAATATTCTTGCTATGAATTTGATGGGCTAGATCTTGTGCTAAGGTGAAGGGGAATTTTCCCGATCCTAATGTGTTGAATTATTGCATCCTTTTTTATTCAATTCATAATGTATGTGTTGTGTTATTGATTGATTGACGGATTTTTGAACCGCGGCCGAGTTCTGATTTTCGGTGTGGGAAATACCGGTGAGATCGAGAGATAATCCAGTATTAGACCCAATAGCACAATGGGAGATTAAATTGTAGGTCGAGAGACGATCGATTTGACCTCTTCAACAATAAAGGAGGAAACTTTATAGACTTTAATGCATTACATTCTATTAGACTCTAAGCTAGAGATAGTTAGGATCATAGATATGTAATAGGGTGGCTGTGGCTTGAGAAAGCACAACACTTTCTATCCTTGTTGGCATGATTGATTATGATTGTTGAATTATTTTGTGATGTGATCTTCAATTACATGTGAGGATCGGGGGCGATGAACCGGAACCTTAGCTCTTCTATTTATTTGAGTGACTTGAGTGCTATTTTCCTTTCTTTTTAGCTTATTTAGTTATTTTAGCTTACAATTTATTATTTCATATCATCTCATAGTCTAGACATAGTTAAGTTCTATCATTGTCCTAGTGGTCATTCACCAATCCTTGTGGGATCAACCTTGACTACTACTCTGACCCCGTGCACTTGCGGGTAGGAACGTGTCATAATGATGCCCAAAAATATAAACTATATCAATTTAGTTCTGAGTTAAAGCAAAATGGTAATTTGATATAAGATTATTAAACCAAGATTAATATACTGTGGGAAGAAATTGATGTCATAGGTGACCTTCCACATGTTACCCAAGACACAACTAAAATCATGCATTTCTTAAAAGCCCTAGTCAAGAACAAGAGAATGAGAAATTGTTTCAATTCTTAATATGCCTAGATAAGGTATATAACTCTCAAATGAAGATAACTATTATGGATTTCTCCATTTCCCTTAGTAGAAATGACATGTTTACTATTGCACTGAGAAGAATCTTAACATGAGGCCCTAGATACTAACCATTTTTTATATAAAGACTTCATCCCTACCTAGAAAAAACATACTGATAGGACATGTGGGGAAATATGGTAATAAGGGATATAACATTAGAAGATGTTAGAATATCATAAGGTATCTCAGTTGACATTAAGGCTAATAAACTCCCTCTAAAAAAGGTAGTGTGAACTAGTAAAAGGAGCTTGACATTGTTCAAACTCAAAAGGCATTCAAAGGAAAAGGCAAGAAAAAGTTAATTGTAGCATATGCTAATATTAGAAGTTAAGAAATGAAGTATGTCAATGACTGATAATTTTCACTCAGCAACAATTCAAGAGACTCATAAGCATTCATCCTCAAACATCCAAGTCCTCTATCCATAGCTCTAACCTTTAAGGGAAGATGAGCCGGACAATAGCTTCAAAGGTAGGGTTTCATGATCTTGTGCTTCTCCTATAACTGATGAGTGGAAACTTGAAGCATGGGGAAACATCACATGACCCCTTATCTGGCCTTTCTCACTTCTCACAAACATATATGTTTCCTATCTACAATTAATATTTTAGATGGACACACTTCCAAAATCATTCACACAGATACTTATACATTTATCATTACCTAACACTTTACAATACCTCATGTGTACCTTTTTTAAGTTTAATTTACTATCCATGCCTAAACTTGTTGAAGATAATATTTTTTATGTCACAGTCTTTCCTTCATTATGTCTGAAACAAAGTATGCAAGGCAAGTTATTAAAGGCATGGGTATTCATGAAAAGGATTATATGACCTTCACAATCATCCACCTAAGAAGTTTGATCCCAAATTAGCAACAACACCTATGTAACACCCCCAAGTTTTGGAACTTAATAAAAAAAATTAAAGAGTTGATTGTGGAAAAAAAACACAGGGGTGTGACAATGCATCCAAGATAAAATAGGCACTCCCTATGCTTAGTCTATGTTGGATGCAAGGCAAAAGTAACCTTGCACCTAGGAATCAGGTGTGGGAAGCAATTGATGACACCATGGTACATGATACAAAATAGAAAGAATCAAGGATTCCATAAAGAGATAGAGATATTTAGATAATCATAACCTATACTAATCCAATTAGCACTCACTAAAGGCAAGCACATTTAAAATAATAATAAACAATCACCTATAAAGCAAGGTGGTATCTACTCATGGGAATGAGTAGTGCTAATAAAAAGGATTATTGGTATGTTACGTACTGAGTAAGGTAATGATACAGATGAAAAGGGATACATAGAGTTAAACAAGTTCACATCAAAGAATAAGTATACATGTTGGTTAACATAAAATGATGCAAGGTAAATACAGATTCTAGATATCATTATTAGATATAACATAATCCATTATTTTCTTTAAGCTAAGTTAAGGGATCTTAATATTCTTAATATGGCGGAACAGACTAAAATACCTCCCATGGCAAAATATCTTTGGCTACTATTATTAAGCTAACGGAACAGACTCTACGCCTCCCAACGTAACACGCTCTTAGCCACTATTCTTAAAATGGTGTAATGGTCTGAAGCACCTCCTAGGACAGAACTTTCCTAGCCGCTATTATTATTTGATGGAACAAACTCCTACACCTTGGTCCTGACTCATATAATATTTTTCTTTAAGTGATTAATGTCTTAATCATTTTTTATTTATCGTAGAATCATATTATCATTGAATTTAAGATTAATTGCCATTATTATTAATTTGGTGGAATTTACTAATGCACCTCCCAAAGCATAATGCACCTGGTTACTATTATCGTCTGGTGGAATGGACACATAAAACATATCAACCTGACTTACGTAAACTTTTATTTTAAATTATTAATATCTTATTCATAATTGGTTATATCAATATTATAATCATGTAGGAATCATATATATATATATATATATATATATATATATATATATATATATATATATATGCATAAAATATGACTGAAAACATGTAAAACACAATCATATAGTTTATCACAGCCATCTTTAAGGAATAGGTCAATAATCTCCCTAATAAATCCTAATTTCACATTATAAGCATAACTTTGTCCATATTTATCATTTATCCACCAAATTTATTAAATATTCCTCAAATACTATTATTATCAACATAACCAAAAATTAAGGTCTAACTCCAACGTCTTACACATGCAATAACAACCATATCTCAAGAGTTACTGTTTACAACCCCTACAAATCCCTAATTTCACAAGTTAGGTATATTTTTTCCCAAAAGACTCATATAAGCACAAAACTCAATATAAATTCCTAAAAAACTAATATTAATAACATATCTAAAAATTATTGTCTAACTCCAATGTTTTACATATGTGATGTTAACCTCACTTCGAGGGTTACTATTTCCAATTTAAACAATTTCCTCATTTTATTTAGACTTAGGCCATTCAAAATTATTCCAAAATTCCATAAAATATTCTTAGAACATTTTAAACCATTTAAAACATTAAGATACCAAAATTTTTATATTAAACCCATATTGACCAAAATATCCTTAACAGTAGCCAAACACCCTTATTTCACAAAAACCTGATATGCTCAATGTCATTATTTTTCAATCCTCAATTTATTACATAATTGTATATATTAAATATAATAATTTCACATTTACCATACTTTAAGAATACCACATTAAAATACTATATATCATGCTTACTTACTTAGGGCATACAACGTAGGCATTATCATAACAATATCATATAAGCGCATACTTTTCAACTTACTCATTTTTCACTATATAATATCACATTACCACATAATAATATTATAAATCATGAAATTAACAAAATAATCATAACAATATGATAATACACACAATCATAAATAACATTTAGAATATGAATCCTAACTACAACTTGTATCCTTATTGAAAAGGATACCAATCTCTAAACACATATAAACCTATCTCGCCTCTTCTAAGACCATCAAAAAATATCCTAAGAATAAAATTTAATACATCATTATAACTTAAGAAAATAACAAATGATAATATAAGGCAAATGAAGGGGAATATAGAGAAAAACCAAAGCAAACCAAGTAACACAAGGCTCAAACTAGGTGTGGCAAAAATTGGTGTGGATGGGGGGTGGGTAGCATGGGAAATTAGTGTAGAAAGGGGTAAGAAACATGGAATACTCACGCAGAAAGGGAGGGGATTGTGTGAGATCCTCACGTCGAGGGGGTGTGCAATGTGAGTTTTTGGTGAAGATGGGGTAGTGTAGCATAAATAAGTGACATAAGGGTGGTGGTTTGGTATAGATTTTTTACGTTGCTAAGAACGTTGGTGTGAGGCTTTGATTAAATTAGGAGGTGTCATGCGTGACTATTTCACACATCTAATGGTATTGGATTGGGGATTTTGACGTAGCTAAGGTAGGTTGGGTGAGGTGATGGTTGATGCGTGAGGTAATGCTATAAACAGGGTGGGTTTGCGAGAGGAATTGATGCATCTATGGGTTGAGATGTGTTGGTTCTTGATGTTAGTAAGTTTGGAGTTGTGTGAGGATTTGAAGTTGTAAAGGAAATTTCTCTTAAGGGTAAATATTTTATGCAAAGCTCTATTGGACGGAAATGGCAGACGAACGATGAATGAAACATAAAGGAGTTGAGAGAAGCAAGAGGGAGTCTAGGGGAGAGTTGTGTGAGTTGCTCAATAAAGTAAGGGGTGGATAGAAGGGTTATTTAGAGAGGAATGGGAGTGAGGCATGCAAAATGGGTATGAGTGGGCCAAAGGGGCAAGGATCAGGCAAGGAGGTAGAAGCAAGGGTTGAGGCACTATTGGGGGCAACATTTTCAACAAAAAATATCCCATGATTTGTGAGAGTTGATGGGTGATGATGAGGGTAGGGTCTAGGTCAAGGAAGCATGTTGGAAGTTGTAACATCCTAAAATTTACTATTCAAATTTTTCATTTTTTAAAGTTATAAGTGGAAGTAAATATGGCAAATTTCGGGAATGCTACTTCCACACTTAGTACCAAACCGGTTTCCCTCCACCATTCTGATACCAAGTGCTAAGGTTGAAAATGTACTTTACACAAATTAAAATTACAATCATAAAACATAGTAGCGCAATAGTTAGATTACAAGAAATACAATTCACTAATAGTGGTTAAAGAATAAAATCAATAAAAAGGAAGTATAAGAGTTTTAAGGAAAACCCAAAAACCTTTCCTAATATTCCTACACTCTTAATCCAAGAGTAAATCTTGAATAGCGCTTATGAGGTAACGGGCAAAGGACACTGCCCATTGAATAAGTAAGGACCCACAAAAGGAACCTTTCAATATTATAGTATTGAGTAACCCTTTATACATGAATAATATGTAGGGCCTACATGCAACATATCAATTACCACACATTAAACACATGAACATGAAATTCAACATATATAAACTGATATATAATAATCATTTGATTGGCTACATGCATCAAGATTGTATGTCACAAAGGTTCATTCACTTAAAAATAACAGGACTTATCAAGGAAGCATTCAAGTGATTCTCTTTGTAATATGAGTAAAGAGCCAAAAACATACTCAACCATACATCACCTACTCAACTCAAAGGCAGGCCCATAAGCTCATCAATACAATACCAAACTCAATCCACCCTAGTAAGCACCAATGATGCTACTATATCACATCCATAAGTCATAATAGTTCGGTTATTATTATCTGAACTCAAGCCATTAGTTTAGATATTAATAATCTCTCAAATTATATCCACATAGGTTCGAGGACCATACTATTCTCACCGGTGGACCGGTAACTACATAATACAACCCAGGGTAGTATGCTCCTGACCACTATTATAATCGGTGGACTAGTATATATAATATAATCCAAGATAGAACACTCTCGACCATTATTATAACCAGTGGACTGATACATATGATATAATTTAGGGCAGAACGCTCCTAACCATTATTATAACCAGTGGATCAGTACATATACTACACATGGTCCCGACCAACGTGGTGTTCCACTATGAGTGATTAGTGTCTTTCCATTTAATTATCACACCATTTCATTTTATTTACTCGAGGGGTAGATCACGAACCTGGAGATACAAAGGTACACCGGTCATACTACCGTATAAGAGCAGTAGAATATCTTACTGATTATCAACCTAGGATCGGAAAGGTACCCTAGTGACACTGGTGCATAAAGACACACAGTACCCTACCCACAAGGACACCTAATCCATAAGTATGCATACCCCTTAATTAGGTCTGTATAACTAAATAGAGTAACATGTAGGGCCTAATTGGGGCATTAAGGCACACCAACAAGATCTAGAACAATCGTAAGCTAAACTACATCTTTAGGGTAGCGACCCCTAAAGAGCCAATATTCCTGATCTCGAGGTCTTTCACTTTATGTATTAGTATCTTAATTAAGGTGACCACAAGAAACACATATTAATCACATACTTAGCCATTTTTATTTGTTTCCATTATTATGAAGTAACCAGAATCAGGACTTTTGTCAATGTTATCATCAGTAGTCCACTAAGGACATCCTAGGTTTCAATAGTCACACTTAAGCACCTTAGGTCAATACCATCCACTTCCATCACAAATTACATTTTTATTTATCAATATGCCATAAAAGAGTAACACACCAAACAATAATTTTACACATAAAACCCTTACATGCACTTCTAGAACAACCAACACACATTCTCATACTTAATCAACAATTAGTGCACTTCCTACATGTTTATGGACATAACATCATAACACACCCTAATTAACCAAGTTAACGCTTAACCATGCATATTCATTAAAATACACTCTCATTTACCAAAATATCCCTAGGCTTTATAATGTTCATGATCATGCTTGAATAGGTGATACTAAGGCCATAACCCCTATTATCATATTTAACATCAATTTATTCTTAGCGTACCTGTTTATTAGACCAACTACCGTATTACATATAAAATTATCAAAATGCCCCTAGACCATATTTTATTAAATATCATGATCAAATAAGTGATATTAAGATAATATACCCCTATTATCATACCTAACATCACATTATACTTACCATGCATGTTTATTTAACTAATCACCATTTTACATGAAAAATTACCAAAATGCCCCTAGACCATATTTTATTGATGATTATCCTCAAGTAAGTGATACTATGACAATAAACCCTTATTATTATGTTTAACATCATTTTATACTTATCATGCATGTTTATTTGACTAATCACCATTTTATATGCAAAATTATCAAAATGTCCCTAGGTCGTTTAATATTAATAATCATACCACACATGCATTACTAACACCACAAAACCCCTATTATCATTCTTAGCACCAATTACCACTTGCCATGTGTATTTATTAAGTTAACTCCCATTAGACATGCCAAATTATTAAAATGCCTCTAGTTCATGAAATATTGATAATCATGCCCAACCATGTTTTACTAACACCACAAAACCCTTATTAGGATACTTAGCACCAATTGTTACTTATCATGCATAATTATTTAGGTAACCTCCATTTCTCATGCAAAATTACTAAAATGCCTATAGGTCATAAAATACTAATATTCATGCCCAAAATACATTATTAATACCACAAAACCCTTATTATTATTATTCTTAGCACCAATTATCACTTACCCTGCATATTTATTTAGGTCACTCCTATTGAACATGAAAAATTACGAAAAATGTCCCGAGAACATAAAATGTCATTATTTACAATGGAATATGTATTTTCAATGCCATAAACCCTCATTATCATTTTCAACCTCACATAACACCCATTTTCAACACCAACCCCTCTCTTAATCACCCTTTCGCACATGTCATTCCACATACAAGATAACACGCTTTTCTTTCTATTTTTTAGGATAACATTAATAATCATGAGATTTTTAGTAACACATCATATTCACATAAACCAAATACCAAAAAACCCTAATGAACTAGCATATAATAATCCATACATTTTAGTGGGGTATAATGGTTACCTTATTTCCAACAAAAATCAAACTTAACCTATATATTGGTTTAAAATGCTTAAGCTCTGTTTAGTAAAATTTCATACCTAAAATAATATCACAAGTAAAATATCATTATTAGATAAGTAAAAGAATTATTTTTATTAAAAATAATTATTAAATATATAATATTACCAAACTATACTCAATATTAGATACGATCTACAAAATTTGCACAGCGTGAGCCATGTAAATGGGCAAAAAGTGAAGGAGAAAGGAATGAGGAGGAGGCTTGGATAAAAGGGTTGAGGGTGGTGATGGAGGGGTGTTGGTGGTGGTTGTTGGGTGCAGAAGTGAGGCAAGAGGTGGGTAGTGAATGGGGGTCGAGGTGCTGCAGAGACGTCGCTAATGGCTATAGGAAGAAGGTGTAGAGAAGGGAGGGAGAAGAGGAAGAAAGGAAAATAAAATGAAGAGATGTAGGGTGGTTCAGGTAAGGTGACATAGGGCGATTTTGGGGTGGTGTTAGGTGGCTGAGGGAGGCTACGGCGGTAGTGTAAGTGGGGGGAAAGATGGATAAGAGTGGTGGGTGTAGGGGGTTGAAGGGGAGAAAGAGAAAAAGAGAGGGGGTAGGTTGTAGGGTGGCTAGTGTTGGCTGCTCGGGGTAGTGCAGGGAGGAGGTAGGATGTATGAGAGGGAGTTATGGTGGCTGGGTGGGTAGTGGAGACGGCGAAGATGGGTGGAAAATGAAAAATAGGGAAGAAAACGGGGAAGAAGAGAGAATCAGGCAAGGAGAGATGAGATCTGGGAAGATAATGGGTAGGAAAGAAGAAGAGAAGGAGAAGAAAAAGAAAGGAAGGAGAGAGAGAGACGTGTGTGTGTGTAGGATGGGATGCAAACATGCATGGCTGGCATGGCTGGCAGGGTGGATGGAAATGGAAGGGAGAAGCATGCGGGGAAGGGAATGTGGGGGAATACAGGGGTGAAAATGGAAAAGAAAGGGACGGTAAGGGAGGAAGGTGGTGTAGGAAGGTTTGACCGAGCAGAGGGGGTTGCAGGTTGGTAGTGTAGAGGAGTATGGGGAAGAAGACGAAGGCGTGCGATGGGGAGGGGAGGGGTTGTTTGGCTCATGTGTGTAGGTGGGGAGAAGAAGGAAGAAAGGGAAAAAGGGTCGCATGGAAGGGAAGGGGAAGGGAGAAGGAAGCAGGTCGGGCCCCGCGGGAGAGGAGAAAAAAAAGGGAGATGGGGAGATGGGCTAGCCCAAAGGGGAAAGGAGGGAAAGGAATGGAAAGAAAAGAGGGAGTCTTAGGCTAGCCCAGGTGGGAGAAGAAAGGAGGAGGAATGGAAGGCTATCCTAGCAAGAGAAGGAAAAGAAAATTAGAAGAAGAAGAAGGGCTAGGTTGGCCCAAAGAAAAAGAAAGAAACGAAAGACAGAAAAGGAAAAATAAGGAAAAGAAAAAAAGAAAAAAGGGGAAAAGAAAAAGAAACTTATTTTTAGAGTTAGGATTAGGAATTAGGCTAAATTTAGCTGATGGAGAAAATATTAAATTAATTTATCCAAATTTTAAAGTATTAATTTAATAAAATAATTTTGGTAAAATTATCGGTTTGGAAATTTATTTAAAATAAAAGATTAATATAAAGTAATAACAAATATTTGTATTATTTTATTAAATAATTCTATCTATTTTTATAAATCAGTGGTCCAAAAAATAGTTAAATTAATAATTTAAGATAAAATTATTCTGGATAAAGGGTTAAATATTTGAGTTTTTTAATTTTAAAATTTTGGGGTGTTACAGAAGTAGTTTTTCATGTAGGAAGAAGGAAAAAAGAAACTAGGCAAAATAGAGAGAAAAAGGAAAAGAAAATGAGAAGGAGAAAAAGAAAAAGGGAAAAGGGAAAAGAAGAGAAGAAAATGAGTTTGGGTTTAGAATTAAATTTAGGTTAAAATAATTTAGATTAGGGTATTAGTTAATTATCAACCTTATGAGGTTGGGTTTATGTTAAAAATATTAATAACCCATAATAAAGAATAGGAGTAGGTTAAGATTTAGGATTAAAGAATTATAGTAAGTTACAAATATTAATTTTTTGAGATTATTATTAGGTTAAGATACTAATTACTTAATATTATGTTTAGATAAAATTTGGAATATTGCAACATGCCATTGTCTAAGACTCAATCAAGCATCTTCAACCTCACACAAATTCCTTAATTACTTTTTTTGGCTAAAATTAAATGTGATATCTCTATGTATAGCTTATGGAATCATGATTTGGGTCATGCTCCTAGTTACAAACTTAAACTTATACCTTACATTTCTTCCATTATTTCACAAGTAAATGACAATTACCAGATCTGTGGTGTGTATAATATATTGGTTAAATATTATATTTGCATCAATATACATTGACATTTGGGTTCCCTAAAAACTACTGACAAGAAATAAATATAGATTCTTCCTAAATCTTGTAGATGAGCTGAGATGTGCTACATGGACTTGTTTCACTATAGATATCAATATTTAAAAACACTCAAATGATTTTATGCATTTGTCAAAAACTATTTTCAATACATTGTCTAAACCATTAGGTCTGACAATATTTTAGAATTTGATGATGACAACTACTAACCGTGTTTCAATGACAATGGAGTTATTCATCAAACCATGTGTGTTAGTTGTTATCAACAAAATGGAATTTTCAAAAGCAAAGATATATGCATCCTATCTATAGCTTATGCAATTTTCTTTCATGCAAGGGTACCTATTTATTTTATGGGGAGACAAGATTGTCATAGCTACATATTTGATAAATCACTTGTTCGACACACTTCATAACAAACTTCCTATGAGCTTATTCTCAATGTACCATCTTCCTATGAAACTCTAATCATTCTTATATAGATGATAACTTTCTTGGGGTATCAAACCCTTAACAAAATTCACCCTCTCTACAAATCCCTGTAGTTTCACCTCCCATGTATCATTTTGAACCTTTTTCATCTCCTTCACCTCCTTTTAGGTCCTCAATAAATATCACAAAACGCTCATGGTCATCGAGTTATGTCACCAATGCAACCATTATTAATCTCTCTTCACATACTATTATATTTTTCCCACGTCTCCAAACCTTTCTCACAACCTTAAATTATCATCAAGATCCTACATATTGTTTCCCAAGCTATTAAGGTTTTGAGGTGGAAATAAGTCATTGATCATGAATTAGAAGCATTTGAGGATAACTACACCTGGATAGACACTTATGTACACTTATGTGCCACCCAAGGAAGAAAGCTATAGGTTATAGGTGGATATTTAAAACAAAATTCAAATAAAATATATCCTTTTAAAGACATAAATCTCAATTAGTGGATTGCGATTTTAGGTAAAGGAAACTAATTGACTTTATTAAAATCGTCATCCATGCTACCTACATATCTACTGTGAAGGCATTGCTAGTAGTTATTGCTATGAGGGGTGGCATGCATTTCAAATGGATGTTATGGATTTTTTTTATCCATGGGGAATTAGATGAGGATATTTATATGCATATTCCTGAAGGTTGCATTGGTCAAGGAGAGATGTGGTGTTCCTACTAAGGTTTGTAATCTCATCAAGTCATTATATAGATTAATACAAACCCCCGGACACTAGTTTGCCAAACTATATTGATTTCCTTTGCTTAGAACCAATACAAAGTTGATTACTTCCTCTTCACCTATTGTTATGATGGTTCCTTTACAACCATTTTGGTATATGTTGATGATATGCTCACCACAAGAAATAATCTTCAAACCATCCAAATAGTGAAATATTTCCTTATAACTTAATTTCAAACAATGAATGTAGATTAGTTGAGGTATTGTTTGGGGCTTGAAATATACTCATATAACACTGTTTGTTTATCTCTCAAAAAAAATATGCAGTGGACCTTCTTACAGATTATGTGGTTTGAGAAAGTAACTAAACTAGATCAACATGAAAAATTGACACTTATAAAAAGTCTTTTTTGAGTAAAACTTGAGAAATTTCAAAGGCTAGTTGGAAAGCTCATTTATCTCACCATTATTGGACCAAACATCATTTTCTCAATAGAGTTACTAAGTCAATTTATGCATGTTCCTACTTCATCTCACATGCAAACTACACAACATGTCTTTAGGTATCTTAAGAATTCTCTATGATAAGGCATATTAATTGCCCATAATTCAACTACCCATCTGATAATGTTTAGTGAAATTAGGCTAGTTGCACTAATATACAAAATTCCAACTTTGGTTACAACATTCTACTTGGTAAGCCTTTAGTATCACGGAACATCAAAAAATAATTTTTCATAGCATGTTTGTCATGAGAGGCACAATATTGATCAATTTCAATCACCACTAGTAAATTTATTTGGCTTATCACCCTCCTAAAGGACTTAGGTTTACACAAGTTATTTTCGATGAACCTAAAATGTGACAACAAAGAAACCTTGTACATAACTATGAACCTTGCCTTTCATGAACAAACAAAACATATAGAAGTCATTTTTCACTTTGTTTTCAATCAGGTTAAGGAGGGTATCATTCAACCATCATATGCTCCTACCAAGTTTCAACTTGCTGATGCATTTACCAAGATCACATACATGGACTTGCAAAATCACCTCTTGTCCAAGATGGGTGTTGTTGACTCCTTAGACCCATCTTAGGGGGAGTGTTAAGGAAAGACCAAAGCAAATATATATATTGGTATTAACGGCATTGAGCTCTACTTCCTTATAACATATTATATGATAAGTGTATATTTATGTTGATAATAATTATAATTGTTGGTATATGGTATCAGATGTCAATGTTACATAATATTAAGGCATGGATGGACAGAAGAAAATGGAAATGTAAGTAAAGGGAAAAGGTGGAAAACAAATGTGTAAAATACATTAATGTAAATATGGGGAAAAGGCATTTAAGTATAAAGTGAAGTTTTTGTGGCTCTTTGGTAAACATATTATTTTTACATTATTTTTGATGTGATATACTACCTCTGCTTTTTATTAGATGACATTACATATTTTTAGAACAAACTATAATTATTAATATATTTTATTGTATAGATTTAAAAATTATAAAAATTGATATTATGAAAGTATTTTTCAATACGAATATAACAATTATACTTTTTGTATTATAATGTATTATGATTTGATAATGTCTAATGGTTAAAAATTATCCTCAAAATATGTGATGGCATCTATTCGATACTGAATGAATGATAATTTTTTATAAAATTTTAAAGTTTAAATATATTTTTTGTACAATAATTTTAAATTTTAAATTAATTAATATTAAAAAAAATATTTAAATTTTTAATGTACATTATTTATAATTATATTTAGATAAGATATTAATGTATAATTAATTTATAATATATACAAAAATATGGTTGAGGATGACAATAAACCAACTCTGAGTCGGGTCTAACGCCCGCACGGGCATAGCCTAGTGGTCAAGGCATGGTACGTGATACAAGGAGGTCTCCGGTTCGATTCTGTCGGGGGACAAGCTGTAGTGTGGGAGTTTCAACCCTCCGTTTGTGAGGGTGGCTCCTTGTGGGCGTCCCGGCTCTGAACCTACTATGTGCTTGACGCTGGGTCACCGTGATTTACCTCCCTCGTGATGGCTGTCGGGCCGGCTGGCGGGGGCCCCTGAGGGCGTGGGGGATTACGCCTTTTGATACAATGAGTCGGGTCTAACATTACACAAATCCGTTTATTATATCTGGACGCTCACGTGTATATGTCGGAGTTTAAATATCGTCGATGACATGTTTGGACATAGAGGTGTCGTACTGGCTCACGCGCGTCAGATGATGAGATGAGAAAACGCATTTCAACAACTTGTACTGTGCGGTCACACAGAGACAAAGGTATGAACTAAACCCCTCATCTCATTCCACCCCATTCGCCACTCTTTCTTTGCCTTTCTCTTTCGGTAACCCACAAATATCTTTAAAGCAGGCATATTATCAGTCATCGCCCACTAAACTTGAGGCTCGGACCGGAGCCCTCATCTCTTGCAAAATGTCTATGCCTCATCTGTAAGTTTCATCTCTCTCCCTCTCCCTCTCCCTCTCCCCTGGCTAAATAAAAAATGAATTCGTTTTAATCAGCTGAAGCTTAACCTGCGCTTTTCATTAGTTTACAAAATTGAGGTCTTAATGCATTTCATGTAAATTTTGTGATGCAAATTAGCATTAAGTATATTATGTCCCGTATAGTTGCTTGATGCAATTATTGAATGCCTGGCTGAAGAATTCATTTCCTCGGTGATCTGAAATTGCTAAGAAAATGACACATTTTCGCACATTATGCGTACAAGTATGTATATAAGAGAATAGGATCCAAAACGTCCGAGTTGGTTGAGAGCATGTCGAGTCATAACACCGTCCGGGCAAAGGTACGGTGAGTTTGAAACTTTTTTTTTCTTTTTACAAAGAGCATTTGTAAGAATAAGTACGATCCACGTTATAGATGGCTACAATCGTAGAGAGATGTGATTATAGCATAAGCCAATACGATAATGAAAAGGTTGATTTGAACCAGTGACCTCTCATAACCAAAATTTTGGTCTCAATTACAAGACTATGGCCTAATGGATACTAAGTTTGAAACCTTAGAGTTACATACTATTCTACTTTCATCTCAAACACGCTTCATTTTCTGTTTCGTGAGGAAATGGATGGGCCGATTATGAATACAGTTAACTGAGGTAAGTGAATAGTGCTGTTATTATTAGCACGGTGTCTCGCTGCCACAATCATTTCCATGTATATATGCTCTTAACCATCAACTTACTCATTTGTTACCACTTAACAGGATATCCTCTGCTTGTTTTGATCAAGCTGGATATCAAATTTTTTCCTGACCAAACATATATGCACCATAGATTGAGCAATAGGGTGATGTCAGAATCAAGTTGTAAGAGCTCGTGCATAGCATGGAAACTATACAATTCCAATGGAAGAACAGCCGAGAGATACAAGCGTGACAGTCTTTATGTCGACAAAAAAGGCAAATTAAAGAGCTTCAGCCACAAAAAGTTATCTCGAAAGAGAGGTACTGCTAAATCCTACCAACCGTTATTGAATTTCACTCTATTGGCTGCTCGATATATGTAATATATATGATCATATTAATTAATCTTGGCATGCTATATTGGTTTTCAAACCAATAGGCGGTGGTTTAAGAGGGCAAGGATGGAAATATGGATCAGGATTTGTTGATGGGGTATTTCCGGTACTAAGTCCCATAGCACAACAAATCCTCAACTTTGTAAACAAGGAAATGGATGATTCAGAAAAAGTATGGAATGCCCTCGACTCGCTTTCTAGAACTCATACCACATGGGATGATCTCATTAATGTCATTGTCCAACTTCGAATGAATAAAAACTGGAATCCCATCATTCTGGTAATTATTCATATCATATATATCTGTCCTGTTCAGATACATTACTGATCGACGTCGTTGTATCCCCAATGACGCATATGATTCATTGGTCGTGAATAGGATGCTAATGAACTAATTTTGTACGTTGTGCTTGTAGATCTGTCAATGGGTATTGCATAGAAGCTCATTTCGACCAGATGTCATGTGTTACAATCTACTCATAGATGCTTATGGACAAAAACTACTCCCAAAAGAAGCAGAATCTACATATCTTGAGCTACTAGAGGCTCGTTGTATTCCAACTGAAGATACATATGCTCTACTTTTAAGGGCTTATTGTCAATGTGGTCTATTTTCTAAAGCTGAAGCTGCATTTGCTGAGATGCGTCGATACTCCATTCCTTCCAGTATGCTATATAATCTCTCTATGTGTGTGTGTGTGTGTGTGTGTGGTACATAATTTGATCCATTTTTTGTACGTCCATATATGGGGAATTGGGAGTGGGAAGAATATTGATTTGGTGGTGTATTATCAATCAGGTGCTGTTGTTTATGAAGCTTATATTAATGGTTTGATAAAGGGAAAGAACACTCTGAAAGCTGTAGACGTGTTTAAGAGGATGAACAGGGATCAGTGCAGGCCTACTACTGATACTTACACCATGATGATCAACTTATATGGCAAGGTAATTTAAAAATCGCATTTTTCTTTTTTTTTTTTACTTTCTTATAAATTGATTGCACGAAAATTAAGTTAATATATATATCAGATTTGTATTGTAAGTACATAGCAATATGCAAGCCAGGCATTTTCAATCAATCTGCTCAGGCTGTTTTATTTTCTTGTGTGTTTGTGTAGGCAAATAAATCGTATATGGCTGTTAAGGTATTCAATGAGATGAAAAGTTCAAAATGCAAGCCAAATATTTGCACCTACACGGCTCTGATAAATGCACTTGCAAGGGACGGTCACTGTGAGAAAGCAGAGGAGATATTTGAACTATTACATGAAGCGGGACATGAACCTGATGTTTATGCCTATAATGCGCTCATGGAAGCTTACAGGTCTCTTAATTTCTTCAACCACTCAAATTCATGTATTTGTAGGGTACATATCAGGATTCAGGAGAGAATCCCTCCTTGTGATGAGAATTAAAAAATAAAAACTATCCTAATTTTTTTTAATTAGTTACAGCAGTTTTTACCACCTACCTATTAAGATAGTTTTCACCATCTATTGAAAGTAATTTCCTAATATAAAATATAAATATAGAATAATTATAAAAATGTGCATTATTTTTTTTCAACACTCAAATATTATAGATTTTTAAACTACTTACAGTGGTCACATCCTCTCACTAAGAATATTTTTATAACCTGAAACATAAATGTAGAATATTTATAAAGTCGCTACATTTTTTTTCTAACACAAATAGTATAATTTTCTGAAGCACTTATGGTAGTTCTTTCACCCATTGAATATAGTTTTCATTACCTTTGTGAGTAGTTTCCTCAACTGTAGTAGCAGCATTTTTATCTCAACATTTTATATTTAAACTAACGGTTCAAATTAAAAGTTATAGAGCTGGTTCTTAATAGATATTTCATATATATATTAGCTATATAGAGTGAGAGTTGGGTTTTGGCTTGATTGACTAATATGTGGAATTTCGATTTGCCAACAGCCGTGGAGGATTTCCTTATGGTGCTGCAGAAATATTTACACTAATGCAGCATATGGGATGTGAACCTGATAGAGCTTCATACAATATTATGGTTGATGCATATGGTAGAGCTGGCCTTTATCAAGGTATGAATGAGTAATACATTCGTCAATGTACTACTTCAAGTATGCATATGCCAAGCACATATACAAAGCATAACTCAAATATCACCAACTCATCATGATCAACAGAAGCAGAAGCTGTGTTCAACGAGCTAAAGCAACACGGAATGACGCCAACAATGAAATCCCACATGCTGCTCCTCTCTGCTTATTCAAAAGCAGGCAACGTCATCAGATCCGAGGAAATTGTAAACCAAATGCAACAATCTGGCTTAGAACCTGACACATACGTCCTAAACACCATGCTAAATCTATATGGTCGTTTAGGTCAATTTAAGAAGATGGAAGATGTACTAACCATTATGGAAACATCGAAGAAAGGATCGTCGCCATATGCAGCAGCGGATATAAGTACTTATAACATATTGATACACGTATATGGGCGAGCTGGTTTCTTTGATAAGATGGAGGAACTGTTTTATTCTCTCGGTGACAAGGGTAAAGGTTTGGTGCCTGATGTAGTTACATGGACGTCAAGGCTTGGTGCTTATTCAAGAAAGAAGATGTACAAGAGATGTTTGGAGATATTTGAGGAGATGATTGATTCTGGATGTTATCCTGATGGTGGAACTGCTAAGGTTTTGCTAAATTCTTGTTCAAATGATGATCAGATTGAACAGGT
Source organism: Tamarix austromongolica (assembly GCA_039764185.1). Taxonomy (NCBI): domain Eukaryota; kingdom Viridiplantae; phylum Streptophyta; class Magnoliopsida; order Caryophyllales; family Tamaricaceae; genus Tamarix; species Tamarix austromongolica. The sequence goes on along the minus strand of CM077818.1, from coordinate 94,865,582 downwards.
TACTTGTATTCTTAGAACTATGCATAAAGAAGATGGTAAAAATTACGTCTTACCTTCTTGTTCATAATTAATTACAATAGCACATAATCATCGCAGCAGAATCCTTAAGAAATATAACTACATCGGAAGGAGAAGGAAGAAAAAGAAACAGGGGCTAGTTTCAGATATGAGTATATACATACATAAACATATACAAATTAAATTAGCACAAAGTCTGGGGGGCCATCTGCCGTCAGCAGTTAAAAAAGACATTGAATTATGGTTTTCCTGGAGTTCAAAATGAACAATCCGTCCGTGATCTGCGGGGATCACACTACCCAGACAGCTTACAGAAATATCTACATTGTACAACTATGATAATAAGGAGGGCCTATTAAGTAAAAGGTAAGATCCTCATATACTGGTACCACTGCTGCCAGCCTGGCATGGCAGAGAGGACTTCATTTGATTACTAACTTCGTCTTCTTCCCTAATATTATATATGGGAACCATAAGTCCAGAACAAAAGATAGAGATCCACAAAACCACAATCAAAAGCCCACCATAACGCCCAGTTTTGAAGTTCCTGAAGCTGCTCAACCGTCATTTGCACACTGTTTTCAGTCTCTTAGCTGCTTGCACAAAGCCAACAATGACCTGGAGTTCGTCCAATTGCTAAGTACCCCCCAACCCAAAAAAAAAAAGTAAAACTTCATCAGAAAATAACTAATAATGCAGGTTCAGGAGACTGCCAGATAATAATCAGGTAAGTTTCATTTATTCATAAATAGAGCCGTAAATAAACTGAATCAGGTGAGATCAGGCTAAACTTGATACAAACCAATCAAGCTAAGATAGCTTGCGAGCTTTTACATTATAAACAAACTTGAGCCTAAATCAGACGTGGCTCTTATATTAAGTAAGCCTAATAATAAAGTTAAAACTCAAGAATCAAACAAAGCTTAAAAAGCTCGCGAGAGGCCAAGCTTATTAATGATTAAGATAATAAAACTGATAATCATCAGTGACACAAGCTATGCAGTCATCTTCGCTGCCACACATTGATGTACAAGTACGTGGTTGAAAGGTAATCTAAGTGGCTCAAGCATTAAATGTGTTTGTGTGTACCTGTGACATGAAATGTCTCTGAACAACATCAATGAGCTGTTCTCTTGAAGGATTGGGGATGGCATCAACCTATAAATTCAATCATGTTGGAATATAAACAAGTTAACATGCAGGGAAGTCAATGACAATTAATGTACAGAGAGAGGTGGCCTCTAATGAGAGAAAAAAAATTAACAATAAATAATAATAATAAAATAAGGAGATAGGCGTGTAAGTAATAACCAACTTACTAGATTGAAATGACGCCAATATCTCCACAGTGCAGCCATTTCCAGCTTGCTGAGATCAACTTTCTGAAAAGGGATTTTCGTTCATAATTGAACAAAAAAGTCAAACAGCTGATAAAAATTTAAGTTTACACTCGGTACCCCTTATTTTTGGGTGGTGGGGGGGGGAATTTTTAGATAAAGTAGAGCGTACCATGGACCCATGGGGAGTAGAGATGGATCCCTTAGACTGCGATTCACAGGATAGAGACCTGCTCATAGTCTTACTATGGTTATGATGGGATGATCTATGTGGGCGATGATGCCTTGATCTGTGGGTCTTCTGAGTATCATCGGATGCTGAAACAGATAACGAAAGCAGAATTAAAAAGGAAGCTTGTTTGGTTCAATGAGAGCCAAAAGGGCTAAAAGAAAAGGAAACATGATATGATGATGATAATGATTCAGTGAAAGCTTTATGGAAAAAATAGTCTGCTAGTAAAACAAAACAACAAAACAGTAAAAGGTGATGAGAAGACATGATTCAGATTTGTAATCAAACCAAATTTCCAGCAATCAATTCATATATATATATATATATGATTCAATAGCAACAATGTCCATCATCTTCACTGGCACAAAATAAAGAATTTATTACTTACTCATATCGGACCCATTCCAGTTGCCATCCTCGAATTGAAACTCGTCATCTTCCTCGTTACCGGTGGGTGCTTCTATCACGCTGAGCGCATTCCTCTGAAGCTTAACTTCTATGCCATTAGTAAGGACCTGTAATTTCTCTCATCAATGTATCATCAACCATAGAATTGAAATAGAGGTTAGGATAGATAATCTCATCTAACATGCATTGACAGTTTGGCCGAGTGGTCTAAGGCGCCAGATTTAGGCTCTGGTCCGAAAGGGCGTGGGTTCAAATCCCACAGCTGTCAAATTGATTCTACTACATTTTTCGATATTTGCAGTCTGCAGAGCCCATACTTAAAAGTTGACAAAATAGCGTCATAATCGCATACCGAAAAAAAACCAACCCCAGGATATTAAAAGATTTTTGCTTGATTAAAACTTGCACAACATTCCCCCTTGATTGGCATTTCTTTTAAAAAGTAATAATCTCATAAAATCACTTATTTGGAAAACATTTTACGGCAAAAAGTGATTATCTCACAATATTTTTTTCCCATCAAAATCGTACATCCCGTAAATCATGCAACTGCAATCCACATCATCTAAATATTCTTGGTAAAAGAAACTCCTTTAGTTTCCAATAATTAAATAAAAAGAGATCAATTCAACTAAGACCTTTTCTTTTCTTTTCTTTTTAGAATTAGTAATCTTCAACATATAAGATTATTTGTTGAAATTCAATGAAAACCTGAAAACTCAAAGGAAGCAGGTAGAGAAGATAAATTATTTAAAATAAATAAATAAATAAATAAGAGGGCAAGAGAGAGAAACCAAAAGCTGTTAAAAATGTACTAAGTGCATCTGAAGTTGCAGGAAACTTGTAGAAAATAGTGAAATAAAAGCTAATAATGTAATAAGGAAACGATACTGTAATTCCTAGTTTTCACTCGTCATGCTTGGAAGCACAAAATAACCAAAAAGAAAAGCCTTGCGATCACATTGAAGAGACCTCGAAGTCAATCCATGAGCTCATTGATGCAACAAGCACTCACAAATCCCTCATCGTCAGGTAAAGGGGAAACGATGGCGGGCCAACAGTTAATGAGAGAAATTGAATGGAAATCACAGATCCATTGATATAAGGTAACATGCAATAAAAATCAGGGCTAATATCTGAATTCAAATCCACAAAGAACAATCAATCAAATTTGTGCATGCACAAGCACAAATACCACCATCTCTCACTCAATATTCATCTATCTCTACTCATAGCAAATCAATCTGACTCACAGAAATAAAAATATCAATCAAGAAATTCAAATACCAATAAATATTAATAAACTCATATTAAAATTCAATTTAAGTCAAATATAAATATAAATATATATATATAGATAGATAGATAGATAGATAGATAGATAGATAGATAGATATACCAGGAATAGCATAAAAACCCCACAATAATATGAGCCAACTACCCACATTGATAATAATAAAAAGTTTGGCGCAAAATCTAAATCAGATTTTAACCTAAACGAAATTCAGAATCCGGGAATCAAAACCCATGATCGGTTCAAATTAACAGAGATCGACATCCTTAAAGAGGGAAACATCATCTATGATAATATTTTAAAAAAATAAAATAAAAAAAGCTTACCAGCCAATGCCATCCTCCGAGACCGACGGCTTTCTTGACAACACCCTGGAGTCCGACAAGTACCGACTTAGTGCGGTTGTTTCCGGTAACAACCACCTTAGTATGACGAGGCAGCACAGAGAGTTCCTCTTCACTGCTCTCTCCACCGCTACTGTGAATCATCTGAGAAGTTAGCACACTTCCGTTATTCACTGAACTCTCCAATGCTGTATCAATCATTTTGATTCTTGTTTTTCTTTTTTCTTTTTTTTTTCCTTTATACACAACACCCAACTCGGTACTCGACTCAGTGGGTCTAGCGAGTGAGAGGATTCATGCGGAGTTAAGTAATTAAGACATTAAATCGTACAATTTGATGACATGGTTAGAAATTGGGAATTATGGAGATGAGGATTTCGGACGGAAGAGAGAGGGAAATTAGCAGATAAATTGAAATTTTCAGGGAGAGGAAAAACACAGGCGAGGGCAATATGGAGGAGAGAGGGTAGAGGAGGAAGAGGAGGGATGATGATGATGGGGACTGTTGCCTTTTAATTAATTTATTTATTTATTTATTTGGTCACTTATTTGTTTTCTTCATTTGGGTCGTTGGGGCTGAATCCCGACGAAGGGAAATCAACGAATGAGAGTATGACACGTCGGTCACGTACGGGACGTTTGATAGAAATTTGAAACGAGGGAGGAGAGGTCGAGTTGAGAGAGACTCATGCCACGCGATGGGTCATGCAAATACTCTTATCACTACCGGGCGGATAGGTGAAGGGAGGGTGCCATGAAACTTTGACCGGTTTGACTAGTGATGTGTGGTACGGTTACATGTGAAATGACTTTAGTATCCTCGACTTCAACCTGAGAAAAGGATGGTAAGATAGGAGGGTAGTTGAGTAAATTGGGGATAAACGGATGGAAAGAAAGAAGTATGAATGATACGAAACAAGGCAGAGAGGAGGACCGGAAGAGGAACCGGGAAGGAATCAGTATGCGGGTACTGCTGGTGGGACCTACGTTGGGACCCACTAATTGTAAGTTAACCCATCTCGTCGGTGATTGTCTTATCCGACGGGCACAGCAATACCCGCCTAAGCTACTCGCCATAAAGTTACTTATTTCCCGCCATAACTATCCAGCCTGGGACGTCGATTTTTGGGTAATAAGACGTAACAACCGTTAGATTATTCAGTAGGCGGTCTGATATTTTTAATCATACGCCAGTGTTTCACGAGAGCATGAAAATGGAAACGAAAAAAATAATATAAAGATAATATTTATGAGCTTTATATTTTAAATAAATAAAATACATAAATTGAAATAAAAATAAAAAACATTTTCAAGACAAAAAATTAAAATAAAAAATGATAAGATGTAACAGAGCTTTCACGCATAGAGTAGAGTATAGAGGAGCAGCCTACGGTAAAAGAGACATGGCGCCTAGGGCTCTCTAATATGTACGTACGATCATTTCATTATGTTTGGACTACACACTGGAACGCTTTTATGTTGGTCCTTTTCTTTTCCTATCACACTCGTCCCCTCCAGCACCATCCCCTTTCCCTTTAACTTCCCTCCTTTACTAATTCACCCCCCTCCCTCTTTTTCAGTTTTTCTCTTCCCTTTTATTCCTTTCATCTCTCTTTTCCATTTTGTTGAAACTTGGAGCTCTCCGAAGGATGTGACCAAACGGTACACATGCATAAACCCCGTTCCAGCTCCGAGATTTGCCTCCTGACCAGCCCAGCCTCACCTACGCACAAGGTTACCGTGCGAAAAATGTTGTCCTCTCAACTCTTCACTGACTCATTACCCCTTTCAATCTAGATAATGTGTGATATTTTAAGGTATTTATTTTAATATTGAGTTATTTATCTAAATTTATTTGACCTTAATCCATCTTAATATATTGAGTTTTGATAGTTACACACATAATTTAAAAATTGGACAGGAACGGCCAATCAAGTTATTGGTCAAATTTTATATATTGATTATCGATATCATGAAACCAGTGAAAATATGAGTTACAAAATTTGTCGATCAAATCAATTAAAAAACTGATCGGAAGTAGATTAAATGTATATATATTTTAATTTTTCACATACATTTTTTTTAACTTAATATATATTTATAATACCGGTCAGATTTAAAAAATTATAGTTACACATCACATAACCATACACATACTTTAGGGATTGACTTTATATAACTCTAAATGTTTAGACAAAATGTCATACGGTGCGCGAAAGTATAAATTCAAAGTTATATTATCTATTAGGTCTAGACCAATCGTTATTCCCTGCAATTTGTTTTGCTTCAAGTTGAATGGCAAACGTGAGGAGGAGAAGTTGAAGTTTGTGATGCCACTCATTGTTATTTGCTTCGTTGCTATTTCTTTGAGTAGAAGAAGGATGTACAATGAGGTTGGATGATGAGAATTCACGTTGAGGCTACAGGATGAGAATAGAACCGAACCCGTCTAGCTACGAGCGTAATCGACAAGCAAAAATGAGGTGCTAAAAATGTAATTGTTTCCCACCAAACCGTGGAAGTAATTTTCGAGTTCCGTTGTTGTAAACGATAGTTTTGTAGCCAAAAAAAAAGGCTTTATCCGACATAGTATAGATCTAAAATATATAAAAAAATGTACCAGGTGAGCCTTTCTTACATACCCATATATATAACATAGGTTGAAAGGAGTGAGTTTTGAAAGAAAAAGAAAAAAAAAGAGAAGGGGAAAAACTAACGGTAACATGTGGGTTGTAAGGGCCTCAAAATCAAAGAAGGTTGGAAAAAAAACTCAATCCAAAACATAAGAGGGAAAATGCAACTAGGTAGCAAAACAAACAAGGGAAGACAATGGGAAAAACCAACAGACATGTGCCGCTAGAGAAAGGGGGAGAAAAGAGGGTAGTTTGAGAGACAGTAAATAAACCACAGAAGATGCACGCTTAGGGTCGAGCCAAATTATGGGCCTAGACTCCAATCCATTTTAGCCCAAAACAAACAAACAACACGCAAAAAATTAGGTGAGATCACCCCGAATCCACTTAGACTTAGGGGAGGCATTTTAGACCCTGCCTCTACTAGATTGTGAGACGAGAGGATGAGCCGAAAGTCACCTAGCCTAAGACTAATATCAATGGGGTTTAAAAATGATATCATCATCGGCCGCCCATGATTACCCCTAATAATATCAAATTACAAATAAGATGGACTAATTATTAGTCCGACTACCTAAAGTCCAATAACCCCTAAGTTATACTACTTAAATTACAATATATATATATTATCCAATATTCTTGCTCATTTGTCGATATTTGGTCTTTCCTTCCATCATTCTAGATCCAATTCCTTTTTCCATTCAGTCCTAAATAAAGAAAACACAACATCTTTAGAAGGAATAGCAAATAAATTTGGATAATTAAAATCAGTATATAGAGTAGCAATAAATGAGGTGTCATCCCTCCTTATTGAAAGTGCTTCGTCCTTGTATGGTGCACAAAATCACAAAAAGGAGATGAGTCAACAACATTGAAGATGGGGTGAATAGCGACGTACCTCATGGGTAGGTTAATTTTGTAAGCATTGTCACTGACTCTCTCAAGGACTGTGAAAGGTCTATCACCATGTGAGTTAAGCCTGTCCTTACAATGTTTGGAAAAATGTTCCTTCTGCAAGTAGACCCAAACAATATCCTTTGGTTGAAAAATAAGTATTTTTGGATGACGATTGGCACATGACGTCATTAGTTCATTTCTCTTTTGTATGTGGGCAGCGAATCTAGCGATAGACTTATGGAGTTCCTTGATAGTTTTTGTGCATTCATCAACATTAGGCGACATGTATTAGGAGAGTGGAAGTTCTGAATTTAACACTCCGAGTCGATACGACCATGTAGGGGCTATCCTAAAGTGCTTTTGGATTGATCGGTTGGCCTCACAGATCAATATAAGTTCCTTCAGCACACTTTGTCTTCACTCATGCGCTTTCTGATAAAATTTTCACAAATTTTCTGAAATATCCTAGGAGGGTCGCTCGTCCTAAAATTGATCCACGACCAGCATGCTTAAGTCTTAACTATGGAATTTTAGGATGAAATTACTAAATGATGGTATACCATGTTGACATAAGTAGTTTATATCAATTACTATAGCACTATGTTCAATTTGAGGGGTATTAAATTCACCCCACTGAAAGAAATTAATGCCCTATTGCATCTTAACTACTAACTATCTCAATATCGTTTTATCATAAGGATCGTCCCACTAAGTGATTAACTAACTCATTCAAGTTTAACCCGCGGTTGTGGTTTCGCTTTAATACTATTTATAATATCCCAAGTCGATACAACCATGCGGGGGGTACCCTTGAGTACTTTTAAATTGATTTGTTGACTCCGTAAATCAACACATGCTTTCCGAGAAAAGTTTTTTATTAAAAAAATTTGAAACTTTCCAAGAGGGCATCCCTTCATAAAATTGCTCCACGACCAGCACGTTTAACTATGGAGTTTTAGAACAAAAACACCAAGAGGATGGTATACCATTTTGATATAAGTAGTCACATCAATTCTTATAACACTGTATAACACCCTAAAATTTACTGCTTAAAAATTTCATTTGCAGAGTTAAGTGTGGAAGCTATAACAATTAGAACGAAGGGTGTTACCGTCACACTTGGTACAAGTCCAGTTTGCTAAGGCTAAAATCATTACTCCACTTAAATTAATAACACAATTGCAGAAATTAGAATAGAGAGAACGTTAGATAATTACCATGCTAATTAAAAACAACATCGACAGTTTATAAAACTCAAGAGATAAATTATAGGAAGACATAAGGGTCCAAATATAACTGGAAAAAAGTTAGCAACAGAGACGCTAGACATCCTATGCTCTCAAGTATTTGACTGAACTCGGAGGCTGACCTGCAAAGTCCATTGCCCATTGAATAGGTATGGGCCCATGAGAATGAACCCTTTAATACTACGGTACTAAGCAACCCTTTATATCAAACTAATATGATAAAACAACCCGGAACACATACAAGGCATACAACTAACATTGTATAAGGCATATACATATACATACGATGATTGAGATACAATAATTATTTAGATAATCAAATTCCATCAAGGTCACGTACTACTCGTATTCATCCATCTGAAAAAACTGAACTTATTAATGAACATCCCAAAGATACTCTCTGAAATAATAGTTAAAACCTAACTCTAAACCACAATTTTAACCTTCATGGCATAATTCACGACTCAGCATCAATCCCAACCAATTACACATATCACAAGTATGTTCACAAGTATAATCTACTAAGATCCCTATCATCTCAAGTATACTTACAGGCAGAATATAATAAAATCCCTAACATCACATGTATACTTACAAGTACAGAATAATAAAATCCATAACATCACAACTATACCTACATGTATAGCATAATAAAATCCATAACATCACATGTATGCTCACGGGTACAACATAGTAAAATCCATGACATTACAGGTATACTTATAGGTATAGCATAATAAAATCCATAACATCACATGTATACTTACAGGTATGGCATAATAAAATTCATGACATCAAGGTATGCTCACAGACATAATACCAACATAGGTAGGCACGAAAGTTGCTGCTGAAACCACAGGTAGGCACAAAGATTGTTGCCAAAACCACAAAAAAACCACAGGTGGGCACAGAGGTTGCTACCAAAACCATAGGGTAGGCACAAAGGCTACTCTTAAAACCACAAGTAGGCACGAAGGCTACTACCAAACAATCTAATAATTCGAAAAGAATTATTTCAATCAATTCATATCATTTCCATTATTATTTAATTTCTCGATGGGAGATTAATCAACCTAAAGGCACAAAGGTACTCCAATCATATCGGTGCATCAAGAAAACACAATATCCTACCAACTATCAACCCAAGGACGCAAAGGTACCCGATCGCACTTGTGCACAGAGGTAACACAGTACCTTATTGACAAGGACACCTAATCCATAAATATACGTACCCTATATTAGTCCGCAGAATGTAATAGAGTAAGATGTAGGGCCTAACTAGGGCACTAAGGCACGCCGGTAAAAAATCAATAAAATGAACCATGGGATAAATCATAACCTTAGGTTAGCGACCCCTGAGGGGCCACCATTCCCGATCTTGAGATCTTTCGCTTTAAGTATTAGTATTTTATTAAGGTGACAATGAAATCGTATACAATACCGATAACTTTAATTTCCATACTTAACTGTTTTTGCTTATTTCCAATCATATGAGACAACCATAATCAAGGTCAATATTGAGGCAAACATTAAAATATATCGAGGTCATCCTATGGCCGAAAGGGAAAAAGGAAGGGGCAGAGGGGCAAGCATGAGGAAAGAGAGAGGCCGCAATTAGGTGGAGGAGAGAGAGGGAGCGACAAGGAAGGGGATAAGGGTGGCAGGCTGATGTGCAACGGCGCAAAGGCCGCATGCCTGTGTAGGGAATTGGTGTGGTCGAGTATCGGGGAGAGAGAGGGTTAAGGGAGAAGGAGAAATGAAGAAGAAAGGGCGGTCGGTCGGTTTAAGAAGAAAAAGGAAGAAACCAGACCGGCTCGGAGGCTGGAGAGGGAAAGAAGAGGGGAGCGGCGGGCCTAGGCTGCACAGGAGGAAAATGGGTCTTGGCCGCTAGGTGGGCTGGCCTAGATTGGGGAAAGAAGAGGAAAGAAAGAAAAAAAGAAATGAGAGGAAAGAAAGTAAAGAAAATAAAAGAGAGGGGAAAAAGAAAAAAGGAAAAAGGAAAAAAAGAAGAAAAATAGGTGGGTTGGGGTACTTATTTTTTTTTGATATTTTGGGATATTTAAAAATAATAATTAAATTCCCTTTTTAGGCTATTTTAGGATTTTCGAAAGATTTTTTCTAAATTCCATTTTAATTAGCAAAACACCCTAATTTTTTCAATAAAATTATTTATTAATTTCCTCTTAATTTTGCCTTAATTACTTCCTATTATTTTAATAAAATAATTTATTTAATTTATTTCTCTAATAAATCCCTAAATTTGCCATAATTCTCTAAATTAGAGTTTTGGGGTATTTCAGAAACTAACATGTCATTTTTTTGTTTTGGAGTCAAGGATACTAAATTTAGGGGGTCAGTCATTCCTTATTTGATCACATTCACCCTAAAATTAAATTTGGTCTTCTTTGACTTGGGTAGGTGAAAGGGGATCTAGAGTGCATTTCTTGTCATCTTTATGTATCATATGCCTATTTTTATACCTATCTTGAATGACTCAACTATCAAATTTCCAAGGATGATATAACCAGCGTGCATCTACACTATCAATGATAAGGCTATTGTTGGCTCCATTAACAAAACAATGAGTGTGGAAACTATTTTCTTTTTTGCTCCTGATTAGGCTCGATTATACTATTTGAGGTAAGAACTCTATGTATGATAAGAGCATCACAATTAGGGTATTCAATATCAGACTCGTACTCAATGGATTATAGAGCTTCTTCTTCTTCTTTCTTAGGGTCATAAATACTTTCGCCAACTTGAATTATCATGACCCTTTTGTTAGAACATTTGGACACCATGTGACCATACCCCTGGAATCTAAAACATTTGACGTTCTTAGAGTGTCCGAAACTGCTAAAACCCGCAATCATTTTTTCTCTCTCAAGAGGTGAGGCCATGAGAGGTTTGGATGTTTGAAAGTCATATTTTGGGATTTCAGTGGGTTTGATTTTAGATGGAGTTTCACAAAATTAGGGAGCATTGGCATGGCTCGTGGAACGATTGTTACCTTGATATGTTTTTAACTGTCGTTTGACATTCTCAACTAAGGCTAACAACCTATCCATAGATTTGTATGTGTAAAGATCTACTTGGTTAGCAATATCAGGATTTATACCTTTGAGGAATCAAGCTATGAAAACTTCATTATCCTCGTAAAAAACTAGTTTAGCAAGAAGCATCTCCATTCCCTTATGGTATTCACCAATAGACATATAACCTTGTACAGGAAAGTGGAGCTTTTTGGTGTAGTTCACGGGTATATTGGAGTGGAATGAACCTAAGTCTCATGAATTCTATAAGTTAAACCCAAGAAGTGATAGAGGGTTCATACTTGTGGTCCCTGTTCCTAACAAGTTTACCCCACCATGATATAGCGTAGCCCAAGAATTCAACAGCACCTAACTTATCTTCTTTTTCGCTGGAATAGTTGAGACATTAAAACACAGGTTCACTTTTACACTCCCACTCAAGATATGTGTTAGGGTCACTAAGGCTTAGAAATTGGAAAATTCTTAATTTGATTTTGTTTAAATTTCTACCTTGATCGCCATAATTATCCCTATTGGTCTGGTTATTGAATTGCCCACCGTCACCCCACGGATTCCCAATCTAAGTTATTCATTTCCCGATTATTTTGATTATGATTATGTCGTTGATTCACAATTTAACCTGAATTATCGATAGCTATTCCAAACTCAATGTGACCAACCCATTTGATTAGAGTATCAAAATTTACAACGATAGCTCTAAGCAAATTAGTAGGCAATGTATTTTCACATTTTCAATCAAAATAAATTTTTTAATACAAAATAAGCAATAGCTTTACTTGAGTTTGTAACATCCTTAAAATTTATAGTTGAAAATTTTCATTTGTTAAGGAAAATCATGCACTAAAATGGGGGCGCTACCACTGTGATCAATACAAGATTGTCCCCTGACCAGATTCATACTAACCACAAGGCTAAAAGGTACAATGATCAATAACAAGGATGATTAAAAACATAAACAATTTAACATTATATATAGAAACTCGAGTGCGCAAGTGTTAAGGTTAATACATGAGTAAAATACAGATAGTAGAAACATAAAAATATAGATAATCCAGAGAATACCCTCTATGGACCTATCCCTGGGACATCAGATTGTCACTCTGCCCCAACCAACTCATCAGAAGCATCAAAATCAGCAAGGGACTCATCACCTACCTGCATAGACTCAGGAGGGGTCGCTACTTGTGGGAATGAGCAGCATCCATTATAAGAATGATCAATATGCTACGTACTAAGTAAGGTAACCATATAGATAAGATAGGATATATCACATAAAATACAGATAATGCAAGCAGTAAGCTTATTAGAATAATAACCACTACCAGAATTTAAGCCATTGATGCCATCTTTACACATCTCTCAAATTATATCTATGTGAGTACAAAGACCCCACTATTATGGTTGTTGGAATGGAAATAACTACTTCAGGGTAGAATGCACCTGACCACTATTATAGATGGCGAAATAATATCCACGGTAAAATGCTCTTGGCCACTATTGTAGCTGGTGGAACAACAAGCATCCTAAATCTGGTCTCGACCCACGTGGTATTCCACCGTAAGTAATTAGTGTATTTTCCATGATTTAATCTCAAAACCCCCACTATTATAATTGGTGGAAGGGGAATACTACTCTAAGGCAGAACACACCTAGCCACTATTATAGTCGATGGAACAACAGTAAACATCTTAAGTTTATTCCCAACTCAATGATCTTTCACTTTAAGTGATTAATATTTTATTCATGTCTTATTCAACAAGTAACCCCCATCTAGACATGCACACCCCAATGGGCTCTCCCAACTCATTACCACTCTTCCAAACCAGACTTCCTGAATAATTATATCCCTTAACCTAGGACCACTACATTTCCCAATACTCTAGAACCCTTTATCACCTTCTATCATACCCACCACGAATATAGAACCCCCACATATACGGGTCAAGGCTCACTTCCCCATTTATCCACTTAGACTCACCATCGCTCAATAGGGTTTTCCCTTGAAACCCTAATCTGGCCTATGTGGCACTAGCCTCTCCTCTTCTTACATGACCCACATTCTCCCTTGATCACACACCATCATCATATTCCACCCTCTCCAAACTTCACAATCCGACTCCTCAATTCCCACATGTGATAACGATACCCTAGTTGGTCACCCCTAAAAACCCTAATATAGATCCCTTTTCCTCCACACTCTCTTCTCCTACACAACTCTACCCTCCTTTTGACTTGACACATACCCTCCATGTGACACACCCCTCATCACAACCCAATGTCCAATCAACCTCCTTAACTTCTCCCACGATACCCCTATCCCTAGGGTTTTTCCCTAAAAATCCTAGTAAAAATCCAATGTCCAATCAACCCACGTACTAATTCTTTCCCAAGCTCGCTAATTGCCCAAAATACACCTTCCTCCCCATGGTCAACTGTTAACCTATATTTCTCCATGTAAGTTTTTTCCCATGCAAAGATCACACTCCCCTATGCAAGATTTTACCCCAACCCTTTATTTTATTATTTTCCCCCTTTGTTTTCTCAACTATGGTTATTAATACCCTTAAAGAATCTTTCCCGCCTCTCACTACTCACTCCACCCTCTTTATTTCTTGTAGTTCCCCAAAACCACTCAAACCCACCTAAGGTCTCTACGCATACAAGTCATAACATCTCAACCATACATAAGTACATGTCACCCATACAAGTTATATCACACATGTTACACATAATACCAATCATACTCACCATACCTTAGCTCATTGCAAGCCAAGCTGCACCACACACACACACTTAGTTCACATTCACATACATTCACACAAGGCATACTAATACATCCATACATACAAGATTTATAACATAACCCACGCCTTAAATATATCCTTACTTAACTAGACTCTAGGCTTGAAGCACACTTCCACACCTCATCACTGAGAAGGATTTGATCAAAACCTATAAAAGGAGTATAACTAGTCATTTCACCTTCTTCATACTTCTTTTTCCTTTTTTCTTTATTTCCTTAATCAAATATTAAGGATAATAATAATAATAGTTTTGATAATAACAAATTATCAAAATAAAATATACCAAGTAGGTAGGAGGGAGAATGACACAACTAAAAGGGATGGCAGGTGAAGGGACGACACGGTGGTGGTGCACGGTGGTGGTGGAGGATGGTGTAAAAGAGGGATTTTGGGGTTAGAAAATATGAGGGGAGTTAGGGTTTCCTAATTGGTAGGGTTCCCTAGGTAAAGGGGTTGTGGTGACCTCACAGTGGTGGCAGCAACGATGACAAAGAGGGAAAGAAAAAGGGCAGTGGTGGTGTGGTAAGGTAAGGGAGGGTTTTCTAGGTATGAAGGGAGGCGGGGAGGGTGTTGGTAGTTGTAGACTTGTAGTGGTGGTGACACAAGGTGACGTAGGTGGCAGTGGGAGATGCAAAAAGGGCAGATCAAGCTGCCCACTTTGCATAGGTGGGGAAAGAATAGGAAGGGAAAGGAGGGGCAAGGGTGTGGCTGTGTGGTTCATTGGGTGTAGGTGATGTAGGGAAGAGGAAGGGAGGGTGCGGTAATGGCGGCACAACGTGATGGTTGCGGTAGCGACGACTGCTTGGGTGGTGCATATAAGGGAAAAAGTGAGGGGGATGGCCAGTAGAGAAAATAGATGAAATGAGGGAGTGAGGAGGGGGTTGGTGGCTTTAGACCGACATCTAGGCCGACGTAGCAAGGGGACACAAGGGTAAGGTTTCGAAGGGGGCTTAGGGGGTAGGTGAGGAAGTGAGGGCTTGTAGAAGGGAGGGGAGCCATGCAGGGTCGTGTGTGCTTCACACTTTGCATGCTCAAATGGGGAAAGGAGGAGGGAGGAGCTGGGAAGGAAACCTTGCGTAGAGTTGAGCGGGTCGAATAAGAAGAAGCCAAGGATGGAAAGGGAAAAGAGAGGGAAAGAAAAGGAAAAGAGGGGGAGGGGGAACTGGGTCGTTGTTAGGTGTAACCTAGTTGGTTAGAGAAATGGGAAGGAAGGGAAAAAGAGAAACGGAAGGAAATAAGAAATAAAAGGAAGAAAAAAAGAGGGAAGAAAAAGGGGAAATGGGGTGGTAGAGTGGTTTGGATTTTTTTGAGTTTTAGGAATAATAAAAATTAGTAGTAATATTAATAATAATAAGATAATTTTTATTCATTTGGAGATTTTTAAGATCCATTTATAATTTATCTTAGGTTAGTAAATAAGTTTAGCCTATACTAATTAGGTCCCTATGTCATTTTTCTTCTTTTATTACCATTATTACCATTATTATTATTATTATTATTAAAAATGGCACATATAATTAAATCTTATCCAATAACTCCTTGTTTTATCCTTAAATCCTGAAAAAAAAAAGTTTTAGGGTATTATAAAAGTGACAAATAGTAGGGAATAAGTTTCAATACAAAATTGGACAGGTCTAAAATGGGAACTAACAAACAATAAAAGTACCACAAGACAAAAAAAATATATGCTAGGAACCAAAAGAACCAATTTTTGCCTATAAAGATAAAAAAATATAGGATATCGAGATAGAAACCAAAACAATTATTACCAAGAACCAACATAAACAAATGTTTCCAGTAAAGCTCAATAGAGTTCAAAATCAATATAGGGACAATGAAATATGTCAAAGAGAACAAATTTGATGAAATGGAAAGAAAGACAAAATAAATATTACCCTACCATAATCATATATTGGCAACTTAAACCCAAGAATCCTAGGGATGAAGAGGGGAATGTAGCAGTGGTGGAGATAGAAAATGTTGTTGGATGCACCGCTTCCTTCCTCCATCCTTTGACCCAGACCAAGTCGCACCGATGAACCTATCAGAAAATACTAACACAGAACAAAAGTTATGCATGAATCATACCAAATTTGAATAGAAAATTAGACATTAACAAATAGGAATAATACCGCCCTCAGAGCCAACCGAGCAACAAGAGCTCTGATACCACATGAAACAAGCCCATCTATCTACGGTCGTAAGCGGTTAGTAAAAACGGGGTGCCAAAAGTGTAATCATTTCCCACCAAACTGTTAGAGTAATATTTGAGATCTGTCATTGCAATTGATAGTTTTGTAGCAAAATAAAGGTTTTAGCTGAAATATTATAGATCTAAAATAAAAAATGTATCAATGGAGCCCTTCTTACATATGAATATATATAACATAGCTCAAAGTGAGTGAGCTTTGACATAAAAAAAAGGAAGGGGAAAATTAATGGTGATGCGTGGGTTTTAATGGCTCGAAATCATAGAAGGTAGGAGAAAAATCCATCGAAAACAAAAGAGGGAGAAAGTTGCGAGGTAGCAAAACATACCGGCGAAGACGAAGGGAAAAACCAATGAACATGCGCCGCAAGAGGGGGCGAGAAGAGGGTAGTGTGAGAGATGGGAGAGATAAGGTAAATAAAACATGAATGACACACGATTATGGTAAGGCTGGATTGTGGGCCTAGGATCTAATTTGGTTCATCCCAAAAAAGAAAGAAAAACGTAAGATTTCCCGAATCCACTTAGGCTTTGGGATGGCATGTTAGACTCTACCTCTACTAGATCGTGAGACGGAAGGATGATGTGAAAGCCACCTGACCTAAGATTAATATCAACAAGGTTTAAAATATATTATCATCACCGGCCACCTATGATTAACCCTGGTAATATCTTATTATAAATAAGGTGGACTAGTTATTGGTTCGACTACCTAAGGTCCAATAACCCTAAACTATACTACCAAAATTACAAAAAACAAAACAATATTATCTGATATTCTCGCTCATTTCCGGTCTTTTTGCCCATCATTCTAGATCCAATTTATTTTTCCATTCATTTTTAAACATAGAAAACAAAAAATCCTTAGGATTAATAGTAAATAAATTTGAATAATTATAATCAGGATAGAGAGTAACGACTAATGAGGTGGGGTTAATATCACAAACACATGTTGAATGTAACACTAATTTACAATGATGAGTGTTTATTCCTATTACTCCCTAGCTGGGTACATCGATTTGGTTAGGTTGCGCATTTGAAATGAATGCTCCCCAATCAGGAGCGAACATGTTGCGATTCGGTACTATTTCAACCCATAATTGCACCAAACCATATTTTTATGGTTTATAAAAAATCCAACCAAACTAACCTATTTTAAGATTAGCCTGACCAAAAACAAATCGATAGTTTACAATGCAACCTAATGTGGTTTACACACCTTCGCGTGCTAAAACAAAATATGTACTCAAGATTACTTCTTTAGCATTCTACTGCTAAATTATAAAGGATTTTCATAACAATTTTATAATAATACTTGCATAATATGCTAATAAAATTTACATCATAACAATTTGATGATATAATTTACAAAATACATTCATCACAAACTTTAAATATTGGTGAATAAAAAAATACAACAACCTACCAATTACATCAACAACACAACCGATGCAGTAACACAAAAATATTTGACATTGCTAACAACAACATCCTCCAAAAAATTCCAGCAAGTAGATCAGATAAAAAAATCCAACTAGAAATAGATTGGCTTCAAAATTTTCCAAATAGTTATCATATTAGCGACATCAAGAGCACAAGTAACATGATAATATCCAACACCAACATTGGTAGTATCCCCAAAAAATTCCAAGAGAAATAACTTGCTAGAAGTAGATTAACATCAAAATTTTATAGCCAATGATCATATCATCAACAAACACTTCCAACCATGATTATATAAGCAACAAAGAAGACCCAAAAATGTACATCAACGATACAGAAAAAAAAAACACCCAACACAATACGCTTCGAAATACATTAGACATCAATTATTGGAGGAGCTAAATCCCTAGTTTTCCTTCAAATATTTAACTTTATAACTCATCACTACTTCACCTAAGAGAAAGCTAAAGTTATTCTAAAACATAAGCTAAAACACACACAGATCTCAAAAATTTGTGAAGAAATAGAGAGCCTATGTTTGATAATTAAACAAAGCTTTGGTGTGGTGTGTGCCACAACCTGGTGTGGCAAAAGCTATATTATTATTTCATGCTTGTTTGGACAATTTTTGGTATTTTTGCTTTAATTTTTTCATTTGACCTAAGAATGAGGTGATTCAAGTTTTTTTTTTGGAAAGATATTGAATAGGCATACAACTTTTGTATGTTGAGCTTTTCTAGATTCAAATTTCATCATGGTCAAACTTATAGTTCTTCATACTTATGCATATATTTTCTTCTTGCACTATATGCTTTAAATCTCATTGTGGCTTGAAACTATTGTTTAACTTCCAATAATCATAGAATACTTCAATCTTAAGCCAATTTCTACATGTAAGAATACAAAGCACAATAATATCCTTGATCTAAACAAGAAATATGCATCGACCACTCATAAATTATGTTTTCAACACACTAATGCAATTCATATTTTACGTGTCTATCACCTAAGAAGCTTTAACATGAGTATTTGTTTATATCTTCATTGCCTAAAGTTTGGAGGTAAGTGTTGTTGTAAAAGTTCCTTCATTAACAAGTTATATTATAAGTAAGTGTGTCTTTCTTGACTAGAGATATTGGAAGTAAGTTAGTGTATTGTGATATTATGTAGTAGAAACCGAATAAGTATGTAAAGTGGACGGGTTTATTTTGGTGTACATGATAATATCAATTTTATTGATCTAATTGCATCAGTATGATAGAAGATTATTTCAGTAACATCTTGCTAAAGTTTTATCTGAATGTTATCGTATGTGAATTTTGGTTCCCTGACTACTAACCAATTTTTTTTTGGAAATATTTAACTGAATTATAACTAAACCATAAATTTATAATATGGTAAGGTTTGATTTATAATTTAATTGTATTTTGCAAAATTCTAATAATTTCATAGTCAATATAGTGTCAATGATTCAATTTATCCAAAAGTTTGATATAATATTAATCTATAACTCTATATTGTTATACGCTAGCACTCACCTCATCCAAAAACCTTGTAATAAATTAGACCGTCAACTTAGATCTTTTTAATATACTATAACATTGTCAAGTATTTTCATTTTCTCTAAATAACATAGTAAGTGCATAAATAAGTAGTTAAATAGGGGGTGGAAGTTAAGACCTTATTTGAATGGCGAAGTTTTTTAAGTTTTATTTTAATAAGTAGATACGGCAATGAGTTTTGGACCTAATTCAGATTCAGACTCGTTAGACCCGCCTTATTTATAGCGAGTTTGAGACTATAATTTTTGGACTCGACGGGTCTGGGTCAGATCTGAATCCATATGTACCTAAATGAGTATGGATCTGGATCCAGTAATTCTAGACCTGATCCGTCAGACTCGTTTAGTGTGTGTGTGTGTATATATATCTATATATGTATGTATGTATGTATACGTGTGTGTGCGCGCGTGCGCGTGCGTGCGTGTGTGTATATGTATATATATACACATAATGTTATTATATTTGTCATCATTGTCATAATCTTATTTGAGCTTTTTATTAATTTTTTTATTTTTATTTTTTAATATTTATTTTATAAGTAATATGTATAATATTGCTAAAAATACATATTAAACTATATAAAACATAAATATATT
The DNA here is from genome assembly GCA_039764185.1 of Tamarix austromongolica. Taxonomy (NCBI): domain Eukaryota; kingdom Viridiplantae; phylum Streptophyta; class Magnoliopsida; order Caryophyllales; family Tamaricaceae; genus Tamarix; species Tamarix austromongolica. The sequence continues at coordinate 94,845,505 of CM077818.1, read as the reverse complement.
TATATTTACATAGATTATTAATTATTTTTTTCAAAAATAGTTGGATTCATTTAGAATATGTTTATCCGTTAGACCTGGTAAATCTGAATCTAGGTCTGAACTTTTAAAATTCAACAAATCTAGATCTAAGTAATATAAACGGGTTTTGATCTGGATTTGGTTGAACCTAACTTTGACCCAACCTATTGTCATCCATATTAATAATAAATCTAAAATATTTTTAAACTAGAAAAATTTTACAAATTTATTATTAAAATGAAAACCCTTTTACAACCGTTCCATTTAATGAGTGCCTAAATTAACTGGTTTGACATAATCTTATAACAGTATTATGTTATTGACCATAGTAGTTTGTTTGTAATTACAAGACCCTTGGGAGAATTACTCGATCAATAAGGTCGTTAGAAACAATTTTAGACTAGCAACATATCAACGGCTCACAAATTAACATCACACCTCACAGTAGACGGCTCACGAGTAGATGCGACAATTATTTGTAGTTGTACTCCAGCTGAAGCGCAATGAAACAGGAAGAGAGGAGTTGGTCCCACTCCATTAATTTAGACTGACGCAATTATCTCCCCCTATGTGTTTTCTCACTTTTTGACAAATAATAGTGGAGAAGAGTATGAGTGTGATCTGTCGAGCAGTTAGCAATCGGCAGGTGTCCATGACGAGTATTCCTTTTTCTTTTTCTTTTTCTTTTTTGCATGTTTGACAAATTAGTAACATGATTGATTTTGTGAGTCGGAGATCAAAGTTATAATATAGAAAACTGAATGAGAAAAAATTGAAAAATATTAGTCTATGCAGGATTGAGTCACTCTAACTATATCGAACGTCTAGTATTTTTATTTTTATTTTTACTTTCGTCATTCAACCTCCCCCTTTCAACTCTTACTATATGTTGGTAGGAAGTCAAAATATTTTTTGAAATTTTAATTATTAGTTTATAATTATCAAGAATAAAATGACCATATTTTTTTTTAATATTTTTTAATAGTTCGTTTAAATTAGGATGAATCAAAATAATAATAAACATAAAAATTATACTTAGGTGCATGCTACGAAAGTAAATTAAAATAAATATTTTAAAATATTATTTAAATAATAATAATATTACCCGAATAAAAATTGAGTTACTTGTGTTTAGAATGGAGTGAATAAATGTCATATTAGTTAAGTTTTCCTCTCCGTCATGATCACCTTCGAAAATGAAATTGATGAAAATAAGGTGAATTGGGATTAATGTTGAACTTTCGTTAATCCAGATAAATATTTATAAGTATGTTATTAACTAAGGTAAATGGAGGTAGATGATCTTATTCACCTTTGCACCAAAATGATTCTCAAATAATTTTGTAATACGTGGTACTGGTAAGAGTAGGATGGGGACATTGGACATGCTATGCAGTATTTAGGTTCTATTTAGTTGAGGGAGATAAATCAACAAACTATATTTGTTGGCTTACAAAAATGAGATCTAAAAATGATAAGAAATTAAAAGGTTAAAAACTTATTATTTAATTTTCTTTGTAACAGTATAAAAAAATATATATGGAAGAAAATAACAGGAAAATAACTTTTGTACTTTATTTTTCATTTCATGAAAACTTCCCAACAACCGAATGAAGCGTTATATCAATGGATAAGGCGCATGAAATATTCTTAAATTCATCAAACCATGTAAAAACTAGGGATTACATTATGTTATGAGTAAAAATCCAACAAAAAATTTCAATTGAATATCACACAAGTACTTATATTATATGTAAACGCAGCATTAACGAAGACCTTTAAGATATTTAAAATATGAAGATGTATATCCATCGAAAAGCTTGGTAATGAATTCTTTTATATGTATATATATGATCACCTAGGAGCTATATATTGATTGCATTATGAAGGAGAGAACTTATTTATAAATGTTGGATTATGAGATTAAGAAATAAGATTATATTTAACTCTCAGAGGATTCAATGTTCAATTCTATTATTTGATTTACTTGATTCAAACGTTTAAAATCAATCGGAGGTTTATATTAGTTTTTAGCATAGATAGATGTAGTTTTATATATGAAAAATTGATAAATTATATTATGTTTTATGTATGTTAAGGTGATGATAGAAATAATTTTCGATATTAAGGGGCCTAAATGATGGATGTAGTTGTGTAGATATGTTGTAGAAAATAATTGGATGGTTGATGAGAGAAAGATGTATCAATTTAATTTTCTTACCTTAAATTTTATATTAATATATTATATCCTAACTACTTTCTCTGCGGATAAAAATAACAATAATCCTAGCCATTGAAGTATTACAACATCTATAAAACTATAATATGTTATCCTTTTGTACCCTAAGGATTGCTCCAATCCAAGGCTCCTAAACCCATGTATATATTTCAAACATCCGAAACATCACTCAAATCGTTTTTTGAGGCCGGTGCCAAGCCGGCAGGCCCCATCACTCAAATCTCTGCTACATTGTTTATGGCATGTGGACCATGAATGATATCTCTTTATTTTTGCCTTCACTATCCCGAGCATGTAAATTGGCGAAAAACCTCCCCCCCCCCCCCCCCCATCCCACGGCCATCAATTATCGAAAGGGGTTCACGCGAATTTGAAATTAGTCCGTCCTCTGCTCATAATGCTTTCGACGCGGTAGGGGCCTAACATTTAACCACTACATTATTTAATATTATTCCGTAGTATTTATCGTTGATGGGTGCTTTACGTTTGAGGCGGCAAAGCACTCAACTGTCCGGAGATAGAGTTTTGTTATTTAAAAAAAGATAGTTTTATAGGACGGAAATTAATTTTTTAAATTATTCTTATGTACCAGTAAATTTTATCGTCCTCAACACTTTCCTATCGGTATATTATATTGTTTATGTTTCAATTTCACCGGCACTTTATAGTTTATACCGCTTTAACCCTCTTTCTACTATTATTTTAGGTCGTTCTTTTTCTTTGCGTCATTTTTCCCTGCTTCCACCGGTATTTTGTGCCGATTACATTCCCACCGGAATTATATGCCGTTCACTTCTCTCCCCCTCTTCACCGGCAGGATGTGTCGCAACTTTCTTTCTCATCCCAGCCCATAATTCGTCCAGGCCGATTGATTATTTAGTTACATTTAACTTCACGCAATTCTAAGACAATTATTTTATATACGAAAAATATTTACAGGATATAAAAGCACATATTCTGTATCAACAGAAACATATGATATGAAAATATATAATTATAAGGTATGGATAAGAGATAATATTTTATCTAATACAAAAATGTCGTATTATGCCATCTGATTTGAACTTATATAACAAAATTTCTTTCTCATTATTAGTTGTAGAAAAAAATTAGCAAATAAATTTCGTTATAATTTTTTTCAAAAAACAACTTTACTTCTTAGTCATCTAATAAAATTTTAAATTATTATTTTTTAATTAAAACGAATAATAAAGTCTCTATGGTCATATAAAGTCTCTATAAGATGTGAATGGAGTTGAGCTTGAGCATACGTGTCTGCTAGACCTACAAATAGTAAAAGTGCGCATAATATATATTCTAAAAAGATTGATTGTCCATTTCTGATTGCTAAAGTTGAAAATAATAATGGAGGATGACCGGTGGTAGTTATGAATGAGACACACAATCACAAATCGACATCCCAAGTGCAAGTGTGTTATAGGTAAGTTGATAGAAAATGAAGTCAAAATTGTTGATAAATTTATTACAACTAACATAAAGCTACAACAAATCATAATTATTTTTTTAAAAACGGTTTGAAGGGAATGTATGTAACATCCCAAGTGGATACGACCACATGGAGGCTACCATTGAGTGCTTTTGGATTGATCTGCTAATACCACAGATCAACACTCTTTGTCCTCACTCACATGCTTCCCAATTTTTTTGAAAAACTTCTAAAATTTTCTAGTAGAATCGTCCATCTTCAAAATTGCTCTATGACTATCACACTTAAATGTAGAGTTCTCAGGACGGAATCACCAAAATGATGATATACCATATTGATATAAGTAGGGCTGTAAATTAGCTGAGCTAGTTTGGTATTCGACTTGGTTCGACTCGATCGTTTAGTTAAAGGAGCCGAGCTTTGACCTCACTTTTGGCTTATTTATTAAACGAGTTGAGCCCGAACTAAAAAGAGTGAGGTTCGGTTCATTTTTTGGCTTTGGTTTGTTAGCTCGGCTCGACTTATTTACAGTCCTAGATATAAGTAACCATATCAATTCTCATAACACTATGTTCAGTTTGAGGTATTACAATAATATACCTATAAATAGTGAAAGTGCACATAATATAAAATCTTAGAAAATTGATTGTCCATTTTTTTTTATTGTTGGAGTTAAAAATAATAATGGAGGATGATAAGTAGTAGTTATAAACTAGACACACAATCACAATTTAACAAATTATGAATAAGGGCATAAGTGTTATAGATAAGTTGACAGAAAATGACGTCAAATTTATTAATGAATTTATCATAACTAACGTAAAGTTATGACAAATCATAGGGGTTTTTTAAAACAATTTGAAGAAAATGTATGTAATACCCCGAGTGGATACAACCACGTGGAGGTTGCCGTAGAGTGCTTTCAGATTAATTGGCAGACCTCACGAATCAACATGAGTCATTTCAATATACTTTGTCATCACTCGCGGGCTTACCAATAAATTTTTGGAAATTTTCTAAAACCTTCTAGGAGAATCACCTATCATAAAAAATGTTCCACGACCATCATAATTAATCGTGGAGTTCTTATGATGGTATACCATGTTGATATAAATAGTCATATCAATTCTTATAATCATCCGCTTAATTTAGGGTATTACAATGTAAGTATGAGAAGACATATTTATAACACTTGGCAGAAGCTTATGTCTGAAGAAATGGATGGTCAGACAATGTTATAATATGCTATGAGTGAGCTAAATAATATAAAAATGATCCTAGCTCACCAAAATATGCTTGTTAACACAAATAAATTCCAATTATAATTTTTCATAAACATTAAAAAAAGATTCGAATCAAAATCAGAAAAGGATCTAAAATCGCATGATAATTAGTAGATCGGTTTGAACAAACCAGCCAACTAAATTATTGAAAAATAAAATTATCAGTTTCTAAGTGTAACGGTCGATTGGTTAGGATAATTGGTGTGCTTGAAATTCACAACTTTAATAGAATGTTAAGCCCTTTTCCAAAATTAAAATAATTTATTTTATATCAACATGATTTTAAATAAACTTTAAAAGATTTTAGGACGGGATAGTACAAGGTTGCTTTGTAACATTTTTGTTACGTCGTAAAGAAGTAGTAACATGACAGCCATATGTCCTGTCTAGTACCCTATTTTACATGCGACTCATCTGAATTTTAATGACAAAACCACGTTAATTAAACTTTACTACATGAATGATAGATAAATAGTTATGACAGAAACAAAAAGTAAACATATAGGTTAGAGTAATTTTAATATTATAGTATCAATCCATATTATGATAGCCAAATAAATATATATACCCAACTTTATAACTAAAAAAATTACCGATCTATTGCATTTTATGCAACAACATTTAATTTACATCAACAATAACTTTATTAATTGTTAGTTGTAGATATCCACGGCAAACTATTTCAAAAGTATCACATACCAAACTAAAAATCAATTACCCTAGATAAACTAAAAATCAATTACCCTGAAACCCTAAGCCCTCCCGCGCGGCTGTCTTGACCGAAGCCTTTACCCCCACACCATTCGTCCCAACCAAGCCCTTAACCCTCGCTAGTACTCTTACCCGAAGCCTTATCCTGAGAATGGCCATTTCTATTGAAGCCATGACCCCAACACCGAGAAATTTTATTGAAGCCATGATCTCCCCCTCCCACGGGCACAAATTGGCAAAGCCCTCCCACAGACAAAAATAACCGAACTTCCCTATACATAATTGAACACAATAACAACGATACAAATTGTTGAAACTCCCCCTCTCCGCCAACAATTTATGCCGAAACATATACCATTGCATCGACATAAAATTTTGAAACCATGACCCCCACATCGACAAAATTTACCCAAGATCTCTCCTCCCACCGATAAAAATGAGCAAAGTCTTTCCCCTTCTAAAGGCAAAAATATACACGAATGCATAATATATAGCCAAGAAGACAAAGATCTTAACACAAATATAAGGTTTTTATGGTTTCATGCGATTGAAACTCCCCTATCCATTGGTAAAAATCAATGATGTTAGCAAAAAATAAAAGAACGCACATTTTTATCTGTTAGCGAAGTAAGCTAACAAAGTGAGAGAGAGAGTGAGAAAATTAAGTGTGTGAGAACAAACGGAAGATGAATAAGAAAAAAAAACAATACTTAAATAATAGAGGAAAGGTACTTTTGATATTTTGATTCTAAATATTTTTTATCCGGTAAAAATAAATTTTTTAAACAACAAATATACGAAGATATTATATCTGGATATCATCTTATTAATAATTTTAGTTCTAAGTTGCTAAACCAATAAAAAGAGAATGATGTCGCATCCCTTTTTTAATTTAACATGAAAAGTTCTAAATATTTTGAATATGTTTTTGAAAATATTTTTTAGAATATCTTTTTTCTTCAAACGAGCAACGGTAAAAAAATAGAAGGTTTTAAAATATTTTGGATAAATCACAAAAAGAAAATTAAAAATTATCCGAAAATTTTGGAATATTTCTATTCATCTTAGAATATATATATATATATATATATATATATATATATATATATATATAATCAATGATTTGTAAATTTGTGTTCGTCGCCGAGCAAACGGGAGTAAAATTGCACAAAAAGTGCTACGAGCGAGCGGCGATATTGAGGAAAAGAAATGTGAGCGATTAACAAAATTAGACGACAAAAACGCGTAGGTCTTTTCATTGCAAAGAGGGGAAAAAAAACAAAGAGGAAGATTTGGGATATAATAAATTTGAACTGCGGTTGCAGCATCCGGCGTCGGCAGGTGGAGCGAGGACCTAAGTTGACTTTATGGTCGGAGCACGTAAGGTGAGTATAAGACGGCACTTAATTATGTAAGTTCTAACTTTATATGTAGCGTAAGCTTAGTAAGTAACGTACTACGAAGCCCACGTGGCATTATTTAAGCTCTGTATGGTGGTAGTAGTAGGATAAGTTCATATGATTACGCAGATCGATGTAGCACCAATTATTATTATACGTAGACTCTCGAAAACATGTTAGTCAACAAATAGATTTTCAATCCGTTGGCGTTGGAGAATATCGTCCCCATATTTTATTGTATAGATTGTCTCTGTATATATATATATAGTACGCTAAATCCTTATTAACTATCTGACGTTAAATATTGTTTTTTTTTAATTTATTATAAATGTTATTATTATTATATATAGTTGGTATCTAAATATAAAAAAATGAAGGATTAACAATGAAGAAATTTATATTATAAAGGGATTAATTTAAATAAAAATAAAATCTAGATAGACCAAAGTGAATATTTTTTTAGTCAGGGATAAAATTAAAAATTTAAAAATAGCATTATAAAAGTAACAAAATAATACTTAACTTCTCCCCCCATATATGTTGACAGATTGAATGAATAGTTTACATGATGGAACTCAACTATAATTAAATTGATATATATATATATATATATCTATGTGTGTGTGTATTAATTAAACTAACTAGCATAATACAGCATCATCATACTGTGGCATATTATGGCCTCTAACCACCTAACTCATCAACCTTACAAGAACGGAAGATTGATATGGGCTGGATCCAATAGCAGAGCGCACTAAAAATATAGCGAAAACAGAACGGGACAAAGCCTCCAAAGTCCGGACGTCTGGTGCCGGCCCCTTAAAACTACTCTTATCCCATGGATGACTGATTGATAAGAGCATATGAAGGCTAAATTATTTTGTAAATTACTTATTGATTTTAACTGATACGACTCATTATTATATTTCCAATAAACTTATAATTATATTAATAATAAAAATGATAAAAATACAAAACAAAGATGTTAACATAAGTATATTATTACGTAAGTATATTTTAAATTTTATCTTCCATTCAGCGCATCATCCGGCAAACGTTTACAGAACAAGGGTCGCACGTACTTGACACGGAAAAGACAAAGATCCCCTTGCATTGCAACTTGCCGCCTTAGACGTTGCATGTGTGTGTCACGTGTCTAGACACACCCACCCCTCCATGACATGCATGCTTTTGACTTGACATTGACTGACTGGTGGTGGGTGTGGTTTTTTCTCGAGAATTTTCTGAAGCCCTGTCCGAGTTCGGCCACATCCATCCCTATACTAATATCCTTACCTCAATTGGCCCAATTCCCATCGCACCTGCGTCTTGCTAAACATATATATCGACGGGCATAGCCAGCCAATGAGGAACCAAATCATCTTTATCCTACATTTTGTCCAACAAGGAGGGTTAATACAACGCCACAGATCCAAAATATTCGTTGGTGCGGGGACTTCGATCAAATGCCCGATCTTATAAACCTATTGCGACAATTCTAGATATATTACAACGAGTTTAGTGAGAGTCAAATATATATTTTTTATATGATTTTTATTACGATACTATAATTTTATTTTAAATTTAGACTCATTTATATTAATGGAAACTATTAATAATACATAATGCTAATATTTACCTGTTTATATAAATAAAACATATTTAAAATACAACTATTTTTCATAATTTAAAATTATTCATACAAATAAATGAAATCTTACTCATTGTTATTGTCCTTCTCCTCCTCCCCTAACTCCATAAGTTATCCTTTATTTTTTCAACCAAATTGCTCTTTTGATTTTGGAAAAATAAAAAATAAAATATCCTTTTCAATCTACTATTTCTCCCACACATTCATCTTCATTTTTAAATGGAAACTTACTAATAGTTAGAACTCACCTAAAAAATTGATATTCCATTCCTGGAATCATCCTTCTCTTACATCAGTCACTAATCTATTTTTAACATTTAATTAGGACGGATAATCATTCCAATGATTAAAATAAACTCGATGCTTTTTATTTACCTACAATTACAGCTACAGGACTGGATCCATTTCCTTCCGAGCTGGTGCGGGAGATCATCATAGATGAAAATCTACTTTTACAACATCAATATGGACCAAAAAAAAAAAAAAAAAAGGTTGTCACAACAAGATTTAAATGGACAATTGAGATACAACAGTACCAAGCCATGGAAATGTATCAAAATGGCCAACAGTTGAAATACCAGGCCCACCCCTTCTTCTTCATGACCTCCCCTTTCTTTTGTTCCATAGGAACCGAATTCTCGCCACTAGACGGAGCAACGACATGATCCTTTAGGTTCGATGGCAAACCTTTTCTTGCACAACTCTGTCCGCCGTGCTTCGAGCCACCTTGATCCGGGACTTTTCCCTCCTTCGCAGCAGGATCGGGAGCAGTGTTTCCTGCCTTGAGGGATTCTGGAGGCGCGTCCATTGTAACACTCTGAACCAGTGTCCCTGCAGAAGAAGAAACGGTTCCAATGAAGCAACATAATAAATACAGCCACAGCACATACGAATGTTCTTTTCCAACATACTAAAATACATGCATTTCACTTCTTTGCTAAAAGAAAAGAATGAACAGACATCATGAAGCAAACCGGAAGATGGGATCCAACCAACGTCCGGCCTTACCTTCCGTAGCTGGAGGCAGTACCACCTCAGTAAATGCAGAAGAAGCCGGGATTCTATAGTTGTGGCCGGTGGACTTTGGCTTATTCTCCTGGTTATTTTCAGGTAGATCGGCGAGCTCCAGAAAGTCGTCGAAAAATTCATTCGATGACACAGATTGACGACTCGAGTTGACAGAACTTGAAGATGATGAATGGGGAACCACTAAATCTTTCATCTCCAAGTAGTCACCACATCCAAAGCAGTCATCAAGAGAATTCACTTCACTCTTTCCTAAATTAACCTATTGGGGGAAAAAAGAAGATATCTTTACAAGACAAAGAACAAAAGATCCATCATTATTACATTGCATACAAATAAACCAACATGCACATCAGAAATTTGGGTTAAACAATATATATAAGACAAGGACAGAGCAATTAACCCAGTAGCTGAATTGACGTGGCACCACAATTAACATCAATCAGGCTACACCACAAGTCTGAAAATATCTGCATGGTTTCATCTCTGGAAACGTTTATCTATAACTTTGAAGTAGGCAAACTGGCAAACAACACATCTATATCTAATATATTTCAAAATAAAAAAAATAAAAAAAATAACAACCCAAAACTCCGAAAGCAAAGCTCCAAAGAAGCCTACCTGCCGTTGATCTTGAACAGAGGAGCTTTTTCTATTATTAGCAGGAGAAATGCTGTCGTGACCACTAAAATTTTCACCATTCTGATTTTGTTGCAATCCGTGGTCTACACTCCCTCCATGACAAAGGAAAACTCTATATAGCAAACCATTTCCCTGAACGGAGAATAACCACACCCACGTTTCACCAGTAGGTTGGTCGAAAATACACAAAGGTACAGTGTTAGCATAGAATCATTCAGTGTTGCAAGGTTCCATGAAGTACCTCTGGCGAGTTAGGAGCATTAAGAATTATCTTGTATTCTTGCATAATCCAATCCGTTTTGTGATTATTGGGACATTTTCCTTCATAAAACTCCAAAGTTGTTCTCCATCCAGTAACCCTGGGACTTGAATAAATGTGGCAGGCGTCCCCTTTTGCTTCCCAGAACCCAAATTTAATTTCCTTTGTAAATGGTCGTCTCAAAAAATACCAGCAACCGTCTGCAATAGCAACAAGAACACGAGCACAATGAAAAAAGTGACAGGACAATAAATAGTATGAAGTGTTCGCATGTGACATGGAGATGTCCCAGAGTGGTGCGTATGCCACTGCAGGTGTTCAGGGCATAGAGGTTTTTGAATTAAGTAGAAAAAACTTGAGAAGGCTAGGCAGAATACTTCATAATCATAACAATTTCTCTATGAAAAATAATGCCAAATTTTCCAGCTCTCTTTTTTTTTTCCCCAGCGAAAAGAGAAAGGGAAACTCATGATGTCTAGTTAATATCTATCCACAGATCTGCGATGACATACTTTGAATTTTTTGCACATAGAGTGGCTACCTATTTCTTGCTCTTTATTACACGAAAGGTGTTGAGAAATCGATATACTAGAAAGTCGCACATCAGTCTGAGGAAACATAAACAGTACTCATAGCAGAATGACAAAGGAAAAGAAAATGATTCTGCGTGCTTCTTTATTGACCCAGACACATCTGCTAAGACTTACCAGGTAAATTTGATGGATGGTACATGTGAGGATTTATGTCTGTAAAAACATTGCTAGGGACATCAGCCCCACCCTGAACACGATCCAAAAGCAAACCAATGTCCTCGTCGGTCCAGTAGGTGTCAATAGCTGAAGGACACATGTCGCTGCTGACAATAGAAAAAGAATCAAGTTGAATGTCCTGCTCCAACCAGTCTCTTTATTCTTCAACTATTTAACTATTGAAACTGAAACATGTTAAGACAAAAGCATCCACAATCGCCTTATCTTAAATAGAAAATTTGTATTCAAACTCATGTCTATGACAAGACCGGGAAATCAGGACAAACATCAGCTGATAGAACGTATGCAAGCATCATTCTACTGGGTACCGCAAGCTATTTTGTACTCAAACATAAGAAAAGCAGGAAATAGATAGCCAAACCAGACTCCTATCATCAATATCATAGTAACGATGATGGAACAATATTTTCACATTCCATCAGCTGAGCACAATTGGCTGGAGGTGAGGGTTGAATCCGGTAGATGAAGAGCAATCATATCATAAGGGATGTTTTTATAAGGCATATTTAAAAAACATGGAATTTCAAAGATTTATACGTATTTTTATAAGTTCAAAACCCTACTAAAGAGAAAAAGGCTAACCAAAACAGCTATCAACAACTTTCCCGAAATAAGCAAGAGGCTAGACGATGCAAGCATCGGCGAGGAGGATAAGCATCTGTTATAAATATTGATGACTTTCAACAAGCAAACAATTATGATATTCCACCCGACACCCTCAGACAACAGTTATCAAGAGATGGACCAAACTGGAGGTATCAAGAGATGGACCAAACTGGAAAGCTACTATTACAAAATAGCTTTACTTTCAGAAAGCACCGAGTCAGCCGAAAAGTATATAGGATTCAAACAGAGTTTGGATTAAAAAATCAACCGCAAAGGTGAGAGGGAGATTTGGAAGGTAAGATCACCCGGACACCAATACATCATTCATTCAAGAATAGACTATCTTATGATTGATTCAATTTGAGATTTTCGGTTTCCCTTTCTGACAAAACACCATCCATCCTCCATCGTTTCCTGAAATTCTCCGCACCCAAAACAGGAAACTTTAGAATTTACATCAGAGCCCACTAATCGATTAAGTTCGCGATCATCGTACAACTAGAAATAAACGCAAAAACCGACACTGAGAATTCAATAAGAAACTGACGCGATCATTAATTAAACGAATATGTAAGAAGAAATTATAAGCAGACAGTGAGCTCACAGCAGCAATTGGAGAGGAAAATTTCAGCTTTCCGCTCTTCCTTGAAGCTTTTCGCTTCTTCTCCGATACCCGCGTTCACTCTCTTTTCTCTCTCTAGACTCTAGTTTACTTAGTTGGCTACTCAAAATAGGCCTACGAAGGAGCGCGGAGAGTGCCTATAATATACACAGCTTGAAGCTCAGTGTAGTGGGATGGAGTTCGCCGTATTCAATAAAATGGCCCAAAAGTAAAAATTAAATTTATCATTATTTTAATGAGGCAACTTGCAAGTTCTTACCGACAAGTTGTAGCTAGCTCCTAAATGAATTTAAGTCTTTTTTTTTTCTTTTAATAATTAGGCTCAATTTATTTTATTAAAAAAGTCTAAAATTAATATTTGAGCTTGTCTGATTCATCTTAATAAAGAAGTCAAGTAAATCTTTTAACAAATCAAACTTAAAATGCTCGCAAATCGACTTTTTTCATTTACAATACTACATACAATGGTAAAGAAAAGTGTTAGGGTGTTAATTCTTAAGGCCACACACCGCCACTACATATATGATATATCATACAACTTGTTATATAATAATATTGTGTAATCGGTGGCAATCTAGTAAAATAAATAAATTATATATATTTTTAAATTGCTTTATCATAAATAAGTTTAATAGATTGAACTTGATAAAGAAAGCAGTATACATATCAGATTTATTATATCAAATACATAAGTTTAATATATTAAAGTATTAAAATAAAAATTAAAATTACAAGTTCTCGGAGCTTATTCAAAATTTAAAGTTGAAGATACTTCAAACAATCAATAGATACTCTTGTCAACTAGTCAATTCCGATTTAAATTTTATTTTTCTTCTGTTTACACACATTACACTGAAATAATTCGTTTTCAATCTTATTATAATACTGAATTAAACATTTGAATCGTAATTTTATATTTTTGTACTATAAAAAGTATAAGTTGCAGTAGATTTATATTAATATTTGATCTATTAAATAAATAAATAGAGTTGAATATTAAAATAATTTACAGAAAAGAGAGGTACTATAGGAAGATGATTTTGTATTATCATTATGCAAGTTATGTTCTCTCTATCATTCAAGAAAGTTATTTAATTATCAAAACAGAGTTGGCGTCAGAGTCAGCAACCACCATCGGCTTTTCACTGGTACACTCGTGCTCCATTCATTGGTTAATAAACTCATTAGTCGTATTTAACAAACTGATAACAATGTTACCCTTAACAAGTAAGAATTGAAACGCACAAGACAACAAAAAATGGTATCAACTTAAAATTTAGGCTCTATTATAAGAATAATTTAGTAAATCAAAGATAAAATAAAATATTAAATATTGACGTTTTCAATTAATAATCTAACTTTTTATTATTATTTTGTATTAAAATAATTTATAATAGATCCTGATATATATATATATATATCAATTAATAACCATTACAAATTAGAATTGTAACAAATGGTTAATTTCACCATAAAAATTAAGGCCTAAAATAATTCATTTTATCGCTAAAATTCTTATGGAAAAACTGAGGGGATTCTTATTTCTTAAACGGTAAAAGGGTGAGGGGAATTATATTTCTTTTTAATCTAGAATCTTCTCTTAGGCACTAAGGGGAAAGAGGGAATAAAATTTCAACGCCGAGCAATCCGACGGGCCAACCCCACACATAATGATGAGGGCCATAATGTAACGTCGTCGTCGCATTTATTTTAATAGTATTTTTTGCTAATTTGCCTTAACTGTCTATTTTTCCACGCGGTCTTCCACGCTTTTGTGATGTGAGTGACCGTGTGCTTGGTATTGTTTTTATTCTTTCTTCTTCTTCTTTTGAGTCAAGCGGTGCTTGATTAGTTGGATTTAGTCATTTGTTGTCTTGAATATTTCAGCGGAGTTGTACGCATGTGACAGGATTGATGGGTAAAGCTTATGCTGCAGATGGTTCATGATGCTTATTTTAGATGCGGTCAATTTAGTTTAAAAGTAGTTTTTATTTTAGGTTGAAGAATAATAATATACTTTTATTTTTATTATTTAATGTGATATTTTTCCTTCCTTTTAATATAATATGTTATGATTTATTAGATACTTATCTCAATTATTATTTTTATATTTTATTCTTATAAATTTGATTTATTTTGATGATCTGACCAATAATATTATATACGGTGAATAAAATATATTTTATTCTTTTAGCTATTTAAATATTTTTTGCTAATTTGCCTTACCTGTCTCTTCTTCCACACGCCATCTTCCGCGCAAGCCCAAACCTAAAGAAATGACGGGACTTAAAGCTGTCGAACACTTATTGTGAGCGCGGATTTTGTGAGTGGCTGGGTGCTTGGTCTTCTTCTTCTTCTTCTTCTTCTTCTTCTTCTTCTTCTTCTTCTTCTTCTTCTTCTTCCTCTTCCTTGTCAAGTGGTGATTGCTTAATTAGTTAGATTTACTTTGTTTGAGTCGTTTGTTATTTTGAATATTTTAGAGGAGTTGTTTGCATGTAATAGGATTGGTGGGTAATTACCCTATATTGCAGATGGCTGATGGTATTTATTTTAGATATTGTCAATTTAGTTTAAAAGTAGTTTTCATCTTGACTCTTGAGTTGAAAAATAATAATAATATAATCTTATTATTATTATTAGCTTACGTGATGTTTTTCTTTTCTTTTCTTTTCTTTTAATATAATATATTACTATTTATTAGATACTTAACTTAATTATTATTTTTACTTTTCTTTTATTGCAAATTTGATTCATTTTGATTATTTGACCAAGAATATTATGTACGGTGAATAAAGTGACTAATTTTTAGGTGGTTGTTAATTATAATATTTTTATAATACAATAACATCATGTAGTACTTTTATAATATATTTATATTTTATCACATAATCTGTTGTACTAAATATTTGATACAAACTATTTATATGTCGTATTTATTGTTTTAGCGACAAATATTATATGACGTCGTTATTACTTTAGCAACAAAAATATTTCAGTTGGTCGTTAAAACCTTTAGCGAGAGAGCAATAACGACCACCGACGACCAATGTTTTTTTAAAAATTATTTTTTATTGACATTAGCAATAAAAAAAATTAGCCATTAAGGTTGTTAAAACGTTAATTATTTGTAGGGAACACAACGTAACTCACTCGCTCTAATTATTTCTACTACAATTACTTTTTTCTTTTCATTTTATTCATTATTTTCCATTTAACAAAATTTCAACTATAACTTCACATGAAAACTTATTCTTATATAAAAAGATAATATTTTGTCTGATGATATAAAAAAAAGTGTGTAATTTGCATTATGAATATGTAATATACGAGTTACCTAAGATAAAATTTGATGTGGCAGGATAAGCATCCCATGAAAAATTATAATTAGTATGGATAAAGTCCTCCTTATGGCTAAAGGGGATAAAAAAAATGAAGAGAGAAATAGAGTCAATTGTATAAATAAATAAAAAATTTAAGCATAGGAAACTCAAAAGTAATTGAGTATATACATGTCCAAAGTTTTTTATTTTGAGTTTTTGCATAAGATTAGCCCAGAAACTATCTTCTAGATTTGGATTGCATAATTTATTTAATATTTAATTTTTTCATTACTTTCTTTCGTATCTATTTTTTGAATTTTAAAAAAATAATGTGTATATAATTCTTTCTATCTTTATTTTTTCCGCGTAACATTAACGCTAAGTAAGTTTTTTTTTTTCCGCGTAACATTAACGCTAACTAAGGACCTCAAGTAAAGATACGGTAGGAGATCAATTGGCATGATAAACTTTTTTTAATTGGAACACAACCGGCACATTACCGGAGATTGATAGAGAAAAGACGAGGAAATAAATATAAAAGGATTTTTGAGTGGATGTCAGCAGGTATTTGGAAGGTAATTTGATAACTTCTTTTAGATCGTTTAGATCAAAATTTGCATAATTATTTATCTCTGTCTATCCATGTACGTCACGATACGGTTCTCTTTTTCTTATATCTTTCTCTTCCTTTTATTTATTTATTTATTTATTTTTTTATGTGATGTTTTATCATCCTTAAAAAAATCGACTTCCTACTGATTTCACTCGAACGGTTCTTTTTCTTGGATTGAATTCATTCCCTCTCACTAGCTAGCCGGTCAGGGAGGATGGAATGTTATGTTAAAAGTAAATCAAACGGTCGTGATTTTATTTGTTGGATCCAAAGTCTTAAAAAATAAATTTATTGAAACTATGAAATAATAATGCAAAATTTTTCTCAAAGACGTATTTTTTTTAATTTTAAAATGCAGGATGTAATAAAAATAAATGTAACGTCATGTTAGATCGAAATAGAATCGACGATGCTGATTACATCAAAACTATTAATTTTAATAAGTATTAAAAACTTTCCTATATTTAGAGTGGCAGACCATATATACTCGAAATGAAAACATTATCGGATTGAAAATACACAAATTATAATGTAGTTATAGTTGAAGGTATGACGGACGATTCAAATTTATTCGGACCAAAAGCTGTCCCGCTTCCTGAGATTTGAGAATCTCAATTTGAGGACGCGGAAGGGAGGGTGGGAGAGGAAGTGGTGGATGGCAACAAGCAGCAAGTTGAAAATGTCGTGTGAATGCTTCTGATGGATAGATGGAGGACAGACTGATAATGCATGCATGAGATCAGACGTTACTCATGAGAGAATCAAGATGGCAATCTCCTGACCGGATAAAAGGAATGATGATCAAGAGTTGGATGAAAAAGTGAATTTATTTATTATTCAATTTTTATATAAAAAGTTTATTTTAGGAAAATAAAAAACATTAACTTTGTTTTTTTATTATATATTCATTATTATTTTTAAAAAAATATGTAAATTAATATAACAGTTTTTTTAATTTAATACGGATAGAATGTTATCATCCGCACAAATTAAGCCGCCATGATGGACACCTGATCACGACGCGGTCATGCTGTCTGTTTATTTTTATATGATTTCCTGTGTCGAAAAAAGAAGCTCTATAAGATTTGCATTCCACTATGACACTATCTATCTATTTTAGTGGTTTTCTACCTGCCCAAAAGAGCCTGCCTAATTAAATAGTCTTTCGCACAAATTTTTATGTTAGTCCTAAAGGTGCGTGATAGAGGAAAAAAACGACGTAACAGAAAGAAAAAAAAAAAGAAAAAGGCCAAATAACTAAATAAAAACTGTCAGAAATTAAGAAAAAGTGTAGAACAAGAAGAAAGCTAATTCCACCCCTTTCCTTTTATTCCTCCTGCTACCATGACCGTTGTTACGTTTAAATGTAATTATAAAGTTAAATATTAGGCATTTCGAACGATATCCAATGATACATTTTTTATTTATTTATATTTATCATAAGTTCTAGGTTTCGGAAAATGGAAAAACATTTCATTACTTTAAATTTCACCCTCGTTATTTATTTATTCAGTAAATTTAGAGTTCTAACATTTAGCTACGATTTATTAAAAAGATTGTTCAAACATAAAAATAAACATCGAAATCTATACCTTTTTTATTTTATTTTTATGTTATATCTGATTCAGCACACTTGCAAGTTGCTCCACGGCCCACGCTGTTGCACCATTTGTTTGAAGAAAAAAAAAAAAAAGAGGCTTTATGATGTGCTTTTGTCTTGATGAAACATACGTCGGAGAGCACCAAAGCATGAAAATTTTGTTTCATTCATCGTCCTAGTTGGAAATAGTTTTCTTTTTCATTTTTATTTCCGCATCCCTGTTTCTTGAATAAAACATATAAATATATTACATAATTTTAAAAGTTTTTGCTTTCGCAACACTAGTAAAGAGCAGAGCCCTCGTGATCTTTTTGGCAAGTAAATCCGTCGAATATCAATACTGTATCAACTACCAAGTGATATTGCTACGGGGAGGATAGCAGCACAATTGCAATGCCGCACTCTTGAAAACGGAAAACTACTGATTATCTAAGATTCATCCACTTGTGGAGTGTAGTAATAATAATACAAACAGCCTTTTAGTCACGAAACGGGTTTTCTTATCTTTTTCTCTTCCGTTTTTTTTTATATATAATATTTCCTCATCCTTCAAAAAATCTATTTTCTTTCGTATCTATTTTTTGAATTTTAAAAAAAATAATGTGTATATAATTCTTTCTATCTTTATTTTTTTTTTGTGGAACATTGACCCTATGTAAGGATCGATATGGTAGGAGATCAGTTAGTACAAGAAACTTCTTTTAATTGGAGCACAACCGGCACATTAGTCGAGATTGATAGAGAAGAGCAGTGATGCACGGAAATGGGGACGGAACGAAACGCGAAAACGTCGTTTCTTAAAAATATAGGAAACGGGGACGGCAGGAAACGTTAAAAATTTATATATATATTTTTTAAAAATAAGTTAAATTTATTAAAATTTAGAGAGAAAAATAAAATTAATTTTTATATTAGTTAATTTTAATTATTAACAATAATTTTTTAATAAAAAATTAATTAAATAATATATTTTTAATACAAATATTAATTAAATAATTTTAATATAAATTTTAATCCGATAAAATTTCCGAAAAGTTTTCGGAACGGGAAACGGCACCTCCATGCATCACAGGAGAAGAGTTGAGGAAATAAACATAAAGGATGTTTGAGTGGATGTCAGCTCGTAGTTGGAAGGTAATTTTTTATATTTTTTTCTCTTAATTTAAGTAAATTTAATTTATTTTAATATATATATATATATATATATATATTTTTTTTAATGTTATCTACTCTCTTTTTTTTTTAATTTTTAAAAAATAATATTTTTGTATTTGTTTCTGTGTCCGTGTTTTCGTCGTCGTACAATGCAGGTGACATCTGAGTGACTCCCGATTCTGTCAGCTGGAGCACAGATGATGACGTCACGCAAGATGACGAAAAATAGAAAACAAATACTACTACTGCACAATTTTGGTTCCTTGACTGATGTGAGTGCATGTTCGTATTGTTCGGCAAAGCGGGCTTAACTTGTGCCAAAAAAAATTAAAATTAAAAATAATAAATAAAATAAATAAAAGTGACTCTCGAGTCACGGCTGTAATTTATGCCACAAACTTTCAGGATGCTATATTTATTTTATTTTTTAGTTCGGCAAAGCGGGGATTAACAAGTCCAGAACGAGTCGTGGCAAAGACTCCACTACGCCGTAGCACAAAGCAACCACACAAAACGTAAGGTACCGAAGAACCTCGGTCTTCGTGGGAGATAGAGCAGCTGTCCAATGTCCTCTTCGGCTCCTTTGAAGGTCCAATAATATGACGGACTGTGAAGGGGTGAGCCGACAGCCATAAGGTAATCACTCGCAACAAAAAACATGTCCGGTAGCCTTTTTTCCCAGTTCAAAAGCAAACATATGATGGGAATCTCTTAAGATTAATTGTTAGGCTTTGGTGACATGAATGTGCATCGAAGACCAATAAAAGGTACAATTTATTACCAAAAGATATCGGTCGGTCGATCAAAGAGGATCCATCTCACATAGGATATCAAACAGGTAAGGATGTTAGCTATCCAAGAGGAGTGTGTTTTCTCGATGCAGTAAGGTAATCACCTAGCCAAAGGATAGGCGTCGGCATACAATAAAATCGCAGCTTCGAAATTGCGTATCGGCCGTAATTTTACGGAATTCAAGTCAGTCGCAATGTAAAAATACCTAAACACTATGGAAAACAAATTACACCGATGTTGTCGATATATCAATACAATATTGGATTTCGGCTAATATCACCTATATTGAACCAAAATATCAAGGACCCTACCAAAACTACAGAAAAATACAAAAACTATATGCACCATCCATGGTGCCCTCCGACCTTGCCCTACCCCCATCCCTTCAACACCAAAAGTAACCTACCTAGTCACCAAAAGTGAACCGCAATAGCAGAAAGTAGAAGTAGAAGACAAACTAACGAGATTTGGCCATCCAGGACAACAATTTACCAACAACAGTAAATAGTAATTATTGATCAATATGTTGATAAATATCGACAACATAGAGAAAAATCAGATATAAGAAGGAAAAAACATACTAACCCTAATTCACAATTAATCTGGCGGTGCTTGGTTCGTAGACACCTTCGTTATTAGCACTGGGTGGAATTTCTTTAGTCGCCTGGTTCTGTTCGACTGCTTGGTAGTCATCAACGAAGAAGCTAAGACTCGCAACTTGGAATTGAAAAGTCTTAGGCTCGCGACAGGAAAAATTAGAGAAGCGAGTGGCGAGCAGTGAACGACGAACAGGGAGTGGAGACTGGCAAGCACGAGCGGCGAGCTTGGAAGTGTGGGAAGAATTGGGAACGGGAATAGTGACAAGAGTCTAAAGACTCTAAACTATGAACTTAGAACTTCGAAGACAGAGAAGTGAGAACCGACTCACCGAGACTCCGAGACAGAATAGATAAGTCTCTCAACAGTCAACTCTCAAGACTTTAATTTACACTCACCACAACAGTTAGTATTTCTTATTTAGTAAATATAACATATTTAAACGACTTATACTAACCTATGTTACTAACATGCTATAATACTATCTATTTTTTATTAATCAACTAACTAGTCTACTTAACTTATGATATCTACTTTTTTATTAATTAACTATTACTTATTAGTTTAATAATATACTAATGTGTTGCTATTTTTTACATGCTAATTTTTAAAGTAAAATATTAATACTTAGCCTAGTAATGATATTATATTAATAATTAATTAAATTAGTATATGTATAAATTAATACTTAGAATTGTTGTAATTTTAATTTATTATTAATATATGTAGTTATGTACATGCAGTCATGTACTATAATAAATTAATAATAGTTTGTTCTTAATAATTTTGTACAGTTACTATTTATTAGATACTTATCTTAATTATTATTTTTATATTTATGTTATTGCAAATCCGGTTTATTTTGATGATCTGACCAAAAATATTATGTACGGTGAATAAAATAATTAAATTTTAGGTGGCTGCTAATTATAATATTTTTGTAATGCAATAACAACGTGTAGTACTTTTGTAATATATTTATATTTTATCACATAATTTGTTGTAATAAACATTTGATACAAACTATTTATATGTCGTCTTTATTGTTTTAGTGACCAATATTATATGTCATCGTTATTGCTTTAATAACAAGAATATTTTAGTTAGTTATTAAAGTCTTTAGCGAGGGAGTAATAACGACCACTTATAACTAATATATTTTATTTTCTACCTACTTTCTAAATTTTTTTTAAAAAAATAATGTAGCTATATATTTTTCTGTCTTTATTTTTCTATTTTTATTCCGCATAACACTGACGCTAAATAAAGAAGGACTTTAACTAAAGATATCGTAGAAAATTAATTAATATACAAAACTTCTTTCGATCGAAGCAAAACTGACAAATTAACTGAGATTAGAAGAGAAGAGAGGAACAAATAAATATAAAGGATTTATAAGTGGATCTCAGCTAGTATTGGAAGGTACGTAGTTTGTAAGCTTCTTCTAGATTGGTGGGTCAAATTTTGTATCATTATATGCGAATTATTAACGATTGGGTGCTTTCGACCCGCTGTGAACGCCAACGGAGAGTAGGAATTGTCCTCGTGCCGACTATCTGTAGATGAGGTCCCGTCAGGCCGTCCTTTGTTCTTTTCAATAATTTTGCTATGGCATGAAGTGTTACATCGTCATCATTGAGTGAATACTCTTGTGACGGCGATGTCATCTGAAGCGGCCGACAATAATCGAAAAGAACACATTATTAAGAGTGAAAACTTATAGTTCAAGGTAACGACGA
This sequence comes from Tamarix austromongolica, assembly GCA_039764185.1. Taxonomy (NCBI): domain Eukaryota; kingdom Viridiplantae; phylum Streptophyta; class Magnoliopsida; order Caryophyllales; family Tamaricaceae; genus Tamarix; species Tamarix austromongolica. Next base: position 94,823,015 of record CM077818.1, on the reverse strand, counting down.
TGCAAAACCGAAAGCTGTCCACTTCCTGAGATTTGAGAATCTCAATTTGAGGAAAAAGATAGGCCGTGGCCGTGGAAGGGAGGGTGGGAGAGGAAGTGCATGGCAACAAGCAAGTTTCAATATAGTAGTTTTTATTTATTTATTTAATACGGATCGAAATGTTATCATCCGCACAAAGCCGTCATGAAGGACATCTGATCACCGACGCGGGCATGATGTCTGTTTTTCTTTTTATATGATTTCCTTTTGTCAGAAAAAGAAACACTACAAGATTTGCTTTCGCAGAGAAGGCAGGCAGCGTCCCCAGTCTCCGGATAACATTATCAAGTGCTTGTAATGTATGCAACACAGTACGTACCCTTCATTAAATTGATTGACTAATATACTCAGACCCCAATTAACTTGCGGTTAATCCATTCCAGGCCACTACTTATTTTTTACCCGTCGAAATTGAAGAGCCTACCTAAATAACTAGTGATCTTAGTCCTCAAGATGCATGCAATGCATGATAGAGAAAAAGCGACGTAACAGAAAAAATTAAGAAAAGGCCAAATAAATAAATAACATATATGCTTTATGATGTGCTTTTGTCTTGATGAAACGTACGTCGGAGAGCACCGAAATAGATATTGTGCTAACCTATTTCTCTGACGCTATAGTATTCTGTTCAGATGATAGATGATAGTAATCTACCTGGTTATCAGATAATTTACTGTTGCATTAGATTTTGAATCAGGGACTGATTATCAAATTGTATTTGAATATGCAGCCTGGGCATTTTGAAGGCAATACATACGATATTGTGAGTGCGTTCCAGCTATGTGGTAAGCCTTCTACTTAGCATACTTTCTGTAAATTGGAATTTGGAGCATTCCAGTGGGTAAGGGTAGCCGAACCCGATCATATTATCTTCAATAGTTCTAAAGTGAGTCAGGGTGCTTAAACGTCCCAAGTAAAATGTGGCCCACTTTAACACCTAACTATTGTTATGGTTCTCCTTTTCTTATCTTTTTTTCTTCCCTTTTTTTTTATATATTATTTCCTCATCCTTCAAAAAATCTACTTCCTACTGATTTTAATTACTTGAACGGTTCTTTTTCTTCGATTGAATTCATTCCCTTTTACTAGCCACTCAGGGAGGATGGTGTGTGATGTTAAAAGCAAATCAAACGGTTATGATTTTATTTGTTAAATCCAAAGTGTTAAAACTAAATTTGTTGAAACTATAAAATAGTAATTCAAAAATTCTCTCAAATACGTGTTTAAGACAGGATAAACGACGACAATGAACTTAAAAAATATTAATTTCGATAAAATTTAAAACTCCTAAAAATATTAAAAACTTTTCTAAACTTAGAGTGCTTAAAGTCAACAACGAGGAAGCGAAAAGGAATCAGAATTCCTATCCCAACAAGGTCTGGTAATGTTAAGCGCCAGGCCATTCTCCAAAAAAAAAAACACATTATCAAATTGAAAATACAAAAATAGTAATGTACTTATAGACTTATAGTTCAAGGTACGACGAAGCAAATTTATTCGGACCAAAAGTTGTCCCACTTCCTGAGATTTATATATATATATATATATAATACAAAAATAATAATATATGTGAGTGTAGCTTTTGTGATGTGAATGGCTATGTGCCTGGTATTGTTTCTTCTTCTTCTTCTTACGAGTCAAGTGGCGATTGCTTAATTAGTTAGATTTACTTTTTTTGACTCATTTGTTATTTTGAATATTTTAGAGGAGTTGTTCGCATGTGATAGGATTGGTGGGTAAAGCTTATATTGCAGATGGCTGATGGTGCTTATTTTAGATATCGTCAATTTAGTTTGAAAGTAGTTTTATCTCAAGTTAAAAAATAATAATATACTCTTATTTTTATTATTTGGCATGATGTTTTCTTTTCTTTTCTTTTGATATAATATATTACTATTTATTAGATAGTTATCTTAATTATTATTTTTACATTTCTGTTGTTGCACACCCGATTCATTTTGATGATTTCACCAAGAATATTATGTACGGTGAATAAAATAATTAATTTTTAGGTGGCTGTTAATTATAATATTTTTATAATGCAATAACATCATGTAGTACTTTTTATAATATATTTATATTTTATCACATAATTTGTTGTACCAAATATTTGATACAAACTATTTATATGTTGTCTTTATTGTTTTAATGACGAATATTATATGCCGTTGTTATTGTTTTAGTAACAAAAATATTTCAATTGGTCGTTAAAATCTTTAACGATGGAGCAATAATGACCACTGATAACTAATGCTTTTTTTAATTTTTTATTGACATTAGCGATAAAATATTAGCCAAGGTCATTAAAACATTAATTATTTGTAGGGAACACAACGTAACTCAATCGTTCTAATTATTTCTACTACAATTGCTTTTTTCTTTTCATTTTATTCATTATTTCCCATTTAACAAAATTTCAACTATAACTTCACATGAAAATTTATTTGTATATAAAAACATCAATATTTTATCTTATGATATAAAAAAAATGTGTGTAATTTGCATTATGAATATGTAATATACGAGTTACCTAAGATAAAATTTGATGTGGTAAGATAACCATCCTATGAAAAATCCTAATTAGCATGGATAAAGTCCTCCTTATGGCTAAAGGAGATAAAAAAAATAAAGAGAGAAATAGAGTCAATTGGATAAATAAACAGAAAAAAATAATTTTAAACATAGGAAATTCAAAAATAATTGAGTATATACATGTCCAAAGTTTTTTTTGTTTGGATTTTTGTATAAGATTGGCCCAGAAACTATCTTGTATATTTAGATTGCATAATTTATTTAATATTTAATTTTTTTATTATTTTCTTTCGTATCTATTATTTAAGTTTTTAAAAAATAATGTGTATATAATTCTTTCTATCTTTTTTTTTTTTTTTTTTTTTGCGGAACATTGACACTAAGTAAGGATCGATATGGTAGGAGATCAATTAGTACAAGAAACTTCTTTTAATTGGAGCAAAACCGGCACATTAGCCGAGATTGATATAGAAGAGTTGAGGAAATAAACATAAAGGATGTTTGAGTGGATGTCAGCTCGTAGTTGGAAGGTAATTTTTTACATTTTTTTCTCTTAATTTAAGTAATTTAATCTATTTTAATATATATATATATATTAATGTTTTCTACTATCTTTTTTTTTTAATTTTTAAAAAATAATATTTTTGTATTTGTTTCTGTGTCCGTGTTTTCGTCGTCGTACAATGCTGGTGCCGTCTGAGTGACTCTCGATTATGTCAGCTGGAGCACAGATGATGACGTCACGCAAGACGACGAAAAATAGAAAACAAGTACTACTGCACAATTTTGGTTCCTTGACTGATGTGAGTGTATGTTCGTATTGTTACGGGCTTAACTTGTGCCAAAAAAAATTAAAATTAAAAATAATAAATAAAATAAATAAAAGTGACTCTCGAGTCACGGCTGTAATTTATGCCACAAACTTTCAGGATGCTATATTTATTTTATTTTTTTGGTTGGCGAAGCGGGGATTAACGAGTCCAGAACGAGTCGTGGCAAAGACCCCACTACGCCGTAGCACAAAGCAGCCACACAAAACGTGAGGTACCGGAGAACCTCGGTCTTCGTGGGAGATAGAGCAGCTGTCCAACGTCCTCTTCGGCTCCTTTCAAGGTCCAATAATATGACGGACTGTGAAGGGGTGAGCCGACTGCCATAAGGTAATCACTCGCAACAAAAAACATGTCCGGTAGCCTTTTGTCCCAGTCCAAAAGCAAACATATGATGGGAATCTCTTAAGATTAATTGTTAGGCTTTCGTGACATGAATGTGCATCGAAGACCAAAAGCAAACATATGATGGATATTCTGATAACTTATGCTATATTATCCTTCCAATGATCCAATCCTTCCAGATATTTTGCGTACGTTTTAATATAATTGCAATCGAATGATTATAGTAACAAATTAAAAGGATATAGTTCTAGGGAGATTAAAGTCAGCTTATGTGCTCCTTATTCTTTAAGTTAGTTGAATATTTTTTTTAATTAATTTATAGGGATTCATAAAAATAAGTACAAATCAACATATAGGTGAAAACATCATAGAGGTGTTTGTATTATGGCGTCAAGTTCTTCTACTTTCTTTCAAGATGTACCCGACAAACACCAACACAAAATACATAGCCAACCATTCATCCAACCTCCCGTTTCGACATCACCACAAAACAAATTACCTTGATACGAGAAGGTATCACACTTATCATAGATTGGGGAATGGGAACAACATCACAAACCGGGGCAACAACCTGTAGAATGTGAAGGGGTGGGTTACAGTGTTCGTTGATAACCTAGGGAAAGAAGTAAAGGAGAAGGAGGTGAAGGATCTGTTTGGTGAGGCTGGAAAGGTGGAAGACGTGTTCATTAACCGGAAGGTGAGAAGAGCCTCAAGCCTTCATTTTGGATTTGTGCGATATGGAGGTGAGAAAGATGCATGGGAGGCAGTAAGGAAATTCGACCATGTTCTGCTGCATGGTATAAAACTGCACGTGAAGATGGCAAGATTTGGGAGGTACGTATGCAGTATGCATAACATGCAAAAATACCGGACTGCGGGAGAGAAGTTGAACAACCACACAGGAAACCTTGGAGGAAAAGATGTTGCGCGGGATGAGCGAACGTATGCTGAGGTTACAGGGGGTGAGGGTTCGTCGAGTCCGCAACAAAATGAGAAGATGAGATGCATTAATATCCAGACGACCGCGAAGGACATGGAATGGCTGAAGAGGAGCATCATCGTGGAATCCATGCAACCCTTGCTACCGGAGCTAGTCACACAACGTCTCATGTTTTCTTGGAGTACCATCTGCAGAGTAAGGAGCCTTGGCAGGTATAAATTCTTACTCACTTTTGAATCTATAGAAGAAAAAGACAAAGCCTTGCAGGAGGATAGTATGCTGAATCATTCTCGGTTGTTCGAAATTGGAAAGCCGAAGATAACTGTGTGGTGAGGAGAACATGGGTGGAAATAAGGGGACTTCCGGTGATGGCTTGGAACCAGGAATCTATCAAGAAAATGGCAGAACCATGGGGGAGATGGATTTGTTGGGAAGAGATGCACGATTATGGGGAATGTTTGGAAGCCACTAGGGTATTGATCGACACTAAAAGACTAGAGGAAATTAGGGATAAATTCCTGGTGGATGTCGACGGGAAAGAAGTGTTAGTGGTGGCGCAAGAGATAGGCCAAGATTTCCTACTGTGGCAGCAGAACAAACTGAATCAAAAGGAACTCCGGCCGGCTTCCTCGTCGTCCGGGGAGGTAGGAGGTCTGAGCGGGGGAAGATCGATCGGCACAAGAGAGGAAGCTCAACGTTCCAGCTGCAGAAGCGTGAGGGTGCTTTCCTCTAGGCAGGAAGATGAAGAGGCAGGCGTGGCCTTTATTGCTGATACAAGCATCGAAGAAAATCGTATGAAGCATTGGGGGGAGGGGGAATTAATTAGGGATATCTGTGGCAGAGAAAGGGCAGGAGTCGAAGAGGCTAAGGATGACAGGCTTTCGTGGGAAGTAGGGATATCTCTTGGGGAAGATGCGGCTGTCGGCGAGGAGGGTGAGAAGGAATTATTGGACAAGGGCTGTGTGGACCATTCTGGGGAATTACCCACCGACAGCTCCAACACCAAATTAGTTTGTCTTGGACAAGATTTGGAGGGGGAGAGGAGGCTTATAGAAGATAGGAAGTGGCAGGAAAAATTGAGGAAGGCCCAACATGTATTTCGGGAGGAGGAGTATTTGAAGCAAAAAGAATATGGGAAGGAGATATCCTCACAAATTAGCCTAAGCGTCCCACCTGGTTTTGAAGGTGATGTTGGTAATTTACCAAGGGTTTCGTTAGTTGAAGACTTGGCTTTGATGGGTAATATGCTTGAAGAGAGTCGGGTGGAAGAGGAAGCGGAAGAAAGGGAAGAAGCAAGAGCTACTTGGAAAGTTGGGTTGGAGATAGGACTCTCATCTAAAGAAGAAAGGAAGTGTTTAGAAAAAATTGAGGGGTTGAGAAGGAGTCAAAGAAAAGCGAAAAAGAAGGTAAGGTAAAGGGAGACGGGAAGGTTTGGGTGTAGCAACGATGGGTTATCTATGATAATTCTAAGTTGGAACGTAAGGGGTATTGGTGCTGTGGGCAAACTCTCGTGTATTCAAGTAGTGATTACAAAAGAGAGACCTTGGATCTGTGGACTAGTTGAGACAAAACATCACGTGGTGTCAGATAGTTGGAAGGAGACGGTGTAGAGGAATGGGGGGATCGAATGGAGTGATTCACCAGCTCAAGGAAGGAGTGGGGGATTGATATTGGGCTGGGATTCTCAGCGGTTTGGGGTCCAAACCATCAAGAGGGGTAATATATGGATTCTCATAGAAGGAGGGTTAGGACCTACTCAGTTTGATTGTGCGGTGTTACTTGTGTATGGTTACCCGGATCCTAGAAATAGGAAGGATTTATGGCATGAATTGTGGGATGTGGGACAACGTTGTAATAGGCCACTTTTGGTAATAAGGGACTTTAATGAAGTACAACACCAGAATGAGAGAAAAGGGGGTCGGGTGGACGCTAACAGTGTCAGCTTCTTTAATAACTGGATTGAAGGGATGGGCCTCATTGATTTACCACCCTCGAACGTGAAGTTTTCATGGTTGAGGGCTGATTTTGCCAGTCTCTTAGACCCTTTTCTGATTGATCCATCTTGGTTATCTGTTTTTCCAGATTTGTTTAGCTCTGCTTTGGATCGATCGTTATCGGACCATGCCCCTATTCGTTTGTCTATCAGGAATGGGGGTGACGGGCCGAAGCCGTTTAGATCCTGGGATATGTGGTTCTCTTATCCAAAGTTCCAAAGTTTTGTGGCAGAATGTTGGGTCAAGTTAGAAGGGGGGTCATGTCAAGATAATCTGAAGAAAATGAAGGTTTTGTTAAAAGCCTGGAACAGAGATGTATTCGGGGATATTGATACAAAAATAAGACTGCTTGATTCAGAATTGATGAAGCTAGGTGATCCGGATGTGACAGCAAATGGTGATGAAGAGAAGATCGCTAGAAGAGTAGCCCTAGAAAATCAACTATGGAAATAGCACAAGAGAAGAGAAGCGTATTGGATGCAGATCGCAAAGATTAAAGGGTTCAAGGAACGGGATAGGAATACAAAGTTATTTCATGTAGTGGCATCTATTAGGAAGAAGAAGGCTATGATAAGCAGATTAGTGGAGAAGGGCACATCGATTACAAATCCTACAAAAATTAAGCAGGTGATCATGGATTGTTTTGAAGGCCTGTATAGTAGTGTGGATTCGCCGGATATTAGTATTTCGGAAGAGGATTTCTGCAAGATTTCAGAGGAGCAGAGTCGTGAATTGGACAACATCCCTGGAAGGGAGGAAGTCAAGAAAGCAGTGTGGGATTGTGCACCTCTCAAAGCTCCAGGGTATGACGGGTATCATATGGGTTTCATCCGAAAAATGTGGGGAGTCATCGGGGAAAAATTCACGAATTCGGTTTTAGAGTTTTTTCAGTCGAGTAGAATGCCAAAAGGTATAAACACCACTCTACTTACGTTGATCCCTAAAGTCGAAAAGCCGGAGGAAACCAACCAATTCAAGCCTATCAGCTTGGTAGGATGTATTTATAAGGTCATTGCAAAGATCTTAGCATACAGATTGAAACAAGTTGTGGGCAGTTTGGTGAGTGATTCACAATCAGCTTTCATAGAGGGAAGAAGCATTATGGATGGGGTTCTGGTAGCAAATGAGATTGTCCAATGGGTTAAGAAGAAAAGAGGAGCGACAGGGTTATTGGTAAAGCTGGACTTCCAAAAGGCTTATGACAGTATTAGGTGGGACTTTGTGGATAAAATCATGGGCATCATAGGGTTTGGAAGCATTTGGAGAGGTTGGATAAAGGAATGTATTTCAACGGCTAGTATTTCCGTTCTTATTAACGGGTCCCCGACTATGCCTTTCAAGATGAAGAGGGGTCTCAGACAGGGGGATCCCATGTCACCGTTCTTGTTTGTCTTGGTTGTGGGGGCATTCAATCAAATTATTAGAAGAGGCATGAATAAAGGGTTGATCCGTGGTTTGGAAGTGGGGAATGATAATTGTGAGGTCACCCATCTTCAGTTCGCCGATGATACTATGATTTTTTGTGCGACGTCACATGAGAATATCAGAAATTGGAGGAGGTTGCTTGACTGTTTTCACTTAGTGTCAGGATTGAGTGTGAACTACGAAAAATCGGAGATGATAGGGCTTGGGGTGGAACCACACTTTCTGAAGGAGGCAACAGAGATTATGAATTGCAGGATCAGTACTTTACCAACTTCTTATCTTGGATTACTTTTGGGAGAAAATGCTAGCAGCGGTCAGGTGTGGAAACCGGTGGTGGAGAAGATTAGACAAAGGTTGGCAGGATGGAAATCAAAACTTCTTTCAAGAGCAGGGATACTGGTTTTAATAAAGAGTGTTCTAAACAGTCTACCGGTGTATTTTATGAGTCTGTTTAGGATCCCGAAAGGAGTAGTCAAGGATATTATTAGGATTCAAAGGCAGTTCTTCTGGAGTAGCTGTGGAAACAGAAAGAAGTTACCGTTGATTAGTTGGAAGGTGATACAGAGACCGAAGGGTCTAGGGGGTTTGGGCGTCGGGGATTTAACCATGAGAAACAACGCTCTTTTGTTTAAATGGTGGTGGAGGTTCTTTACGACGGAGGGAGCATCATGAAAGTGGGTTATCCAATCTATTTATTCGGAGGATCGTTTTGGCACCCTACAGACTCCAGAGAAGAAGAGGGGTTGGTCACCGTGGGTGGACATTGTGAAAGCAGGCGGGATGGATCCCATTCTCAGCTGTGGTTTGAAGATCATCATTAGAGAGGGTAGCAGAGTCAGCTTTTGGAATGATAGATGGATGGATCATGGCCCGCTAAAATCAATATTCCCGAGACTTTTTATGATATCTGACCAGAAGGAAGGAAATATAGCTGATATGGGTTTGTGGGATGGAGATCAATGGCATTGGCAGTTCGCGTGGAGGAGGCACTTGTTCGATTGGGAGGAATGACAATGGGAACAAATGGAGAATTTGGTCAATCAGATTAAATTACGTAGGGGGGACAGGATGGTATTAGTTGGGGTTATGATCCGACGGGTATCTTCTCGGTCAAATCCTTTTGTGAAGCTTCATATCAAAATGTGCATGGGGAGAATTTGAATAACAATATTTGTAGCGGGGTGTGGTGTGGGTTGGCACCACCGAGAATCGAGTTAATCACATGGTTCGCGATACAATAAAGACTCAATACGAGAGATAGATTGATCAGACTTTGGATTGGCAACGTCAGTGATACAGGATGCCCTTTTTACAAAGATGCTCAAGAATCAATAAATCATGTTTTTCTCCATTGCAGTGTAACAGGGAAGTTATGGTATGAGATATGTGATTGGCTTGGACGGGCTTGGGTGATGCCGAAATCTACTGAAGAAACTGCTGAAATTTGGTTAGGAGGAAAGGAGAAGGGTTTACAGGGAGAAATTTGGTCAACATCTTTCTTTGCCATAATAGGGACGATTTGGGAATTCAGAAATAAAGCTATCTTTGATAATACCCAAATTTGCAGAAGTTGGATGGCGTTACTTATAAAACAAAGAATTGGTTTCTGGATCAAGCATAGAAGAGACAATTTCCCTTATAGAATAGATGAGGTGGTCCATAATGTCCAAGTTTTTCTGTGAGGTGCTTTTACATTAGGGGTTTTTTTATTGCTACTCTTCTTATTGGTTGTAATTCCCAATTATAAAAAAAAAGGTAGAATTCATTACCAAAAGATATCGGTCGGTCGATCAAAGAGGATCCATCTCACATAGGATATCAAACAAGTAAGGACGTCAGCTATCCAAGAGGAGTGTGTTTTCTCGATGCAGGGAGTAAGGCATAGAATCACCTAGCCAAAGGATAGGCGTCGGCATATAATAAAATCGCAGCTCCAAAATTACGTATCGGCCATAATTTTACGGAATTCAAGTCAGTCGCAATGCAAAAATACCTAAACGCTATGAAAAAAAAAACTCCGATATCGCCAATATATCGATGCAATATTGGATTTCGGCTAATATCACCGATATTGAACCGAAATATCAATGACCTTACCAAAACTGCAGAAAAATTCAAAAACTATATGCACCATCCATGGTGCCCTACGACCTTGCCCTACCCCCATCCCCTCAACACCAAAAGTAACCTACCTAGTCACCAAAAGTGAACCGCAATAGCAGAAAGTAGAAGTAGAAGACAAACTAACGAGATTTGGCCATCCAGGACAACAATTTACCAACAACAGTAAATAGCAATTATTGATCAATATGTTGATAAATATCGACAACATAGAAAAAATATTACATATAAGAAGGAAAAAAATACTAACCCTAATTCACAACTAATCTGGCGGTGCCTTGTTCGTAGACACCTTCGTTATTAGCACTGGGTGGAATTTCTTTAGTCGTCTGGTTCTGTTCGACTGCTTGGTAGTCATCAACGAAGAAGCTAAGACTCGCAACTTGGAATTGAAAAGTCTTAGGCTCGCAACAGGCAAAATTGGAGAAGCGAGTGGCGAGTGACGATTGGGGAGTGGCGAGCAGTGAACGACGAACAGGGAGTGGAGACTGGCAAGCACGAGCGGCGAGCTTGGAAGTGTGGGAAGAATTGGGAACGGGAAGAGTGGCAAGAGTCTAAAGACTCTAAACTGTGAACTTAGAACTTTGAAGACAGAGAAGTGGGAACCGACTCACCGAGACTCCGAGACAGAATAGATAAGTCTCTCAACAGTCAACTCTCAAGACTTTCATTTACACTCACCACAACAGTTAGTATTTTTTATTTAGTAAATATAAAATATTTAAATGACTTATACTAACCTATGTTACTAACATGCTATAATACTATCTATTTTTTATTAATCAACTAACTAGTCTACTTAACTTATGATATCTACTTTTTTATTAATTAACTATTACTTATTAGTTTAATAATATACTAATGTGCTGCTATTTTTTACATGCTAATTTTTTAAGTAAAATATTAATATTTAGCCTAGTAATGATATTATATTAATAATTAATTAAATTAGTATATGTATAAATTAATACTTAGAACTGTTGTAATTTTAATTTATTATTAATATATGTCGTTATGTACATGCAGTCATGTACTATGATAAATTAATAATAGTTTGTTATTAATAATTTTGTATAATTACTATTTATTAGATACTTATCTTAATTATTATTTTTATATTTATGTTATTGCAAATCCGGTTTATTTTGATGATCTGACCAAGAATATTATGTACGGTGAATAAAATAATTAATTTTTAGGTGTTGCTAATTATAATATTTTTGTAATGCAATAACAACATGTAGTACTTTTGTAATATATTTATATTTTATCACATAATTTATTGTAATAAACATTTGATATAAACTCTTTATATGTCGTCTTTATTGTTTTAGCGACCAATATTATATGTCATCGTTATTGTTTTAGCAACAAAAATATTTTAGTTAGTTGCTAAAGCCTTTAGCGAAGAAGTAATAACGACCACTGATAATTAATATATTTTATTTCCTACCTACTTTCTAAATTTGAAAAAAATAACGTGGTTATATATATTTTTCTGTTTTTTTTTTCTATCTCTATTCCGCATAATACTGGTGTTAAGTAAAGAAGGATTTTAACTAAAGATATCGTAGGAGATCAATTAACATAAGAAATTTCTTCTAATTGAAGTGAAACTGGCAAATTAGCCATGATTAAAAGAGAAGAGACTGAACAAATAAATATAAAGGATTTATAAGCGGATGTCAGCTGGTATTGGAAGGTACGTAATTTGTAAGCTTCTTCTAGATCGGTAGGTCAAATTTTGTATCATTATATGCGAACTATCAACGATTGCGTGCTTTTGACCCGCTGTGAACGGAGAGTAGGAATTGTCCTCGTGCCGACTATCTGTAGATGAGGTCCCGTCAGGCCGTCCTTTGTTCTTTTAAATAATTTTGCTATGGTATCAACAATCAAGTGTTACATCGTCATCATTGAGTGAATACTCTTGTGACGGCGATGTCATCTGAAGCGGCCGACAATAATCGAAAAGAACACATTATTAAGAGTGAAAACTTATAGTTCAAGGTAACGACGATGCAAAACCAAAAGCTGTCCACTTCCTGAGATTTGAGAATCTCAATTTGAAGAAAAAGTTAGGCCGTGGAAGGGAGGGTGGGAGAGGAAGTGCATAGCAACAAGCAAGTTTCAATATAATAGTTTTTTTTTTTTTTTTTTATGTAATACGGATCGAAACGTTATCATCCGCACAAAGCCGTCATGAAGGACGTCTGATCACCGACGCCATCATGATGTCTGTTTTTCTTTTTATATGATTTCCTCTTGTCAGAAAAAAGAAGCACTACAAGATTTGCTTTCGCAGAGAAGGCAGCCAGCGTCCCCAGTCTCCGGATAGCATTATCAAGTGCTTGTATGCAACGCAGTACCCTTCATTAAATTGATTGACTCATATACTCGGACCCCAATTAACTTGCGGTTAATCCATTCCACTACTTATTTTAGTGATTTTTTTTTACCTAAATAAATAGTGATCTTAGTCCTCAAGATGCATGATAGAGAAAAACCGACGTAATAGAAAAAATTAAGAAAAGGCCAAATAAATAAATAACATATATGCTTTATGATGTGCTTTTGTCTTGATGAAACATACGTCGGAGAGCACCGAAATAGATATTGTGCTAACCTATTTCTCTGACGCTATAGTATTCTGTTCAGATGATAGATGATAGTAATCTACCTGGTTATCAGATAATTTACTGTTGCATTAGATTTTGAATCAGGGACTGATTATCAAATTGTATTTGAATATGCAGCCTGGTCATTTTCAAGGCAATGCATACGATATTGTGAGTGCGTTCCAGCTATGTGGTAAGCCTTGTGCTATATATACTTAGCATACTTTCTGTAAATTGGAATTTGGAGCATTCCAGTGGTTAAGGGTAGCCGAACCCTATCATATTATCTTCAATAGTTCTAAAGTGAGTCAGGGTGCTTAAACGTCCCAAGTAAAATGTGGCCCACTTTAACACCTAACTATTGTTATGGTTCTCTTTTTCTTATCTTTTTTTCTTCCTTTTTTTTTTATATATTATTTCCTCATCCTTCAAAAAATCTACTTCCTACTGATTTTAATTACTTGAACGGTTCTTTTTCTTCGATTGAATTCATTCCCTTTTACTAGCCACTCAGGGAGGATGGTGTGTGATGTTAAAAGCAAATCAAACGGTTATGATTTTATTTGTTAAATCCAAAGTGTTAAAACTAAATTTGTTGAAACTATAAAATAGTAATTCAAAAATTCTCTCAAATAATCTTTAGATACATACTGAGATTTATTTTTGTCGTTTTGGTTAAAGACAGGATTAACAACGAGGAAGCGAAAAGGAATCAGAATTCCTATCCCAACAAGGAAATGTAAAGCGCCAGGCCATTATCCAAAAACAAAAACACATTATCAAATTGAAAATACAAAAATAGTAATGTACTTATAGACTTATAGTTCAAGGTACGACGAAGCAAATTTATTCGGACCAAAAATATAGACTTACGAGTCAAGTGGCGATTGCTTAATTAGTTAGATTTACTTTGTTTGAGTCATTTGTTATTTTGAATATTTTAGAGGAGTTGTTCGCATGGGATAGGATTGGTGGGTAAAGTTTACATTGCAGATGGCTGACGGTGCTTATTTTAGATATCGTCAATTTAGTTTGGAAGTAGTTTTTATCTTGAGTTAAAAAATAATAATATATATAATATGTGTGGGTGTATATATATAATTTTTTATTATTACTTTCTTTCGTATCTATTTTTTGGATTTTTCAAAAATAATGTGTATATAATTCTTTCTATCTTTTTTTTTTTTTTTGGGTAACATTGACGCTAAATAAGGATCTCAAGTAAAGATATAGTAGGAGGTCAATTAGTACAAGAAACTTCTTTTAATTGGAGCACAACGGGCACATTAGCCGAGATCGATAAAGAAGAGATGAGGAAATAAATATAAAGGATTTTTGAGTGGGTGTCAGCTGGTAGTTGGAAGGTAATTTGTAAACTTCTTTTAGACCGTTTAGAACAAAAGTTGCATCATTACATGTGAATTATTAACGATTGGGTGCTTTTTCACCCGGTGTGAACGGAGTGCATGAATAATCCTCGCGCGGACTATCTGTAGACGAGGTCCGGTCCTTTTCTCTTTTGAATAATTTTGCTATGGCATCAACTATCAGCAGTCAACTGGCTTACGTATTCAGCTGACGGAGGTAGCGTGTCGTTTCTGCCTACACGTTGCGATGACGGACTCTTGAGAAGTAGTGACCGTCTGAGATCCATCGACTTGTGAAGTGAGTGTGGTAATGCAAACATCCTATCCGTTTACGCCACGATACGGTTCTCTTTTTCTTATGTTTTCTCATCCTTCAAAAAAATCGAATTCCTACTGATTTCACTTGAACGGTTCTTTTTCTTCGATCGAATTCATTCCCTCTTGCTAGCGAGCCGGTCAGGGAGGATGGAATCTTATGTTAAAAGTAAATCAAACGGTCGTGATTTTATTTGTTGGATCCAAAGTATTAAAAATTAAATTTGTTGAAACTATGAAATAATAATTCAAAATTTTTCTCAAAGACGTATTCTTTTAATTTTAAAATACATGATGTAATTTTTTTTTTAATATTTTACGTCGTGTTAGATCGAAATAGAATTGACGATGCTGATTGCATCAAAACTATTAATTTTAATAAAATTTAAAACTCCTGAAAGTATTAAAAACTTCTTCTATATTTAGAGTGCTTACGACAACGACGAGGAAGCCAAAAGGAATCAAAATCTCTGCCCCGCCAATGTAATGTGAAGTGGCAGACCATTTATCAAATTGAAAATACACAAATAATTCACATGGACGTCGAAAATTGTCCCACTCCCTCAGATTTGAGAATCTCAATTTGAGGGAAAAGAGAGGACGTGGAAGGGATGGTGGGAGATCGAGGAAGGCGATGGCAACGAGCAGCAAGTTTCAATTGGATCAAATATATAAATTATTTAATTTTCCAGATGAACGAACCTTATTAAGTAATTCGCATGTGCATGGTTCAAAAGTACTCGGACATTGAAGTCGTATATTCTTGAAAATGTCGTGTGAATGCTTCTGATAGATAGATGATATGGACAAACTGATAATGCATGCATCACATCAGACGTTACTCAGAGAATCAAGATGGCAATCTCCTGACCGGATAAAAGGAATGATGATCAAGAGTTGGATGAATAGATCAAAAATGAATTTATTTATTATTCAATTTTTTATATGAAAAGTTTATTTTAGGAAAATAAAAACATTAAATTTAATTTTTATTATTTTTTTAAAAAATATATAAATTAATATAAGAGTTTTTTATTTAATACGGATAGAATGTTATCATCCGCACAAAGCCGTCATGATGGTTGATGGATGGACATCTGATCACGACGAGGCCATGATGTCGGTTTATTTTTATATGATTTCGTCTGTCGGAAAAAAGAAGCACTATAGTATAATATTTGCTTTCCACTATTTATTTTAGTGATTTTTTTACCTGCCCAAAAGAGCCTGCCTTATTAAGTAGTCTTTCGCACAAATTATTATGTTAGTCGTAAAGATGCATGATAGAGGAAAAAAACGACGTAACAGAAAGAAAAAAGAAAAAGGCCAAATAACTAAATAAAAACTGTCAGAAAGAAAAAGTGTAGAACAAGAAGAAAGCTAATTCCACCCCTTTCCTTTTATTCCTCCTGCTACCATGACCGTTGTTACGTTTAGATGTAATTATAAAGTTAAAAATTAGGCATTTCGAACGATATCCAATGATACATTTTTTTTATTTATATTTATCATAAGTTCTAGGTTTCGGAAAATGGAAAAACATTTCATTACTTTAAATTTCACCGGTCGTTATTTATTTATTCAGTAAATTTAGAGTTCTGACATTTAGTCACGATTTATTAAAAAGATTATTAAAACATAAAAATAAACATCGAAATCTATTCCTTTTATTTTTATGTTATATCTGATTCAGCACACTTGCAAGTTGCTCCACGGCCCACGTTGTTGCACCATTTGTTTGAAGAAAAAAAAAAAGGCTTTATGATTTGCTTTTGTCTTGATGAAACATACGTCGGAAAGCAACGAAGCATGAAAATTTTGTTTCATTCATCGTCCTAGTTCGAGATAGTTTTCTTTTTCAGTTATTAATGATGGAGTGCATTTTAACCGGCATAAAAGGAGTGTATATATGAATTGTCGTCGTGCCAACTATTAGTAAATAAGGTCCACTCCTTTTTTTGTTTTAAATAATTGTGCTATTGTATCAACTACCAAGTGCTATTGTTGACGGGGAGGAATCGCATGGAAAAGGTACCATAGGAAGATGATTTTGTATTATCATTGCGTAAGTTATGTTCTCTTAGCTTATAGAAGATATATGAGCAAACATGCATCTGTGTCATTTTTCAATGAAAGGTCGAGCAGAAGAAGAAAAATGAGTAGATCGGCGTGGGAAATAAATCTCTAAGTCGTGCAGAGACAGCAAATCATCTATTGTAAGGGCATGCAGAATAAAGAGGAAGAAGAAGATAATGGGTGAGATTATCTTTTTTTTTTTTAAATCAAAATTACATATTCAAACCACCTCGAGGAAAGGAAAAAGTGGGGACAAACGTTAGAAATGGTTACATTTTACTCAAGAAGTAAATCGGAGTAGGATTATCAAATTTTAAAATGTTAGAACAATTTTTCTAGAAAAATTAAGGCTTAAAAAAATCACCAAGCTCAATAGATAAGTCGATTAGTTCATCCGTCGAACTAAGCTCAAGCTGCAAACGATAGATCAATTGATCAGTTTATAAAACTCGTCGAATGGTAGGCTAGAAAATCCATTATCTCTCAAAATATTATAGTTCCTTCTTAAACTAAATCTAAAATATTTATTTTTAAATCAATATCAAACACTACTCAAATTTCATAAAACACGGAAATTTAATATAACTTTACAAAGAGAGGGGTAGTTAATTAAGACTTGGCAGAAATAATGCCGCTCGACTTCTTATGTTAATCCTTATCACCCCGAACTACTATAAATTATAACGAATTCAATTCAAAAAATTAGTCCGAAATTATTTTTAGATCAGAAACCACGAGTATGAAGAATCAGAGAAAAGGAAGCTGGGACTGCCGGTAAGAATAGATATATGACGGCGACGAATGATGAAACTTTTGGATAATTTCTACTTCGATCGTATAGTTTTTACAATTACCAAAACGGATACTCGAATGGCGTGTGATGTTGTTCTTCATTCATTCTATCTTTTGAAAAGTAAACAAAGTTGGTTATATATTTATATTATCTTTTTTTTTTTTTTGTCCGGAGAATTCGATCTAAAGACTTTATGCTTTAGGCTAAACCTTTGAGCACTAAACTGAGGCGTAGAATTTACGTTAGCTTTCCTTATACTTCGCCGATTCGCCGTCTTGCCGGAGATGTATCCGATATACACCAACAAAAATTACATAGCCACCCAGCCACGCCCTCAGCCGATTCGCCGCCACTACAACCCAAACTTCCTTGATACGAGAAAGCAACACGATTATTATAGGCCGGGGTATGAGTACCAGTTCACCAACCGGGGAAAGGAGGAATGGAAGCGGCTTAACCCACAGAGTGAGTATGGGCGGTTTACAGTATTCATTGACAACATAGGAAAGGAGGTTGAAGAGAAGGAGGTAAAGGAAATGTTCGACGAAGCTGGGAAGGTGGAGGACGTGTTCATCAGCCGTAAGATTAGAAGAACCTCAACCCTCCACTTCGGTTTTGTCAGATATAAGGGTGAGAAGGAAGCACAGGAGGCAATAAGGAGGTTCGACCAGGTCTTGCTGCATGGGATAAAATTACACGTAAAAATGGCAAGGTTCGGGAGGCAAGTAGGAAGCATGCAGAAAATGCAACACCAACGGGCTGGAGGAGAGAAGGCGATTAAACATGCAGGTTACGATGAAAGGAAAGCCGTGATGCGGGATGGAAGAACATATGCAGAGGTTATAGAAGGAGAAGGATCGTTGAGACAGAATGGAAAAGACAAGATGAGGAGCATCAAAATCCCAGCGACGGTAGAGGAAATGGAGTGGTTGAAGAGAATCATCATCGTGGAATCCCTACAACCTTTGCTGCCGGAACTTGTTATTCAACGTCTCATGAGCACGTGGAGCACAATCTGCAAAGTTAGAAGCTTGGGCAGGTATAAATTTCTTATTACTCTTGAATCTGTAGATGCAAAAACTAAAGCCTTGCAGGAGGATAGCATGCTACGGGATAATTTCCCAATTGTTCGAAACTGGCAAGCTGAGGACAAATGCAACATAAGGAGGACATGGGTGGAGATAAGGGGTATCCCGGTGATGGCGTGGAATCAGGAGGCGATTAAGGAAATGGCAGAACCTTGGGGGAGATAGGTGTGCTGGGAGGAGCTCAAAGATTTTGGTGAATCAATGGAAGCTGCGAGAGTGTTGATAGACACAGACAACATGGAGGAGATTAGAGATAAGTTTCTGGTGTGTGTGGAAGGGAAAGAGGTGGTGGTGGTGGTGCAGGAGATAGGCCAGCACTTCCTACCATGGCAGCAGAACAAGCCGGAACAGCAGGTGATCCGGCCGGTTGGGTCGTCGTCCGGGGAGGGTGACAGACAGTGTGATGGAAGTCTGTTCGACGCAGGTGATGAAGTCCAACGGTCCAGCAATCAATGCGAGCAGGTGTCATCTCCGAGGAGGGAAAGAATGTCGGCGGGCGTGGGAATAGGAGCTGAGAACAGGCCTGAAAAAAGGCGAAAGAAACATTGGGGGGAGGGAGAATTATTAGCGGACATTTGTGGGAAGGAAAAGCCAGAAACCGAAGAGGCAAACAGAGGTATTTTCGCATGGGAAGAAGTGGCTTTGTATGGGGAAAAGAGGGCCATCGGGGAGGCTGCCGAGGTGCAGCTTGTAAAAAAAGGCCGAGAGGTTGATAGGGGAGAGGTATCCACCGATACAGTCAGCACAAAAATAGTGTGTGTCGGGCAGGATTTGGAGGGTGAGATGTGGTTGGTGGATGATAGGAAACAGCAAAAGAAATTAAGAATGCACCACTTTTTACTTCAAGAAGAGGAGAACATACAGCAAGAGGAAAATGGGGAAGAAGGATCCGTAAGTCCAAATTTAAATGCCCCACCAGGTTTTGAAGGGGACATTGGATTTTCATTAGCAGATCATGTACTTGAAGGAATGGATATGTTGGGTAAAGAGATTGTCGAACAAAGGATAGAGGAGGAAGAGAAGGAATAATCAAGAGCCACATGGAATCTAGGGGTGGAGTTAGGACTCTCATCTAAGGAAGAATATAAGTGCTTAGAAAAAATTGAAGGGTTGAGAAGAAGTCAGAGGAAAGGGAAGAAGAAGGTAAGGTAAATTTGGGGAAGACCTTGGGTGCAATAGTTGTGGTAGCTATGATAATAATAAGCTGGAATGTAAGGGGTATTGGTGCCTTGGGTAAATTATCGAGTATTCAAGCAGTAGTATCAAAAGAGAGACCATGGATCTTTGGATTAGTGGAAACAAAATACCAAGTGGTTTCAGATAGTTGGAAGGAGAGAGTGTGGGGCTTAGGAGGGATTGAATGGAGCGACTCCCCAGCTCAAGGTAGGAGTGGAGGCTTAATTTTAGGATGGAACTCGCAGCATTTTGGGGTGCATAATATTAAGAGGGGTAATAGATGGATCCTTATAGAAGGAGATTTAGGCCCGGGCTCTTTCGAGTGTGCGGTTTTACTTGTGTATGGTTTTCCGGATACAAGAAATAATAGGGTTTTATGGGAAGAATTGGGGGACGTGGGACAACAATGTACTAGGCCTCTTTTGGTGATGGGGGATTTTAATGAAGTTCGTAACCAGAACGAGAGAAAAGGGGGATGGGTGGATGTGACGAGTGTCAGATCTTTTAATGACTGGATAGAAAGGATGGGGCTCTTGGACTTACCCCCAACCAACGTGAAGTTTTCTTGGGTAAGGGCTGGATCTGCCAGCCTGTTAGATCGTTTTCTGATAGACCCAGCTTGGTTAGTGGTCTTTCCGGATTTGTGGAGTATGCTCTAGATAGATCCCTCTCGGACCATACCCCTATTCGCCTTTCTGTCAGAAATGTGGGCGATGGACCAAAACCTTTTAGAGCTTGGGATATGTGGTTCTCTCACCCAAAGTTCCAAAGTTTTGTGGCTGATTGTTGGGCCAAGATGGAAGGGGAAACGTGTCAGGATAATCTGAGAAGGATGAAGAGTATGTTAAAAGACTAGAATAGAGATACTTTTGGGGATTTTGATACAAAAATTAGGCTGTTGGATTCTGAATTGGCGAAGCTAGGAAACCCGGATGTAACCGCAAATGGTGATGAAGAGATGATTGCTAGAAGAGCAGCTTTAGAAAGCCAACTCTGGAAATGGCACAAGAGAAAGGAAGCGTACTGGATGCAGATTGCTAAGATTAAAGGATTCAAGGAACGGGATAGGAATACAAAGTACTTTCACGCAGTGGCTACTATCAGGAAAAAGAAGGCCAGGATAAGCAGAATAGTGGATAAGGGTGAAGAGATTACCGACCATGCAAGAATTAAGAAGGTGATAGTGGATTACTTTGAAGGCCTATATAGTAGGGCAGATCTGCCTGATATTAGTATCTCGGAGGAGGGCTTCAGTAAGTTGTCCGAGGAGCAGAATCGTTTTTTGGAAAGCATGCCTGATAGGGAGGAAGTTAGAAAGGCTGTGTGGGATTGTGCATCTCTTAAAGCTCCTGGGTACGACGGTTATCACATGGGCTTCATCCGAAAAATGTGGGGGGTCATCGGGGAAAAATTCACTGATTCAGTTCTAGAGTTTTTTCTGTCAAGTAGAATGCCAAAAGGAATTAATACCACTCTACTTACGCTGATCCCGAAAGTAGAAAAACCGGAGGAGACCAATCAATACAGGCCCATCAGCTTAGTAGGTTGTATTTATAAGGTCATAGCAAAGATTTTAGCTCACAGATTGAAACGTGTCGTGGGCAGTTTGGTAAGTGATTCCCAGACAGCTTTCATAGAAGGAAGAAGCATTATGGATGGGGTTTTGGTTGCTAATGAGATAGTTCAATGGGTCAAGAGGAAAAGAGGAGCCAGAGGGGTAATGGTAAAGTTGGATTTCCAAAAAGCTTACGACAGTATAAGATGGGACTTCGTGGATAAAATTATGAGCATCATGGGGTTCGGGAGTATTTGGAGAGGATGGATAAAGGAATGTATTTCAACGGCTAGTATTTCAGTTCTTATTAATGGGTCCCCGACTAGGCCTTTCAAGATGAGGAGGGGACTTAGACAGGGGGATCCCATATCCCCGTTCTTGTTCGTCTTGGCAGTGGAAGCGTTTAATCAACTTATTAGAAGAGGTATGAAGAAAGGGTTGATTCGTGGGCTGGAAGTGGGGAAAGACAAGTATGAAGTCACGCATCTCCAGTTTGCAGATGATACTATGATTTTTTGTGCAGCGTCGAAAGAGAACATCATAAATTGGAGAAGGTTGCTTGATTGTTTCCACTTAGTGTCTGGATTGAGTGTAAACTACGAAAAGTCAGAAATGATAGGGTTGGGGGTGGAACCTCATTTTCATAAGGAAGCAGCAGAGATTATGAACTGTAGAACTAGTTTCTTACCAATTTCTTATCTTGGATTACCCTTAGGAACAAATATCAACAACAGTCAGGTGTGGAAATCAGTGGTGGAAAAGATTAGACAAAGGTTGGCAGGATGGAAATCGAAACTTCTTTCAAGAGCAGGGAGACTAGTGTTAATCAAGAGTGTGTTGAACAGTTTACCGGTGTATTATATGAGCATATTCAGGATCCCAAAAGGAGTAGTTAAGGAGATTATTAGCATCCAAAGGAAGTTCTTCTGGAGTAGCAAGCTTCCGTTGATTAGCTGGAAGGTGCTACAGAAATCGAAGAGTCTAGGGGGTTTGGGCATTGGCGATTTGACTATGAGGAATAATGCCCTGTTATTTTAATGGTGGTGGAGGTTCTTCACAATGGAAGGAGCGTCATGGAAGAAGGTTATCCAGTATATTTACTCGGAGGATCGTTTTGGTACCCTACGAATTCCGGTTAAGAAGAAAGGATGGACATCGTGGGCGGACATAGTGAATGCAGGCAGGATTGATCCTATTCTTAGCTCAGGTTTAAAGGTCATCATTGGAGAGGGCAGTAGAGTTGGTTTCTGGAAGGATAAATGGATGGAGAATGGTCCACTAAGGACAATGTTCCCAAGGCTTTTTGCGATATCTGACCAGAAAGAAAACAGTATAGCGGATATGGGCTTCTGGGATGGGGACCAATGGCATTGGCAATTCGTGTGGAGGAGGCGCTTGTTTGAATGGGAGGAAAGACAAAGGGAGCAAATGGAGAATCTGGTCTCTCAGTTTGATCCACATAGGGGAAGACCGGATGGGATTAGTTAGGAATATGATCAGCAGGGTAAATTTTCAGTCAAATCCTATTGTGAAACTTCCTACCAGAATGCACCCGGGGGGAATCTGAATAATAATATATGGAGCAGGGTGTGGTGTGGGTTGGTTCCACCGAGAATTGAGCTGATCACATGGTTTGCGATACAACAAAGACTTAATACGAGAGATAGATTGATCCGTCTTGGGGTTGGAAACGTCAGTGATACAAGCTGCCCTTTTTGTAAAGATACTCAAGAATCGATTAACCATGTCTTTCTTCATTGTAGTGTGACAGGGAAATTATGGTACGAGATTTGCGATTGGCTTGGAAGGACCTGGGTGATGCCGAGATCGACTGAAGAAACCGCTGCTATTTGGCTTGGAGATAAAGATAAAGGTCTACAGAGCAAAATTTGGTCAACATCCTTTTTTGCCATAATAGGGACTATTTGGGAATTCAGAAATAAGGCTATTTTTTAAAATATCCAGACCTGCAGGAATTGGATGGCGCTACTCATTAAACAAAGAATTGGCTTATGGATCAAGCATAGAAAAGACAATTTTCCTTATAGAATTGATGAGGTGGTCCATAACGTACAAGCTTTTCTGTGAGGTGATCATGCGTTTAGGGTGTTTTTTATTATTACTATTTGTGTTTCTTAGTTTTATTTGACTGTAATCGTTCGATCCGGCTCGCTCATGATGTAGTTTTACTGGATGTAATCCTCAAATTATCAAAAAAAAAAATCTTATTTTTTGTCCTTTTCTCTATCATTCAAGAAATTTTTTTATTTTATTAAAACAGACTTGGCGTCAGAGTTAGCAACCACCATCGCCTTTGAAATAGGCAACCATAAGTTACATCGATATTACTCGTGTCTCCCGTCATTGGTTAATAAACTCATTAGTAGTATTGTAACAAGCTGATAACAATATTATCCTTTACAGATAAGAATTCAAACGCACAAAACAACAACAAAAAAAAAAGGTATCAATTTAAAATTTAGGCTCTATTTTAAGAATAATTTAGCAAATCAAAGATTAAATAAAATATTATATATTAACATTTTCAATTAATAATCTAACTTTTTTTTATTTGTATAAAAATAAGTTATAATACATCCTGATTTATATCAATTGATACTCATCAAAAAATTAGAATTGTAACAAAGGGTTAATCTCACCATAAAAATTAAGGCCTAAAATAAATCATTTTATCGCGTATATTCTTATGGAAAAAAATTAGGGGATTATTAAACGGTAAATTGGGTGGGAGAAAAGTATTTCTTTTTAATCTAGAATCTTCTCTTAGAAAGGAAAGAAAAAAAAAAAAAGGGAACAAAATTTCAACACTGAGCAATCCGACGACCGCCATAATGAAGGGGCCAAAAAGTAACGTTGGTGTCACTTCTAGCTATTTTAACATTTTTTTTGTTAATTTGCCTTAATTCTTTCTTTTTCCATGCGCCGTCTTCTGCGCAAGCCCAACCCGAGACGGGACTTAAAGGCAGATAAGGGAAAGCGAAACCCACGGCCACGTTTTCCTTAACCGATTAGATAACGCACTCTTTTGGTATTATTTATTCTTAATAATTATTCTTAAATAAAAATTAATTTTATAAATCTATATTTTAAAAAATATTTTATCAAGTAAAATATATGCTTATATTTATTTTTATTATATAAGTGATTAATAATAATAAAAAAATTACTTATTATACTTTATTAGTATTTAGTTTTAAATTTTATACAAATTTACTTTTTAATAATACCCTATTTAACAAACATACTAAGTGCATAACTAAAAGCATTTGAAGTCGCATTTTTAAAGCTAATTTATACGTTCAAGCTACGAATAGCTATCGCATCGGATAAAATTATCAAATACTTGTACACAACACAGTACCTTTCATTAAATTAACTGAATAGTATACTCTCACAATTAACTTACGGTTAATCCATTCCACTATTTATTTTAGTGATTTTTTACCTGTCGAAAAGAGCCTCCCCTCCCTAAACAAATACTCATTCGCAGAAATTGTCATGTGAGTCCTAAAGATGCGTGACAGACGTAAAACGACGTGTAATGTAACAGAAAGAAGAGGAAATAGGCCAAATAGATAGGTTGGCTAAGGTGGGTTGAAAAGAGTAAGGATGCCAGCCAAGCAAGGACAAAAGTCAAAGGAAAGTGTGGTGACCAGGCAAAGACATCAATCGGGTAAAGAGTGTCGACCAAAGAATTTCCAAAGTGTCCCATAACATTTTCAGTCTCAAATATTTTTTTTTTTGGGGGTGAAATCGACGTCTAAAGCCTAGGATTATTTTTTTAAAAAAAATTATTAATAATTTACATTAACTAATTAATATAGGTAGCAGTTTATTTTTTTTACTTTTCTTTCTTAATCTTAGTAGATTTGATCTATTTTTTTTTCAAATATATATAATATGTGTGTATATGTATTTTTTTTTTTATTTCCTTCTGTGTCCCTATTTAAAAATTATTTTCTTCACATTTTTTCCTGCCCTCGTTTTCTTGTCTACATCCCCATACATCACTAGCGCCAGCTCGAAAGTTAAGTCAACTAAAGACAAGGAATGGAATCAATTGACATACCAAACTTAATTAAAAAAGAAAAAGTTTAACCAAACTAAGGCTGAAGAAAACTTTCCATCGAGGTGGACTTGACATATTAGCTAAGATTGAGTGAGAAGAGATTGATACTTATAAATATAAAGAATTTATAAGTTTATAGAGATAAATTCGTAGAATTAAATTATTCTTATGCAAATTGTAAACTTCTTCGAACTCTGATAGTTTGTTCAGAACCTATATTATTAGTTACACGTCAATTATTAACGATTGAGTGCCTTGGCCGGTGTCAAAGGAGTGTATGAATTGTCCTCGTCCCGACTATCAGTGAATAAGGTCCAATCCTTTTGTTGTTTTAAATAATTGTGCTACTGTATCAACTACCAAGTGCTATTCTTGACGGGGAGGAATACAGCAGCACGATTGCAATGCCGCACTCTTGAGAACGGAAAAGTAGTGATTATCTAACATATTCATCCACATGTGGAGTGTAGTAATAATACAAACAGCCTTTTCTTATCTTTTTCTTTTCCTTTTTTTTTTATTATATAATATTTCTTCATCCTTCAAAAAATCTACTTCCTACTGATTTTATTTGAACGGTTCTTTTTCTTCGATTGAATTCATTCCCTCTCAGTAGCCACTCAGGGAGGATCCTATGTTATGTTAAAACTAAATCAAACGGTTATGATTTTATTTTCCTCGTTTAAGTAAATCAAACTAAATTATCTTCTCAAATTATAGTGTGTGCCTATATATATATATGTATGATTTGTTTGATTTACTATTGGTTAGATTGACTATTTAATTTATAAACTTCATTTATTTATTTTAGATCTAATACATAATTATAAGAACAAAAGTGAAACAGTGAATGAACGTGAATGAAATCGTACCCATATGATATGATGACGTTTCTTGAGAATTATTTCGAATAATATAATAATATGTACGGCGTGCGTTTATATTGATATTATGTTAATAATACAGATATGTCTAACAAACATAACTCCTTGTGGTTATATCAATAGCAAGTGATATTATGTCAATGACGAACCTTATATTCTTTAAAAGTATTCGGACCTTGAGTGATATATATATTCGTTGAATCGAGCCTTATTAAGTAACAATCGACAAGTACGTGGCTCAAAACTACTCGGACTTTAAGTAATATGCCGCGTGACTGCTCCAGATAGATAGATGATAATGCACGCATGAGATGACACGTTAGTTAGTGGACAGGGAAGAGGTCCCCCCCCCCCACACCTTAAAAAAAAAAGAAAAAGAAAATCAACGGTCACGATTCAGCGAATCTTCCTTAGACGACAAAGGACATTCGTTAACCCACTTTTGTATCTATGTTCGCCACTTAGTCAAAAGAATGGAGAATCAAGATAGCAACGTTGTCAGGAGTTGGATGAATAATTAATCCAATCATCGTTAATATATACTCTCGTAGGCTCAAAAAATGAATTTATTTTATTATCCAATTTACATATATTAATAAATTATTTTAGGAAAATAACAACATTTTTTTAATTTTATCTTTATTTTTTTATTATATATGTATTAAATATTTTGTTATTAATTACTAAATAATATAAGAATAATTTTATTATTTTTAAATATATATATATATAAATTAATATAATAATTTTTTTTAATACGGATAGAATGTTATTATCCGCACAAAGCCGTCGTGACTGACATCTGATCACGGACGCCGTCATGATGTCTGTCTATTTTTATCCGATTTGCTCCCTCAGAAAAAGAAACGCACCAACTGCATTTGTTTTTGCAGAGGAGGCAGGCGGCGTC
This sequence comes from Tamarix austromongolica, assembly GCA_039764185.1. NCBI lineage: Eukaryota > Viridiplantae > Streptophyta > Magnoliopsida > Caryophyllales > Tamaricaceae > Tamarix > Tamarix austromongolica. The sequence continues at coordinate 94,795,917 of CM077818.1, read as the reverse complement.
CCCGGTCTTCGGAATCTATGAAACAATAAATTGAGAAATTTTTAATTGCCGATCCGTAGCCTCCATATTATTATACAATTATTATCTAATGTGGGACTTCTTTTTATTAAAAAAACTACAATTTAACAAACTAACTAACTAAATAACTAAAAGCCTTTCAAATGAAGTAATCCACTATCGCCTTTTTTTAAAGTTAATTTATACATTCAAGCTACAAATAGCTATCACGCATCGGATAATATTATCAAATGCTTGTATACAACACGGTACGTACCCTTCATTAAATTAATTGACTAATATAGTCAGTCCCCAGTTAACTGACGGTTAATCCATTCCACTATTTATTTTAGTGATTTTTTACCTGTCGAAAAGAGTCTACAAAAAAGAGTCTGCCAAAATAAATAACTAAATGAAAACCTTAAGGACGAAAAGGATAGGCAAAGTCCTAGTTCAAAATAGTTTTTTTTTTTTATATTTCCGCATCCCTGTTTCTTAAATAAAGCACATATGAATATATTACATAATTTTAAAAGTTATTGTTTTCTCGTTCGCTCCTATACCCGTGGAACACTATAAAAAAATTTCCACGATCTTTTTGGTAAATAAATCCGTCAAATATCAATAGTTACAACAATTAAAAAAAAAAAGAGCTCCATACGCCATTTTAATTCTAAAGTTTCCCCTCCTCTTTGGTCAAAAAGATAACTTGCTTTTTATATGTTGGTAAAGGAAATTACATAAAGTAGCCTAACAGGTCTATAAGGAATAAAGTAAGGCATGTGATGTCTTTCTTCCAAAATTCGGCATTTTAGGTTCGACCAACCCTACCATACACAACAATGACTCTCGTAGCAAATGCTATTATCCTTTTATATCTGGAACCCTTCCGCTCGACCTTCCTGTATCTTCTGTCGTATCCTCTCAAATTTAACATCTTTAGACTGTTCGACATGGATCTCCTCAAACACTGTTGGGGTAATCATCAACGCGCTTATACGGATCTCGAGATCTTCCTGCTAGATCAGCTCTATTTTAATTTCCTCAAACACCTCCATCAATCAGTTAGCTACCATGTGGGAGTTCATAGAGTGTGAGATCTTTTAGCTTAGGACATCTATAACCACATGTGCCTTACCCTCGTGGTAAGTCAAATTAATGGCGTAATCCTTTATCAGCTCTAGCCACCTCCTCTACCTCATATTCGACTCCTTCTGAGTGAATATATATTTATTTAAAGCTCGTGTGGTCGGTGAAGAATCTGCATATGGTCCCATATAGGTAGTGCCTCAAGATATTAAGTACGAAAACTACCGCGACCAACTCCAGGTCATGAGCCAGGTAGTTATGTTCTTGCCGCTTCAATTGACAGGAGGTGTAAGCAACCGCCCTACTGTTTTGCATCAATACAAACCTTAACTCGTGCTTGGAAACATCACTATATACTTCAAATCCCTTGGATTATGCTAGCAGAGTTAGGAAAGGCATTGTAGTTAGCACTACAAAAAATTAGGATTTTAATGACAAACAAATTTCGTCGTTAAAGGCCAAATTTTGGTCGCTAATGTCAATAACGACCAAATAAATTTTTAGTCATCGGTGGTCGTTATTGCTCCCTCGCTAAAGGCTTTAATGACCAACCGAAATTTTTTGGTCGCTAAAGCAATAGCGACAGCATATAACGTTGGTCGCTAAAGTAATAGCAACGGCTTATAATATTGGTCGCTATAAGCAATAGCGACAACGTATAATGTTAATCGTTATAAACAATAGCGACGAACAAAATACATCATCATAAATAATATTAGAGATCAATTTTTTTTTGTAATTCAACAAATAAAAAATTATCACACCAATATCGAATAATTTTTCCTTCACCACTAAAATCCATTTATTATTAGCGACATAATTTATTGGTCACAAATGCCATAATTATATATTCAATAATATAATTGGCATTTCAACATTTTTCTCAAACCCTGCACTTGTGTGTGTGTGTGTGTGTGTGTCTATATATATATATATATCCATTTCAATCTTCTCAATCCCTATACCTGTATCCATATATATCCCTTTTAACATATGGATATAATTTTCTAAATACTCGCCTATAAACATTCAACTAAATATTCATACAAATAGTTTGTATTAAATGTCTGGTACAATAAAATATTTGATCAAATATAAATATATTACAAAAGAGCTACAGGATGTCATTGCATTACATAAATATCATGATAAGCAGTCTGCTCTATTCACCGAACCTAATAGGCTTAGTCAGTTTGTCAAAATGAGTTGGATCTGCAACAACAGAAATATGAAAATAATAATTAATATAAGTATCAAATAAACAATGACATATCATATCAAAAGAAAAAAAAAATATCACACCAAACAATAAAGGTGACAATTTTCGCTTGCATTTTTCATTAGTACAATTGTTATCTATCATTTTATATAGTTCTGATATGATGATGTGTTTATATATATTCATGGTTGCAGGTATTATAGGGAAACTTGTGGCTATGAAACTCTTTAAAGCCAAGAAAGGAGTTATCTGTTAATAAAGTTAATCAATCTTACATTGCAAGACTTGGAGTAATACATATACAGGTATATTAATGAATTAATTATTTAATTTTATTTTTTCAAATTGATTAAAAGGTTTAGATCGATATCCTACATTCACAAAATTGTTTTTTCTATTACACATACTGGAATATGGGTTCTTCTATCTAAGGTTGATAATATCAAATTAGATAATATAACGCTAATGCTTTCTTTTGATATTAAGTATATTTTTTAGTAATTTCTTCCAACAGTAAGTAGAGTTTTCATATAAGTTTATTTTTTAAATTCATCCCATTAGACCAATCAGCTACTATTATATTATGAAACTGATTTCAGAAGTCAAAGGATTAGAAAGCCAAAACGGCATTGATGGACAATTTTTCAGTAATTGGGTCATCAATGAAACAAAAGCCATTATTTAGGAAATCTGATGGATGTTCAATAAGGGTCTTTGAGTTAAGAATGATTATTATCATCTTTTTATTTAGTTTATCTCTGTCTAATATTCCAAGTTTGGTGTCAAAGTGAACAATTACTTGGATTTGTGGGTATTTATTTGTCTAATCTAGCATATTGACAAATAATATGGTTTATCTTAATATTTGGTAGAATCTTTGTGATGATGGTTTATCCTTATCATTCTTTTTGGTTTAGTATTTTATTATAGTAGTTTTTTTAAGGGTTATAAAGTTGTGATCCTGTTATACAAAGTGGCAGCTAAGGTAATGTACTATCAAGGTTCTTATTGTGTTTTTTCGATTTCATTAGTCAATGTTTGTTGGTATATGATGATTAGTTAAGTTATTTTTATATTTCATATCTTTAATTAGTTGACTTTGTGCTACATAGTGATAGTTTTGACGTATTTTACCTTTGGTGAAAAAAACATGCTATGATTATATTTTTTCGAGAGAAGAAATTATCACTATATTATTTTTATCATTGTTTGTAGTCATTAAAATTGTTATTGTAGTTTAATTTCTTTTAGTTAGTTTTTTTGGTTGTAATCAATTTTTCAGGATATATATATTGCATCGTAGATGTTGGTTAATTTTTCCTATGTGATCCTTAGGATTACATTATACAATAGTATTGTTGTTATATGCTTAGGGCTTATAAGCTCATTAGCTTGAAATAGAAGATATGGTGATCTCAGTTAAATAAGTGTGTGTGTGTGTGTGATGATAATTGTTACTAGGGAGATTATGTCATCTTTGTTAAGGGCAATTTTGGGTGCGAGTGGTTTTCAAATTTGTTTTAAATTACTTCGTTCTTTATAGTAGTTCCTTAACTATTCATTTTTTACTATTGTTATTATCATTTTTATTGTATAGTTATACAAAAAGGTGATTGTAAAAATGGTTGTTATCATTTCTGTTTAAAATATTTTTTATTTATTTTCCATTATAGTAGTTTAATATCCTTTATTCGAAAAAATTCACTACATTTTAGGCATATAATATAGTTGTATGCATACAACAGTCGTATATAGACATTATTTTAAAATTCATAGGAGTTTGGAGATAGGTATGTAGAATTTTTAAGAGAGATCGTAAGGTAATACTAGCTTCTAGGTTAATGAAAGCATAATCTTCAAATGGTTAACGAAGAGACATCTAGCATACTAAACCCCTTCCCCACCCCCTAGAGAGAAAATAAGACAATGAGCAGTTCCGCTGCATTTTTTTAATAAACAACTCTATATATCCTTTAAAGTTTAAAAGTTATGATCTTTATAGCGTTCAAAAAAGCAAGCATGAATTTTAAGGGTCATATGTGATGTTATTCATGATGACAACAACACCACATGGGTGCTTCGGTAAAACTATGGCATTTGTTCTTTGCTAACTTAGCATAATAGTATTGTTGGCCTTTCAAAATGTTTATATTTTCATTCCAATATTTTCTGCCTTCCCTGTTCCATAACTTTAAAATGGATATACAGCTGAAATATGTTACTAGGAAAACCAAAACCATAAATACATAAGAAAGAATATAGTGTCTATTGCTTTAAACATACTCAACTCAAAATATGATCCTATTTTTCAAATTTGTCATGTATCTATATAATGCTCTTAGAGTACACTAGCATTACACCTGTGTGATGCACAGAATGCCAATCTTAATGGTAAAGTGTGGAAGAGATAGCATGAAAACTTACAAATATATGAATCACATGTTAGAAATGGATGTAATGATATTACCATTAGAAAATATATGATTTTACCTGTGTGAAAAAAAAAAGAGAAGAAGAAAAAACAATGAGTTACGACGTGATTAATATAGATCCCAACCTTAACTTAACTTTACATTAATGGGAGAAGCGTACCAATTTGACATGTTATAGCATAGGAACTCAAAAGATGAGATCAAATTATTTATTGAGATCAAAGATGAGAAGCGTACCAATTGTCATTAGAGATAGAAAAAGATTGTAAAAATAGTTAAAAAAAATCAATGATACATTAATTGTAAAACCTTTCATTAAAAATAAACACCAATGACTTATCGATGAAAAAATCTTATAGGGAAAACAACTACTCATTAATAGAAAACTGATGATCATATATAGGGTTTAACCACTCTAAAACATAGTTAATTATTCTATGCTATGACATAAGCTTAATGAAACATATTTCATGATCATCTACATACTAATTTTCAGTTAAGCCTGAAACCTACATGTGAGAATATATATATGTGTGTGTGTGTGTATATATATATATATATATATATATATATATATATATATATATGTTACACCTAAAGCTTACTTTAAGACAATAACCAAACAATAGTTAAATACAAATAATTTTTTTTGATAAATTAGTAATTTTATTCAAAATAGGGAAATATTTTTCCTTCTCACCACAAACCATTTCCACCACATTCTTGGAAGATTTTGGAAATCATGGTTAATCATTTCCCTAGGCAAATCACTATAAAAATTTCATCCAACACAAACCATACAAGATAAAGGTCCAAGCCATAATCACTATAAAAACAAAACACCAAGTTAAGCTCATAGCATATTACTTTCATAATATTAAGAAATATTTGGATGTTACAACTAACAAAACATATTTATCTCTGATTCTAGCAGAAAATTTTGGATGAAAACTTTCTAAATTTCATGGAAGAAAAGGCAATTCAATAAAAGAGAGTCCAAAAACATTGGTAGATGGATCTAACAGCCTAATGATATTAGATATTTTCCATTAAAAACTAATTGTGTCTCTTCACTAAGATATACTCCAAACAAACTAATAGTGTTTCTTCACCATAGATTTTTTTTTATAAAAAAAAATATATTTGGTATGCATTGGAAAATAAATGTAAATGGTATCTATGCTCATCACCTGGATCTAGACGGAGGTTCTATTTCTAACTCACTCCGAACCACACCCTTCTAATATTTGTGAGCTACACCAACTTATGAATACATGTAGACAGTGCAGAATTTCTTAATTTGGGTGTCAAACTAGCTAAAGAAAAGTAGATTTAACAAGAAAGAAAAATACCTACCTTTTTCCAAATTCTCTAGTTGGGTCTTTAGCTCTTTTAACTCCATTGGTGTCATCTTGTAAAGGGCCTTTGACACCGGTTCACCCCCGGCACCAGGTCGATGGTAAAGTCAATCTCGTGCTCCAGCAACATATTTGAAATCTCCTTGGGAAACACATCGAGGAAGTCCCGGACTATAAGAATGTCTCTTAAGGCCTTCAAATCCTTATGAAACTCCTAGATACTACAGAGGTACGTCGGGTACCCTGTCCAAATCAATAAGTGTAGTATGGTAGGAGAGACCACCTTTGTGGTGGACATGGGCTTGTATTTTCTGTATAAAACCCTAGTAACCTTCGGGCCTTGCAACACTACATTTTCTTGTGTGTAGTCTATCATTGTAAGGTATCTCTCGAGTATATCCTTCCCTAATATGACATCGAAGTCCCATACATCCATTTCAACCAATTCTACCCTACCTATCACTAAGGCTACCTCTGAGTAGAGCCTAGTATAATCCATCCTATCTGCTAAGGGTAACATCACAAATTTAGCTACTCTGGTAGATGGTGACAAGTCAATCCTAACAACAAGTATAGTAGTCATGAACGACAAGGAGGAACCCGTATTGAACTGTATATGCATTGATAAACAAAGAATAGTAAACATACCTGGAACCATGTCCAGTTGTCAATCAGCCTCCGCCTGGCTGATAAGAAACTGATGACGTTCAGGCACTCGCCTGACTGACCTCCATGATGACTCCCTCAATATCCTTCAGTACTTTTGCCTGACCACCTATCCGAGAAAAAGGACGAGATCTATGTGGTCTTCCCTTTATCTCTCGTCTCTATGCATTAATAGGGGCAGGTGTCCTCTACTGGAATTGTTGAGGTGGTGCCTCATAGGTATGCTATTGGTTTGCCTGTTGCTATACCATAAGTGGTCCCCTCTACTAGAATTGATATCCTTGGGACTGATGGAAGCTCCTCTAGTTTTGGCATCCGAAGGATTTAGGACTTGGTCTACCATAAATATTGTAGTATAATGGTTTTCCCACACAATCACATCCTAGGTGGATCCCACCATAGCAACTGAAGGAAAAACCCCTCAATGACCCTAGGTTCCTAATTAGATCTCTCTACTAATGTCTTGAGGGTCTGCATCCTCGGGGTTGGATCCTATTTCTGGAACCCTAGGTCTCTGGCATTTAGCGAGGGAGTAATAACAACCATCGATGACCAATAATTTTTTTTAACTTTTATAGACATTAGCGACAAAAATTTAGCAATTAAAGATAAAAAAATTTGGTTATTAAAACGTTAATTATTTCTAGTGAATACAACGTAACTCACTCACTCTAATTTTTTTTTTCAAAAAAAAAACTGTTGAGATTTTATTGCTGAGAAGAAAGTAACGTGTTACATGCTAGAGCCCAAAACTCATCAAATACATGAATTATACGATTGTACTTATAATTCCTATGGCCATATAAACATCTACGGGACACACCTATGGCTATAAATTTGATAAGAGTATTCCAATTACATGAAACATTGTTATTTTTTTTCTAGCCTTCTATATCTCATACATAGCTGTGACAAGTAAACTTCGTAGAAGGATCATTTTAGTCCTCAATCGACCATGATTGAAGCTGAAATCTTTGAGCAATCTGCACCACCTAATGGATGTATGTTTGAGCCTTTTGAGATAGCATATTGTGTGAAAAATGGCCCCCATTACTGAGCAGTGTACAAAAAGATGGGGAATGGATTCTTGGTCAGCACAGAAATCATATTGTTGATTAATCATAAGGATAAATTTACCGAGACGGTCCTTAGTGGACAAATGCCCTGTTGTTGCTAACCAAGAGATAAATTGGTGACTGGTGGCTGCAAGGTTTTTCCATATTGTTTTCCACTAAATACAGTGAGGGCCTTTTTGCCTTAATTCTGAATAAACTTTTTGAATGCTATAAGGTGTATGCTATGGGATGTTAGTAAAGATAGGATGAAGAGTATCTCTTAAGCTCAGTATGCTCCTCAATAGCCAAGATGAAGTAGGTGGTATGTCAATGTCCCAAACAGATCTTTGTTTGATAAATCTTCCATGTATCCATTTGATCCATAATGTGTCTTTCTTTTGAGTGAGATGCTATAGGTGTGTGCCAAGAGCAGTAGTGTTCCAGGTACTAATGTTTATTAGACCAATACCACCTTCATTCTTAGGGAGGCAGCAAGAATTCCAAGCAACAAGGGCTTTATGGGTTTTGAGTGTGTTACCAGTCCATAGGCAAGATCGATAAGCAGAAATAAGACAATTGAGGACCATACCTAGCTCAAATACATTTGAATACCAAAAATGATTGTTTTTATCAATTGGAGTCTTCCACAATTGCTTTTTTCTTTTCATTTTATTCGTTATTTTCCATGTAACAAAATTTCAATTATAACTTCACATGAAAACTTATTCTTATATAAAAGCATAATTATTTTATCTTATGATATAAAAATATGTGTGTAATTTGCATTATGAATATGTAATATATGAATTACCTAAGATAAAATTTGATGTGGCAAGATAGTCATCCCATAAAAAATCCTAATTAGTATGGATAAATTCCTCCTTATGGCTAAAGGAGATAAAAAAAAATGAAGAGAGAAATAGTGAAATGCCCTGAAATTTTCTAATATTAAAGATTATAATTGAATAAGGTTTTATTTGAAATTTTAATTTAATAAATTATTTTTACTAAAATAAAAGGAAATTTAGTAGGGCAAATTAATAAGAAAATTTATAAATATGTTAAGTAAAGGAAATTTAGGTATATTATCTAATTAAAGATTTTAATTTGGAATTTATTTAAATAAATTATTTTATTCAAATTAAGAAATAGAAAATAGTTTCAAATTAATGTTAATTTTATAAATAATTTAATTAAATAAAATTAGAATGATTTATTAATTTAAAATGGAAATTTTGGAAAATCTTTTAAAAATCCTAATTTAGCCTAAAAAGGAATTTAAATATTATTATTTTTAAATACCCCAAATATTTTAATTAAATTATTTAACCCAACCTTCCTATTTTTTTTCTCTCCTCCTTTTTCCTTTTTCTTTTTCTTTTTCTTTCTTCCTTTTTCTTTCTTTTTCTTTCTTTTCCTTCTTATTTTTTCCTTTTTTCTTTTTCTTCCCCGAACTGGGCCTGGCTCACCGCCCAGTCTACCTTCCCCTTTCTCCTTTCCTTCACCGAGGCCCGGCCCGCGCGATCGTCCTTCTTCCACCTCCCTCGCAGCACCGCGTTTTGATTCTTTCTCCCACTAAAATGCGGCGTTTTGATCATTACTTCTTTTTTTTTTACCGTTGCACGACAGCCTCAGAACGCCATTTTTTATCCCTTTTTACACCCAAAACGCGTCGTTCTATTTAAATGACACAACCCTCGCGCCGAACCGCCCGGTCCAACCTCCCCCATCTTCTTCTTCCTCCTCCAGCCCGACGCTATAAATGTCACCTTCCTCCTTCCCCCAAAAATGGCGCCACCGGCCACACGTGTCATGACCGGCCTTTCTCCTGCCCATTCTCTTCCTCTCGACGCCCACTTTGATTTGAAATACCCCACTCTCCATTTCTTCCCCACGTTTGCCCCCATTTCCCTCTCAAAGGTCGGGCACAACTTTGAAATTGTGCCACCCGATCAACAGTAAAACCAACCCATTTTTCCACCGAAATTGATCTTCTGGTAACCTCCACAACCCAAGCCTACCCTCCACTACTATAAATACCCCTCGTATGGCTAGAAATCGAGCTTTCTTTTCCCGAAAACCCTAAGTACAATCGGTGCGCCACCGCTACTTTAGACGCCCCGTTCTCCACCGTTAGCCAACCTCGCCGCCTCTTCTTCCTCCCAAACTCTTCCCTGCAACACCCTCTAATTAACTAAACCATCTACACCCTTCGATTCTCCTTGCATGGGCCTCCATAACCGTGTAAAGTTTGCTAGTTCTCTCGCCGGAAATTTCTATCCCGAAACCTTAAACCACCGTCCACCACCACATCCGCCACTTCTTCCACCCTCTAAACCACCCAATATCTCCTGCTAAGTCTCCTCCACCGACCCATAAACTTATTTTATTTTTCTACTTCCCCCTTACTTCTTTTTCTTCATTTTCACCCCTCTTAGATCACTTTTCCGGCCAACTCCGGGAACCACCGCCGGTGTCACCCATCCCCTTCGACTCAAGGTGAAACCCTAGACCTTTTAAACACTTCCTTTCGATTTATTGATAATTATTCTGCTTTTATCCTAATTTTTAATATTAATTGAATTTTAATTATTATTATTATTATTATTATTATTATTATTATTATTATTATTATTATTATTGTTATCAACTGAATCCTAATTGCTAAATTTTTTTGACAGGTTTGGGAGTATTCTTGAGTTAGATAAATTATTATTCTCAAATTTTGGTTATTTAATGGAATTATTACATGTTTACTATTATTATTATTAATAATATTAATACCGTTATTATTAGTGTAATTATTTATTTAATATTTTAATTATTCTAGGAGGGGTAGAAACCTAAAAATTTAATTAAGTCTCGCACCTTTGCTTTTTATTACTATTATTAACATTTTTAACATTATTACTAATTATATTATTATTATTATTATTATTATTATCTTTATTAACTTTTATATTATAAGTATATATATAATATTAATGTCATTATTACATTTTTGAACAGTATCATTATTAAATGGAGTGGTTTTGAAAGCCACCTTGTAATTTTAAGAATTATGGTATTATTAATATTAATATTCTACTAATAAGAGTATTATTAATAATGTTTTACTTTTATTATTATTATTATTATTATTATTATTATTATTATTATTATTATTATTATTATTACTACTATTTTGGTGAAGGGTAGAAACCCTTATATCACCACCCTTTCGAATGAAAATAATAATTTATTTGTATTTTTAAGTAATATTTTGTATAGTTAATTATTGTGTAGTATTGTTTTAATTGAAAACCAAATCTTAGAGTAAGTTAGAGAATAATAAAATTTTATAAGGGAGCCTAATTCTAGTATACTTTTATATAATAGGTGAACCCAATCAAACCCCTCAAGTGGAATAGGAGCGTGCACCAAGACCGGTGTCGTTTTAGGTAAGGGTTTACTAAGGCCATTTGTGTGCTTATATGCATTATGTGTTTCATATGCCATGTATTCTATGTTTATTTCTATTAATTATTTCGTATGTGGCATGATTATAGAGTTGAAGTTTGTTGGTGTGAATAAACTGTGGCATAAGAATTATGCGTATGTTTATGTCATTATTGTATGTTATGGCCTTAAGATATGCATGTTAGGGTTGTAAATCATGATGGGAAGTGTAACAATGTAGTATTGGGGGTCTTGATAAAATGGCATGGTGTTAGGGTTTGCATGAAATGGCATGATGTTAGGGTTTGCATGGAAGCAAGTCTATGTGGAGTTAGGGTTACTTATGAATTAGCGTTTGCATAGAAGTGTGGCCTACGTGAAGCTAGGGTTTGCATGGAAGTGTAGTACGTGGAGTTAGGGTTTGCATGGGAGCTAGGGTTTGCATGGAAGTGTGGTACGTGGAGTTAGGGTTTGCATGGGAGCTAGGGTTTGCATGGAAGTGTGGTACGTGGAGATTGGGTTTGCATGGGTGTTAGGGTTTGCATGGAAGCGTGGGTCATGTGTAGTTAGGGTTTGCATGGGAGTTAAGGTTTGCATGGAAATGTGGTTTACATAGAGTTAGGGTTTGCATGGAGTAGGGTTGCATGGGAGTTAGGGTTTTCATGGATTTAGTCATGCATGTCTGGGCAAATATTTGTGAATGAAAAATGTTTTTAAATAAAATATTTAAGACACTAATATCTTAAAGTGAAAGATATTGAGACGGGACCAGTCGATCCACCGGTTAAGAATAGTGGTTAGGGTTTTACCCTATGTGTGACCGATACACCGATAATAATAGTGGTTAGGACACGAGGTCCTATGTGTATCCGGCCCACCGTTTATAATAGTGGGGGATCTCGAGTTCAATAAAGACAAACCAGATCGTCAATGCTATTAAAAGATACTAATTACTTACAATGGAATACTATGCGAGCAGGAACCAAGCCGATCCACCGGTCAGGAATAGTGGTTAGGGTTTTACCCTATATGTGACCGATCCACCGGTAATAATAGTGGTTAGGGCATGATGCTCTATGTGTGACCGACCCACCGGTTATAATAGTGGGGTGTTCTTATTTTCGCATTGATATGATAAAAAGGTATGGTGTGTATCGACTTTTGCTAAAAGAAAGACTAAATGATTAATCTGGACCTTTTTGGGCCTTATATGTGGACTTGTAAATTATAAGTTATGGATTTCATTCTATGCTTCTATGTATCATATGTGTGGGTTTGTAAATGTATGTTAATCCTTATCCTGCATGATTTAATGTGTTATATGCCGGCTTTAGTATTTGGTTACCTTACTCAGTACGTAGCGTACTGATCACCCGTTTTATGGGTGTTGTTCATTCCCACGAGCAGAAGGCCCGTCTGACCTATTGCAGGTAGGAGATACCTACTTTGATGCTATCGATGTCTACGGGACATCAGGAGGGACAGAGTGATAGTTGGGCTGGATCGATTTTTAGAGAGACGTGGCCGTTTTCCTTTTCAACTTATGACTCATGTTATCTTTTATTTTGTTTGAATTGTTGGAACTATTTTACTAACGTTGTTTAGTTATTATCTGGAAAAACAATAGCTGGTATTTCGAATTATGTAAGACTTGCGCGTACTCTGATTTTCGTTTTTTTATAAATTTGTATTTTTACGGTGTTATTAATAGTGTCTTATTAGCCTTATCACTTGGTACCGGAACGGTAGGAGTGAACCGGTCTGATACTAAGTGTGGCGGTAACATCCCCAGAAATTTACGGTTTTAATTTATGAGTATTACTAAAAAAAATGTGTAATTTTTGGGGGTGTTAAAAATAGAGTCCATTGGATAAAAAAAAAACAAAAAAAAATTGTTTTTGTTTTTACATAAGATTGGACCGGAAACTATCTTCTAGGTTTGAATTGCATAATTTATTTAATATTTAACTATTTGTAATAATTTGTTGGGATTCCTCATATGAGAACTCATGCCAAGAGATAAGCTTAGAACTTTTCAATAGGTTAGCTAAGGTGGGTTGACAAGAGTAGAGATGCTGATTGGATAAGGAAATTAATTGGGGAATGAGGGTTGACTAGGTGACTAACGTAGCTAGTAGTTTTAGATTTTTATTTATTTTTTTCTTTTAATTTTAGTTGATTTAGTTTGCTTTTATTAAAATATATATAATATATGCATGTGTGAATATATATAATTTTTTTGTAATTTTCTTTTATATCCGTTTTCTAAATATTTTAAAAATAATGCGTTTATATATATATATTTTTTGTCCTTATTTTTCTATATTCGTCTCGCGTAACACTGACGCTGAATAAAAAAGGACGTCAATTATAGATATCTTAGGAGATCAATTAGCATACAAAACTCCTTCCGATCAGAACGGAATTGGCACATTAGCCGAGATTGAAAGAGAAGAAACGAACAAATAATTATAAAGGATTTGTGAGTGGATGTAAGCTGGTAGACTTAATTATTGGAAGGTAATCTGTAAACTTCTTCTAGATCGTCTAGATCAAAATTTGTTATCATTCATATTTGAATTATTAACGATTGGGTGCTTTTTATCCGGTATGAACGGAGTGTATGAATTGTCCTCGTGCCGACTATCTGTAGTTGTGGTCCCGTCCTCTGTTCTTTTAAATAATTTTGCCATTGGATCAACAATCAAGCGTTACATCGTCGGCGTAGAGTCTTAGGTATTCAGCGGACGGAGGCCGGCGTGTCGTTTTCCCCAACAAGTTGCGACGACGCACTCTTAAAGTAGTCACTGTCTGAGAGATTCATGGACACGTGAAGTGAGTGTGGTAATACAAACAGCCTATCCATACACGTCACGATAGGGTTCTCTTTTTCCTAAATTTATCTTTGTCTCTTCCTATTTTTTTATTCTATAATTTCTCATCCTTCAAAAAAATATACTTCCTCCTGATTTCTTCAAAATAATAATGTAATTTATTAGGACCGAAAATTGTCCCACTTGCTCAGATTTGAGAATCTCAATTTGAGGGAAAAAGAGAGGACGTGGAAGGGATGGTGGGAGATCGAGGAAGGGGATGGCAACAAGCAGCAAGTTTCAATTGGATCAAATATATATACATTATTTAATTTTCCAGATGAACGAACCTCATTAAGTAATTCGCATGTACGTGGGTCAAAAGTAATCGGACATTGAAGTCATATATATATTCTTCAAAATGTAGTGTGAATGCTTCTGATAGATAGATGATATGGACAAACTGATAATGCATGCATAACATGCGACGTTAGAGGACGGGGAAATTTTCGACCAACCATTAAAAATAAAATAAAAATCAATGGTTATGAGATGATCATTAAAAAGATTATTCAGTAAACTTGTTACAGAAAAGAAAAAGATCCACTTGCAAGTTGCTCCACCGCCCACGCTGTTGCACCATTTGTTTCAAAAGAGTGTATGAATTGTCCTCGTGCCGACTATTAGTGATCAATAAGGTCCAATCCTTTTGTTGTTTTAAATAATTGTGCTACTGTATCAACTACCAAGTGCTATTGCTGACGGGGATGATAGCAGCACAATTGCAATGCCGCACTCTTGAGAACGAAAAAGTAGTGATTATCTAAAGAAGATTCATCCACATGTGGAGTGTAGTAATAATACAAACAGCCTTTTCTTATCTTTTTCTTTTCCTGTTTTTTTTATATAATATTTCCTCATCCTTCGAAAAATCTACTTCCTACTGATTTTAATTACTTGAACGGTTCTTTTTCTTCGATTGAATTCATTCCCTCTTAGTAGCTACTCAAGGGAGGATGGCATGTTATGTTAAAAGTAACTCAAACGGTTATGATGTTATTTGTTGTATCTAAAGGATTAAAATTAAATTTGTTGAAATCATAAAATAATAATTTAGATTTTCTTTTAAATATGTATTTTCTACAATCTTTAGATATGTACTCCGATTTATTTTAGTCGTTTTGGTTTAGAATAAGGCCGATGACGAGAATGATATTAAAAAATATTAATTTTGATAAAATTTAAAACTCCTAAAATTATTTAAAACTTTTCTGAATTTAGAGTGCTTAAAGTCAACAAGGAGGAAGCGAAAACGAATCAAAATTCCTATCCCAACAATGGAATCGAAAAGAACACATTATCATATTGAAAATACAAAAATAATCATGTACTTATGGTTCAAGGTACGGCGAAGCAAATTTATTCGGACCAAAGTGGATGGCAACAAGTAATAATTGGCATGTACGAGGGCCATAAGTACTCGCACATTAAGTTCTTTAGAATGCCGCGTGACTGCTCCTGATAGATATAGATGATGGGATAAACTGATGGTGCATGCATGACACCAGACGTCAGTGGACGGGGAAAGGGTCGACCAACCTTATAAAAAAAATCAACGATCACGATTCAGCGAATCAGCCTTCGTCGTTAAGTACACAGATAGTCAAAGAATCCGGATAAAAGGAGATGATTATCAAGAGTCGGATGAATAGCTAATCCAAGCATCGTTAATAAAAACGCTCATAGTACCAGGAATGAGTTTATTTATTATTCAATTTTTATATAAAAAAATTATTTTCGGAAAATAAAAACCTTATCTTTATTTTTTATTATATATTTATTATTATATATATATATATATATATAAATATAATAAATTTTATTTAATACGGATAGGATGTTATTATCCTCACAAAGCCGTCATGACTGACATCTGATGACGGACGCCATCATGATTGACATCTGATGACGGACGCCATCATGATGTCTGTTTATTTTTATATGATTTGCTTCGTCAGAAAAAGAAACGCACCAACTACCTCTGTTTTCGCAGAGGAGGCAGGCGGCACCCCCGGTTTCCGGAATCAATGAAACGATATTTTGAGAAATTTTTAATTGCCGTGCCGTAGCCTCCATATTATTATACAATTATTATCTGACATGGGATTTATTTTATTTAAAAAAAAACAACTACTTAACAAACAAACAAAGTAAGTAACTAAAAGCCTTTTTTTAAAGTTAATTTATACCTTCAAGGCTTCAAGCTACAAATAGCTAGCCTATCACGCGTCGGATAATATTATCAAATGCTTGTTTCCAACACAGTACCCTTCATTAAATTAATCGACTAATATATAGTCAGTCCCCCCAATTAACTTACGGTTAATCCATTCCACTATTTATTTTATTGACTTTTTACCTGTCGAAAAGAGCCTACCTAAACAAATAGTCATTCGCAGAAATTGTGATGTGATGCCTCAAGATGCGTGACGGACGTAAAACGACGTGTAACAGAAAGAAAAAGAAAAAGGCCAAATAACTACATAAAAACTGTGAGGAAGAAAGGGGCAGAAGAAGGTGAAAAGTTTATTCCATTCTTTCCTTTCTTTTTTTTTTCCTCCTCCCGTCAACGACACGGCAGTTACGATTAAAGGTCGTTATAAAGTTAAATATTCGACATTTGAGAGGATAATCAATGATATGTTTTTTCTATCATCAAAAGTTTTGGATGGCAAAAGATTTCATTAATTACTATTCACTTTAAATTTCACCGCTCCTTCTTTATTTATTCAGTAAACTTACCATTTAGTTACAATTTATTAAAGAGACTATTCAAATATAAAAATAAATATTGACATCGAATTAATTTTTTTTGTTACATTTGATTCAACATACTATTTATCAAACTTCAGCCAAAAAAAATAGAGATGCAGCTTCTTATTACAGAAAAGAAAACTATTATCCACCTGCAAGTTGCTCCACGGCCCACGCTGCTGCACCACTTGTTTGATGCACAAAAAAAATAAAAGATGCTTTATGATGTGCTTCTGTCTTGATAAAACATACGTCGGAAAGCGCCGAAGCAGGAAAATCCGTCGAATATCAATAGTTACAACAATAAATAAACTAAGAAAACCTATTCTAAAGGTTTTTTTGCCCCCTCTTTGGTCAACAGGATAACTTGCTTTTACAGATTGGTAAAGGAAATTACATAAAGCGGACTAACAGGTCCGTAAGGATCATATACACAACGAGTCTTAAAAAAAAAAGCCCGTATTTTTATTCTAAAAGTCGGCCATTTTATCTTCTACTTGATTGCTCTCTCCGAAAACATGAGGTCAGCCCTATTTCCCTTTGCTTCGGTAGCCCAACCATCGGCCCAATTCTCAGCGCATCTACATCCGGCTCATCCGCCCATTAGTCTTCACCTACACGTCCAGTGCAACAAACTCAGCATTTTAACATAATTACTCTTTCTTTCTTAAAGTAAACCTTTTCTATCATTTATAATTCTTAACAGTCAAGCAAATTTACTCTTAATATTCTAATTAAACCATTTTATTATATAACAACATAACTATAAATAGCTAAATACATCGAATAAATAAAGGGTTACAAGTAAACATAAAAATTAGACTATGACTATAGTAAAGTTTTTTTTTTTTTTTTTTTCCTTCTAATTTGTACATAACTCAATCTCTATATTACATACACAAACCATTACACACACATACAAGTCAAGGAAATGAAAATCAAAATGGCATAAAACAAAAATACTTGTTCTTCCTCTTCTTCTTCCTGACCACCATTTCCTTGTGCTCCACGGGAGCCGAATCCTGGCTGCTAGATGGAGCAGCTGAATGCTCATTCAGGTTTGTTAATAATACATTTCTTGCTTTTTTAGGCGCACGGCTCTGACCAGCGTGCTGCGAGCCACCTTCATCGGGGATATTCTTCTCTTTCACAGTAGTACCCGGACTAGAGTTCCCTCTCTTGAGGGATTCTACTCGCGAGTCGATTCTATTACTGCTGACCATTGTTCCTGCACCAGAAACGGTACAGATGAAGCAACATAAACACACCCAGCACACGCGAATGTTCTTTTCCTTACAGCATCTTAAATCATTTCCATACATCTTAATGCAGTCAAGTACCTGATCCCAGACACACACACACACACAAAAAAAAAATGCATATATTTCTTTGCTATGAATGGACATAGCACGAAACAAACCGGAAAATGAGATCTATAACCAAGATCTGGGCTTACCCTCTGTATCTGGAGACACAACCACCTCAGCAAGTCCAGAAGAAGTGCCAGTAGACTCTGGCCTAATTTCCTGGCTAATTTCAGGGGTTAGATCATCAACCTCCAAAAAGTCGAACAATTCATCGGATGAGACAGATGGTCGACAGGAGTTCGCAGAGCTTGACGATGATGAATAGGAAACCCCCAAATCTCCCAATGCTAGGTAGTCACCATGGCGAAGGTAGTCATCAAGACGGATCACTTCACCGTTTCCTACATTAACCTATTAGAGGAGGGAAAAAGGCGGTATCTTTAAAAGACAAAC
Organism: Tamarix austromongolica; assembly: GCA_039764185.1. Classification (NCBI taxonomy): domain Eukaryota; kingdom Viridiplantae; phylum Streptophyta; class Magnoliopsida; order Caryophyllales; family Tamaricaceae; genus Tamarix; species Tamarix austromongolica. The sequence goes on along the minus strand of CM077818.1, from coordinate 94,777,276 downwards.
AAACAAAGATCCACGGTCAATACATTGTATATAACTACAACAGCATGCACATAAGAAGTTTGGATAAAAAAAATGACCATCAGAGAGCCATTAACCCAGTTGCTGAATTGAACTGGATCCATAACCTAACATCAATCAGGCTAATCCCACAAGTCCCGAAAAAAAATTCCGCATGTCTCAGCTTCTGAAAATATCTCTCAAAAGTTATCTATAACTATGAACTAGGCAACCTCGCAAAACAAACCCATCGGTATCTTATATAAAAAGTCACCTCTGATAGTTAGAAGCAAAGCTACAAAGAAACCTACCTGTGATAGGCTCAGTTGAACTGGGTCAGATGAGATAATTCTCTCATTAGTCGATGAAATGGGGTCGTCACCTCTAAAATTCACACCAATTTGACTCTGAGGAGATCTGTGGTCTCCATTCTCCCCATGACAGAAGAACACCCGACAAAGTGAACCATATCCCTGAACGGAGAACATCCACACCCACATTTCACCGGCAGGTTGGTTGAAAATAAACAAAAGGCACAGAGTTAGCACAGAAGCACTCAGGGTTGGAAGGTTCCATAAAGTACCTCAAGCAAGTTAGGAACGTTATGAGTTATCGTGTACTCTTGCATCACCCAATGGGTTCTATGATCATTGGGTTCATAAAACTCGCGAGTAGATTCCCATCCACTGACCCTGCCATCTGAATAAATACGGCGGGCATCCCCTGTGGCTTTCCAGAACCCAGTATCGGTTTCCATTTTAAATGGTGATCTCAATAGATACCAGCAGCCATTCGCAATACCTGTGACAACATATAAGCAGATTGAAACAAGTGACAGGAAAAATAATATGACATGGTGGCATTGAACTTGGAAACTTGTACCAAAATGGTGATGCCATTGCATGTGCTCAGGGCATAGAGGCTTTGAATTAAGAAGCAGCGGCATGAGAGGAGATCTAGGAAGAGATTTCATAATCATATTAAATACTCGATGCATTCAGGCAACAGACACAAATATAGCCGAAATTTCCAGCCTCTGTGCCAGCGGAAAAAGAAGGGAAAAAGAAAAGGAAGAAAAAAGAAGAGTGCAGGTAATAGGCCAGGATGCCTAGTTGACATATATCAATGAAGTTGCGATGGCAGACCTTTGAACATAGCTTAATATTCTTTGCACTTTATGAGTAAGCAGTAACTACTACCTATTGCTTGTTCATTTTTCCAAACTCTCCGGTGACAAATTGTTATACAAGAAAGTTGCACGCCAGTTTAAGGGAATATAAACAGATGCTCCTTGCGGAATGACAAGGTAAAAATAATAAACAAAAAAAATGATTGTGCATGTATTTTGGTGAGTTGAACACATCCGCTAAGAATACTCACCAGGTAAGTTTTCTGGATGGTACTCATGAAGATTGATGCCTGTCTGGACATCACTTGGCAATGGGATATGATCCCCAGGCTGAGCAGGATCCAAAACCTTGAAAATATCCCTGCCAGTACAGTCAGGGCCGAGAGGAGATGCTGGTGGACACATGCCCGCACTAGAAAAAGAAGGGACGGGAGCCAAATAGAATGTCCTGTTCCGACAGATCTCTTGATTCTTCAACGCTTACCAACTATTTAACTATTAAAACTGAATCTGTTAAGAGAAAAACATCAGCGATCACCATGTGCTAAATGGGCAAATTCGAATCCAAATTCGATTCTTATGAAAACACGAAAAGGGAAGGAAATAAAGACACACAGACCAGCAAGTCAGGGCAAACTACCTATGATAGAATATATGCTACTAGAATTTAGTCTACTGGGTACTGCAGTCTACATTTTGTATACAAAGTTAACAAATCATAAGAAAACCCGAACACAGATGGATCAATCCGGGCTTCAATCTTGGATATCACTGTAACTATGATGGAGCAATATTTTCAAATCCCATCATCCGACCGCAACTGCGTGGAGGGGTGATGCCGAACAATCCGGGCTTTTTATGTATTTTGATTAAAAAAAAGAAAGAAAAAAGTTCACTGTCGTAATAAATACACAAGGCTAACCGCAACAGCCATCAACAGCTTTCCTGAAATAAGCAGGAGGCTCGAAGATGCATACACAGCAAGGGGGACAAGCATCTGGGACTGGTATGAACGATCAGATAAGATTATCCCCAAACCAAGTTGATTTCACCCACGAAGGGTAGCATCATACACTACACACACAGAGTGATACCAGAATAGATCAACAGAAAGCGGAAAGCTAAATTTCCGAAAACACAAGATACACAGTATCAAACATCGTTAAAACAACAGCAAAATTCAGAAAGGGCTTGGGTCCAAAATAAGTAAATAAAAAATCAACCTCAAACGCAAAAGGGAAACTTTGAATAAAAGAATAGGATATCTTAAATTTGGGGCGGGGTTCCCGGTTACCCTTTCTAGCTAAACAACATCCATCCTCCATCATTCCCTCAGATTCTCAGCAACCAAAACAGGTCACCTTAGAATCCGCCGTGCCCATATCATCACATCACACAAAATTGATCACGGAGCATCAAATTCAAAGTCAGCCCACTGAAAATTGTAAAATTCACGGCAAAACCCATTAAGCGATCAATTTCGCGATTACCATGTAACCGGAAAGAGATACGAAAATCGACGCCGAGGACTCACGAACTAAACGAATATGTAAGAAGAAATCATGAGACAGAATACTGACCTTACTGTAGTGATCGGAAACGAGAAAGAAAAACCCTCAGCTTTCTGCTCGCTTCCAAGTCCCACTTGAACTCCCGGTTTCTCTCTCTCTCTTTCTCCGCCTCAATAGACGGATTGGCTCAGGCGTTGCTACTTAAATAGGAAATACTGCGCCACGGCCAGGCGCGAGGCGCCAGGTAAACCTCATCGTTTGTGACAGAGGGTAATAATCATTTTACTTCTTAAAAATGATAAACCTCATAATTTAAAATTAAATAATCAATGAATTTTCAATTTTTAACCAACTGGAGCATGGCGTTGGGCTCTTTTTTTTGTTAAGTAATGGATGCCTTCTTCCAAAATTAGATTCAGACATTTTCCATCAGTCGATTTATCCTATCTGTAGATCGTGATACAATATTACTAATGTGTTAGTCAATTTAATGATTTTTAAAACAAAAGTATTTTTAGAATGGTTAAAATTCAATTTTTATTTGTACCCTAATTTCTTTCGTTCTTATTCTATTTATTTATTGTGATGTTATTTTTCAATAAAATATAAAGTTTGAGTATTAAAGTTGAATTATTATTGCATAAAATAAGGTTTTAGTTGCCGTTAAAAGGATCATATTTTTTTTATAAATGAGAAAGTAATATAATATTGACTATGGTGTAGATACACTATGGTTTGGTTTTTATTTATTTATTAAATATTTTTTTAAACCACATATTTATATGTAATTCGATATATCAATATGTATATTCATTCTTCCATAATTGATATACCGTATATCCAAAAATATCTATCTACTTAAATAAGGAATAATAATCATGAATATATAAATATATATCCCCCCTCTCTCTATCTCTATATATATATATGCTCCAAATCAAATATCAAACACTATCATGTATTGAATATATAGCACATTACCCCCAAAACACAATCATGTGTGTGTATGTGTGTGATTCTAATTAATATTATTATATAGATAAATATGTACCTTTCCACAAGCCATTTTAGATTAGAATGAGATTTTTCATTAATTGAACTCATCTAATATGCGGTCCCTAAAAATGGTTACAATATCATTAGTATCTAATGCATGTCAAAGGAAAATAAAGAAAATAAGAGGAATTATGGAACCATCTTCATCGAGTTAACCACATGTAAAACAAGTTTAATATTTTTATTTTTATTAAAAATCGTGTCTAATCATAGAAATCTATATACATAAGACTCATCTAAGACATCAGATAATAAATTATCTTTCAATAACCTATGACTATGAAAGAATAAATTTTTAGTATCAACACCACCTTTCTACTAATAATTAAAATGAGGCCAGAAGTAAAAGAAATTAAATTACCTTGTATATGCAATTATATGTTGACATTGTAACATTTTACCTTATAACAAATGTAGGAAGTCCTCTACCCCAATCCAAATATTCACATCTTTTAATTTCATGTGCAAATTAGTTGGAAGATGAATTATAGTAGAATTACCATCCAACAAAAGTGTCATGTCCAAATACAACCTAAATCGAGGTGATAGATCACAATGCTTGATTATTGTGTTCATTCCCAAGGCTTTTTGGGCTTCCTCGTACTCTATATCTTTTTTTTTTTGATCTTGCTAGTATTTTTACAATAATATGACTACCCTAAGTAAGAAAAAGTGAATTACATAATTATTATATCGTTTTCCTTCTGGAACATTGTCTTGGGAACATTGTCTTTAGTGGACCATTCTCCATCCATTTATCCTTCCAAAAACCAACTCTACTACCCTCTCCAATGACGGTGTCCATCCTCTTTTTGGTATATATGACTTCATTTACCCCTCTTTTTTTCATATTTCCACAATCTATACACGGGCAAGATATCTGCAAATGATCTTTTGAATGTTCAATGGCTAACTTAATAAAGTCTTAAAGACCGATTATATATTCTCTAGACAACCTACTTGCATATATCCACTTATGATCTATGATGAGAAGTAAGTATAGTTTGACCCTTAAATTACAAAAAAAAAATAGTAAACGTGACAATATTAGCCAAGTCAAGCAAAAAAAACCCCAACAACATACTTGGAATACATATAGACTACAACAACATACTTGGAATACATATAGACTACAACAACATTTATACTATTAACAATACCCCGATTCTTGTAGAGTATTATCTATTAAGCCTTATATTTTATTTTTTTGAAATACATAGTTTGATAATATATATTCACAAAACATATTAACATAAAAACTAACGACATAGAGTATATAAATAGACACCACGACATCATATATAGTATAATAAACAAAGAATAATAAAATTCACAACATAGATGTTCGAATAAGAAATAACTCAAGCAAAATTTAGAAATAAAGAGAAATTGATTCACAGTGCTTAAACTTCAAAGAAAAGGAAGAACAAAGAATAATGAACATGCCATGAGGAGAGAGAGAAAGAGAGGGAGAGAAAGGCGACGACGTCGAATTATAGAGGAACAAAAATGAGCAAGAACTCCATCAAAGAGAAGGTAGGAAGCCAATAGTGGTTGCATAGCATCATCGTTTTGAACGATGATATTTGGATATCAAGAGGTAAAGTGAAAAAGTGATGGCAGTTCTAGCATAAAAAATGATGAAGTAAAAAATGGGAGAAAAGGGTATATAAGATGGTTATAAGTTAAAATCACAGTTTCTTATTGGACAATAGATTAGATAGCGACTTAGTTTGATACCATCTTATATCGGCCATCATTTAATCCAATTTCTGTACTAGTGGATAGTGGGCATGAAGCTATTAATATAATATGAAGAAAGAAATGGCCATGAAGTCATATATACCAAATAAGATACCTCAAATCCAACATGGTAAAATATCATCATAAGACAGGGTTGATAAAAAATAATCACGTAGTCAGTAAAAAATTGTCCAACGTTTGACGTAAGAAATATATTACATGCTATAACAAAAAGATTATTATATTAAAATTATAGATCGGTGAAAGAAAACAACATATTCGGCAAGAGATCATTATATTTAATAGTAAAAGATAGTGGTAAAATATTTTTGATAATATTAAAAAGTATATTAATATAGATATGTATTTATAAAGAGAATTAATAATATATTTTTAATTGAAGATAATTTAATTTGAAAAAGAAAAGAACAGAAACGCGGGAAACGATCGCTGAGGTGGCAGCCGTAGACAATAACAATCAACCCCTCCTCGTATCCTTTAACGAAGCTGCCAGGAAATTCCTACACACGCCACAGCGGTCCACACGGGAAGTCTCACTCTCACACTAGTGTTTTTTTTCCTCATCTCATGAGTCGGAACGGAACCTGTTTGAATTAGACGGGACCTCCCAAGCTAGTGAGCTACTACGACGCACAATACGACCTCCTTCCTGCTTCTTCTTCGGGTCCAATACAAATGTGTGCTTGAAAATTACTATTACTATTATTATTATTATTATTATTATTATTATATTTGTTGGTTTTGATATATATTACTGGAGGAATTAACTGAGTTTATTGCTTGATGAGCTCAGGGCCACATCGACCATCTCAATATTTAGCAAATGTGATATACTTCTAATCAAAATTAAGAACAATTAAGTAATCAAGCAGAAAATAAAATAAGATGGAAAAAGGGTGCATTTCAGGTGAAATTAAAGACCCAAGAATAATTCATTTTTATCACGTAAAATTAACATCTTATCAAAAGAATTATTTAACGGTAAAAGGAGGAGGAGGAGATTCCTAATTCTATCTAAAGTTATTCTTCTAACGACTTACTTCGTCTTTGTATCCGATTCGGGCCTTCGAATGTTAAAAAAATCCGTTCTGTTTTTGGTTACGGAAAAGGGAAAACCGCGCTCACTTTGTCACAGCAAGAAAATTCCCTCCCTACTGATTAGGGTCCATAATCATCATCGCCCACCCCCGTAGTGTGAACGTAGGAAAGGCAACATGGAAAACCTCTCGTCTATTTTTGGTTATCTCAAAACGCCTTTGGATGGGATGGGACATAGCTGTACGGTTTTGTTTTTCTCTTAATTATTATATATTTTTGGAGGGGTAGGGTGGGTGTGGGTGTGGCCTTTGGGGCTGTTTAAAAGCAGTTCGCCAGTCCGGTGATCTTGCTTACTTATTCTTCGTTCAAGTTTTGATATTCAATATCGTTTGAAACAAAGTAGAGTCAGCAATTTCCATGTTACTCGTACTCGATTGATTGCTCGACAAACTCACATATAATAAATATAATAATAATAATAATAATCATAATAATAAGGCTTTAATGCTTATAGATATTCATTTTTCTCGAATTATTCCTACCGATGTCGTACCCGTCCAACGGTAAAACGAGCGGCAATAATAATAATTTTTATTTTGTTTGTTATAACCAAGGTGTTTAATGTTCAACTCAACCCATACTATCTTAATTAATGTTATCTATGACCTAACCTATGGCTACCTAGAGTAAATAATTAATAACGTTCAACCTACCATAACCTACAAGTTACACGGGTTGAAAACTTATTACCATCTCTATTTAGTGGTGACAATAAGGCCTCGCCAGGTTAGGTTGCATTATAGTCGGTCGGGTCATCGTGTTAGATTATTTACGTTTATATATCATTTTTCTTTGTGAGGTCGGTTGTGGGTCAAACGGGCAGAACTATGTCATTTTGAGTTATTTTATTGGCCAATTCGATTTTAGGTAGTTGAATATTTGGATCGTATAGAGTTAATTTGTTGTCTTGGGTCAAACTCGGGTCATTTTGGAATAACTTAACGAGTCGAGTTTGAGCCAAACTAACTCACGTTCAGGCGATTTCAAGATCGGAAGAAGTCAAGTTGAGTCGATGTGGGCATAAGCGATATTGAGTCTTGGTGAGGCGGGTCAATGTGGGCTAAAGTTGGGTTAGATCGGGACAAGGTAGGGCTGAACAAAGTCACTTTAAAGTAGGACAATCTAGCAAGATAAATTAAATTCCAGGAGATATGAATAAAAATAGTCCATTCAGGGTCCGATTGAAATGGGACTACGAAGAAATCATTTTGGCATAGTAAGGTTAATGTTCATTGACCCACGACAACCCAAGGTAACTCTAAAAGTAGCCCATACTAATCTATATTAGTTTGTAACTCACTGTAGGTTAACCCATATAGACTTTTGTAAAATAATAACTCAACTCATCTAACCTATAAATATATTTTATTGGGTTGGATTATATAAGTTATGATTAACCCAATCTATCGAACGTCTCTAGTTATAAACTATATTCATATAGGAACAAACTAACTTTGTAGACAATTGTACTAGGTTGTAGAGCTAACGGAGAGAGGACTTGTAGAGGATATTGAAAATGGAGTTTATGAGCATTGAGTGTTCAAAAAAGAGATTAGGCGATTCCTTCCATGCAAAGTATGATTGTATTTTCTAGCAACCTGTTTGATATGACGATTTGGGTTAAATCAGCAGGTTAAGTGTTTTATGGTATGCCGTATGCGGATGTTTTATGAGTTTGCTGCATAACCCTTAGGTTCTCGAATTGGGTCCTATTATTAGTCATTGCTTGTTTAACTAAGATGAGTGGTTAGTTATTTTTGCTTTATTTCTTTGGTCGTAGATCTCGGATTGGTCGGACAAACACCAATTTTACTTATCCGCAAGAGAATGCTGCCTATATTCGCATATAATATATAAAACAAAGGGTCTATGTCAAGCTCAGAAGTACTAAGTACTTGGACAGCCTCTCCAGTCTCCACCAGGACCACCGCATCAAATAATTTGTATACGTATGAGGCTAGCTATTAGAGTAGATTCAGAGTAGGCTTACTGTGGAAATGGTTTGGTGTTCTGGTCGGTCCCTTCCATATTTATAAAAATATTTATTTAGAAGAACAAACAAAGAGTACATATAATATAAATTATAGAACTTTTTAAAATTCCATATTTACATATATATATATATGCTATTATTACATGATACTTGGATTTTTTTCAAAAAGTTGGGGCAGCAAAAAAAAATTTGTTATTATTATATGATACTTCAAATCAAATACGGAAGAAACACACACGCACAAGAAACAAAAAAACACTTATCAGTTTAATATGTTAGGCTATCTTTCAAGGATAATTAAGTAAACCAAGGGTAAAGTAAAATGATATAGATAATATTTTTATCAAATAATATAATTTTTTTATTTATTAAAAATATTTTAGATGATTTTTTTATATGTACTAAAAATATATATTAAGCCGTATCAACTACAAAAACAAAAACTTACGGAGAATATGGTTGAAAATTAACACCTAAAATAAATCATCTTATTTATTTATCTAGAATCTTTCAAGAAAAATTCTTCAATCGTGCGACGTGTCTACATAGTAGATTTTCTTTCCTCCTAGGGAGATCCACTTGGCCACTTGAGTTTCCGCCTAACTTATCTCCCCTCTTTTGTCTTGTTCAGTAGCGTCAGCACCTGAAAAACAAGGCCAACATTCCACCCCTAACAATTACTATTATATTTTAATAAGAGATTTTAAAATTTTAAACAAAGTTTAATAAATAATTTTTTAAATAACTCAAAAAAAAAAATTGATTGCCACAACCAATGAGTAAGGTCAGACAATTACAAATACGATATGTACTAAGTGTGAGCCTAATTTACCCCAAAAGATTTAATAACAAAGAGTATGGTATGATATAAATTTATATTAACACACGTATACCTGTAAGATAACGCACGACATTCACAAAGGAGAAATAAATTTAGACCATCATATGACATCACTAAGATTCGAATAGCCTTATCGTCCTTACCGACATGACTTTTGGGGATTATTAAACTAATATTTCCCTATAAAGTCCCATAGATGCCATCAGCAACCAATTCATTATGACATAACAAGGTGTCAGTACCGTAAGGATTAAAGCAATGAACTTGTCTTCTAACTCGCCGGCGGTCGTGTATGGTGATAATAGATGATCGGTGTATAATGCATGCAAGAGGAGGTAATGCGCCACCAGCTGGAGGGCAAATTCTACCCTATTGACATATCACAAAGTGCATTCATTGGTATCACCGGTGTTAACCGACTGAATGTGAACGAAATTCTTTTGAATCAACTAGTACTTAAGTTTGGCTAACCTTATTTATTTATTCATTTTACAATTTTTAAACTATATTATCTCTAGTCTAGATTATCAAAAAAATAAAAATAAAAGTTATGATATAATATCTGTGATATTTTTCTTATAAATAGATGACTACATTGTTATGTTTTCGATGCAAAATATATATTACATGTTTCTATTTTATTATGTATGTATCAAAGCTTCACCATTGTGTTTATACTTATATTTGATCATTTCTGTATCAATGATTTAGGACATTTTATTGACGTTCACCACACATATATTTACCATTATATAATTATGTTTTATCTTTATTGTATTCATATTTTACTATTTATGTATTTATGTTCCATTATTTTTGTACTCATGTTTTACTATTTTTTTCAGATGTTCACGGTACTTGTATTATACCATTATTATATTATATCTTATCATCATTAAAATTATGTTTTAATGTCGTTGTATTTATGATTACTATTTTTCTAGTCATCATCATTGTTATTATATTATATTTATGTATCACCGATATTATCTTTATTTTATGCATCATCACAAAAAGCAAAATGTTATATAATAAATAGTAAAATATAACTATAATAATAATGAAAAATAAATCCCAAAAAATAATATGAAGAACATTAGTTCTATAATAATAAAATTTTAGTATATGAAGTAGTAAAACACATGCATATATATATATTTTTTACATCAACAATATAATAGTTTAGATATTTACCGGTAACAAAAATTCTCAACAATATAATAATACAATTAAAATTTTTTTTTGAATAATTCTATTTTGAGGTAAATTAATTTCAATCAAAAAAGAAAACAATATAATACTATGGATAACACGTAGACATATTAAAGTCCTGAGTCGGCGATTTCTATGTGGTCCTCCAACAAGGCAACAAGTACATTTACTAACCAGTTTTATTTTTTAAACTAGCATCAGTCCAAGATACGGACCAGAAGTCAAGGAGCACGCAGCGTTGTTGGCGGATTTGGCTCGCCTTCGCAACGCCTTTTACTATAGATAAATAACTGATCAACCTTCGATATTATTTTTAGACTTATCTATTAAGTAAATTAATTAAATTAATCTTAAATTTAGTTTATTTAATAACATATTTATATAATATTTATTTAATAAATAAATCAATTCTTTTTTAAAATATAATTAAATATACTTCACAATTTTTTTATTATCTTCTATTTTTTTTATTCTTATTTTTATATCCATCTAACACCGCGGACAACGTATCATATTATCACGAAGGACACGACTAAAATATATCTCGCACCACTTGTAAAACGCAACTACATTGATAGGACAACTTTTATTTTATATTTTTATAATTAGTGTTATTTACCTAAAGGAGTTTGCCTTTTGTCTTATCGAATATCTGTGATGTACTAGCCTTCTTATGTCTTTCAAAGCACAAGATGTTTCTGGGTCAGAAGAAAAATATATGACAAGCGCCCTAACGGAGGATTTGTTTGAGCGTAGATTTTTAAAATTCGTCATTTATATTTTGGAATATTAAAAATATAATTATACTAAAATACTTTTTAGATTTTTTTTTTACTAATAGATATTAATATCGATATACTTTTAACATAAAATATATATATCTTTAAGATTATACATTTTTATACTGGAATTTTATATTCACCACCTCAAGGATTAATATTCATCAATTAGGAGACCAATATTCATTTGTTTGAATGCTCATATCCATTCATAAGTATGATGTGTGCTATATCATGTCAAGATAAATACTGTCACAGTTTCTTTGATAGATTTATTTTCTTTAAAAAAATTAATAATCTTATTCTCAAATAAACATTCAAATAATCCCTTAACTCAACAATCCAGCAGTTTTATTTTCTTTTAAAAAATAATTAATTAAAATAATACCACTCATTCTCCCTCATATTTCATAACACCAAAAATAAGGCCTAGCTTCCTCCTTCGGCATGCTTCCTCAGCTCAAAATCAATTCTTTAGACCTGTCGAACTGACCATGTGACAACATAATTAATCTAAGTGGAGGGCCATGGTTGGCACTATCAAAACTCAATAGTACACGACACAAGGTACCAAAAGTATAACAAGCACTAGCTAATTCATTGCTATTTAATAGTTCAAGACGACCAGGTCGACGCGAATCTTGAACCATGCGACGTGTGTAATTTACTGCAATCTCAGATTCTCAGCCAATGGCGCCCCAGTGGGCCACTTTATATTTTTTGTTATGGAAGTGTATATTTTGATTTATAAGCTTTCTTTTTGATCAATTCATGGTTATGGCGGTGATGGTTCTAACTGGTGCGTGAAGTTCAAGGAGACCGAGAGTATGCGTGAGCTAGAGAGATTTTATCTCAATGTTTTAACTAGGGTTCGAAGTTTCAATTGGCTAGAGTTTGCATCGGTTTTCATTCTTCTTTACTTATGCGTTGTTCTAAGATGATTTTTAAAATGTTCATCTAAGTTAATTAGAATTAATTTTTTTATTTACCTCTACTCACTCCATTTTTATTAACCTATTTTTGGAAGTAATGGAGTTGAAGATAAAAAATATAAGTCATACTTATACTTAATAAGCCATAAATACTGTCCAATTTAATATCTCTCTAATTCAACAAAAGGATATAAGAGTCATTTATTTTATTTTTAACTTTTATTAACCATAAATCATACACGATTAAAACAACATCCACTCTAATTCAACAAAATGTATGGCACGGTATAAATTTATATTAACACACATATTCGTGTAACATAACGACATAAATGAGAATTAAATTTAAACCAACTTAACATTATTTAAATTATTCGCATACAATATAGTCCTTCAGTTTCCAAAAGGAAGTACTTTTAGCTAAAAAAAAATTATTTGAAAATAAAAATTATTTTAGAAAAATTAATGCTTACTTTTTAATTTTATCTCTACCTATTTTCTTTTTTATTCTATGAATTAATTAATATATTATTTTTCAATAAAGGATATAATTAGTATTTTATAAGTATATTTATTATGTTCTAAAATAATATATAAATTGCTAAGAAAAATTATTTAGAAAGGGAAGGACTGCTAAACAAGGTCCGAATGGCCCAACTGGCATGACTTTTAGTGAGCACTAAACTAATATTTCCCTAAAAAGCCCCATAAATGCTCTCAGAAACTAATTCAATATCACATGAAGCTTCAGCTCGGTAAGGATTAAGGAATAAACTTCCACTTTCAAACGGCCGGCTGCCTTGTTACCGTGTATGGTGATTGGTGATAGATGATTGGTGGATAATGCACGCAAGAGGTGAGACGCGCGCCATCGGCTGGGCAAATTTTGTGCGTTCCTTGGTATGATCGGTGATAATTATGGATGAAATTGTTTTGAATCAACTAGTCCTTGAGTTTTGGCAACTTTTTTTTTTTTTTTTTGTATTCATTGTATATTTTTTAAAACTAAATTATCTTAGTTTGGATTATCAAATATATATATATACTATAACATTATTAATAATTTTTTTTTATAAATAGACAACTATGTTGATATATTTTTGGCATTAAAAAATATATTTAGTGCTTTTATTTTATTATTTATGTGCTAAAATTTTACCATTGTTATTGAATTAATACTTATTGTATTTATATCCATTATTATTATGCTTATATTTTATAATTGTTATGTAACGTTTTATAACGGTTTATTATTATATTTTATTAAATTTTATGTTGAGATATTATTATATTATTTTATTGATGTTCACCATAATTATATTTTATCATTACTATATTTATATTTTATTATAAATGTGCTTATATTTCATCAATTTTCTATTTATATTTTATTTTTTTATATTAATAGTTATCATGCTTATATTTTATCATTATTAAAATTATATTTTATTATTATTGTATTTATATTTCATCACACTTATATTAATATTTTAATATTTTTCTAATAATATTTGAATTTATTATATTATATTTTTCCACATGAAAAATATTCTCGGATTCTAAATTCTCTCACGTTGATAGCTATACTCATAGACTTATTGGGTGTAGGGTCATGAGTCGGCGAAATATATTTGGTCCTCGAGCAAGTGCATTGACTACCACCCACTTTTGTATTTAAAATTAACGCCAGTCCAAGGTAGTGGCTAGACGCAATGTAAAAAAAATGATTGAAAAGAGAGGAATAATTAAGCTAAGAAAGGTTAATCTATGATAACACTGGTAAGTATGACATATAGTAGGTAGGCCTGGCAACTGATCACTGACCGATCAGCCGCCTTGATTATTGTTTCCTTTTATTTTATTTTTCAACGACCAACCGCCGATAACAATGACATAGCACGCAGGAGGACGCAGGACCGACCAAACTTAAAGTCTTAAACCCCAGATCAAAAACTGAACTCATAAAAAAATATATATATACATATTAATACACTAATTTAGATCATTCACAAATTGTAAGATGCATCTTTATGGATATGCCAATTTCTTTTTTTTTTTCTTCTTCTTGCAATTAGTGTTAATTAGATAAAGCAATTCACTTTTCGTCTTGTTGCATTGCTCTCAAAATAATTTTTTTTTCAATTTTTTTTTGATGAACCTTTAAAATATATTATTCGTTTTTTAAAATATTGGAAAAAGTTATACTAAAATGATTCTTAGATTATTAAATTTTACAGACAGATTTTTATATTGCTATATTTTTCACATAAACAAATATTATACAAATTATATATTTTTATACAAATATATTATATTTACCATTCCAAAAATCAATAATCATAGATTAAGTGAACAATATCCATCAAGCTGAATGGTAATATTCATCGATTATTATGATGCATCCCATAAAATTTCTTTGTTTAGTTAAATACTATCATAGTTTTTCTAATTTATGATTTTACCTAAACCGATCCCTAAATTTTTAAAACAAAAAACATTTTAGTCTGTTTAAATTTGTATTCCCCCCTAAGTTAGTCACTATAACCTACACTTGCCTGTTAACAAAAATGCTATTTCCCTTTGTTAACTATAATCCCTATCTTAACCACTAATTACACCCTAAAAATTCAAATAACCGCTTAACTCTAGGTCATGATACTTAGTATCAGCCCGTATTTATCCAATTTTGCATCGACCCATGTCCAAAATTGACTATACGTCATGATTTTGGAATTTGACTCATATATTGGTGATATATTAACTAGCGATCTATATTTGTTGATATTTTACCAATATTTACTAGTATTTGTTAATATTTATTGCTGATAAAAAAAATACGTCACAAAAACTAAAGCATATAAAATATCGTTTACAACACTTTAATACCGCAACACTACGACCACAACTATGGTTTTATTGCTTGGTTAAGACCTTGAATTGAACCAAACTAGTGTCTGCATAGTATTTGTTTTAATGCTCGTTTTATAAATGGAAAAAAAACTATTATTGGAAATTAAAAACAAGTTTACAATATATTTTCACAAAATTACAACTAATATAAATTCCAAACTATAAAATCACATACATGATTCATATTAATTTAATTTAATAGCACTTATGGAGGGGAGGGGGAACATGTAATGTGGTTGTGTAGATAAAGAAAAAAGTAGAAAATTAGAATTAAAAATTACAACTTTAAAGTTGCAAATTGTTACGTACTTTATCCATTTAAAAAATAAATCCATTTTAATAAATTAAAATACTATATATACCCTTAATATGACAATTACATCATTCATTGGAATACAATATGACAATATATATACCCCATCCATATTAAAAATGATTGTCTCTGTGTATATTAAAAATAAAGTTTGACATTAATTTCTCTCAAAATATAGTATATTATGATAAAAAATTATAACTATTATATTCCTATTAAAAATATTTTTGTAGCATTATTTTTTATATTTTGTATTAATATATATTAAAATATATTAATGGTTAATTTTATTATCAAAATATATAGTGAAGATCCTTTAAATACGTACGAAAGATATAAAGTCAAAGTTTTCTCCAAAATTTCTAACACAACTTTTCTTGTGTTCTAGATATCAATTAAATTTTCTTAGCAAAGTTTCCAATGCAAAAAATACAAATGTATATTAATTCAATAAATACAAACTACATTAATTCAATAAATACAAAGATGCATTTAATACATAATACTTTTTCATATAATTACATAAGTATATGAATTGTCAACAAAACATCCTAATTTAATTTATAAAAAAAAAATCAATAATTAATTTTGCATTTTTTTTTGCTCCAAGAGGTTAAATTAATATTCTATATACATTTAATTTTAAAAAAACTACATTCCATTCGTAAATACATATTAGTTCTACCAGCTTATATTAATCCTTTTTATTTTGGATGCAAATAATTAGGATAATTTACTATTTTTGTTTCTTTGTATTTATATCTACTGTATGTGAAGCTAACTTCATTTTAATATATATTAAAATGCTATGCAATTTTTGGGTTTCATTTATTTGAATTTTATTAGTGAAAAAAAGTAAATACTTTTAGTAATAATTGTTGAGTGTATTTGATAAAATATGAAATGTTAATTTGAAATCAAGAAAGAAAAAATATGGATAAAAATGAAAATTAAATGTTAACTTTTTAAAAATAACTTAATTTTTGAAATAAAAAAATTCAACTAAAATAACTTTCTATAAGAATTTTAATTTAAGTTTTTAAATTGTAATTAAATCATTTTTATGAAATCCAATTCAAACTGTAATTTTTTCGATCTATAAGCTGTAAAATACGCTTCGGTTTTGTTCCTTTTATGGTTTGAACTTGATAATTTATTTTATACCACATTTTTATATTGTTAATCATTATAATTTGCTGTACTTTTCATTTTTAAAAGACCACTTTAGCATCTATTTAGCCATAAGTACTTATTTAGGGTCGATCATGAAAAAAAAAAGCATAAACGAAATGTTTTGAAAAGTTTTGCAAGTAAAAAGGTCAATCATAACTTTCACATAAAATAACAAAATTAGTCTTTGGTGGTTCAAACATAAATTTTTCATATGAGATTCGATTGGGTTGATTCAAGTTGAATTGGAAATTTAGTATCAAGAGCTACAACTTTCTCGTATAGAACATTTTCCGAATTGGAACATATAATGGTCAAAATAACTTAAGAAGTTGAAGTTGTCAATCAGAAAATACTACAAGTTACCAGGGTTGGGGCAGTCGATTTCCCATCGTATAGAGGTAATTTGGAGCCACAAGAACAACCAAGGGGTCTTGACCTCAACGCGGTAAATTTCCAAATCATATCCAACTTCTATCTTATCTTTCCACTTATCTAATACACGATATTTTGACCTTTGTGTACCTATATATACATCTCTAACTAACTCAAATCCTACCAAGGAGAGAAAATTTAGAGCCTATAATATTGAGATTTATTATCACACTACAACAATATGACTCTATTACGATGACGTCTATTACAACGGCCAACGTTGTCACAATAGACATGTCTATTGCAACGACTGTCACTAGTGAATGGTAGATTTGATGAGTGGGAAAAATGAGGCTACAATGATGACGAGAGTTGTCATTGTATATGTATTGTGGTGACTCATAGTTGAATTTATTTTTGGAAATTAATATTTGAAAAAAATAAGCTGCAGTAACGACAGCTCGTCGTAGTATCTATTGATAATTTCCATCCCACCTTTTATAGAAAAAAAATATCTGTAACAGCGACGGGTCATCGCTATAGGGGGGCTACTATTGTAGGGTGGGTAGGAATTTTCCTCCCTTTCTAAAAATTATTGCGGGAAAAATTTTGGTTAGGTATATTATGACATTTAGTTGACATTATAGAGTAAAGCATTGCTGCAATATAGGAGACCAAAACTACGTTGTTTGTTTAAAAGGGGGTCTAGTCCAGTGACTTTGTCGTTGCAGTAGAGATGAGTTATATAAACAAAAAAACCTATAACGTTCGTCTTTGCCATTTGTCTCTCGCATTCGTTCATCTTCGTCATGAAGATTTGCTTTGGCTCTCTTGGTATTGTGGTAAGTAATACTTGTAATCCCCCGAAATTTTTAAAAAGCCTATAATTTAATAAATAACTTTTATTTGGGATAAATTAGCTTTTAAATCTATTTAATTTAATTATTTTATGGATTTTTGAGTGTATAAAATTGGATATAAACATTTAATAAGTTAAAATAAATATTTTTCTATTTTATCATACTCTTTTTATTTAAATAAATTTTCAAACTATTATTTTACTAAAATTACCCTTTTTAAAGCCATATATTTAATTATGTTAAATTAAATTATTAAATAAATTTACTACCCCAAAATACTGCATTTTATTACTTTATAAATTAAATTATTTTATTTTTTCCCATTTTCCCTTTCCTTTTTTCCTTTTCCTTCTCCTTTTTCTCCTTTCCTTCTTTTTCCTTTTTCCTCCTTTGGGCCGCTGACACTCCGGCCTGCCTTCCCCCCTTCGCGTGGGCCGCAGGCCCACTCTTCTCCTCCCTCTCCTTCTTTCAAGTCGTCTATCCATCACCCCCTCTTTTCTTCCTTCCTCCCCCGCGCGAGTCCATCCCACCTTCCTCCTTTCTTTTCTTTCCTTTCTCCCCCAACCAGGCCGACCCACTCTCCTCCTCCCTTTGCCCAGCCTAGCACTCACGCAGCCCACTCCCCTTTCTCCTTTCTTTCTTCTTTTTCCTTTTCCCTGGCGCCATACCCGACCATCCTCCGCCATCTCCGTCACCCCACCTGCAACCCTCCCCCTACTGCTTCCCCTTATCTCTCTCTCTCTCTCATCGTTTTCCTGCCCTATCCCGACCCCACCACCTCTCCCTCTCCTTGCCCATACCCCTCTCTTCTTCTCCCTCTCCCTGCAACTCCCATTTCCCTACCACCTCGCCGCCACCCTACCAAGCCACCCTATCCCCTTCTTTCTCTTCCTCTTCTTTTTCTTCTTCCCTCCCTTCCTCATCCTGCCATTTTCTCGAGCTTCCCATGCATTCCCCAACCTTCTTTTCCTTCCCTCATCCTCCCTGTTTTGCTTCATTGCCACCATTTTGCAGCTACCGCCACCTCACTAGCCACATGTGCCACCCCCTGCCACCCTCTACCTCACCCCTAAACCATCATAACAACCCTCGAGCCACCCCGCAACCTCCTCCTTCCTCCCCTATTCTTTTTCTCCCTTTTCGACAGCCACCCTACACTGCCTCTCTCCGTTTCCTTTCTGCTGCCTCTGTCGCCACTTGAGCCACCAAACTAATCCCTGCAACCCCCTCCACCACCCCAAACCTCCTTTGGCGGAAGCCACCACCCACATGCCTTCATTTTCTTCCTCCCTTTTCCTTCCTTCTCAGCCCCTCCCTCTCAACTCACCTTGGCAGCCCCCCTTCGCAGCCTCGCTGCCGCCGCCACCCTTAACCGCCGTCAACCCATCCCCAACCACCACTTACACCCCATCTCCACCTCTGCATCCTTCCCTTGCCTTAAATCCTCCCCCGCATGCCCTCTTTCCTAACCCCAAAACCCAACCCAAAAATAGCCCATTTTTCCTCCTTCCACCCACCTTCGAGCCACTCCCCCCCTCATTTCTTTGCATGCAGCTCATGCTGCATGAATAGTATGAGTTGCTGCATTTCTTGGTTTATTTGGTTAATGATTTTAAGTATAAAAATATTTTAAGTTAATTATTTGATTAATTAAGTGTTATAAAGTCTTATACTTGGTTTTCTCTTATTTCTAATATAATCAATCTTGATATTATTTTTAGGTATCGATTTTGCTAATCAAAGCTTGAACCTTTAACGGGAATACCGGTAAGGTTCGTTTTGCGAGATTTAAGGTAACCGTTAAATCCCATTTAAACGCATGGATTAACGTATGTTAGCATTTTTGATATGTTATTATGCTTGATATATGTTGTTTAATATAATATATATAGTTTCTTGTGTCGATTGATAAAAAGGAAGCATATTAGATTATATGCTATGTATGAAATATTGTTTAACGTAAGAGTTTGGTTATTAAAAAAATGTCAAGTATTATCCATGTTGTATTATACTATTGTGATCTTTAATGCATGGTTAATATTTTTGCGAGCCTTAGGGGTATTTTAGTAATATATATTGTACAAGAATATAGCCTAATATGTGTGGGTGCTAATAAGTATTATATTAAATATAATAGTTGTGGATGAGGTATTAATATTAATATTTTATGTAGTGATGATAATTAACAAAAGTGGTGTAATAAGGGGAAAAACGGTAATTTGCAATTAAAAGGGGTATTATGGTAATTTTGGAGGTAAGGGTAAAGTGGTAAATTTATAAGTAGAAGGATAAAATGGTAATTTTGTGACTAAAGGGTAAAATGGTAATTTTGTATGTAAAGGGGTAAATGGTAATTTTGGAAGTAAAGGGGTAATATGGTAATTTTGTGAATAAAAGGTAAAAAGGTAATTTTGGAATTAAAGGATAAAATGGTAATGTTATAATTCAAGGGTAAAATGGTAATTTTGCAATTAAAGGGTAAAATGGTAGTTTTGTAGCTAAAAGGGAAAAAAGTAATTTTGTAATTAAAGGGCAACATGGTAATTTGTATGTAAAAAGGAAAAATGGTAATTTTATATGCAAAGGGTGAAATGGTGACTTATAAGTAAAAGGGTAATTCGGTAATTATGATAATAGAGAAGGACAATTTGGTAATTTAACCGACTAAAGGGTAATTCGGTAATTTTGATGATGGAAAAGGATAATTTGGTAACTATGATAATAGAGAAGGGCAATTCGGTAATTTAACCAACCAAAGGGTAATTTGATAATCTTGATAATGTAGAAGGGTAATATGGTAATTTATCCAACTAAAAGGGCAATTTAGCAATTATAACAAAGGAGAAGGGCAATTCGGTAACCTAACCAACCGAATGGGAAATATGATAAATATAACAATTATGGAGGGTGTTTAGTGGCCTAATAAATTTGAGAGATAACTTAGTAACCCAAACAGAGTAGAGATGTGGCTGAGAACAACTATGTGTGGGTTACGTGTCTTGTGTGCCATGTGTTATGCTATATTGTGTACTTTATACTAAATGATTAATCATTTGTAGCGCAACATAAAGTGGATGTATGCTCATGTAATTTCCTTATGGCATGTGGATGATGATTATATCTTTTGTGCGTATGATGTTATGTGATGTGACCCTCTAGGACATACATGGTAGGATATTTAATGTGGTAATGTGGGATGGAAGGATGAAAAAGAAAAAATGGGAAAGTAAGATAACCAAGGGGCAGTAAGTTGGCTAACATAGGTAGGAATGACCTAAATAACCCATGATCCATGAGTGGGTGAACAATAGGGGGCTTCAATAGAATGAATGAGTGATGCAACTCTTGCATGGGAGATTTCTAAGGTTTGCATGGGATGATTATTATGAAAGAATGGGCTAGGGTTTGAGCAGCCAACTAGGGTTTTACTGTTACATGTATAATTGGTAGGTATAATTGGGGATTTGAGACAGATCTAAATGAAATGAGGTGTGGGACAATAAAAGAAAGGTTGGGCCACATAGGTCCTATTAGGGTTCAAGGGAAAACCCTAGAGGGTGGTAGTGAGAGAATTTGAATGTTATAAGGTGATGGGTCTCGACCCACACCCTTAGAAGTTTGGTCTTTGTTATGGGTAGATATAAGGAGGAATGGGTGTCAGGGTGTGATAAGAGGTGCAAAGGTCTCAAAATATGGGATGGGCCCTCTCGGGAGGATAAAAGTAGAGGTCTGTGACATGCATGTCAAGGGTGAAATACTTTCAAATAAGATACGAATAAGACACTAATCACTTAAAGAGGAAGATTGTTGAGCTGGACCCAGACCGGTTCACCGGAGAATAATAGTGGCCAGGAGCTAGGGTGCCCTAGAGACCGGTCCACCGGCGAATAATAGTGGTCAGGAGAGTTCTGCCCTGTATGTATTCCGGTCCACCGGCTATAATAGTGGGGGATTCCGTGCTCAGAAAACCAAACGTAATAATGATAAGACATGAGGAAGACACTGATCATTTATAGTGGAACACCTTGTGAGTCGGGACCAGATCGGTCCACCGGGGAATAATAGTAGTCAGAAGCATTTTGCCCTGGAGACCAGTCCACCGGTGAACAATAGTGGTCAGGAGCGTTCTACCCTGTATGTATTCCAGTCCACTAGCTAATAGTGGGGTTCCCGCACTCATATGGACATTTATAATCCGAGATGATTGATTAATGATGGACTAATGGCTTTAAGGCCCTAAAAGTATCAATTTTTCATTATGACCTATTAATAGTTGATTGACTTATTAAGTATACGAATGTACGAAAGTGAATGTTATGTATGCACCATCAATATTTGATTGACTTGTCTAATATGTGAATGTATGGATCCAAATATTATGTTTACACATGTCTTTATGTATGAATATAGTGGTATATCGTGTGTTACATTGCGGGCCCGTTTTTAAGCGTGTTTTAAAGGGTTATTCAGTACTATAGTACTGAAAGGTTCCATTCGCGGGGCCCCTACCTATTTAATGGGCAGTGTTTCTTACAGATCGTTTTCAAGTGCTATTCAAGTGGGCCCTCGAGAAAGAGCGTAAGGAACTATCCGGAAAGTCCTAGGTTATACTTCTTCTCTTTTTAAACCTTAGCTTTGATGTGGCCCTCGTTTTCTTGTAACCACCACTAGTGTATCGTATTTTTCAAAGTGTTGTGTACGCTACTCTGATTTAAATATGTTGGAGTTTCTCGTAAATTGTATTTTAATCTTTTAGCCTTAACACTTGGTACTGGAACGGTATGAGTGAACCAGTCTGGTACTAAGTGTGGCAGTAATATCCCCAGAATTTACAGCTTTATTATTTTACTTCCGCTAATTCTTTTTAATAAAACAAATTTTTTTCAATAGTAAATTTTAGGGGTGTTACAATACATGTTTTTGGCTACTTTTTTTCCTCAAAATCTTGTATGTTATTGTCAGTTTTTACTATTAATTTGGCTTTTTGTTATGTTTTTATGAATTTTCATAACAGCCACCATCTCTGCCACCTTGCACCGCCTAGTCCTATTCTAATCTCAATTGAATCTTTGTTTTGTACTCTTTATTTTATTTTAATTATTAATTAATTGAATCTCCACCAATTTTTTGGTAAATTGTTGAATTTTTTTTTTGTGTCTCTGGAGTAGTCTGTCGCCGCCAGAGTGTATGATTTTTTAAATTATTATTTTATGTGTGTGTGTATATATATATATATTATTGTTAAATATTTGATTATTTTTTTAAAAAAAAATTGTGATATGTGATTATTGTTAGATATTATATGAATGTTGGTGGTGGTAATTATTTTTTGATATATTTGTTGTGATATGTTATTGATATATATATATATATATATATATGTAATTATTATTAAATTTGTTGTTGTGATATGTGATTATTGTTAAATTTTATATGGATGTTGGTGGTGGTAATTATATGTTGATATATTGATATGTGATTGATATATATATATATATATATGAAAAAAGTTTAGCCATTAGATTATTTAAGCAAATATCGAGATCCAAAAAAAATTATGAAAAGAAAGCATTTGTTTGGGTGTTCTTTTAAAGGATAAATGAAATAAATGCTAGAAGACAAATCCTAAAAAAAAATTAAAATGAATAGAATAAATTCTAAAAGTATAAACCCAAAATCCCAAACAATTAAAAAAATTGGAATAAATTATAATCCTTGAAAAAATCTAATAAACTACTATAATTAGAATGAACCCTAAGCCCTGCATATTAAAAAAAAAAAAATTAAACCTCCAAAATAAATGGAATAAATTCTAAACCTTAAACTCTAAATAAATATAAAAATCTAAAATAAATAAAATTAACCTTGAACCCTAAACAAATCTAGAAAACCTAAAATAAATTAAATAAACCCTAAACCATGAACAAATCTAAAATCACATAAAATAAATGGCAAAAACTCTTAACCTTAAACAAATCTAAAATCCTAAAATAAATAGAATAAACCCTAAATCCTACACAAATCTAAGAAACCTAAAAGTAAATGGAATGAACCTAAATACATAACATATCTCAAAACCCCTAAAATACATAGAAGTAACCCTAAATCTTGAACAAATAAAAAAAAATACATCCTAGACCCCAAACAATTCTAAAAACACTAAAATAAATGGAATAAACCCTAAATAAATCTAAAATCTCTAAAATAAATGGAATAAACCCTAAATCCTTAATAAATCTAAACACCTAAAATAAATAGAAAAAATTCTAAACCCTAACCCATTAACAAATCTTTAAAAACCTAGAATAAATTGAATAAGCCCTAAATCCTCCACCATAAATGAATCTGTAAATTATAAAATAAATAGAATAAACCATAACTCAAAACATATCACAAAAAACTAAAATGAATAAAATAAATCATAAGCTTTAGGCCCTTAAATTAATCTAAAATATATAAAATAAATAGAATACACCCTTAATCCTAAATTAACCTAAAATAAATGAAATAAACCCCACATAATAAGTAAGTATAAAACTAAAATAAATAGAATAAACCCTACCCTTAAGCCTAATCAAAATTTAAAAACCGAAAATAAATAGAATAAATCATAAACTCTAAAGAGTATATACCTTGATAAATAAACGCTTATGTAAAGACTTTTGGTTATTATGTTTCTTATTTATGTTGCCATAATTAGATATCACCCTAATTTATTAGATATTTTTCCTTTTGTAGGTGATAATATGTCTCTCTTATCTTATGCATGTTTTTGGTTTTTAATTGACTAGTGAGTAAATTTATTTTGTTTGTAGAAATATTTTGATTTGGATGAGCGGAAGGAGACACCACACCGGCCTGTAGTATGGGAGGTTATTTGTAGATTGCTCCATGACACCTATTAAAGCAGAAAAAATTAGCTCAAGACTTGGGCAAAAAAAAATCCTAGGAAGAAACCGAATGACTTGGATGATGACAGTTGGAACAAGATTTAGCAGTTTTGGGATACTCTTGAACATAAGGTATTTGTATAATATTATATATACATAAACTTGATAGGTATTAATATTGGTTAAGTGTTAATATTTATTGATTTGCAGGCAAAGTCAAGAAGAAATGCAAAAAGAGCAAGCAACTATATCCTTTCTCAATTTTGCTTCAAGAAGCTATTGTATACCCAATTTATAATTTCATTCATTAATTATAATATTATTCATAATGTTTAATTTTTTAAAAAGTTTTATTATGACTATAGGCCGACCCTAGCTCTAAGAAAATTTCGGGTGAGGCTGAGACTTTCGAACAGATGCACTGCAAGGACGCAAAATGGGTGAGTGAGGATGTTGAGATGAAATATGTAAGTTTATAGTTTTATTAATGAATTAATCTAATAATATTTTGTTTATAAGCTATTTATTCTTAATTTTCACTTTTTTTATAGCATCAAATGGTGGAGACACTACAAAGGATGATGAAGGAGGCTCAAGTCCAATTATTTGGGAGTGAATGTGGGTCTAACAAGCTGATACAAAATGACAAGGCAGCCATTGTGTGTGATGTTATTAAAAAATGTTGTGGCCATGATAGATCTATTAGTAGATTATTAAAGGGCTCTTCGTTGGCATCGTCTGCAGCTCCACCAACACCAGCGTCACCACCTTTTGCTAGTACTAGCACAAGCACTTTTGCTTTTGAGGAAAAACTTAGGAAGTTAACTAAAATTGTTCAAAAACACAGCAAAGTGATAAGATGTCAAAAAGAAACTATCAAGTTGCAAACTATTGTAATACAAGACCTTAGGCATAGAATTATGGCGTTAGGGCAAAAGGTAGGGGAGGATGAGGATAATTAATAGGATCTAGTTATTTATTCTAGATAACAAAATTGTAATAACAATTTCAAATTACAAACAATAGTTGTATTTCAATTTTTTTATTTTAATATTATCAATTTCATATTAATATTCATTTAAAATATAAAATTTACCCAAATTTTATAGGGTCATAATAAAATTTTAGAAAAAAACTCAATTTTATAGGTGTCTTTGAGGGCTGATGAAATTTTGAAAAAAAAAACTAAATTTAGGATAAATTTTTTAGAAAATGGGTATGTAGCGACGACAAGGGTCACTGCTGTCGACCAAATAGTCATTGTTGCAGGTTATTCTAATTTTTAGAAAATGAGGTATACAGCGACAACGGAGTTGCTATTGTAGACCCATTATTTGTTGTTGTAGGCTGATAATTTTTTCCAAAAATATGGCATACAACGACTATGGTGTCGTTGTTGTAGATCTATTAGTCATCGTTGTAGATTGATATAATTTTTCAAAAATTGGGCATACATCGACAATGGTGTCACTGTTGTAGACCTAGTAGTCATTGCAATAGATAATTTTAGTTTCCTGATAATTTTTTTAGCAGTCATAGTAGTAATATAGCAATGACATAGTCATCACAATAGGTGTTGTTTTCAATGACTGTTGTTGTCGTAATATATAGTCTTTTACTATGAAGCAATTACGATGACATAATAGCGATGACCCATCATTGTAATAGACATTCTACGACAACATTTTACATCTACAATGATGACAAAAGTCGTCGCAGAAGACTGCAATTGTAGTAGTGTGAGTGTTTCATCTTCAACCTTCGCTTTCATTTTTCTTCATCAAATTGTGCTTCCATTCATTCAATTACATCACCATCTAGCCCTAATTTGTGATTCATTCAATTGATCCACAAAATTAGCAATTCCATCTTCATAAACTTTTGATTTGTCAATTATGTGCCTTAATTTACACAAAGGAACATCCAATTCAAGCTTACATTCAAGCGGAGAAAAATGGTTATTCATGTGAGGAAGTAGATGAAGTGGTTGATAGGTTGACAATAGGGGGTTTTCTACCACCTTGATTCGCTGGTTTTTATTTTGGGTTTTGATTTTTTTTCTTTTCCTATCTTATTATATGCTTTGTGTAATTAATTTATAAATGACAAGTAGTTAAATTCTTGTTTTTAGGGATAATATTAAAGCCTTGGGCTATCGTTTGAGAGATTAATAATATTATCTATATTTTTCTAATTGTCATGAGATTTTCATTTTACTTTACCTTATTTGCTATAGTATATATGTGTGATTCTATCAAGTATTATTTATATGGTGCATGTCTCATTCTCGCTTCTTCATAGTGACAGTATCGAGGATTATATGCCTGCTAGGTGGCTATATGAACATGATAGAATTTATGTGCATAAATTGTAGCTAGGTTAGATAATAATTCAACTAGTAGTTATATGATTCTAATTAAAGTAGTGAAACATTTAGATACGTGTAGGTCAAAAGTAGGAAAAACTTGTAATACCCTAAATTTTAATATAGAATTTTTTTGATTTACGACGAAAGCATATAATCAAAATATTAGGTGTTATCGCCATAATTAACATAAGTTTGGTTTACCATACCATTCTTACATTAGCCACAAAGCTAAAACTATTCATAGTAAAACAAGGTAATTAGAAATGAGATGAGCCGTTATAAATACAAATACACGTTTGGAGATTAAACTCCGGGTTATAATAATAGAATACAAACTAAAAGATACCATAATTTAAAGAATCAAAAGGGTATCCGGATAAAAACATCATCCGGATAACATCACTCTTCGCACAAACACCCGGTACATATAAAAGTTATTCCTCCCCACACAATGAATTAA
This sequence comes from Tamarix austromongolica, assembly GCA_039764185.1. Classification (NCBI taxonomy): domain Eukaryota; kingdom Viridiplantae; phylum Streptophyta; class Magnoliopsida; order Caryophyllales; family Tamaricaceae; genus Tamarix; species Tamarix austromongolica. The sequence goes on along the minus strand of CM077818.1, from coordinate 94,749,618 downwards.
CAAAAAAATCATCCAGCTTGTCCTTAAAGACCTGCACAAAAGTATTAGAGTCATCTGCTCGTGGGAATAAGTAACACCCATAAAAATGATGGTTAGTACACTACACACTAAGCAAGGTAACCATACTATCGAGTCAAGGATATATATATATATATATATACATACATTCATAAAAAATGATAAGTACGCGTACAGTTTACAAAAAGTCTCATAAGGTAAATACTAATCCATACCTCTTTATTAGATAATAAACTTTTTGGTTCTTTTATTTATATTGAGTTCAGGGACCTCGCTATTCTTAAATTGGTGGAACAGTCTGAAACACTTCTCAAGGAAAACACACTTGAGCCACTATAATCATCCGCTGAAATGGATTTGAAAACATCACTTTGGTCCTGACTCACGTACTCTTCCACTTTAAATAATTAATGTCTTATCTATTAGGTTACTCATTTCATAATCTTATTCATAATGAGCACGGGCTCCACTACTCTTAATCCAATGAAACAGACTTAAGCACCTCTTAGCGACAACAGACCTAAGCCACCATTATCATCTGGAGGAACGGATTCAAAAACATCACCTTCTAAGGGTAAAACTCTTCTAAGCCACTATTATCATCCAGTGGAACATATCTAAATAACATCACCTTGGCTCGAATCATGTGATCTTTCAATTTAAAAGATTGATGTCTTATTCATTATTTATTCACAAGTACATAATACATTAAAGTAGGTAAGAGCACCACACAAGTCATAAGGCTGTTCTCCAGAGTTATGATCCTTATTTTTCCAAAACCTTAATTTTATAATTTCAGCATATCTTCTCCCATATTAATCATTTACCCACAAAATTTAGTTTATCTTCCTAAAATATTATTAATACTAACATACCAAGAATTCGAGGTCTAAATCCCACTTCTGACACATGAGATAATAGCATTATCTCAAAAGTTACTATTCATAAAGCTCCCAAACCCTAATTTCACAAGTAATTCATAACTTTTTTCATAAGATTCATAAAATTACCAAATTCAATATAAATTCCTAACATTTCAATATTAACAACATGTCTAAAATTCGTGGTTTAACTATAACGTTTTACACATGTGATAATAAGATTACTGTTTTAAGGTTACTATCATCAATTTAGGCATTTTTCTCATTTTGGGGAACTTATGACATTCATAATCACTCTAATAACTCCACATGACATTATTAGAATAATTTAATTCTCATAACATGTTAAAATACCAAAGGATGTTGAATGGGCTATCTTTTGGTGCTTTCTTATGTTGTACTTTAATCTTCAACGGATGTTGCAGGACTTTACCTAAGAAATAATAAGAATAATACTATATGTTGACTAGAAATGGATGCATAAATCAGATAAGAGGAACAATATAATATTTTTAACCCAAAAAAAGGAAGAAATAAAGAAAAAAAAAGAGAAGAAAGGTGATTACCCAAAACAATAAAGAAACCCTAACATCAATTGCAAAGTGATCATCATAATGAAAAATAGCTTATAAAATCATATAACTTCTTCCTAGTACATTTAAAAGGGAAAGGTTTACAATAACAAATATAAGTCCACAAAATGTCAAAAAATAACCACTGAGAGAATTCATTTGTAAAAATCTTGCTTAATAGGTGCTTATTAAAGGCTTACACTAACTATAAAATTCTAAAAAAACATTCGGCAAAACACTTACACCAGTGATGATATAGACAGGTCTCCTGGAAGTTGTCGTGGGCATTGAAGTAGGTTTAAAACGAGGTAATGAATTGGACTTGTGTGTGGATAGGGATCGAACAAATAGCTTAAAGTAGCAACTAATAAGACAAAAGGTCCACAACATAGCCATTATCCACAATTCCATTTTGCAAAAGTAACGAGTAGCTTTATGCAACTCATCCATTGATGTCCTTCCCTATATATCAACTATGCCTTGACAAAACAATAACTCCTAATTTAGAGCAAGAGTATGTGGATATGTATCTACCAGAAGATGTTATCTTATTTAATATAAAACAATAAAAAATGATCCACTGACCCAAATAATTATCATCAATAGTGCCATAAACTTCCATAAATCCAACTAACCTTAAATTCATATTAGAAAAAAAAAGAAAAAAAAACTGGAAGCACTAAAATTGAAAGTGCATCAACAAGTACTCAAAAATTCTTTGAACAAAAAAGGGTGGCATATTGACTACAAACCAAATTCAACGATTTAAGGTTTGTAGAGAAGAATAAAAAATTAATATATATTCTAAATTGATTCAATCATAATAATGAAAAAGCATGTAATATTAAATAAGCAATTTTCTTATTTTAGAATTAGTGGAGTATTCATCAATTTCGGATTTTCTCATAGTAAGTGATTAAGTTGATTTTTTATTTTCTTTTATTTTTCATGGAAGGGAGGGAATAACCATTAGAATTTACAAAATAAAACAGGAAAATCAATCTATAGGGACTCTTCTAGTGTGAATGTCACAAACAATATCAAAAATTAGTTTATCTTTTATAGCCGAGGGTGGCTCCTCATGAATTTTTAGGCCATATAGGACAATGTGACCCAAGTGAGCTAAATAGTTTGTGACACTGTTCACCTCCTAATAGTTGTGGAAGACTTTGTAGGCCCTAAATTGGCTCATGAGGCTTCTATAGACTAGGGGTGTGCAAAACCATACGAATTGGATATGGATTGGATTTGGATATATCTATCATCCATATGAAAATAATATTTTATCAATTTTAATGACTTTTATAATAAAATTTTTAAAATCAGATATCATATATAAGTTAATATTTATATTTATATTCATATAAGTGTCTTAATTTATCTAAAAAAAGTATTATATTATCATTATAAAAGTTTAAAATATAAAAAAATGAAAAAACATAACATAAAAAAAATACAATATCATGACATAATTATGAAATAATCAACAAAATATCAAATTATTTTTTGGACCGGATAATTAAATTAAAAATCATGAAATCCTAAATGTTGGATTGTAATTTTCGGATACTGAATTAAATTTTTGGTTCCTAGATTTTTTGCACAACCTTACTACAAACCTAAATAATAGAAGGAAAAGGATGAAGACCCATAGCCTTGTCCCACATCTTAGATAAAATTACAACATACTAGTATCCATTGGTACACCTATTACAGGGCTTCCATTAAACCAAACTCATGGAGATCATCCTTACCGTAATATTAGTGGAGGAAATAAAATAGCTCCGATACCAACTTATAACACTGCCAAATTCAGTAATTGAAAATTTTGTTTTGCGGAAGTAATAATTACAAAATAGCGGGTGTCACCACCATACTTAACATAAGTCTAGTCTCCTCACCTTCCTTATGTCAAGTACTAAGGCTCAAGACAAGTTAGATTAAACAAAAAGTAAGAGAAAAGATGATATATAAATAAATGTTTTGTGGATAAGAGATTCTTCGTACCATAAGAATATCAAAATAAATAAGGGACATAGGAGCCCAAAGAAAAACCGGTCACAAAAGAGCACGCGACGGTGCAACAAAGGTTTTCCCTTACACTCATCTCTTCCACTAAAATATTACATAAAGGGGGTTATAGGGATAGGGACCCTCACTCCCTTAACCTAACTTGTCGTCTGGATGATGCTCCTAAAAATCCTTTAGCCACTGCATCCCACGCACGTACTCCTCTGAAAAGTGATAGCATCGGTACGATTTTCTCATATTAAGTAAATCAAAATGCCTCCGCAGAGGTAGCATAACCACATCGCATATAACATACAAATAAGAGATTATAACCAAACACATACGACCACATGCAAAAACAACAATTTTATGATATGACCCCACATTACAGTTGACAATGTTAGTTAGATCAAAAATTCCTAATAAAGGTATAAAAAACATGCTTTGAATTCCACAACCATTTCAGGATATTAACAATCCTACTTTAAACATAACAGGGGAAGTTGTTGATGTTACCAAGCGATCCTACCATGCTCAAGCCACACCTAATCTAATTATTACGGATGTATTATGGTGGGTGTCTAATCCAATTATATCAATTGAATATCAATTCTCTAGTGGAATACAATCCCATATCCAAGACAATTATCGTCAAAGAGGTATTACCAAATCAAATCACTCAATTCCAAGGCAAAGCATGCTAAAGAAGCCACACGACATATCAGTCGTCTATACTAAACCTCATCACCCAAGTCTTTAAATACGCATACCCCTTATAGGGTGTATGGAATACCTATAGAATAGAAGTGGGCCCGTTGACCCGAAGGCCCAACTATGCACTCGGGGGCCTATTCCGAGGCATGATATCCCTTTCTAAACTCAAGTCCGTCTCTTTAAGTGGTTAGTGTCTTATAAAATTCAATGTTGTTATTTCAAGAATACTAAGGTCCATAATAGTACAATTTAGCCATCAATCAATCAATCAAGGGACCGCGAGGGTCTCTGCAATATATCAATCATCCAATCTCAAAACCAAAGGACCACAAGGGTCGCAACATTTCCAAGCCAACACGACCTAGGGTTAGGCATCATGTCATAGCCCAAATAATTATTCAATTCCAAACTATCCAATCCATTCATCCAATTTATTTCCAAAATTATTCTGAGGCCAACACTTAGGTCGACTAGTCCAATTATTCACGTCGAGTCCCATTTTTGCCCTAATGATCAAAATATCCTCCAACTTTTAACTACTGTCTTTTCATTCACTTTATTACCAGATTTGCTTCCACAGGATATTTTTCATGAAAAGGCTAAAATAGAATAGCTAACAATAATTCATCATACAATAATTTCCTCGTTACTATAAAATACCATATTACCCCTAAATAAGGACATAATATAGTGCACATATACAACCCTAGCATGCAATTCTAGCATATCATAATATTCATGATAATTTCACAAGATAATTTCATATATGAATCATGGTGCGCAAAAATTTACGTTTCTATCCCTAGAAAATGCGACACATAATAACCACCATTTAGTCATATTTATACTATAAGGTCAACATGCTATATGTCCAAATTTACCTAGAATTTCCAAGGCACATGTTTAACTTATTAGTAGATTCTAGTATTCGACACGACCAGAATTTTAGTTAAACCCTAACCCTATACAGGCACATTTTTCCCTAGCTAAAATTTATATATTGTAACAAATACGTAGTCTAAATTTTAAAGCACAACCGAGGCATGCATAAGTTATTACCTATCCACATGACAACACATATTATTCTATACTTCACCAAAATTTACACAGAACAAAAGATTGCATGCCTCTATTTCTTGGCAAGAAAATACACAACATGCGATAGCATCCACTTAGCATAATTTCTTCATCTTAGAAAATTTATCTACCATCTTTACACAAAATTCTACTGTCTACAGATTAGTTGGATTTACCTCCATGCTACGAAATTAATGCCACTAAAATGTCTCTTCCAAGGACACTTCAAGCAAGGTCGGGATCACCTAAAATTAATAACATAGTCCACGAAATATGAATACATATTAATACTATACTAAGGTGAGATGATTAGGTAACAAAATTAATAGGAACTAAAGCTAAAATGGGCCTAGGGGTTAACCAAAATCAGTGCATGGCACCACTATGCACCAAGCAAACATGAGGGAAGGAGGACTCATGCTCGAGGAGAAAAGGGGAGCTAAGTAGGGTTGAGGGTGGTGGCACCTCGGTGGCTAGCTTGGTGGTGCAAACGAAGCAAGGTAGAGGGCTGGTGTGGGGGCTCAACGGCTGGAAGTAGGAGAAGAAGGTGAGGAGGGTTGCATAGGGAGGATGAGAGAACTGAATGGAAAGGGGGGAGGAGAAAGGGTTGCAAGTCGAAGGTAAAGAAGGGAAAAAGGTGGTTGGTTTTGGGGTAGGGTGCGTTGGTCGATGGTTGGGCAAGAGGGGTGGCGTGGTCAGGCAAGGCCATGGTGAAGGAGGAGATGTAGGGCGATTGGTTGGGTAGGGGGAAATGATGAGAGCATGCACAGCTTGGGGAAGAGCAAGGGAGGTTGAATGGTTTTGGTTGGGGCTGCTAGTAGGCATGGTTGCATGCATGGGGAAGAGGGAGAGGTTGCACGGTTTGGTTGGGGCTGGATGATTTTGTTGGCTATCAGTGCAGGTGTGGTTGTGTGCATGGGGAGAGGGAGAGTTGCACGTCGAGCGGCTGGAGGATTTGGTTTGGCTACTAGTGTAGGTAGGTTGCGTGCATGGGGAGAAGGAGAGTTGCACGGTTGGTTGAGGCTGAATGGTTTGGTTGGGTTGCTAGTATAGGCAGGGTGCACGGGGAAGGGGGAAGGAGCTGCACGCTGACGGGTAGGTTTTAGGTTATATTAGGTTTGGTTTAATTAGTTAAAAGGCTAGTTGAATAGTAATTAAATTATACCAACAATTTAAGAGATCATTAAATACTAATAGAAGATCCTATCAAAGAAATTTTTCCTTATTATTATCATCCTTATTATTACTACCACCATTATTATTATTCTTACGATTATTGATATTACTCTTATTATTATTATTATTACTATTATCTTTCCTCTAACTATTAATATACTAGTCCGAATTATTAACTAAATAGGGTATTACACGTATAAGCATGGGCCACCCCTCCATGAGGTAGGCGACCATGATTAGACAAAATGTTCCCATCAACATTCAATTTCACCCAATTAACCAATGGAGGTTTCCAACAATCTAGGGGTATGCACCAAGCCAAACCTAAAGCAATCTAGAGACCTATTTTTGCTTAAATTATAGTCAGAACATGGGCCAACATTTAAATGGGCCACTATCCAGACCCAAAATGTTAAAAATGGGATGAGACTAGACCAATCCTATTTCAACCTTATTTTCATGTTGACTTGGTTTTGTTTTTAACCTAGTTTTCATCCAACATTGAAATTCAACCCTATTTTCATCCAAGCTATACTTTATGGTCTCATTTCACACATGACATAAGTCCTCCATTCATCCATAATCTTAATACAATAATTGAAAAACACATATAAGAGTTTTTAGCTAAGTTTCTACAGCATACATAACCAAAAATAACAATATAAAAAGAGAGAAAATATAACATAATTACACAAACCTTTGCTCTACCATATCTCCTTGTTCTATATAACCCATTTAGCATAACACTATACGTAATGATAAATGAGACTTGGTTTCAAATTTTGATCCCTTTTGTCATCAAATTCATCATTCCAAAAGCCTCATCCACACACACTCTTATGGATCGATACCAATTCAAAAAAATAAGATCTAATTAGAATCATTTAGAACACACAAGAATTGAGAAGCGAAGAACACTCAAGAATACAGATTGAGGAAACAGATGATCTTATTGATGTGAAGTAATTGTGATTACAAAGAGAATCAAAGAAATTCTCACATAAATCACTCAATTCATCAAGGAATTACAAGAGAACTCAATAGGAGAAGAAGACGACACTCTATTAGGGTTCTAATCACATGGTATTTAAACTGTATGAGACTGTCATTAGCGAAAACGAGGTGGAGCGAAAAAAACCAGAAAACACGGTACCCCCGTGTTTATTTCTAACTTTGATAGTCTTTAGTGTTTCGGCCACAACTTCTTCATCTAACATCAGATCGAGCTGATTTATGATGCGTTGGAAAGCTAACAGAAACGTCTACAACTTTTATGTTCAGCACATTTCCAAATTCTAATTTTTTCAAGGAAAAACTTCACATCTTTCCAGTATAGCTCATAGTTCAACTCCAAATTCCTCCGAAACACTTCACACACCAATCCAAGCTATTCTACACACCAAATGCGAGTCACAAGCTCACACACACTCTTCAACAACATGCGTTGATGAGTGTATTATATGTAATAGTGTCTGGAAAACCCCATCCTCCTTCCAAATCCACTAAAATTGACTTCAAATTCTCAATTTTCCCATCTTTGCACAAAGCCTTAAATCATCATATTTAGTGTATATACATTCAGTTGAATCCCACTTCGAATAATTTCTTCGTACACCTCCCATGCCAAATGAACCCTCCCAACTTTAACCAATCTACCGGGGAGACCATTACAAGCATTAAGCGAAACACAAGAAAAATACAAAACCCTCTACTTCTCAAGGTCTCAAATGAATCTTACTCCCTTTTTTAATTTTAAGTTCTTATTGATTAGCCAGCTCAAAGACACATTCACACAAACAGTCAAATAGCACGCACACCAAAATGAAAATGAGAACAACAGGAGGTTATAATATGCATCAATCACGGGCACTGGAAGCAGGAAGCAATAAGCATGATGAAACTAGCAATAAACCTTGATAGAAGAAGGGGTCATGCTCAACAAATCAAGTAACATTGGTTCACTGTACATTTTTTTTTGTAGAAACTAAAAATTAATGATTTAACCTTTATTGATCAGGAATAGGATAAGTTATCTCACCAATTCAGGTCAATAGCCGGAGTTGCAAACAAGAAATCCTAATAAGAATAGCTCAAAGTGTAAAAGAGTAGAGGCGATGGAGACAAGGACAACATTGATGACCGACGAACACAACGCACTAGTGGAGACTGGAGAGTCTAGGTGGAGGTTCAAGAGCTTGAAGTGAAGAGATCGAGGTCATTTGTGTTTGGCATATTTTTTTTAGGGACGCTTGTCTAAATTTATGGCTTTACTCCCCTATTTTTTTTTCATTTTTGATCAATTTAATCCTTTTATTTGTGTACTTGTTCAATCAACTATCTTTTATGTTATTTTATTTTTGTCTTTCTTCAATTAGTTACACAACATTTAATTATTGCAATATTGAATACAATGATCGTGGAGAAAGATTTTGATTCTAACAGTTTTTTTAGTGAAAATGAACTCGACAAAATAATGATAATGTGATTTTTTTTTTCAAGAATTTTTAGTTCTAACGGATAAGTCACCCATCATGATTCATATTTGATGGACGATTTACCCGTCCAAAAGAAACTTTGACGAACAAAACACCTGTTAGAAGGTAACTCTGACGGGTAACTCACCCGTTAGAAGTTAGTTCTGACGGACAATTCACCCGTCAGCTTACCTTTTTTCATAAATTTTTTATTTTTATATTTATGTATTCTTTATAATTTCATATTTTGAATATTAATTACATAATCCGGATTCAATTAATACTGATTAGGGTGGATTATTTGCTGCGGATGAGATTTTTAATGACCATGAGTCATTAATTGGTTGAGTTAAAGAAATTAGATGGCTACATAATATGGTTTTAGGTATCAAGAGGTCAAAAAAATGTAGGGTTTGGATTCGTTGTGAAAGAGGAGGTGCTTATAAAAGACAAGCTTTAGTGAATCTAGAAAGTGTTCGATCTATGAGGACCAAAAGGTGTGGTTGTGAATTCAGGATACGTGGAAGGGAATATGCTAGCGGTAGTTAAAGACTACTAGTAGAATGTGGAATGCATATTCATAGATTAGGTAAGTAATTGTAGGGACTTTAGTTTGCTTGTCGATTATCTTCATAAGAATGCTAGTTGGTGCACGAGCTAACAAAAATAAACGTTGAACTAAGAGAGATTATCAACAAGTTGAGACAGGGTGATGAGGATAATGTTGCAACACTAGGACAATCTACAATGCTAGATATAAGTTCAAGGTACAGAGCTTGATGGGACGTATAGTCATGCAACAGTTATTGCACTTCATAGAAACCAACAGATACCATTCATGGCACCGTCGGTTAACCGACTCTAATGTGGTTAGTCATATTTTAATTGTACACCTGGATTCTATTGCTTTGTTGCATGCGTTTCCATATGTCATTTGTTTGGATTGCATATACAAAACCAATAAGTACAACCTTCATTTCTTGAAAATTTTGGTTGTGTTTCTAGTAGTAAGAATTTTATTATTGTCTTGACATTTATGATGAAGGAAAATGAAGATAACTACGAATGGGTGCTTGATAAGGTAAAGAGATTGATGGAGGCCTATGAACCAAATGTGGTAACCACTGATAGGGAGCTAGGACTGAGACAAATAGTGTTTGGAAGTACAGTAGTAGGAGAACATTTCCTAGGAGGTTGGAGAAAGATAGTACAAGTCACTACAATTGAGACATATGAGAATAAGCTTCTACTTATGGGTGACAGGTGGGGTATATTTCTACATCTTTTACAATATGTGTACAAGACCTAGTTGAATCCATATAAAGAGAGGCTTGTTTCAGTGTAGGTTGATAAAATTATTCGCTTTGGCACTTATACAATAAATAGGTATAATTTAATTATTTTAAATAATCAATGTCACTTAACTTATTACTAAGTATCAATTAACCATTACTTATATTTTGAAATTATAATTGTAGGGTGGAAAATGAACATGGCAAGCTAAAAAAATATATATCATCATCACATGTGAGTTTTGACATATTATGCCTGAAGATTGACACATTGATAAGACTCCAAATTAATGAGCTGAAAACAGATCTAGAGCAATCATGGGTTATGATTCCACATTACTCTATTGATGACATATTATTCAAAGAGCTCACAGCTGCTATATGTCATAGAGCACATGACTTGATTGAAGAGGTGAGTAAGAGGTCTAATATGGTTTGTTCTGAATCCCTGGGATGTGGGTGTTACTTGAAGTTGACACATGGTTTACCGTGTGCACACTAGATATTTCATTACAAGTAAGATTAGCCTATTCCCGTATCAACAATACATAAATTCTGGAAGACTTTCAATTTTTTTCAAACCACAAAAGAATGTTTGTATTTGATGATTCAAATCTGTACATCCATTTGCTTCTAACATTATGTCTGAGTTACAAATGATGCTTAACCACTCACCATCATGTCTATGATACTATTCTAATCTTATTGATGAGATTCTCGAACCCACACAAAAAGTATAGTAGAACCAAATGTTCAACGAAGCAAAGGATACCTCAGTAGTAGCACACGAAAGGAACTATCAGAGTGGGTGCACATAGAGCGTGCTTATTTAAAATCACCTACAGGGCAAGGTCGATCAGATCGAGGACAAGGCAGAGGTCATTCATTCCTTGGTCGATCAAAACGTGCATCTCTTGGTAGAGGTTTCTTTTCCATTTCTCAATCAGATTGAGGAAGAAGTAGTAGTGGGAGGTATAGTACTGGGAGGACTCATCGACACATTCATGATTTTCCATGGTCCTATGATATTGAGGCAGCTATGCTCCCATGGGAAGAATCATGGTGTGATGTTTTAGGCGATGGAAACTATGGGTTTAGAGTTGTTGCACTACAACTATTTGGTAGGGAATCAGAATGGTCAAATGTTAGAGCCACAATGTATATGGAATTGGTGACGCATCAAGAGTTATATGAGCTTCACTTTATAGATCATATTCCTGAAAACATGCAATGCTTTGTACATTGGAAAGGATCAGCTCCAACAGAGAAATGGTGGCAAAAACCTGACTTTAGCTTCCTCTTTGTGACAATGTACAATGTCATATTCTTTTGCTTGAGTATTCAAGGGTCGATTACATGTTTACCGCACAGAGCTCCACCTAACAACCTACAACCTGATTAGACCATCACCATCTTAAGTATGAATAATTTGTCCCACTATGTATCAGTATGTCTTTTACTCACACTAATTTTGTATACAACTTTCATTATACTATATATGTTCGACATACATGTTATGATACTTTATATGCTTATAGTTAACCTTGATGGAATACGCAATATTACCACCTACATCTAATTAGTGGTACAGACATGCTGCTTCAAACATATCTAGATGGGACAACCATATCATGATCGCATTAAGCTATATCAGAATTTAATGGGTATAGGTGTTGACCAAGGGGGATACTTAGGTTGATGATTTGTGCTTAATGTAACAAGTTTAGCATTTAACTTTATGTACATTGGTTATTTGCATTCTCTAAAGTATTTTGGTGCAGAACTTTGTCTACTTAGGTTTATCGCATTGTCTTAAGTATTTTGTTGCAGAATTTTATGCACTTGTTGAGGAATAATCATGGTGTAATGTGAAATTAAAATTAGTATATAAATAAATTGCTCTGATAAAAAAGTCAAAAAACCTTAAGACAAAATTAAAATCAAACTATAAGTAACAAAATTCTAGTAAATATCATCAATAGGGGTTGGTCGCCCTCCTCCTCTTCACTATAGGAGAGTCTGAGCCCACCTATGGCAAGGTACACCTCCTTCACCCTATCAAAACCTTCATCCTTACCAGTTCTACCCTTCTTTTATTCTTTGAACCAGTAGCAGAATCCACCCATCAATTCATTATTTATCTCCACTTATGTCCTAATATATGGTGCATTACTCGACCCTTCATCTACTAGTGCAAGATAGACTACTGGATAGGTCTGAGGATGATGCTTAGGAAGGCATTTAGCTGAGTCATCTTGCTTATATGTTGAGCAATGAAAATGGGGGCCGAAGTCTAGTCAATGGTGTGGTCAAGAGTTCCAAAATCATTCACAACTGGAGTAATCTACCTTATACTTATTAATGTTCTTACTCTGATAGAATCTATGTGCTAGAATAATAGGAGGAATCAGAAAGAGTTGGGGGTAGCCAAACTGTCAGGCAACTCGATTTGGTATGTAAGGCTCCATGACATCCATAAAGCGTAGGCTGCCTTGTTATGCTGACTCAGGATGTTTCATACTCAGATCTTGGTCAAGTAGTAAGAAGTCAACCTACAACACATATAAAACAAATTAGGATATCAATCATTAGATATAACTACAATTGAAAATTACTTACAAAAAAGTATATCATCCACCTGCTGGGCCCTTAGAGAATCCAATTACTTCTTGCATTGAATCATGCCATCCATGGACTTAGAGGGAAGCATCTAATGATATGTATTTCACTTCATTGATGCAGTATTACATGATGGATTATACGTACAAGCATATCTCCACCGAAAGCACGAAAAACACTCATAAATCTAGGCTTATGCACAATTATAACACATATATAACATGATTAAACTAAAAATAAAACAACTTTTACCAAACTCAAAAGCGCAATAAATAATTACCTCTAATAGTGTCATGAAACCACCAATCAGCTTACACTTGGTCCTATACACTATCCCAAGTTGCATATATAAATATGCTAAAGTACTAGCTCTAAGGGATCAATCGCCTAATGTACTCATATAAGCTACTAACCTGAGCACTGATAATGGAGCATAGTTACTGGACTTGTCAACAAAAAGTGTGAATGATAGTAGGTACCACATATATAATCGGGCATAAGACTCATCATCCTCAACACGATCAACCGTAAGCTTATAAAAATATCATTCAGTGTAACCGTGCTTCCCTTCACAAAATCTAACTTAACCAACACCTCATATTCAACCCACATCTCGACTAGAAGCTCCACTACATCACCATCAGTAGGAAAATACTCGCTAATACTCATACCCATGGCAATTAAGATCTATAATGTAAATCACGTCATCTCACCGAATGGAAGGTGGAAGTTGTTCATCTCTGGACGCCATCTTTCAACCAAAGCAAATATGAGTAGAACATTGTGATAGCAGAAGCATATCAAACGTATATGTTTTAGGCCCATGATATCGATGTAGTCATAGGGAATACCCATCCAGGCATCATCGCATGGTAGTCTTCTCAAAATTTTCATCCTGGATTGAACCCTCAGCACAAGAAGTGGTTCCTACAACAAAATGAATATTAAAATAATAAATTATAGGGTAAATATAGAAACCAATATGTCTAATAATAGAAATTACTTTAGCATCATTCCAAATGGCATGTGCCACATGACCTTTAAAATTAGTGAGAAGATTTGGAATGAGTGAACCCCCACTAGTAGGTCCAATCAATCTCCAATCATCATGTCACGTTGATGAGAAAATAGAACTTGTTGCGTTGGAAGATGTGCTAGTTTCAGCAAAAGCTTCATTGTTGGGATCATCATACTCCTCCTTAAATGACACATATCGTGTGTATGTAGTATATGGAGCTTTTCCATGCTCCATCACAGCTTCTGCACTAACACTGACAATAACTATCCTCTTCGCTACCCTAATGGTAGTAGGAGTAACCTACCTCAGATCCTTTTCTATGCCTTCTCTACCAATCATCTTCCAATTATAGCAAAAGGATTATCATTAGATATTATGCATTAGCTCATAAATGACTTATGGTTTAGGGTTAGTGTTAAAGGTTAGATGGTTTTAGGATTATGGTTGAGGGTTAATTGTTAGATGGTTTAGGGTTAGATAGTTTTAGATTGAGGGTTAGGGTTAGGGTTAGAAAGTTTTAGGAGTAGGGTTATGGTTTAGGGTTAGAGGGTTCTTGGTTTATGGTTGGTGTTAAGGAATAAATGGTTTAGGGCTAGAGTTAAGGGTTAGATGGTTTCAAATTTAGGGTTAGGGTTTTCAACGAGTGTCATTGATATGATTGGATTTGAGCTAATCAAAGGACCCTACGAACATCATTTATTTCATGGTTTTTTCATATGAGGGAGTCGTAGGGTGCGGTTTTATAATAATTTTCCACCTTTTGAGATCTCGCATGAGTTTAACCTGAAAACAACTCCCCTATCCTATGAACTAATAACATTCCCCACTTTTATGACTGCTCATAGGCTTAATGTGTTTACTTAGCTACTTTTAAAGTATGTGCAGGAATGGTGACTCCTCAATGTCTTAGAGCACCTCTTACCCTACCAAGATCATAAGAGCTTTCACCTAGGTCACCATCATAAGTCTGCATGCTGACAAAAGCAGCACACACACACGCTTTTTCTAAATCTAGCAACATTCACCCATGGAGCACTATAGGACATTACCACCTGACAATAGGGTATAGCCGTTTGACGTTTGGGTGTAGCCAACCATTGCAGCATCAGGGAATATTTGTCTTATTTGCATGGATGCATATTATAAATACCCCAAATAGAAAAGAATCGAGGCATTAAGGATCAATCAATCAAAAAAGGAGAAAGTTTGGGATTCCAAAAGAGAGGAAAATAACAATGACGATGGAAGAGTAGTGGAGTACGGGAAGAAAGGAGAGTCCTAGTAGGGCTTCATTGAGAGAGGAAAAAGAAGGAGTGATTAGATTAGATAAGGGTTGGAATACCGTGATCTCTCTAGTCATTCCCTTCTCTTTTTATTTTATGTTAGCTGGAAGAAGTTTAGCTTCAGCTAACTTCTAGTGAAAGGAAAAGTTGATAACCTTTATTGTTGTAATCTTGATATTTCTAGTCTTGTTAGCCTTAATGATATTTTATTTTGTTAAGCTGAAATTATCTGAGTGTTGAATGTTGGCCACATTAGGCACCTAACTAAATTCTGCATCAACTGGATAGTGTGTGAAACTTACGATGACAAATGGTGACAGGGTTGGCACAGAGAGATGAAGAAACCCTGTCATTAATCCTTCAACCCTTATTCCGTGACGTTGCTAGGGCCCATACACAGTGATGGAGCTGTCCTAAGAGTATGTTTCACCATTGAGTGAAACCCAATAAGTTTAGGAGTATTAATATGCATCAAGCTCGACATGCTATGAATTGTCACAGGGAACACACATTTAGAGCTGACAACTCTACTCTCATGACTTTACCTCCTTATTTCCCTCACATCTATCTTGCATTGAATCTATTAGCTCTCTACGTACTCAATTATTTCTTATACTATCAACATCACAGACACAAAACTTCGTGGACGCCTCAGCCAATGGTGTAATGCTAAGTAAAACTTACGACCAAGCCTACGAGATTATCGAAACCATAGAATGTAACAACCAATAGTGGGGTAGTGCCTGGAGTGTTCATAAGGTGCGAGCAGTGGGAGCATTCGAAGTTGAAGCCATCACAGTCCTATGAGCTGAGGTATCGTCTATGGCTAATCTATTGAAAAATATTGCTCCCACTAACTTACACGTGTAGAGATGAAAGGAACATTCTACTACTTCAACAATTGCATTATCATGTGTATACTGTGGAGAAGGTTATTTGTTTGAACTGTGTCCAATGAGTCCAGTATCGGTGAATTACGTAGGTTTCCTCCAAGTATAATAATCCAAAATAAAAAAGGGGATACTATAGATCTAATAGTCCAAAAAGGTATCCGGTCAGAATAATATCTAGATAGCATGACTCTACACCAAAAACCCTAATACAAAAACAATTCACTCCTCCACATATAAATAATCAAAGGCTACAAACTTGTCTACTAGGTCATCCTCGACATACACATAGACATTGGGGTCGCTTACTTATGAAAATAAGAAGCACCCATAACAAGGATGATTAGTACGCTACGTACTAAGTAAGGTAATGGTACAGTCAAAGCAGGATTACACATAATACATGAGTTCACATTAGAAAGTGAGCAAATATATGTTAATATAAAATAGTACCAGGTAAATACTGATTTTGGGTATCACTATATAGATATATCATATTCTAATCTTTTATTTACACTGAGTTCAGGGACTCCACTATTCTTAAATTGATGGAACGGTTTGAAACATTTCTCATGGACAACACACCTGAGCAACTATTATTATCTAGTAGAACGGACCCAAAACCTCTCATAGCAAAAATGCTCATGAGCCACTATTCTTAAACTGATAGAATGGTCTGAAGCACCTCTTAAGGACAATACACCTGAGCCACTATTATTGTTCGATCAAACAAACTCAACACTTCGATCCTAACTCACATAGTCTTTCACTTTAAATAATTAGTATCTTTTTCATTAATACTTTATCTCTTAATCGTATTTTCATTCATGTTGAGTATGATATCCCACTATTCTTAATCCGATGGAACAGACTAAAGCACCTCTCATGGACAACACACCTAAGCCATTATTATTGTCCAATGAAACAAACCCATATAAAAACACCTCGGCTTGACTCACGTGATTTTTCACTTTAAATAATTAGTATCTTATTTGAGTTGATTGTATGTTCAAGATTATCATGCGAGACTCATATAGGTATAAAATACATATAATTGAATAACATAATTATGACCACATAATTATCCTTAAATAACCATAATACACTTGGGGTAGTTAACATGCTCATATTCTCCCAAAGCCTTCTAAATCTCACTACTAATACATATAAATCTCCATTATTTATTCGAGACATATATCCTCAATTATTTACATAGATACCATATCTAACATTATTCACCAAATAAATACTTCTAAATCCCATTACTATCAAGATATTATATCATAGAATTTTCATAAATACATTATTCATATAACATTTCCAATATAAAAGCACATACACATACACAAAGTCCTTGCTACGACATGTATTCTTACCAACAAAGACATCGGGCTCTATTCATGTAAATTCTAAACCTCTTCCTCCAAGATCATCGAAAAATCACTAGATTCAAAGGAAAGCTTGAGTTAGGTGAAAGTGTGGTAGTGCTAGGGTGAAATTTTGGTGGTATTTGTGTGAGTTTTGGGTGTGAAAAGGGGGCACACGAGAGTGTGACAGGTGGTGCACACCTAGGATGTAAGATGAGAAATAACACGGGTAGGGTGTGAAAAGGAGGCATGGTCGTGATCATGCAAAGGTAATAACGAATAGGGATGCATGTGCATGCCGAGGCAGTGAGTGATCCGTGCGAGTATACACGAGCAAACCGTGCTAGCATGCACAGGTGCATGATAAGGAAAAAGAGTGGCACATGATTGTGTGAGAGACCATGCTCGATTCGTGCACCTCACAAAAATGTGATAGACGCGCAAAAAATGAAGGCGACAATGGCTATGGTGGATGATGACAACGAGAGGGAGTAATGGGGTGGTTGTCGTGGTTGATCCACCAAGTCGTGGGTGGCACTTGGTGGCTGTGGTGGTGTGTGGTGATGAAGGTGGTGGTTTGGCATTAGAAGAAGATGATGATGATGATGAAGGAGGATATGTGTGTGTGTGGAATACGAAACGGGGAAGGTAGGGGAAGGAGGGTGAGGGTGATACTCATGGAAATAATAGAGGAGGGATGATCAACATGGGAGGGTAACGATGGTAGGGCAACATAGATACAAGGTAGAGATGGTGGGAGGTGATGGTTGTGTGTTGTAGTAGATGAGAAAAACACACGCAAGAGAAGAGGAGAAGTCGAGGAATTCAGCGTAAGAAGGAGGCAGGTAAAAGGAGAAAGGAAAAAAATGAAAAGGCTTAAGGTTAGGATTAGTTTAAATTTTGATTAGCTAAAATAAGTAAAATTAAAGATATAAATCTATCAGAATTAAGGTCGGGTTGTGAAATATAATTTATCTAGGTTAAAGATTTGGATTAGGTTAAGATTTTGGGATTACGAAATTTAGGTAAGGCTAAAATAAAATTTTCTCAAAATTATAATTGAATTAAGGTATTAATTATATCATATTAGGTTTATCAACATTTTGGGGTATTAAAAATGAAATAATTAAAATTTTCATTTGCAACTACTTCGAAAATGATAAAAATTAACAAATTAAAAAATGATGAAATCTCACATACCTTTAGATGTAGAATATATTGAAATTTTAATTAAAATATGATTTAACCAATTGATTAAAGATTTAAGAAGAGTTGAGATGAGGAAGAAGAGAGAAACTTTGTTAGAAAGATAGGAAGGACGGAGAAATGAGAAGGGTAAAAGTGGAAATGGTAAAAATTTATTGAGTATATGTGTATGTATTTAGTAAAAGAGTTGTGTAAGGAGATGTGAGGTTTCATTAGCCATCTTTTGTTTGGGTTGTTTGAAGTTATTTTTAAAAATTAGTTATTATTTGGAAAAAATTAGATTAAAATATCAAAATAAGTAGTTATTATGGATAATTATTTTTATAAGTGGTTTAAATCATATCTAAATATATTCAATAATATTATATGAAATAATAATAATAATAATAATAATAATATAATTACTATGAATTTTTATACTTATTATCATAATTAATAAGTATAATTATTTTAATATTTATATTATTATTATATTAATAATTATATAATTTATAATAATACAATTAAATATAATATTTATAAATAAAAATAACATGATTATCTATGATAATAATAGTGATAATAAATGTAATAAAAATAACTTATATTATTGCTATATTATTATCATTATTATTTATAATAATTACATATAAAATATTTCTAATAAAAATATCATTATTTATAATAATAATAATAATAATAATAATATTATTATTATTATTAATTAGAAAAATAAATTATATTTTAAATAATATTTTATTATATTTATAAAAAATGTATTATAACAATTTTTTATGAAATTTTTAATTGAAATAATATTAGTTATTTTCCTAAATAAGATATTAATAACAATATAAGTATTTCCATAAATTAAAATAAAAATATATAATAATATTAATTAGAATCATTATTATTAATTATAAAAATAATAATTTTCATTCATATTATTGTTATTAATAATTCTATTATTACATTATAATAGGTATAAAAACATAATTATTAATAAGATATTGTTGTTGTTATTATTGTTATATTATAATAATTTATATCATTAACATTATTATTATACATAATAATAATAATAATAATATGATTAGTATGATTCTCATTAACACTAATCATATTATTTAGATCCAAAAAATTAGGTGAGGAAAACATAGTCATAATTTTCAACAAATGTATTTTGACCTAAACGAGCTAAAGGAAAGGGAGGGAAAAACAGGTCTCTTTCGAATAATACTGTGAAAATTAGATCAAATCCAGACCAATCCAAATATTCGTTTCTTTAAAAATGATGACCAAAATATTTTCTGGTATCACTCTGATCCTATTTTTCAAGTTTGGTTCAATTCGAAATTCCAGATTAACTCAATTTAAACATCCTTACCTAACACAATAACACAACTTCATGTGTAGAAGAGGAGTGTTGAACTCTATCCAAAAGCTGTCGAGTGCGAAATTCTTCTTGAGGAAAGTTGCATGGCCAATCTATTAGACTAACTCTCTCCGCCAAAAATCATTTGATTCATTCAACTCCCCAAAACTAGAAAATAATGATGAAAACAACAATCACTGAAGGTGTAGGTTCATTAATAATGCATGTCTTTCATAAGTTGGACCAAAACCAATCATGCTTTGATGCCTAAAAATAAATTATGGTGTTCCTCGATTGACACTAGATATTTCCACGCACTTATGTTAATGCCACCATCCTAAAGTACATGCAAAATGATTTATTTTGGGTGAAAGCATCTTTCAAAATAAGCATTATCAAACAAACCCCAAAGACATATATTTTCATTTGCCAGCAATTTATCCTAGAATGCTAGCCAAGCAAAGTACAGAATTCACTGTCTCATTTGTAACCCCCAAACGTAACACTAATTAGGGGAAGTTAGAATGTGATCGTTGTCCAATAACTTAAAGGTTGACTTAATATTGAATTTTCCATTTGAACTATGTCCTAAAATGAGGAAGTCCTATGCCATAAACCTAGCATCCATAAAGAAGATATATGCAAATGGTCTTTCAATCTAGATTCCATTCAATTATACATGTATTATTTTGGTTTGTTATGCATCGTACTTTATCATCTCCAATCAGATAGTTAAATGAGACAAAGCATAGCCATTATTTTGATCCAATTACTTTATCATTAGACGTTTTTATTTTTTAGTTTGTAGACTTTAAAAAACTATGTGAGCGTTTTTAGTTTTATGAAAAGATATGTCATTATAATATGATAAAATAGGGTGGCATAGTCTCACTTTAAACTTAGCTAAACAGTGAATGTTATTGTGGTGTTTCTAGATATAAAAGTTATGTCAGGCTCATAATTGGTAGTCAATGGGAATTTTAGTATGAAGTTAAAGAGTTCCTACACATTCTTGGTTAGGTGCATATACATGGGATGTTTAAATGAAATTAGGGAGGGAGAAATGGTCAACCAAATCTAAGAGAAAATAATTGTTAACATTATTTCTTAGCTCTTATGATCAGTTGATCTCTAAAGTGATGCAAACTAGTAAACGGTGACAAAGGGGTAACTAAATATTTTGAGGCTTATTTGTGTTGTAAATTAATATTTAATTACTAATGCAATACTTTACCTACAAAATACTAAATGATGATTAAAAATGGATGTTGTAGAAATAAAACAAGAGAAACAAAAAAAAAATTATCACAAAAAGGAAGGAAGAAAGAAATAAAAAGAAGTAGAGAAGAAGGCGGTTAATTGAAAGCAATGAAGAAGCCCTTCTTAGAAAAAACATGAGAAGTTGTGGCACCCAAACTAGACGTGTCCTAACATCAATTACAAATGTGAGCATCAAAATGAAAACTAGCTTGGAAAATTATATAACTTATTCCAAATACATTTAAAATGGAAAGTTTTGTGATGGCAAATATAAGTCCTTGAAATGTTAAAAAATAACCACAAAAGAGTACATTGCTAAAAATCTCTCTCAATGGGTGTTGATTAAGACTTATAATATGTAGCACTCTATAAATTAAACCTATAATGTGTGAAGATTCATGTTCTTGGTGATGATTTGATGGTGTTGGATATTGTTTTGGAAATATATTTTGGGCTTGATTTGTAAATGATTTAGAAAAGTTTGAAAAATAAGGAAGAAAATTTTTTTTTCTAAGAAACCAGTTGATTGGTTTCATGAATAGATTGGCCGGTCCATCATTTTTAGCTTGGTTTTTGGTTAAGGATAACCAGTCGATTAGTTTTGGAAAACCGATTAGTTGGCGGAACAAGATGATGGATACACCAAATCAATCAATTGGTTCATCTGATTAGAAACATTTTTTAACTTGATTTCAAATGAGAAAATTCTTCATATAATTTTAAACTTAGTAACTAAGCTCTGAAATATTTCTATATCATCTTTAACAATTTATAGCCATTATCCTATCTTTTTCCTAAGTTCAAACGCATTTGGGGACCAAAATTGACAAAAGTGGAGGATGACCATACATATTTTTCTCTTTCTTTATCTCTCTGCAATGCATGCCCAAACAAAATATTGTTGTTGTAGAAAATTATTGCACTATTCGGTGCTTGTTTTCTATGCTTTTTATCCCCCTTTTCTTCTTGTGTTCGGATTTTTTGAGGCATATTGCCCTAAAACTTTTTAGCTATGTAAACAAGTTTAGCTTGGAGCCTCTAAAACTCAGCCAAAATATCCCAAGCTCGAGTGGGAGAATTAGGGTTTTGATATTATATACCCTTACCCCTTCATTTCCTATTATATTGTGGGCATATTAGCAACCTTAACATCTCTTTTTCCTCATTTTCTCTCAACTACCGAGTGCCTCTATTTTTCCCTCTCTTGTGATTTCACCTATCGTCTCCTTCATGTTCCCTACTTCCACATTTATGTACATCTTCCAATACTTCCTCTAAATATTTCTTATTTTACTCTTTAAAATGATAGGGTTAGATTTAAAAAAATATATCAACTTCTTTCCTTGGTGTCCAATTTAGTAAGGTAGTATCTTTTGATTTTCCTAACCTCATATTTTATTTTGTTTTATATGATTTTAAGGAGGTTTTTTTAGTTTTAATCTATTATTTTAAGGTGTTTAAGGTTTGGACATATCTAGCTAGATTTTTCCCTCCTTGATGTGAGTTTTTTTAAGCTTCACCGAGTAAGCCATTCTTACCTTATGTTGGAGTGTCTATCATGCAGGTTGGTGTAGGTCTAGAATTTTTATTTTCACATTCTTCCATGATAGTTGTAGTGCTGTAGCGAATCATGTCTTGAGTTGTTTTATTTTGAGAAAATATGAGTTTTATGTGTATATCTTGATGATTAATTGGAAATGCAACATGATTTGGTAGTTGAGCATGGGTAATGTTAATTATCACAAGTGTCAAATGATATGGATGTAATGTAGTTTATATTTGAGGTATAATTTGAGTATGGAATTGCATATGTAGACTTTCTTGAACGGACCGATCGATTAGTTCCATTAAACAAATTGATTGGTTTCTAGAATAGTCAAATAGTTAGGTCAACCCATCAACCATTTTATATGTGGTATTATTTGGTTTGGTCTTAGCTTGAATCCATCAATTGTTTTGGTTAAATCGATCGACTGGTTCCTAGAATCTTCCATTTGTTAGGTAGATTAATCAACTGGTTTTAACAAGGATGCTAGGGTTTAGGGATGCCAAATCAATCAACCAAATTTGACCATAATTTTTTATTTGATTCCTTTCAACCTTGTAATGGTTTAAGACTTTATATGATGTTATAATATAAACCTTAGATGTTGGAAAACCACTTCTTAACCTGAACTAATTAACTCAATTGATGGATTAAATTGGTCAAGTACTGATGATATCACTACTAAGTGACCCCTTGATGGGTTATGATGGATAAATTTTATTAATTATGCAGTCATGGTTGGCTTGATATTTCATGTGGGACTTGTAGTATATGACTTGGTAAATAAAACACTAATCACTTAAAGTGGAAGAATGTAGAGCATATCCAAACATTTACGAAAAACATAATTTAAATAAAATAAACCAATTTGAATAAAGTTAAAGGTTTAAACTCATAACTTAACATTTATATTTATAAAAATAGGTTTTTGAGAAGTGGGATGTTATAATATCATACTAAAATATCCACTCCTCCATTTGATACCTAAGGTTAGTTTGTCTTTAGATGTTTCTAATGTTTTCCTTTAATTAGAATCATAGTTGATCTTGGTGCCTTTCCTAATCTAGCCACTAACTATGATGTACTAGGAGATATGGATATTAGAGGATTTGGTCACTT
Source organism: Tamarix austromongolica (assembly GCA_039764185.1). Lineage (NCBI taxonomy): Eukaryota > Viridiplantae > Streptophyta > Magnoliopsida > Caryophyllales > Tamaricaceae > Tamarix > Tamarix austromongolica. The sequence continues at coordinate 94,725,742 of CM077818.1, read as the reverse complement.
AGTTATTTGTTTAGCTTCGGTTGGACTTTATGTCTATTAGCAGTTTTCTTAGCTTTAGCTAGACGTATGTATTTTTATTATTGGTTTGACTTCCATGGGTATGGAGATGCCATGGGAAATGATCCATCCCATTGCTCAAAGAAAATGAACATAATTGAATAAATTAATGATTGTATAACATTATGACCCTAATTTCATGAATGGTTAAGTAGAATAGACCATAGAGTTTACCTAGTAGCTCTCACTCTTGGGTTGTTACTTCACATGATAATATCGTGTTATCCATGGGTAGTGAATAAGGGAGGTGTATTATCATTCAAATATCTTCAAGAAGTATATGAATTATATTGGTTAGGAATCGAGAGGAAAGTGATTATGTACTTGTTTTGTTCCAGTTGCATCGTTTATCCTAATTTGTCATTAAGTCATCAGTTTGAGTTATCCCATGCTATATTTTAAATTTTCAAGATCTGAAAGTTATTAAATGATATGCATAGGAAGAGTTGCACTTGCTTTCTTATATTGATTGATTGATATGGCATCTAGAACTAATGTTACTTAGATGGCAAGATGTGTAACTTTATTAAATGTAATTTTATAAATATTAACTATATAATGCATACTGAGATTAATTAGTTGTGATTCTAACAAATGAAAATTTTAATAAACTTAGATATACCAACACTTTTTGAGTTTGTAATTACGCAAAAAGTGATTGGAATCCTAACACACATCATTCTCAAATGTGATCGTACAATCAATCTTTTGATAAGACACATGAGAGGATCAAGTATTATCTTAGTGTGATTGATTGTGTGTTTGTATTAAAGATATACTTAAATTATCACATTGGTATTATATATTTGTTATAGTAATACAAGTATTTAGTATACTTCTTTTGTTAGAGGTTGCATGGGATCCATACAAAGTAGCAAATCTATATCATAATTTTCCTATGACATTATTTCACCATCGTTTACATTATGTGAGTGTAGTGGAACTATATATGTCATATCAAATGACGAGTCAATTTAGATATACACAAGTGATCCTTAAGGATATTATTAAGTCATGTATGAATACACGTAAAAACCCTTCCCTTAATAGATAATTTTTTTTCTATTTACTCATGATTGGCTAATAGATGTTGAAGAGTCGACTCTTTCTAGATCCATAAATTTTTGGATCACGGATAGTGGACCCATGAGACACTATTCTCAATTATATGGATCGATATGTCCATAGAAGTCATTGATATATTTTTCAATGATAGAGAAAGCTTTTGTTTCATAACCTAATGATGAAGCTGAAGTAATAACCCAAAATGTCTCGATCTTGTTAGGAAAATATTATGTCATTTGTGTTGAAAGGATGTTTCAACTCCAAGTTATGAGCAAAAAAAAAGGTATGCATTAAAACACTTGCCAATCATTTATGAGTTAATATATAGTAGTGTACATGTGTAACACCCTCAATTTTATTATTAAACAAAATTATTTTGTAGAATCAATAATAATAAAATAATGGGTGTTACGCCTAGTCTAACATAGAAAAGATATACCATATACCCAATCTATATAGGTGTAATGCTCAAAAGTAATTTGTATCCAATATCCTTTATGGTAAACACTTTATCTCATAATGATACATGATTATGAAACTGATAGAAGAGAACAAAGATGAAAAAAAATAAAGGACTGGAAGTTCAGAGAGAGTGAGGGAGGGATATTCAAATAACCAAATGCCAATACCAACCCGAATAAGCACATCATATAATCACATCAAAAGGGTTAATTCGTTAATTAACCACAAAATAAGGTGACATATATTCTTGGAATGAGCAACACTCATAAAAAAAGACGATCAATATGCTATATACCGAGTTAGGTAATAATAACATCGGTAAAGTAAGACATGCACAACATGCATGAATTATAAGATAAGATAGATACTATGCATGCATTTATGTTCACGGTACACTATAACTCAAATAAAATCATATTAAGGTTCAACATTAGGTAATCACAACATTTCTTTAACTTAGTCATGTTGAGATTAGAGACTTTGTTATTCATAACCAGTGGAATGGTATTAAGACATAAAATTCTCAGAACAAACCAATCCTGACCACTATTATTGACTAGAGGAAATGATTATGACATAAAACAACTCCTATAGCATAACACTCATAGCCACTATTATTTTCTAGTGGAATAGATTACATTATAAAATAACTTATTGGACATAATGTTACTAGTCACTATTATCGACAAGTAAAACATATTAGTACAACAGTCTTGACTCAAGTGATCTTCTACTATAATTATTAATGTATCGATAACTATCATGATGGAAATATTTTCATACAATACACTTAAAAAATACCCCTTACTTTACATATCATCATAATACTTTCACTTATTTTACACTTGTCCTGTCACATGGCATATCGTTTTACCATTATTACATGAAATACCAAATATTACTTAATCCATTCCAACAATTGTGTATTATTCAAACAATTATAAATCTATTGTAGTTAATAAAATCAAACATGTTATAATCATATAAAAAGAAAATAAGGTATAAGGAAAAACAAAAAACTCAAAAGTATACAATACACATGCGAAAAGATTAAAAATCCCTCGCAAAATTATAATTCAGAAATATACTAAAAATCTATCCATAAGACTCGCCGATCCATCAAACTTAGAAAAACATCCTAAAATATCATACTAAGAGTTATATCCAAAAATTAAGACTTAACTCTCATATTTTACTTATAAAATACCAATCATACCCCTAGGTTTTTTAAGTCAAATTTACGTAATATTACCTCTTATAATAACCATGATTAGCCCAAACCAAAAACATATCACACTTATTATAGATTAATCCAAATTACACTTTCACAATTTTCAATTTCCCAAAACTAACCCCAAAGTGACCAAAATACCGCTATCTCACCTAAACACATAAAAACTACCTATTAGCATAACTTAATCTATGCACAACCAAATCCTAAGGTATTATATATCAAACTTTATGTAAAAACCTCAAGGAATATAATTACATAATTATTTCTCAAAAAAACTTATAAATTAACTCAAATACCCTTAAGGTTGAGAATCACCCAAAACCCACAAAATTCCACATGTTCTAAAGCTCACTAATACACACAACCACTCACACATTATTAACATTATAATTATTCAATTAAATTGAATTAAAATAACAACAACCGCCACAAAATGACATAGGGTTGAACTCCCTACAAAAAAAAAAGTCCCAACTTCCAACCTCAACATATTTCCCAAATAATACTACTTAATTAATTTTTAATCTACTAATCGCATATTTATTTAAATAAAAAATTACATTAGCATGCTTGAGGATTTAATTCAAGGCCTAAATTATGCAAATATCACATAAAATCATGATATCACATTGTAGGAAATAAATACAAGGTAAAATAAAGCATAATTTATAGGAACTGAATATGTTAACATGAAATTTCATAAAAACAATGCATAACATCAAGGGCCTAACCTAAAGATGTGTACCATTACCTAGCTACACCAATATTTTAGCAAAAATACTCATAAACATTTTTATTCCAAAAACCTGTAGATTACTTAGACAAGATAACAAAAAGGGCTATAAAAACCAATATAGATTAGTGAGGGAAATAAGGGAAGATAAGGAGGATTAGCTAAGGTGCTACTCAAAGTAGTGCAAGGAGCTCAAGCAGTTGGGTTGTGACTTGTAATATCCTAAAATTTTAAAACCTGGAATTTAATAATTAATCGTTATTTGGAATAATTTAATTTTTAAATTATTAATTTAATTATGTTGTGGACTTATGATTTTTTAAAATGGATATGATTATTTAATAAATTAAAATAAATATTTTGTTATTTTATCATACACTTTACTTAAATAGTTTTTCAAACCCATACTTTACTAAAATTATCCTCTTAAATCAATTCCTTAAATTTTAATTAAATTAATTTATTATAATAACTTATCCATCTAAATAATTAAATACCCTTATTCCAAAAAATATTTTATATTTATTTTCCCCTTTTCCTTTTCCTTTGTTCTTTCTCCCTTTTCCTTCTTTTCTCCTCTTTTCTCCTTTTCCTTCTTTTCCCCCTTTCCTTGGGCCACCTAGCCTGCTTCTTCTTTTTCGCCCCCACTTCGCCTGTCTAGTGTCCCCCCTCTTTCTTTATTTTCATTTCTTTCTTTCCCAGTTGGGTTAGCCCAACCACTCCCCCTTTCCTTCCTCCTTCTCCTTCGCGCGTGGGTCGACCCTCTATTCCTTCCTCCGCCCGATCAGCCTACCGGCCTCCTTATCCTTTATTCTTCCTTCTTTTTTCCCCCTGCATTGATGGCCCAAACAACACCTTATGCCAACCCCTCCCTACACCTCGCTTGCAACCACAACCATGCACCTGCACTTGCCTTCTCTCTCCCATCCCTTTCCCTTCCATTTTTGACCCTACACACCTCCCTATAACTCTCCATGCATGCCCTTGTTTCTTTCCCCTTTCCTCTTCACCCTTCCCTCCCACCCTGCACCCCAACCTACAGCCCTCCCCCTGCAACCACCTAGCCCTACACCTCTACCTTCCCTCCACTCCCTCTTCTTTTTCTTCTTCTCTTCTACCCATTTCTTTCCCTCCTTGAGCCCCCTTCTTCTCCAACAGAATCTCTCTTCTCCCTTATTTCCTCCTCCTTTCCTCCCCTATTTTTTCTTTTCCACCCTCAATCGCCACCTCTTTTGCCCAACCAACGACCACACCAACCCCTAGCCTCCCCTCTTTTCTCCCAACACCACCCAACAAGCACCACTCGCCCCCTACAACCACCTTTCTATTCCCTTTTATTTTCTTCTCCTTCTCGACCTCCTCCCTACACACCACCCTACCGCCACCGTATCCCCTCTTTTGCAGCTGCCAAAGCCACTCCTCAACCCCTTACACCTCCTCTACCATCTCCCTACCTCAGCCGTCTGAGATCTCTCCTGCATCCCCCTCCTTTCTTCCCTTCATTTTTCCTTCCTTCTCATTATTCTCCCTTCCTTTGCACCACCTTTCCAACCCTGCCACCGTTGTCTCCACTGCCTTAAGCAACCAATCTTCGACCCCCGACCACTACCTACTCTCAACCACCCTCCCTGCACTCAGCCACCACCCTCACTCCCCTCCACAAGCCCTCAACCAAATCCATAAACCCTAATCCAAACCAACCCCTTCCGCTTCTCCCATCTCTTCTCTTCATCCCTTATTTCCCCTTCCCCTTGTGCATGAAGCTCATGCTGCCATGCAGCGTGAGTTTTGTTGCATCTTATGAGTAAATTTACCAATTTTTAAGGTATAAATATAGTTATCATTTATATGTATTTATTGAGATTTTTTATAAAAATTTAGTCTTTTAATTTTCTACTACTAATAAGCTAGTTTTTATATTATTTCTAGGTATAAAATTTTCTAATCAAAGGTTAAATTTTTAACCGAGGTACTAGTAAAGTTTAATTATTCCTGGAAATAAGCTAACCATTATACCCTACTAAAATGTGTGGATAAATGTATGCTAGCACATTAGGGTTTTTTAATATGCTTGTGTGCATATTATGTAGTGTTAAGTATATTATGATTTGCAGCATATGTTGGAAGTTGAAATGAGAAGCATGTTATATTGTACCGTGTGTAGAAATGATGGTTAAGGAAGGAGCTTTATTGTTAATAATAATGTTAGATGTATGTATATGTCATGATAAACTAATGTGGCCATTTGTAGTAGAGATAATGTTAATATGAGCCTTAGGGCATTTTGGTAAATTTTCTTTTACAAAGGGTGTGGCCTAAGTAAGTATGTATGGTAGGTGATAATGGGTATTAATAATAAATAATAATAACTGGTGGTGTTAGATGATGCATATGGACCATAGGTGTTAATGTTTTATGTGGTAAGGGTGTTTTAGTAAATTTGGTATAAGAAAGGTATTTTGGTAAGTTGGCATGATAAAGGGATAATTTGGTGAATTATTAAATAAGAAGGGTAGTTTGGTAATTTTGGCATAAAAGGGGTAAGTTGATATTTTTATAAACATAAGGGGTAATATGGTAAATTAATAAGTAAGAAGGGTATTTTGGCATAAAAAAGGGTACTTTGGTAATTTTATGAATAAAGGGGTAAAATGGTAATTTAGCAAGTGAGAGGGGTATTTTGGTAATTTGACATGAAAGAGGAGTAACATGGTAATTTAACAAGTGTGAGGGATAAAGTTGGTAATTTAATAAGTATGAAGGGTATTTTGGTAATTATACAAATATGAAGGGTAATTTGGTAAGTAAAAAAGGATAACATGGTAACTTTGCAAACAAGAGGGGTATTTTAGTAATTTTATAAGTATGAAGAGGTAACTCAGTAAATTGCATATAATATGACAATGGATATAATGATTCTCCATAATAAGACATAAGGGATGTTAAATAATAGCATAAGAGTTTATGGCCTTAGTATCACTTGTTTAAGTATAACCACGTATATTATAGGGAAAATGATATTTCTGTAAATCGGTGAATATCATAAGGATAATGCATTAATTAAGGGTATGATATGATATTTATTTAGTAATCATACAAGAGGTGCCTTAGTTGTTAATTATGTATAGAAATGTATGTTGGATGTGCTAGAAGTATGTGTTAGGGTTTATGCGTTCAATAATCCCTTGATATAGAGTACTTGATTCTATGACCATTATTATAATTATGATGTGATAACCTACTGTGGAATGCGAATAAATGGAAATGAATTCTGTAATGAAAATAAAGGCTAAGAGGAAGCCTTAGCCTTAGGGGCAGTTTAGTCATTTTGACCTAAGGTACCTAAGTATAAGAATTGGAATCTAGGATGGCCTTAGTGGATTATTTAAGTTAACATGGCTAATAATACCAATAAGGATTACTTAATAACAACATAAATAAATAAAAAATGATTAAGTATATGATTGATGTGTTTCTCGTGGTCACCATAATTAAGACACTAATAATTAAAGTGGAAGACTTTGAGATAAAAAATGGTGGCTCTTTAGGGGTCGCTACCCTAAAGATGTGGTTTAGCCCACGATTATTCTAGATTTTTTTCTAGAGTGCCTTAGTGCCCCTGCCAGGCCCTACATCTTAGTTTATATAGCTCTATGGATCTATTTAGGGGATATGCATACTTATGGATTAGGTGTCTTTGTTAGTAGGATACTGTGTGTCCTCGTGCACTAGTCCGACCAGGGTACCTTTGTGTCCCTGGGTTAATGGTTAGAGGGTATTGTGCTGCTTGTATGTGCCAGTATGATCTCCCCTTTGAGCTAAATAAATAGACTTGTTGTGTCAATTAAATGAAAAACACTAATTATTAAAGTAAAAGATTATTGAGTCGAGTCTAGACCGATCCACGGGCAATAATAGTAGCCATGAGCCTCTTTCCCTAGAGACCAATCCACCGATGAATAATAGAGCCCAGGTGCATATTGTCCTAGAGTGTATTTCGATCCACCAGTTATAATAGTGAGGGATCCTAAGCTCAGTAAACCAAACCTTGGATGATAATAAATCATGGAAAAGATACTAATCACTTATAGTGGAACACCATTTGAGTTGGGACCAGACTGATCCACTGGCTAGAATAGTGGCTAGGAGCCTTTTGCTCTGGAGACCAATCCACCGGTGAATAATAGTGGCTAAATGCATTCTGCCTTGGAGTGTATTTCTGATCCACTGACTATAATAGTGGGGTTCTCGTACTTACATGGATATAATTTGATAGACAATGTTGAATAATGTTTAATTAATGGCTTAAGGCTAGACATTGTTGATTTCACCTTTATAATCTATTGATATAATATAAGTATGGCCTTGATGCCTGCCACTCTTGATAAGTGATAGGAATGCTAAGTAAATGGACCTTGTGATATGCATTTCCTATTGTATGTTGTGTTGCATTGTGTGTTGGCCCTTATGTTGTTGTGATTATCTCTATGCTTGCATATGTTATTATTTTTACATTATTTATGTATGATGTATTGCATACAGACCCTACCTTTTAGTCTAGTATGAAGTGCTACTCAATACCGTAGTACTAAAATGTTCTGTTTATAGGCCATTACCTATTCAATGGGCAGTGTCCCTTGTAGGTTAGTTGCAGGTGCTATTCAAGCTGTCATCGAGTAAGAGTGTAAGGATTGTCCGAGAAGCTTTCTACTTTTATCTTTTACACTTTCATAATTCTTTATGTAATTATTATACTTTCTCATAACCACTAATAGTGGGTTTTACCTTTTGTAATGAGATTTAACGTGCAACTCTAATTTAGTTATAACTTGGTTTTGTGTAATGAACTCTCATTATTTTTAAGCCTTAGCACTTGGTACTAGAATGGTAGATGGAAAGTGGTCTGGTACTAAATGTGGCAGTAACATTTTCAAAATTTACCATTTTTTGCTTTCGCTGATTTTTAATTAAAATAAAAAATTTCAGTAGTGAATTTTGAAGGTATTACATGAATACACAAAGATATGATGTAAGATTGGGTTAGTAGCATGCGGTGTGGATGTTGGAGGAATCTAGCAGCATGATGAGTGAATGCAAGGTGGTGGCCAATTGGGTTAAAATGTGACACTAAAGAGTGGGTGGTTGCATTAGGTGGCCACACAAGCAGCTGGATGGTTGTGTGAGGCTTGAACGTTAGTAGGGGTTGGTTTGGACAAAGCTGTGGCAAAAAGTGTAGATGGTTGTGTACAGCTTGGATGCTGTAAAGTGGGTTCAATGTGAAATGGTGGTGTTAAGGTGGTGAAGTGTGTGAATGGGCATAGTTGGGATTGAACCAAACTAGTAAAAAATAATATGGTCGATAAGGAGAGATAATAAGATAAGATAATAAATCCAAGGTTAAGGGATATGGAGGTATTAAAAAGCTAAATTTCCGATGATTAAGGTTAGGAAAATTTAGGGTGTTATTGGATGTGTGTGTGACTGTAAGTGTGGGAATAGTGTTTTATTTATTATCTATTGTATTGTAGCTTTGTTTAAAGTGTGTAGCGTACTTATATTTAAGGATTGCAATACTTTAGTTTCAAGTGCTTGATATAGTTTTTTCCTCTTCCACATCATATAGTAGCTTTTAGTATATAAAAACATAGCTAAACACAAAATTTGTTTCAACCACCTAGAGGAAAAAAACATATTAATTTACCAAACAAAACTTGAGTTGCATAACTATAAACATGTGTAAAGTAAACTATTGCCTATGCCCTATATGATCTGAAATGATAGTCACTCTATTGAAATTTTGATAATCTTACACCACATGGTTCTAACAGCATGAAAGCCTACACATATTCATCACCACAAATTGATGTTTAGAGCTAAGCATCTCTAAAGAGGATTATGATTGTAACACCTCGGTTTTTATGAACCAAAAAAATTTATTTACAGAGTTAGACACGGAAGTTAAAACAATTAAAACAAAGGGTGTTATCACCACACCTAATACAAGTCTAGTTATCCTTACCATTATTACCAAATGCTAATGCTAAAATCATTACTCCTCTTAGATTTATAACATGATTACAAGAACCATAATAGATGAGAAAAAGATAAGTATTGTGCTATATAAAAGCAAAATTAGATATTTATAAAACTCTGAGGAAGGAATATAAAAGGACATAGGCATCTAAAATGAAACTAAAATCAAAATACTGAACGATATCGAATAACCCTAGACTCTCTCAACTGAACTACCAATTTTGAATGAACTCAGAAGCTGACCTACAAAGACTATTGCCCATTGAATATGTAAGAGCCCACTAAAGGAACCCTTTAGTAAAACGATACTAAGCAACCCTTTATACTAAACCAAAATGAAAAACCGGCATATAACACATGTATCACAACAACACATGGCATAAACATCGAACTGTACATGCATCAATTAACTATTCATGTAATCACATACCACTAATACCTCATAGTAACCATGCTTATTCATTTTAAATTAATTGAATTTTACTAATGGAACATCCAAGTGATGCTCTTTGTAGTATAATTAGAAACAATATCAACCCAAGGCCAAAATAATAACCACATGCCATATAACTCATCATCAATCCCGTCAAATCTCATAACATAGTTAGGCCTACAAGCATAGATCAATAACAACTCATCGCATCACAGGTAGGCACGAAGGTAGCTATTGAACCACACCTCTTTATTAGATATAATCATTTCATTATTTTATTTATGTTGAGCTCAATGACCCTACTTTTCTTAAACTGGTGGAATAATCTAAATCTCCTCTCAGGGACAACACGCTTGAGTCACTATTATTATTCGGCGGAAAGGATCTGAAAAATATCACCTTGGTTGTGATTCATGTACTCTTCCACTTTAAATCATTAATATCTTATCCATTAGGTTACCTATCTCAATCAATATTCTTATTCACAATTAGTATGGGGCTCCAGTATTCTTAATCCAATGGAATGGACTGAAGTGTCTCTCAGGAACAATACACTTAAGTCACTATTATCATCCGGTGTAATGGATCTATAAATACACCTCTCAAGACAAAATGCTCTTGAACCACTATTCTTAAACCAGCGAAATGGTTTGAAGCACCTCTCAGGAACAACACACTTGAGCCACTATTATCATCTAGTGGAATGGATAAAAAAATATCTTGGCCTGAATCATGTGATATTTCACTTTAAATGATCGATGTCTTATTCATGATTGATTCAAAGGTACGTAACACATTTAAAATAGGTAAGTACATCATGGATATCAATAGGTCGTTCTCTAGAGTTAAGCTCCCTATAGTTTCCCTAAAACCCTCATTCCACAATTTTATCACAACTCTTCTTTTGTCACTATTTCAATTGCCAAACTGAGCACCTCTTCCTCAAAATCTATTACCATAAATCATATTCAAATTCCAAGGCCTAACTCTAAGATCTTGTTCATACGATAATAATCGTATCCTAAAAATCACTATTCCCCAAGCTTATAAATCTTTATTTCACAAATCAACCATAACTTTTCATGTAGGGCTCAAACGCTTACTAGATTTAACATACAACACCAAAACACTAATATTAACAGCATATTCGAATTTCATAGTTTAACTCTACCCTTTCAAACATACAATAATAGCCTCTTCATTTTAGGCTTACTATTCCCAAATCAACCATTTTCATACTTTATCAACTTAATATCATTCAAAGTTACTCCAAAATTTTTATATAAATTCCTTATTACACTTGGATGATATAAAACCTTAAAATTGCCATGATTTTCATATTTAACCTATGTTGGCCAAAATATCCATATCAGTCACAAATCCTCATTTCATGTGAATCTTATGTACTTAATAACATTACTTCCAAATCCATATCTTTCTTCATAGAACTTATCATATTCATTTCATAATCATTATACCATTAATAAACCCCTAATAAATTCATACTTCACACCGAAGGCTTTTTCATATAAAATAATAATACCGCCTGATCTTTACTTACTCATTTTCTATCATGTAATATTAAGCGCTTATCATGGGATCAACAATTATATATTAATTCTCATAATACCAATAACATGGTGCAACACAAATTCATGCATAACATGTTCTAGAGATAAAACCTTAATGTGTTATCATATAAATTTTACCATTTTAGGAGAGTATAAAAGTTACATAAATTCCACAAAAAGGCAAAAACTACTGTATCCTACTAAATACTATGATATCCCGCTAATCAACTTTTCTACCTAAAAATAATACCAAAATAATAAATTAATATTTTAACACATAAAATAATAATTATTGAAACAACCCCAAATTTTGGAACTTAAAAATTTTGTTTTAAAGAGTTAATAGTGGAAGGCAAAACACAAAATGTAGGGGTGTCACACCACGTCCAACATAGAAGAAGCACTCCCTATGCCCAGTTTATGTTGGGTGTAAGGCAAAAGTAACCTTATATCTAGGAATTAGGTGTGTGAAGCATGTGATTCCATGGTGATACAAGATACGAAATAGAGAGAAGGGAATAAATAGTGAAAATAGATGACTAAAAGTCCACAGAAAGATAGAGATATCCAGATAACCATATCCTTTACCAAATTGTTTACTGCTCACCCAAGGCAAGCACATCAAGCTAATAATCATCAATCACATGTAAATCAGGGCATAACTACTTGTGGGAATAAGCAACACCCATAAAATGGGTGGTTAGTACGCTACGTACTAAGCAAGGGATTAATACTATCGAAATAGGTATACAAATAGCACATGCTTTCACATTAGATAATAAGGGAATAACCAAATAAATGAAACATCTCATAAGACAGAATATGATCCAGATTCCTTTATTGAGTATAATCCACTTTCATTCTTTTATATCTGTTGAGTGCATGAAACCCACTATTCTTAAACCGGTGGAACGGTATGAAACACCATCTCAGGGACAACACACTTGAGCCACTATTCTTTTCGGTGGAATAGAGATTAAACACATCTTCTTGGGGTAAAATGCTCTTGAGCCACTATTCTCCCCAGTGGAATGGGAATACATACATACATATATATATATATATATATAGAAAAATAGATCAACTTGGTCCTAGCTCACGTATTCTTTCACTTTAAACCATTAGTATCTTTTTCATAGATTATGTTGATACATTTTCATTTCATGATGAGTAGGGGCCCCACTATTCTTAATCGAATAGAACGGACTAAAGCACCTTCTCGGAGTAAAATGCTTTCAAGTCATTATTCTTTCTAGTAGAACAGAGATTAAAAATATCTTCTTAGGGCAAAATGCTCCCGAGCCACTATTCTCCCCAGTGGAATGGGAACACAAACAGACACACATATAAATAGATCACCTTGGCCCTACTCACGTGCTCTTTCACTTTAAGTGATTAGTATATTATTCAAGATTGACTCTCATGCATAGAACACATTAAAACAGATATACATATAGCATAGGTCTAAGTCCTTAAGTCCTTTCAAACCCTAATTACACACCCTTTAGTATTCATTCTCCCATATTGATTATTCCACACAACTTATATTATATCATCTCCAAATCCCATCATTATTATCATACCCAAAATGCACGATCTAATTCCCACACACATACATACATTAATAATATCATCCCGATATAATACCCACAGAAATATTCAAAACCCAGATTCCATAGATTCGTCATAACACCTCCCGTGAAATTTACGTGGCTACCAATTCTAATATATAACCTCATAAGGTCAAACATTGACAACATATTTAGAAATCCAAATAACCTCTAGATCTTATACATGGTAATGATATCATCATTATAAGATAGTTGCTCCAAATTATCCATTAAGTCATTTAAGGACCTCTAATAAAAATAATACTTCCAAGAATCCCTCATGTTATTATTATCATATTTTAATCCACCTAACACATAAAATACCAAAATTTCCTTATTACCCCATAATGACAAAATTATCCATAAGCATAAATAATAATCGTTATTTTATAAAATCTTATACCTTCCGCACATATTAGTTTCTAAGTCCACAATTTATCATCATACCTCATGAGAATTCTTAATTCCATTTATCAAAACTCATTTAACCCATATTTCATACCATAAGATATATTTCTACAAATATGGCATTATCACCGCAAAATCTTAACATAATGGTACCTCTCATCCATTCTTACTTTCTTTCAATAACATAATATCCTTAAGCCCATATTTCATACCATAATATATATTTAAAAAAAATATGGCATTATCACAGCAAAATCATAACATAATGGTACCTCTCACCTATTCTTACTTTCTTTCAATAACATAGTATCCTTAAGCTCATATTTCATACCATAAGATATATTTCTACAGATGTGGCATTATCATAATAAAATCATAACATAATGGTAACTCTCACCCATTATTACTTCCTTTCAACATAATATTGATATCATCACATGTTACATCATATATCAACAATATTATGAAAAACACATATAACTATATAAGCAAATAACACTAAAAATCCTAAACATCGAATAGTATTATTACCAACTAGGACATCAGGCTCTAAGCACGTAAATCCTAGACTTCCTCATCGGAAGCTACTAGAATACCACCTACGAAAAATAATAAAATTCATGGTTAGGTTAGAAGAGTTAAATTGAAGGAGAAATCAAGGTAAATAAGGTAAAAATAGAAATAACCATAGTCAAATGGGAGCTTGAAATGTGTGGATGTGTAGAGGAATGTGTAATGGAACTATGGTAAAATTTTGGTGGTGTTTAGACAAGGTTTGGGGGTGAAAATAGGGGTGCACGACTAAAAATGAAAAGTTGCATAGTTGTGCAGCAGGCGGTGCAGCTTGGTGGAGAGAAAAAGTAGCGCACGACCAAGCAGTGTAAAAGTTGAATGGTTGTGTAGTACCAGGCCAAGAGAACATATCATGCACAATCAGGCGGTGCAAAGGTTACACAGTTGTGCAACAGAAGATTTTAAGTGTTTCATGGCTGTGCAAAAGGCAGTGCACAAGCCATGCACTTTGCAAAAGTGTGACGGACAAGGGAAATAAGAAAGGAAAATAGGCGATGGTCGGATGTGATGGCTGGTGATGGTGTTGAGGAAGGTTGGGTAACCTTGGTGGTTGGTCCTCTAACCAATGGGCGGTGAATGGTGGTCAAGGTGGTGCATAGTGGTGGAATGGGTGGTGAGCAGGCGAAAAATTGGGAAAAAAGGAAGAAGAAGAAGAAGAAGAAAAGAGAATGAAGAAAGGAGAAGAAAGAGGGAGCTTGGGCAATGTCTTTTTGACATAGAAAGGATAGAGTGGAGGCCAAACAAAGAGGGAGAAGGAGAGTATGTAGTGTGTGTGTATATATATATGTATATGTATATATTGCATATGTGTGTGTGTGGTGTGAATTGGGGAAGAAGAAAAAGAACGGGGAAGGCATATAATGATGATGGTGGTGATGGTGCAGCTGCAAGGTGGTGATGATGATGATGATGGTTGCAGAGGATGGTGAGGAGTAGGGTAGTAGTTGCAGGGTTAGGGTGGTGATGGTTGTATGCAGGTGTTGTGTGAGAAGTAAAATGGCAAAGGAAAATGGAGCATGTAGGGTGTGTGTATGGGTGTGCAGATATGCAAAGATGGAAGAAGGAGAAAGTTTATGGATGATGGATGAGGGTGCAGAAAGGTGATGGGTGATGGTGCAAGTTGTAGGTGTAAGTTGCAACAATTTCAAATGTGTGCAACTTACAGTTGACGGAAGGAGGAGAAGAAAGAAAGAAAAGAAAAGGAGAAAGAAAAGGAAAAAGAGAAGGGTTGGGGCATTAGTTTAGATGATTTTGGATTAGCCATAAATAATTAGGATTAGTAGAAATTTTAGTTGATTTTGATTTTGGTTTACGAATTACGATTTATTTGAGTTAAAGTTTCGGATTCAGTTAAAGTTTTGGGATTAAGGGATTGAGTTAATGCTTAAAATAAGATTTCTTGAGATAAGAATCAAATTAGGGCATTAATGATGCAATTTTAGGCTAAGTAAAATTTTGGGGTATTACAATTATAATAATAAAATATTTATTTTTCTAAAATTACAAAAATACCCTTATATATGTATATAATACCATACTTACTCAAAAACAACACAAACTTATGATGTGCACGTAGCATGAGACATGCACACATGAAGGGGGAAGGAGGAGTTGGTTAGCTATTTGGGTGAGGCAGGGAAGACGATGGTGGCAGTGGTGGAGGCTGGTGGTGATGTGGAAGTGGTGATGGTAGTGGCTCAGTGGGCTAGTGTAGGAGGGAAATGACTATGATAGGAAGTGGTCCAGGAAGTTGCGAATGGTGGAGGTGATGGGGGAATGGCTCAATCGATGCAGGAAGAAGAGGAGGGAAGGTAATGGTAGAGAGGGTCGAAAGTGGTGGTGAGTGGTAGTGGTGGAAGATGGAAGGAGGAGGGAAGGAAGACACCATTAGATGGCATCAAAGGGGGGAGGGGAAACAACGATAAGGAGTGTCAAAGGAGGAGGGGCAGCAACTGTCTAGGAGTGAGTTGGGTATTTCATTGTAGGGGATGGTTGGGGATTGGTGAAGTTTTCCACAATGAAGGAGAAGAAAATAATAAGAAGAAGAAGGAGGAGGAGAAGAAGAATAAGAAAGAAAGAAATGAAGAAGATGAAGGGGGGACTAGGTGGAGGTGTGCATGAAGATGGATGGGAAGGTAGGGGCTGCGCACAAATCAGAAGAGAGGAGGGAGTGTGCGTGTTCTATGTGTATGTGTATTGCCAAGGACTTATTTGTTCTCAAACAAGAAAGGAGGAGTCATACTAGGGGTATGGTTCACGTAGTTGGAGAAGAGGGGTATGGTTCTACAGAAGTGAGGGATGGTTTGATGGTGGTATGGATGTTGCATAAGGGAAATGGAATACAGGGGAAGGTGGTCGGGGTAGTAGAGAGTAACAAGACACACAAAGGTAAGAGAATAGGGGGTGCAAGGGTTAATTTTAGGGGGATAAAATGGTATGGTAAAATAAAAAATAGGTTTATTTTATTTTATTTTTAGGTTTAATTTGACTAAATTAGGATATCAGGTAAAAATATACAGGTTTAGAATAGGTATAGCAAAAAGGAAAGAGGTAAAAATAATCAGGGAAAATATTTATGAATTTATTTAGGTTACAAGTCAAAGGTTACTAATAAATTGATCAGGCCAAGGTTTAAGGTTTGAGTTTGAATAAAAGGATAAACACATGAAAACAAAGGTTACAAAATTTCTGGGGTTACATCACTTCCCCCTTAAAAATAGACTTCATCCCCAAAGTCTATGCCATACTACTCAAAAAATGTGTAAGGGTACACAAGGTATTCTGCTAAGCAACTACCCCCTTAAAAATAGGGAACCCTACTGGCACAAAAATTTTACGAAAAAATATAGACACGAAACCTAACACACACAAAATAATCGAGGAAGAATAGTTAACGTACCCGAAGGAGAAACATTGGGATCTATCACTTGTGCATATGCTCTTGCTGGAATGGCCAAGCGGAACACTCCAAACATCGGGTCCTACCGAACTGGCTGTTTCTGGGACCTTTGAACTCTGCCATGGGGTGTGTTATAACACTTAAAGCTCCTATGCCCAAGCTGATTGTAGTCGTAGTACTGAATCAACTTTCCTATATAATCCTTGCTTAGGTGATCTCTTCTGTAATAGTGATAGTGGTAGTGTTGGATCAGTATCTAACTAGCCTTGCTACAGAAACCATTCTAACCACTCTTGTGTCGAACCCTAGTCTGATGTTGAAAGCTCAAAACTCTAACACTATGGTGCTTACTCTTTTCCCTGGAATCCTACATCTCGAGTTTCCTCTTAACCAAAATCCCCTACCTGACCTATGTTTGACTTTAGTGTTTTACCTTATGTTTGGATATGGTTATATGTCCTCGATGGTTGGTTGATGAATATGGCATAGAGTAATGGATTTATTTATGCATTTCTGAGCTGTGTTATTAGTTCTTATGGGATTACTTGTGATGCTATTATGGATGTAAGACTTAAAGGTTTTGATGGTCATCATTTTTTAGGTTAGGTTTTAGGTTTTTTATTAGTAACAGTGTTTAGAGTTTATATTAAGTGGATTCTTGGGTTTTTAGAAACCTTTCATTTTCGTGTGTGTAAACTAGGTGTTAGGGATTCTTTTGTCATGTGAACTCTAGATTCTTATTGTTGTTGATACTTCTAATCTCAAATGTTGTATGACTTTATGCAATGTTATATATACAAGTGTTTCCTTTTGACTCGTGTGTGATGTATGTGATACCTTGTGTCGCATTTATGTTGATGTTTGGCTAGGGTTTTATTTAGTGGTGGTTGTGACCCCCGGCTTATGGGACCATTTTTATAGGCTATCCAAGGTCCTAACGAATTAGTTTTATTTTGGTTCACTTTAGGTAAGATGTCCATTTTTAAAAGGGCAGTAATGTAACACCCTATTTTTCCTAAACTCTAATTAAGAACCTAGTTGCAACTTAATGTGTTATATGAATATTATCATAGAATTAATAGGTGGATATTATGTGTTTAAAGTGTTTAATACATGTGTTTGTGTTAGGGTGGAATATGGATTAGGTTAACTAGGTTAAATTTAAAATTATTAAGGTTTTGGTGTTGTGAAATCAACTAGAGCTTGCAGGTTAGACGGCTAGGTGAGAAAGCAAATCTGGTTGCACAAGGGGGTTCGGGCAGATGATTGGAGGTCGACCGAAGATTGTCAGAGCGTTGAGATGAATGGTTTTTACATACATTTTTGTGTTGTTTTGATTTTGTGGTCATTCCTTTTGTCATTGTTGAATTTCTACCGACCTCCCTTCACCTTAGATTCTTACTTGTTCCTTTACCTTTATCCAAGATCTTAACAGTAATTATTTCACCTCATCCCTCACCCACTCTCTTCACTCAGCTGTCTATTCAAGTGTTAGAGAAGTAAACATTGGTCATCTATCCCTATCTTCTCCTAGTTGGTGTTTGAACCCTCTTTATGCCCTTGTGCCTTTATTTGTTTCATTCTTTCATTGGTCTTCAACACTTAGTGTTTGGTGTTCTCTCATCTCTCATCTTTTTCTTTGATTTTTGTCTAAATATTGAAGAACACCTCCCCCTTTGTTCTCCAAGTTGAAAATTAACATGTCAAAGTAATATTTTACAACATCTAGACAACAATTATAAAATTGAATAAAAAATAAAAAAATTACAAAATTATAAATGCAACATGCATACCATAAAAATAGTAAATTCTAACACTTATTGCAACATATATGCAATAATTATGAGATTTAAGCAACAAAATTAACATCATGTAAACGTAATATAAATATAAGATCTACAACAGTAAATTAGTAAAATCTCACATATATACAAACTTATTATGAGATTCAAGCAAACCATAATATTAGATATCAAACTATTCACTTAATGCAAAACATACCTTAAATTAATGGAATGGAGATGTGAGATTCAAATACAATAGTGCATATCTGAAGTGGTTTGGTATTTAGTACAAAAAAAATGATTGAAATAAGAGATTGAAGAAGAAGAGAGAAAGTAGGAAAATGCATTTGTTGAAAGGGCTTGAAGGTTTCGTACGATGAAATAATAGAGACAAGAGGAAGAAGATGGAATTATCGATAGGAAAAGAGCAACATAATTATTAGGAGATTTAAACATGCCAATTGACATGTTCTTCCATAATTTTTATTAAAATTAAATACGTTAATTGATCTATTATGTGCGGTCTATATATATATATATATATTTTAAATTATTGGGCTAAAAGATATTATTCTTGAAACACCCCAAAAATCCTAATTTAGGAATTATGGCAAAATAATAATTTATTAGGAAAAATTAAGAAAATAAATTACCTTATTAAATAAAGAGGAAATTAATTGAGGAAAATAAGGAGAAAATAATAAATAAATTATTTAGAAAATTTTGGACATTTTACTAATTAAAATGGAAGTTAAGGACAATTTATCCAAAATAGCCTAATTAATTTAAAAATGAATTTAATTATTATACTTAAAATAATAATTATTAAAATTAAATATCTAAATTAAATATATAAATAAATAAAGACCAAATACCCAACCCAACCATTTTAACATTTTTCCTTTTTCCTTTTTCTCCTTTCTTTTCCTTTTTCTTTCTTCCTCCTTTACTTGTTTTTCCTTCTTCCTTCCCCCCCGACTAGGCTGGCCTGCGCAACCCAAACCCTTCTCCTCCCTTCTCCCTACGTGCGGCCCAACTCCCCCAGCCCTCCTTTGTCGCCCGTTACCCCCCAGCGGGCCGAACCGCCCTCCTTTTTCCTTTCTTTCGTTCCCCTGGACCGACCGGTCCACCTTGCCCTGTCTTCTTCTTCCCCAGCCCCGACCTGCAACATCAACTTGCAGCCTCGATTCCGCCGGCAGCCACCAGCCAACGACCAACCATCCCCACCTGCCCCTCTCCCTGTCATTTTCTTTCCCTTTTTCGACCCCAACAAGCCCCATAGCTACCCTCCCTGCGTGCCCATCTCTTTCCTTTTTCTCTCTCCCTCCCCGACCTAATCTGCCATGGCAGGACTGCACCGCCTGCCACCGCGACCGGTGGTCCTGCCACACCTGCCCCGCGTGTCTTCTTCTCCCCTTGTCGTTTTCTCCCTCAAGTAGCCTATAAATAACCCCCCCATGGCAGCCATAATGGAGCTTCTATTTTCGCAGCCCAGAAACTCCGTCCCTCGCCGCCGCCCAATTAGTTGCATATTTCGCCTCCGCCGATGACCGCCGCAACAAACGCCACCCACCGAGACCATCCCTGTACCCTCCTCTACGAAACCAGACCACCACCACCCTTGCCTCGCCCTGCACGTGCCGCCCCAGCCGTGCGAAGTCACCACCCCGAGCAGCCATCTCTAGCCCTTCGCCGCCCCTCGCACCGCCTCCTGTCGCTACCCTCGCCGTAACCAACACCTCCACCACCCTCCAAAACGTCCAGTAGACCTCCCTCTACCTCCCCATACCTCCATCTTCCCCTGCCTCCCTCTCCTTCTATCTCCCCCATTTTCCACCACCTTCGGCCGCCGCGCCAACCACCGCGCGTCGCCACTCCTAGCCACGCCACCACCCTCATTCCACCCCTCTTCACCTGCTACATCTTCCTCCACCTCAAAAACCTCTCTATTCCCCCTCCTCTAGCCTACACCTTGATCTTTCCACCTCTCTTCCTCCTCCATTGCCGCCGCCGGTCCACCACTGACCTTAGGTGGTTTTCCAACTCCCCCAATCCCTAAAGCTATTTTCTATAAGTGTTAGTAATTTTATCTAATATTAATGCTATTATCCTTAATAATATTATTATTACTATTACTATTATTATTATTATTATTATTACACTCTTAATATTACTATGTATCATCCTTATTTTCCTAACCTAATTTCATAGATAGTTAACTAGGATATATTATTAAAAAGGAAACAACTTTAACATTAAGATGGTTATTATTATTATTATTATTATTATTATTATTATTATTATTATTATTATTATTATTGTTATTACTCTTATTACTATCTCTATCACTACTACTAATACTAGATGTGGCTTATTATCATTATCTTACTACTATATGTGATAGACATTTGAAATCTTATATTACTATTATCATTATTATTATTATTACTATTAACATTATTATTTCTATTATTAATGACACTATTACTACTACTATCACTTAAACCAAAGGTATTTTAGTAATATTGTTATTATCACTATTAGTACTACCTTTATCATTATCCTTATTTTCTTTACTAACATTGTTAATGGTGACCTTGCCCCTCATTACTTTTATTAATATAAACTTTTAAACCCTTAAGTTATTATTATCCAAAATATGACCTTTATCGTTATTATCCCTAGGAATAATAGTACTTTGATAATATTGCAACTATTATATTGTTATTCGAATCCTAACACTATAGTTGACCTTAGTCTTTAAAAAAAAAAGAAGAAGAGAGATGTTAAGGTTCTAGCACTATAAACATTAGCGTTACTATTATTGGTTTTATTATTATTATTATCGCTATTTTACTATGGTTAGCATAAACATTATTATTATAAGAATAGAGCTAACGGGTCTAATAATATAAGTGTAATAATAAATATTAAAAATAAACATATTTTGACTATTAATATTTAGTATACTAATTTTAAGGTAAAAACCCTAGTTTTCGTATAATACCCTCTTTAATAATAATAATCCTAATCTTAAACTAGAATAAGGGATGATGGTACTTTTGAGGGAAATTAATACTTAGTATTTTCCCTTTTATAGGTGATCCTAACCAAAACCCTAAGGAGTTATAGGAGCGTGCTCCAAGCCCGGCGTCGCTTTAGGTAAGGATGAAACTAAGGCCCTTGTGTGATGTGTGACCTGTATGTTTTAATGTTGTATATGCCATGCTATGTCGTGTACTATATGATTGTGGATAACTTATCTTATGTGTAGCGCAGCTTGGAGATTGAGGTATGTTTGTATGTGTTTCCTATGACATGAGCATGAAGTGTATATGTATGATATTTATGATGTGATATGATATGACCCTCTAGGACATGCATGTCAAGACAACTGATAATATGAATTGGGAATATAAGGATGACAAGAAAGAAATGGGAAGTGAGTTCACTAAGGGGGATATGAGGTTGACCTAAGTACCTCATGATCCATGAGAAAAAATTTAAGAGGAAGGAATGACCAAATTAAATGAGAGATGGGAACCATGCATGGGAGTCTTAAAATTTGCATGGGGACTTGGGGTGTTTGTATGGGATGGCTAAATCTTGCATGGGGGTGAATCTTACGTGAGAAAAGTTGAATTAGGGTGTAAATAAGAGAATGGGAGAGTTGTGGAGTGATTGGAGACTTGGGATGAAAAATAGTACGTAGGTTGGTACAAGGGTGTATAAGGGACCCGATTAGGGTTTTTGGGAGAAAGTGGAAATTTGGGAAGTACAAAGGTAAGAATGATCAAGGAAGGGTGGAGTATGGGTTAAGAGTGAGAATTCATTTATATAAAAGATGAGTATGGGTTTTCCATGTGAAAGAAGAGACTTTGGGATGAAAAGAGAGAGGTTACTTGTGGAAGAAGTAAGGTACTAGGGTTTGATGTGGCCAACTAGGGTTTTGCCAGTCACATGCGAGGTCGAGGAGTAAAGTGATACGCCTTGGGGTTTGACCTAATAAGGATGAGATGTGGGTCGAGGAACAAGTAATGGTAGAGTAAGTGAGAAGAAGTTGGGCCACATAGGTCCAATTAGGGTTTCCAAGGGGAAAACCCTATAGGTTGAGAATAGGCGGGGTCGATGTCATAGGGTGTTGGGCTTAACCTACACTCTCAGGAGTTGGTCTTTCATTATGTGTGAGCGTAAGGGGGAAAGGATGTCGGGGCATGATAAGGGGTGCAGGAGTCTCAAAATATGGGACGTACCCTCTTGAGAGAAAAGAAGTAGAACATCGATGACATGCATGTCAAGGGTGGAATGTTATCTAATAAGACACTAATCATGTAAAGTGGAAGATTGTTGAGCCGAGCCCAGACCGGTCCACCGGCAAATAATAGTGGCCAGGAGCCGGGGTGCCCTGGAGACCGTGCCACCGTCAAACAATAGTGGTCAGGAGTGTTTTGCCCTGTATGATTTCTGGTCCACCGGCTATAATAGTGGGGGATTTCGTGCTCGACAAACCAAAGCAAGTAAGTTAAACCATGGGGAATACACTAAGTACTTACAGTGAAACACCATGTGAGTCGGGGCCAGACCGGTCCACCGGCAAATAATAGTGGCCAGGAGTGTTTTGCCCTGGAGACCGATCCACTAGAAAATAATAGTGGTTAGGAGCGTTCTGCCCTGAGTGTATGTATTCCGGTCCACCGGCTATAATAGTGGGGTTCCTGAACTCACATGGACTATTAAATAATATTTGTGGAATGAACATATTATTAAGGAGAATAAAGAATAAGTCAATGGGAAAATAACCCGGCCTTATCATGTGTGTTATTATATGTTGCCTATGTGCTGATCCTTGTATCATGTGTTCTATGTGTTGGCCTTAGCACGTTTGTTACCTTACTCAGTACGTAGCGTACTGATCACCCGTTTCATGGGTGCTGCTCATTTCCACGAGCAGAAGTCCCCTCTGAACTTGTGCAGGTAGGAGAGGATGTCTTCGATGCCTACGATACCTACGAGGCATCGGGTGGGGCAGAATGTTGAGCCTAACCTGACCTAGGGATCGTGAGTGATTCGGCCAGACTCTATTGCTGTCATTGGATTTCGTATTTCCATATTTAGTTGTGTTTTGTACTATGCTTTATGTTTTGAAAAACGTACTCTTTGGTTTGTGATCCTAAGTTGCACTCTGATTTCTATATGACTTATGTTTTACTAATGATTCGTGTTTATTGTTAACTTTATTTAGCCTTAGCACTTAGTACTGGAATGGTAGGAGTGTATCGGTCTAGTATTAAGTGTGGCGGTAACGTCCCCGAGTTTACGGTTTTATCTTTCGCTTCCGCTAAACCTTTTTGATTTAAACGAAATTTTTCAGTAGTAAATTTGGGGGTGTTACAATTCTAGTTAGTTTTTTTTAGTTGGAGGATTATTTTGGTATTTTTAAGATTAAATTAGATTATTTTGATACTTGGTTTGCATAAGCCTCGTTCCTTTGATTTGATAAAATATATCTATATATGAACCATCATCATTTAAGACATATGAGAGAAAATCCAATATTCTGTTTGAATTTGGATGAATCTAAGTGAAGAAAAAATAAGTAAATGGAGGTATGCTTTAAAATTTTATTTGAATAACCCAATTTAGATGAATAAAAAAATTTAATCATGTTTTGACCTTTAATATAGTTAAATCTAAAATTTAAGATTAATCAAAATAGTATTAATAGGAGTGAAACCTCCTCTTTACCTCAAACTAAACAAAAGTTATCGAAACTTTTATAAAAATAATAAACGTTGATAGATAGAAGAATCATTAAGAGTGATATTTAATTATTGCCAGAAGTGCTAGGCTCGGCATCAAAATTAAAGAGCACTCACTTATTCATTGCTGTCTTTTATGTTGCATTTTGTTTGGGGTGAACGAAGGTTAATAGAGGTAAATCAATTGATTCACCTCGTTTGAAAGAAGATTTTGTTAACCTTAATCAGGTGAATGTAGGTTAAAGTTTCACCTCCATTCACTTCTGATCCGTTTTGATTGGGGTAAATCAGGGTGAAGATAAACATTAAAACTTAACCTAAGTGAAGGGAATTGAGGTGAATTGGGGTGAATATTTTAAAATACTATTTAGATAATATTAATCTAACTCGGATGAATTGAGGTGAACTAAGGTTAAAAAATTTAAAAAATGACATTTATGTATTAAGTTGACAAGCCCCTTCCAAAACAATTTAGGTAGCACCTCCACCACCAATACCACCACCTCGGCCGTCACCACCACCACCACCACCACCACAACCAAATCCTCATCCTCCACCACCACAACCACCACAATAACTCATCCTCCACCACCATCACCATCACCATCACAACAACCACAATCTCCCCCTCCACAACAACCTCGTCACCACCATCACGAAAACCACAAACTCCACTGCCTCCTCCACAACAACAAAATCATCACCACCACCAACTACATCATATCTCCACCACCTTATCATCCATAACCACCTCCTCTATGGTTTCATCATCCTCTATCATAATCACTACCAAAAAATTTACAAGTCGAGCAATTTTTTCCCTACAACATCAATTTATCTAACCAGTTCAAAGATAAATGAAAAATGTACAAACATAACAAATCATATATAATACATTGAAGAAAGACACCCATCACCCTTCATTAAAAAAAAACTTAAATTAAAATTCATCCATCCTCCTACACTCAAAACAAAAGATGTCCATTGCCATCTACAACATAAACCTAAAAAGTTCACAAATGTTTCACAATCAATGAAACATGAAACTACACATAAGTAGAAGGTTATGGTTCACCAACGATATGTGCTTGCACCAGTATAAGCCATAACGTATACCTACATTGTTCCAATGGATATACATTTAGCATATCATAGTCCACACGATTATTTGAAAGATAGAAAGTAGCTTGCATCTTGTACCTTGAATCAAAGTCAAGCTTCTCAACACACTCTATAGCTTCCATAGAATCAACACATGATATTTTGTCCATGATTGTGACAAACTTCTCCACCTATTCACTTATCATATCGGAATATGATGTAATAAATGCATCAATTTTCCTCTTACCCTATGCATTTTCTATGACTCACACTTGCTTGTGGTACACTTATATTACTAGCATCTGAAGCATAGTCTTGCTGAGATTATACCAAATGAATTGAACCCCTCAATGTGAACTTCATATTGTGAGACCATATTATCAATTTCATGAATCATGCTACCAAATTCTCCATGTTGTCTTGCAGCCAATCTTCTCATTTCTCTTACTTCAATATCAGTTACACCATTATCCCTGGCTGCCCTATCCTTATAAAAGAGCTCTTACAATTGTTCATAGAAGAAAATTATTTTACCCTTCCATTCTGTAGCCTTTAGATTGCTCTATGACAAAAAAAAACATAGTAAATGAAACTAAACAAACAAAAAAAATTATGATTTCATCAAATTGACACTACACACACCTTAATTATTTGATTCCATGCTTCATCTTTGAGATCTTACATTTGAGTAGTAGGATCAAAACCCCAACCATTTTGTGAAATGTTCATAAATATGTCATAACATTATAAAAAAATTCCTTTAGATATTTATCTTATTGTGAAATCGGTCCTTGTTTCACGAGGAATTGAGAAACTCCTCTTTAAATTCTTTTACCACGTAATTGTAAGCTATCGTAGTAAACATACCACCAGGAAGATTACCTATGTGTATCTGATGTAGCAAAGCATCAAGAAGAATTCCATCCATCTCCTGCCACCAAATATTTCTCTCGGCTTGATGAGGAGGCATGGTTGAATCTATAAAGAAACAAGGTGACATATATAATAGGTATGCACAAAATAAGAAGAAAAAAGACATGTTTCAAGGCGTGTTCAATGTATTCAAAATACATGTTCTCATTCCATGTTCTCACAAATTAGTATACATGTTCAATGTAAAATACAACTTATTGTAGCTAATTGACCAATGTTTACACAAAACAATACATGAGTTCGAATTATATGGCCTAGAAGAAATGCATATGTATTATAATCTCTCCACATAGCCACCGTTGTTGAATTTCTTATAAAATCTCCTCTACTGACATCTCATTCTTCTATAAGATCATCAAACCTATTTTCCCACTCTCTATCATTGTCATCGGCAAGTTCTTGATCTACCTCTCTAATTATAGCTTCATTAGGATCAACACACATTAGAAAGTTGTGCACAATACGACATGCTAATATAATCCTTGTATGTGTATATACATCATAACGAGATTCATTTGCACTTGCCATAATAGGAAAACTCTTTCACAACACCAAAAATTCTTTCAATTTCATTTCTTAATGAAGAATGGCGCAAGTTAAATAGATCTCTAGGAGTCCTTGGTGGATTATGCCAGTACTCTTTTAGATGATACCGCTCTCCTCTATAACGTGGAATCAAGCCACTCAACATAGAAAACCCAGCATTACCAAGATAATATTTAACTATGAAAAAGCTAAAATGTTAGATAACTTTTAATAAATTAAGTAAAAGATATTTTCAAAGTATGGTAATGTAGTTACCATGTGGAATTTTAAGGCCATATTGTCGTCGTAATGTATCTTTTAATAATCGAGCATCATATGCTGTTTCTTCCCAACCAACTAGAACATAAGTTAATTTTAGGTTAAATATACAAGTTGCTAGTACATTTTGTGTGGTGTAATCTTTTCTTCCTCGGTATTTAGGATCATCTAATGCAGAAACTTTGACTCGAACATGGATTCCATCAACTAATCCTACACAATCTTGAAATTAACTACTACATTATTAAGAATCTAACTAAATTATTTATTAACTAAAAAGAAATAAAATTTTATAATAGGCACCTTAAAATAATTATAGAAATTGGGATTGTTCTAAATCTCTGCTAGTGTTGATGATCCATCAGATTGTCTAATAAATGTCTCCTCTACTTCTATAACAACTCTTCAGACATTGTGGAAATGACGACTAATAATTTCTCCAAACCTACCAAACACTATTTGCACCTCCATATTTTTTGTGGCATGCCCCAAAATTTACAAAAATAAAGCTACTTACTATTCAACATTAGCCTATTTCGTTAATTGCAAGCTACCATGATTTGCTATTAACCCACAAAATTCATAAAATGCCTTAGGATCCATACGAATCATATCTCGACATATGACTCTATTTGTTATAATCTCTCTTACCAAAAATCTCACTTCTCTAAAATTTTAATGAATATCATCATCTAACATGTTACTTTCATAATGATTGTAAAGTAAAACATAGTAAGAATATCCTCACCATTATCCATATGTCAAAACATAAGTATCATTGTCATTATTATGATATCAAAATAAGAATATCATTATTATTAAATAAAAATATATGGCTAGTACATAATATCCAAAATTACTAAAACAAACATATAGACTTCTAGTATACGATTCAAAAAAACTATAAACATCACACATCATAAACTTTGAAGATATCTTCCTGCCCCCAATATAAACCCCTACAGGCTAGAAAATAATCTATCCACCAGAACACTTCAACGTGATTAAGAAACAAATAATAACATCCTTACTCCACTAAACTACACAAAATCAGTTCAAACAAGAGAAAAAACAAAATTGTACATTGGCAACTTCGAGTATATATTGAAAACCTATTTTTAGAGACAAAAATCTCACTCAAACCAAGTTTCAAACAAAAAACCAATCCTCTGAGGACCAAAATCTCACCCAAACCAAGCTTCAAACAAAAAACCAATCCTCCAAGAACCAAAAACTCACTCAAACCAAGCCTCGAACAAGAGAATAAAAAATAAAGCCAAAACAACTACAAGTTTAGAATAATCCCATATGAATATTAACTAACGGGGGCTTGAACAATTAAATAGGTTTAGAATCAACATCAAGGAAAACTCTATGTGCCTATATATATATATATATATATATATATATTAATTGGTTCAGAAAATCATAATATGCACAAATTAATGAAAAACAAATTTTACATTCAAACCAAGCCTTGGTCCGCAACATTATTCGAATCATGATATGCTAACTTCAATCAAATAAGGCAACAACATTCCATCCAAAAATTCAAATAAAATAATGCACTATTATTTGAACAAAACGAACAAAACAAGCCTGGTATAAATTTGCAAGAGGCAACACAAACAAAATAAGGCAAAACCAAAACTTGCAGGAGGATTTGCCAGCAGTCAATTGCATGAATAGAAAATGCACAAATAGTTATTTATTCAACCAGATTGGTCTTGGTCTCCAATTCAAGCAAAATATACAAATTGGATGAATGGAGGATGTCGAACTCAAAAATAGTATTGGGCAGCAATAGATCTCTCGGCAACAATCGACTATGAATTGAGCAAAACAAACAACATCACATCAAAATATCTCATAAAATTCGATCAAATCAGCCAGTATCAACCGAACAAAACAAACAAAACAAGGGAACAGACACGACCATGACAATTTCAACTAGATGTCACGAACAACACAAATCAATATGCCAATGCTAGATCTATACATGGCCATTTCAACTAGAAGAAGAATGAAAAAAAAGACCGAAATTGTACTTGGCCATCGAACGAAGAAAAGGAAAAAATATTCAAACTGGAGAATGAACGAGGATAACAGATGCCACGAGAGGAGAGGAGAGTGCTCGTTGACATTGCAACTTCGGCCATTGAGCTTGGAGCCACTGCTACTGGGAAGTCGACGAAGTAGGATGAGGCGGGGGCAAGAGGGAGCAAGGGACCGCAATGTCAAGGGGGCTCGTAGAAAACGGGAGAATGGGAGAAGAGACAAGAAGGGTTTATGGAAGTTTATATTTGTTAATGATATTTTTGCTTGATTATGCAAAAAAAAACTTAAATATTAATCTTCACTTCCGTTACTCCAAAATAAAAGGTTAATAAAAATTAAGCTAATCGGGGTAAACCGAGGTAAAACATCTATCCTAATTCACCTCGTCAATATTAATAATTTTCTTTTTACAAATGCGGTGAATCAATTGATTCACCCTAATTAACCCACTTTTACCACAAAACAAATAGGCTATTTAAGGTAATGAAGATGAATGGAGTAAATTTTATATTTTTACCTCAATCTAAATAATATTTTTAAAACATTCATTATTCATCCATATTAGGTTAATATTATTTTAAAATATTCAATTCATTTTGTCTCCATTTACTTTATTTAGGTTAAATTTTAGTGTTTGTTCTCATTCTGATTTATTCCAATTTAAATGAATTATTAATTTTTAAAGTCAATCGAAACTAATTTTTTCTGTTTGCAAATGGAATATGGAAATAGTAAGCAAGGAAGGGCTCTCTGATAATCTCTGCACCTGTTCTTCCCTCTCAGTTCACAATTGTTCCAAACCAGCTTCAGTCCTTAGCTTATCATCGAACACGAACATTAAACGAGTGGGTAATTCATCTACTTATATAATCAAACGACGGAAAGAATGGAATGAAAGGAGGGACCGAGGTAGCGTGTCATCATCAGGAAGAAGGTGTCGCATCTGGTACCCAAGAGAGGGAGAGTGAAACTTGATATGCTTATCAAATTAAATATTAGTACAGAGAAGGGGGGTTACAGTGCAAACAAAAACAATCGAATAGAATGTTCTGACTGTGTTGGGATAGTTTTAAATAAAAAAATTCAGGTGTCTACATTTTGGAAGTTACTTGAAACTCCGGTATTTTATATGTACCGGAGAGAAGCCAAACCCTATTTTTAACTTTGTGACGACCACTGCGGGAAGCCAGCAGTGGATAGTGAATAATGGCGGGCTTGGAAGTGGAGTGGAGTGGTGCGCTCGCTGAATTTCTACAATCTGGAATCTGGAAACTCAAGCGCTGCTCCAATGCCGTCTTCATTGATGCAGTTCGTTTACTCGATCGTAACTACACCCGATTTCGCATTTCTCCTTTTATGTATTACTCCCGTTTCTGCAATTATGCTCGGAAAACCGAACCGCAAGAAGAAGACAAGGAACGCGAACGGGAAAAATCTAGGCCTTCGACGAAATTGAGGAAGCGGAAACGAAAACAGGAGAATCATCGTTCTCTCAACGACAAGGAACTGGCTGCCGAACGCCGCCATCAGGTTAAAACATTTAGTCAGTAAAAATACTGTGCAATCTGTGCTGTATTGTAGTTTGATTTACTATAACATGGGATTTGATTGTTTTTTATTCTCTTGGGTTGAAGGAAGCGAGACCTTTGTTAGTGAAGGCGCACCATGATTTGATGGAGGCGAAAGATCTTCTGGAGGTACTGCGCGAGCTCAGTAATAAATGGGATGGTAATGAAAACTGGGATTTGAGTTCAAGTGGTGGTGCTGGCCACTCTTTTATTGAAATTGGAAAAGTCTGGCAGGCGCCTTTGTATGAAATTAATCTCAAGTTTGGCGGAACCAACGGGGTCGACAAAACAGGTAGGGTTTCTCATAATCGTTTCTGTTCAACGGTTCAAGCCGTGTTTCACTTTAGGGGAATACCAAAGTCATGATTTTGTAGTGTGATGTATTCCTTTCCCCAGTATACAATTAATAGGCCAAGCTTATAGTGAGGATGCAGAAAATTGTTTGGAGGGGAAAAATAACATTTGCGTCTAAAAATTAATCATTGAAGACAGCTAAAGATTTATTTCTATATTCTATACCTTATGGTCCGTTTGGATTGAAGTGAATCGGGGTGAGGGTAAACATTAAAAATTAACTTAGGTGAAGGGAATAGAGGTGAATCGGGGTGTATGTTTTAAAATGCTGTTTGGATGATATTAACCTAACCTGAGTGAATTGGAGTGAATGTTTTAAAATTTTCGTTTCGATTGAGGTGAATGAAGGTTAAAAAATTAAAACAAATGACATTTATACCCTTGTATTAAATAGATAAGTCCTATCAGGTTAGGGGTATATGGTTTAAGGTGTATTTTGGTCCTATTAGATCAAAAATTTACTTATTCTTTCACCTTCACCTTGGTTACTCCCGAAATCGGAGGTTAATAAAAACGAGGTTAAACAAGGTGAACGGAGGTGAAATATTAATCCCGATTTATCCAGGTAGAGTTATGAAAAATGGTACCAAAATGAATTGATTCACCTCCGTTAATCCTCTTTCACCCCAATCCAAACACACTATTAATATCGGAAAATATTGAATCAATTTTCTGTGGAGTATGTATGTGAATATATTTAATAGTTTTGTCCAATCGAATATATGATCCGTTTGACTTAAGTTGACTGGAGCAGCACCACTTTTTGTTTTTTTTTTGGGTATTAATACCGAAGTCAGAATTTGGTATAGTCACCAGTAATCATAATAGCAAACTAAAAGACTAAAGACTCTGTGAACATGTTTAACCTAGCCAGCTAACTCCTACACATTTCTATCCAGACTTCCTTCACTATCTCACTAACCATAACAGTAGGCTTCACTTCTTTAGATTGAAAAATAGCTATGCATCTGTTTTGCCCCATCCTGTCCACTAATGCTGCCATTGTTGTCCTCTTGATACCTTCCAGTCCTCATCTTCTGGTAGGAACCGCCATCAATATACTAGTTGCTGCTAGGTTTGTGGTGTGAAGGGCTAGGGTTGTTCATGTTATTCTATATCTGCTTATTCAATTCGATATCTGAAGCGATCTGATCCGAAAAAGCAATTAACCGATCTGATTTTTTTTTTTCAAATCAAATATCCGATCTGATCAACGAAAAGTCAACCAAACTAGATATCTGATTCAACAAATACAAATAATATCTAATTTGAAGAAAAATATTTATGCATTTTTTTTATAATTTTTTATTTTATATATAATTATATATAAATAAATTTAGATGTGTGTGTGTGTGTGTGTGTATATAATTTTTACTTGATTTATTATTTGAGCTAAAATTTTATTTAGTTGAAATTATATTTTTAATATAATCCCTTTTTAGATATTTATACAAAAAAATACAAATACTCTATATGCCGATAAACACAATCCAACTAGTCACCCACCCATTCCTTATTTTTTCCCCTCTCTCTTCTTTTCCCATTTTTTCTCTGTGGTGCAAACTAATTTAGAAACTCCTAAGTCCCAGACCCAATATCTTGCTTCGGTGCTCCCTGCTCCCTGCTCCCCTGTCTTTTTTTTTTTTTTTTAATATCTATCCAATCCACAGTCATATTACCTCGCCTTGTCAAGCGACCACACCACAACAAACTGCCATTGCCTTCGAGCTCCTGCACACTAATAGACGATAGCAGATAGTAGCAGCTGATGACAACAGATGCCATATCACCTTGCCTCACCACCATCTACTACCCCAATGGCATCCGCCACCGGTGAATTTTTCCCAACCTCCGGTGAAGCTCCACCGCCATTTACCTGCTCTGTGTTGGTTGATTTCAGCGGGTATATTTTTTCCCAAACCATAACTCTTATTGTGATTAAATTTCTATGATTAGCTTATGATAAGTTAAATTAATTGCTAAATTGGTGATGCAATGTAGTTTAAAGAATTGGATCTGATATAATCCAATTAAATCACAAATTTCTATGATTAGCTTTAGTTTTAGTTTTAACATCGGATATTTATTGAGTAGGTCAGATATTTGCTCAGCAGATCAGAGAATATTAAATATATTTGTGATTTTTTTTATATATTTGAAATTTTATTTGGATAATATCGGTTATATTTGATATCCAATTCAAAAATTTGGATATCCCAAGCTTTAAATCAAATATCAAATATCATTTTTAGATATTTGAAATTTCGGTTATCTGAAATATTGGATATTTGAACCGTAAACAACCCTAGTCAGCATGCTCCAACACTGGTCAGATGCACAACACTTTACTAGTGTATGATCCAATGTTTCCCTCTCTCTATAACTGACTCCAAAGTTTGCGTTCTGCATAACTTGCCTTGCTTCCAGCTTATCTCTTGTAACATTGTTTCATGTGTGTATTTTGACACCCCCATTTTACCAATAAAAAAATTTCGTTTTGATAGAGCAGTGCAGAAGCTAAAACCGTAAATGGAAATGCTACTGCCACATTCATGGAGAGGTAAGGGCGTTCACATGGTAGATACAAGATTAGGCAGGAAAAAAAATAACGAAGGAGAAATAATGCTGCAAGATAAAACTTTTTATAGTTTACAAAATTGCATAAACTGAAGCAAATTGACAAAGACAACTAGAAATTCCTACATGTAATAAAACTCTAGAAGCCCTACTCTCTCAACCTTAATGCTGCAAAAGTAAACCAAATACCTGCACCAAGCCATTGAAAAATAATCCTTTCAGAACAAAAGTATTCAATGGTAACTATTGACATTTGGAAACCATATCATACAAGCATAACATTATGCATAAA
The DNA here is from genome assembly GCA_039764185.1 of Tamarix austromongolica. Lineage (NCBI taxonomy): Eukaryota > Viridiplantae > Streptophyta > Magnoliopsida > Caryophyllales > Tamaricaceae > Tamarix > Tamarix austromongolica. The sequence goes on along the minus strand of CM077818.1, from coordinate 94,691,434 downwards.
GGCACATGATTGTGTTTGGAAACTTCACATCTTGCATAACTCAAGAACAAGACATGTTATAACACATAATGCCGCCAACCATATCTAACAACCATTTATCAACCAACTAACAGACCACTTAATAAAGATAATACACAACGGTAACTATTGACACCTCATAGCAAGGGTATTACACGACAATAATTATCAATAATAACACATAATGGTGACCATCCCAAACCAATAGTAGTATACAACACTCGCTACCAATGATGGCACATAGCGGTGACCATCCCAATCCAACAATAGTATACACCGGTAACTACCAATGATGACACACAACAGTGATCATCTCAAACCAACTTGCAGTTATTAAGCCATATTTAAGTGTTTATATCAAACCATTTTAGTTGTCTTTGCAAGGGATTATCATCTCAACCATGGAAACCACCATAGTCATGAAATTAAAGTGACTCAATCACTTCTAAGATAGTTAGTCCAGGAAGCACACGACTGCTCGTTGTAACACACTATCTAGAGCTCCAGATCCTTAAGTACATGTACCATCATAGGGTTTGTGATTTAACCTATGAAGTAGAAATAAGTCCTTTAGCCCAAATGTCTTTTGCACTCGGGGGCTTAAACCAAGACACGAGATATCTGTCCAACTCATGTTAACATTCTAATCAAGTCAACAAGAGTTTGATCACTCAGGGTTATAACCATTAACTAGCTATGAAAGGTTAAGGTTTGGCAATAAGCCATAGTTTTGCAACACAACTAATTTATTTCTAACTTTGTCTTTTGATTCTCATTTATTCAAAAGTTAACATAAAGTCAACTATCAATGATGCGGTCAATGGTCAAACCTAAAGCCAACTACAAGTCAACTAAGGTTGATCTATTCTCATTTAATTAACACTTAGACAAATTAACAAAATTAGATCACACAACAACGTAATAACATACTAGTTAAACAAACCAAAGTTAAGGTAATAAAATTGAAACAAGAACAATCATACCAAAGAGTCGGCTTTGAGGCCACAAAAGACCAAACCGAAGGCGAAAAACAACTTAGAATACCAAAATGAATCAAATAAGAGCTTTTCCCAAAAAAAAAAAAAACTATTCATTGGGAAAATTCAAAGTCAAAATTTGGTCAATATCTTTCAAAATAACCATATTTAATCCCAAAAGATCATGCACATGTCAAATGAACCAAAATATTATATATATTTGAGGTAGGAATTGCAAAATGAGGTTGTATATAATTTTTGGAAAAATCACTATTCATCAAGAAAAAGACGAACTTTGTCTAGATCAAGGTTTGACTTTTACTATTTATATATTTAACATTTGAACATTTTAAGACTAATTTGGTCATTTTATGCCCAAACATGATTAGTCTTCATTTGACCCTACTTATGTCATTAGAGGTAATTAAGACATGATTAATGATGAACAAGTTGAACACACATGAACAACCATGAACATGAATGTGCATAACATGTTGAAAATGTTCATGAACATATGTACATATTCAATTGAACTTCAACAAACTTCAATCAGGTTATACTAATCTGAATGGAAACATATGATATATTAGATTTTACCTAAAAGTGCTAATAAACATCATAGAATCATTAAGTTAACCAAAAACTAACTCCAACATAAAAAAACCAAGCCAAAACCTATGGCCAAACTAAACATGGCAGAATTTGATTGATTTGTACACTTGTGGGAAAACAATTATAAATTTTTACATACTATTGGAAAGAAGACATCTTAAGCATTAGTTTTACATATTAAACTTGCACAAACTCGAATCACACACATCCAACTATGCCACGAAACACAGGGTAACATTCAGAAATCTAAACTAGCATGATAATCCATTTCTAGTGAGTTTAGGAGGTTAAGAACCAAATCATAACTTTATTTATGACCTTCTTGAATCCTAGAAATTCAATATAAAAGATTACGAAAATCAAACCCTTAAAATCATAATAAAGGAGAAAGAATTGAGGAGAAGAATATAATAATTCTTATCTTGAGTTGTGGATGGAAGCTCAAACTTCATCAATGACTGGAAGGGTCATGGAGGGCATGATATGGAGAAGGAAGAAGATGATTAAGGCATGAGTAAGAGATTGAAAAGAAGGAGATTGGGTCAGTTCATGTGAAAACTCATACACCAACATACAAATATGCAAGGAAGGAATGATAATTGGTGCACCTAAAGTCATGATGATTTTTTTGATAATTTGAGGCTAATGACGGCGGGCAATAAATGACTTATATACCTTGCTTTTAGCAAGGGGGTTTGCATGGTTTGTATGATAAGGAGGAAATGGGGATTGAATCACAATTGTTGGAGCGTGATTGGTTGTGGTTGTTAAGTTTTGATTAGGATGGCGTGACAGGAATATTTGCAAGATAAGTCTTGTTAGGTGGTGTGCATATGGGGGCTAAATCTCACGAGCGTGAGGAGAAGAGGGAGAGGGTGAGGTGGCACATGAAAGAGATTGGTATATGTAGGGGATGTTAGGGAACGCCACATGTGCCAGTGCCACTCTTGATGACAATCTATAATTATATGGAAGAGTTTTGGTTTTACAAACAACATGAGTTACAGGGGAGGTGGCACCATTTTATGCTTGAGTTTAGAGGGTTTTGATTCAATCTTAACAATATTTGAATGGTTGAGATTCAATCCCAAATATAGAAAGTTAAGTTTAGTAGCTAATTTGCTGGGAAATGGAAATTTATCTAAAGATAATAAAAATAATGATAAAATATTTTTAATTCACTTTTAACTCAAAAATATCAAAATATAATAATCCTTGAATTTTAAAAAATTTTGGATAATCAAAAAGGTCGGGGCGCAAAATGTTAAAAAAACTATTTGAAACAAAAATAGCGTTTTTCTTAAAACCTCCATTCATTATTTTTGAAAATGGCTAGGAGACTTAGAAAAATCCACGGAATTCAAATATGATCAAGTTAGAATGATGTATAAGAATTTAGATGGTCAAAATGGCTCAAAAGATATGAACAATGGACTGAAATGTTTCTAAAACACAACTAGGATTTTAGTCTGCTTAAAAGATGTAAACAATTTTGAAATAACATAATTTTCTCATTTTCATTATATTAAATATATTTTCAAGGTGGGGTATTACAGTATCATCCAGATCAGCTAGTCTCTTGGAATTTTCATTATGTTTTCAAACCACTGGTACCTAAGTATGCTGTGTTTCTCCAGGTCAGATCAACTAATAGATCATAGCAATGCCGTATCTCCCTGCTTATTATATGAGTCTCAAGCTCAGCACCTTCCTATATATCCAGGAATGATGTGGAACCTCCCTTTATATAGATCCCATGTATCTATTTAATCACAAGCTCTCTTTATAGCGTACAATCTGCCATAAGTGCCTCCCTATAGCTGCTCTATATTATCCTATCAGGTCACATAAACCCAAGCAAACACATCTTTTGCCATAGCACTGATGATATATTACTCTGGGTCTCATTCCTGTCTAAAAAAACCTCTTGCACACACTCTCCACATCATGTAACACCTTTGGCAAGACAAATCCGTGCCCAAAAATGATGAGTACCAAATAAAAGTGGCTGTATCAGCTAAGTGTACCTACATAGTTCAAGTACTTTGCTGTCCAGCAGTTGATATGTAGCAATAATCTATTAACCACGGTTGACAATGTTGAAAGGATAGAGAAGCTGTGGTACTAATAAGTAACTAGAGAGTAACTCTCCCTCTACACACCTTCAATATGCACCATCTTTGTTCTTGCTTCACACCTCCAAAGTAAGCATTGGTTTTGCTAGAATTGACTTTCAGGCCAAATACTTCAGCAAATTGATCCATTTTTTTGTGCCACTGGTGTTGCTGAGCTAGTTTCACCCTTACAAAAAATCAGTAAATACACAAAACATGAACCAATTGCCTTTTCATTTTGGATGGAGATTCGATATTGGATCAAATTCTTGGATATCAGGTGTTTGTGAACAACCCTCATCGGTAGTAGGTAGTTATTGTCTTGTAAGCTATACAAATGGCTACTTACCTCACAAAACATGTCACCATATTGAGAGGTTGATGTCTTTCTAAATAAGGCAACATTGCTTCTACTAAGATGCTGTATGAAGAGTTTGAACCCCTTTGAATACCAGATGAAGATTTTGACGTCATTAAAAGCTCTTTGATTATAAGTTGAGCTGTGTGAAATTGCTATCAAATCTCATTAGATGGATTAAGCACAATTGTGTCCTCTTTATCAAAATATAATAAAGTCTTAAGTCTGTAAACAAGAACCAAATGATAATCCTTTGAAACATGATTTCCCCCCTCTTTCTGTGAAGGATTTATGAAACAGAGATTCTATCCAACCCCATATTTTTGAGCAATTAATATTCTTTTCTTCTACAATTACCATGTAATTTTTAGCAAATTTGGTGTACCTGGGGACGTGGGATATCTCTGATTCTCTGCAGTTTATTTCTTTCTCTACCACAGGGTTGTAGAGATGAAACATGCTAGCTAAACAAATTATCAAAATATAAATGGAAATGATATATTTCTTATATATTTTCTAATAGAAGTCATCATCAGACAATCTCTATGCTCACTCTATAACTCTATATCTACATGTTTGTCATGCCAAATATGTGCCTTCATATGCTTGAATTTTATTTTCCATGACTCAGTGCTGTCTGGTTTCTCAGTGTCTGATGTTATTCAATACAGTGAAGAAAAGATAGTGCCGGTATTTGACAACTTGATATCAAATGAGACCAAAGAAGACCTTGAGGCTGATTTCTTGGGTAGTCGATATATTTTACCTAGAGAGAGCCACTTCTTCATGGTATTAATATGCATACTCTCTCTACTGTTTATATTGTTATCCCCCCCCCCCCCAAACCCAATTATCTCCTTGTGGCTGCAGAGGATTTATTTGATGTACATATACTTAATTTTGCAACATTGGCCATCGTGGAAAGTCTGACCTTGGCAAGATCCATGGCTTGATTCCTGGTAATGATCACCTGTATTTTTTCCTTTTTTGCTTTGGAGCTTAATCTATTTTTCTTGAACAAGCTGTTTCATTTTTGGGAAAATTAAGTATGGAAAAGAAATTTGTCATAGTCCAACTCTGACTAATTGCCCTATAGGGTTACCACATTGGTCTAGAGTGTTGTCTGAAGAGTATGGCATGAGGAAGCAACCAAAAAAGCCTTTTGTCTCCTAGATCATAGGTTGAATTGCATATGAATTCGCTTATTTTCTACATCTTGTAATTCCAACTGGGTAATTTTGTTTGTCAATTACAGTTGGGTGTTTTGATAACTATCATATGGGCAGCGCCATGGTTTGACATACATGGAATAAAATATTGGCCAATACATTGATATATTCCTGATACATATCAGATTTTGGCTTGCTGATACATGAAATGTCTGCTACATGACATAGCAATGAAACCACACGCACACACACACGTATAGGCCAATATCATACATTTCAGCTGACATGTACTGATTTTTTATTGATGTTTCCTGATATTCAATGATTTTTACTATATTTGTTGTAAAAATAAATAAAAAGCATATAAGATATTGTCCACCATACACTGATACCGCAACACTGCGATCACAAAGGAAATTGCAACCACTATTTCTATTGCTTGGTGACAAACTCTGAGGAGATGGAAAGCAAAAAGTCTGGGTTTTTTGTCTGCTCTGTTATTCAGTGGAAAAGAAAAACTCAAGAATTTAGGAAAGAAGAGTAAGGGAGAGTTGATGTAAGGTTGAGAGAAGAGAAGAAGAAATTGAGAAGGAAATCGGAAAATCACTTGGGATTAATAATATTCATTCATTCGTATCCCAAATAACAAGCCTAAGACCCCTTTATATAGACTAAGGGCCACAAAATAACGATAGCAACATTACTAATTACTAGCTAAGATGAGACCGAAATAAGATAATTACTAAGACAAATAAGATAATTACTAAGATAAGATAGTAAAGAATAAAAGATAAGATAGGAATCTAATTTTTATTCCTACGCTTATACTTATTCCTATAGAAATCCTTTTTATCCACATCATTCTCTCCCACCGGAAAAGAACTCGACTTTGGCGAGTGAGATCGAAGAAAGTCATCAAGCAATGCTGGAGCCATATCTTGAAGATCATCCTCATGAGCCCAGGTAGCATCACAATCCTGGAGGTTCTTCCACGTGATCCAAAATCGACGAAAACCTCCTCGAGAAGAAGCAACATACGCTACATCATCAATAGAAGCAATCTCATCCTTGGGCAGTTGAACAGATGGCAACGTCGGCTCCTTCAGACTTGCAGACACACTAGAAGGCAAGATAGGAGGCTCAAAGTTGCCTCTGTAAGGTGACAAATCACTCACATTGAAAACAGGACTAATGCCTAAATCATCGAGTAGATCTAGCACATAAGCATTCGGTCCTTGTTTTTTCAAAATCTCATATGGACCCATGGCACACACATGTAACTTTTTAAAACATCATTTTGGAAAACGTTTAGGACACAAGCGTACCATGACAAAGTCACCTTCATTAAAACCCTTATCTCTACGATGCACATCAACAACAAGTTTATAATCCACATTACTCAACATAATCTTACGCCTAATCTCATCATGCAAGGAATGTATATGATCAGCAAAGGACTCAGCAGACGCAGACACACGTGTATGTGGGGACAGGGGGCCAAAATCAACAGGAGCACGAGGGGCATAACCATAAACAATTCAAAAGGACTCTTTCCCGTAGACCGATTAGACGCATGGTTATAAGCGAACTCAGTTGTGGGTAACACTAAATCCCAAGTATGAGGTCGATCTCCGATAAGACAACGAAGAAGGTCACCTAAACCTTGATTAACCACCTTAGTCTGACCATCGATCTGGGGATGATGGGCAGTAGAAAACTTCAACTGGATTTTACTAAGAGTCCAGAGTATCCTCCAGAACCAACAGACAAATCTAGAATTTCTATCAGATACTATAGAAGAAGGAAGATCATGTAGTCTGACTACCTCATGAAAAATCAATCTAGCAACGTGAACAACATCGGAAGTCTTACTACAGGGTATGAAATGGGCCATCTTGGAGCATCTATCTACTACTACAAGAATCGAGTCATGGCCTCTAGATGTTTTGGAGATACCCAGAATAAAGTCCATGCTAAGGTCCTTCCATGGCTCATGAGGAACGGGTAAAGGAGTATATAAACCCGTATTTTGCTTCTTAGTTTTAGCTAACTGACAAGTACGACACTGGGATATGACTCTCTTAATGTCTCGCTGCCAAGAAGGCCAATAGAAACGATCACGTACCAAGTTGATGGTACGATCCATACCGAAGTGACCTGCAAGGCCACCGGCGTGCAATTCCCAAATAAGAAAGTCTCTATACGAGGATTGAGAAATGCACAACCTAGAAGCTCTAAAAGGATATCCATCATGGATGACATAATCAATGAATTCCTTACGGTTACCATTAGAGACTTCTTGGTAGATATGACCGAAATCGGGACAAGAAGAGTAATCATCCTTCATTTTATCAAAGTTAGTAGCCCTAATACTCCATTGTTGAAGGATAGCACCTATCCTACTAAGAGCATCAGCTACTCGATTCTCAGTTCCTGAACAATGTTTTAGGGCGAAAGTATATTCTCCGAAGAATTCAAGCCATTTAGCATACTTCTTGGGCAATTCTCGCTTTGAAAGCAAATACTCTAGTGCTAGATGGTTAGAATAGACTACAAAGTCTTGGGGTAAAAGGTGATACCGCCAATGATGGAGGGACCTAACCACAACATATAACTCCTTAAGATGGATGGTGTACTTCTGTTTAGATGCGTTGAGTTTCTCACTGAAGAATGCTATGGGATGTCCTTCTTGACCTAACACTCCTCCTATGCCCGTCTCGCAGGCATCACAATGGACCTCGAAGACCTTACTAAAATCAGGATGCCTAAGGACAGGGGCCTTAGTCATACATTCCTTAATTTCCTGAAAGGCTCTAGAGGCTTTAGGAGTCCACTGAAATGATCCCTTCTTTAAACAATCAGTGATGGGGACCATAATAGAGCATTAAAGCTAAAATTGCGGACGAACTGACGATAGAAGGAAACTAGACCATGGAAGCTACGCACTTCCGTAACAGATTTTGGTTCAAGCCACTCCTTAATAACTTTGACTTTCTCAGGGTTAGTAGAAATTCCCTGAGAAGAAACAATAAAGCCTAGATAAAGAACCTGAGACTGAAGGAAAGAACATTTCTTGAGGTTAGCATAAAGCTTGGCTTCTCGTAAAGTAGTGAAGACTTGTCTAAGGTGGTCCAGGTGTTCCCCCTTAGACTTACTATAGATCAGGATGTCATTGAAATAGACAACGAGGAATTTTCCTATGAATGGCTGTAGGATATGGGTCATAAACCTCATGAATGTGCTAGGGGCATTTGATAACCCAAAAGGCATAACTAACCACTCAAAGAGTCCATCTTGTGTCTTAAAGGCTGTTTTCCATTCATCCCCCGGCCGAATACAAATTTGGTGGTACCCGCTACGTAAGTCTATCTTAGAGTAATAACTAGAGTCCGCTAGAGTGTCTAACATGTCCTCTAGTCTAGGGATAGGAAATCTATACTTAACCGTGATTTTATTAATGGCTCTACTATCCACACACATTCTCCAAGATCCGTCCTTCTTGGGAGTGAGTAAGGCGGGTATTGCACAAGGACTCATACTATGTTTCACAAATCCCTTACGAAGGAGTTCCTCAACTTGCCTATTTAATTCGGCACGCTCATTAGGGTTCATCCTATAATGGGGAAGATTAGGTAACTAAGACCCAGGAATAAGATCGATGGCACGTTGAATGTCTCTCACGGGTGGTAACTCCTTAGGTAACTCTTCGGGAATTACATCAGAGAAGTCACCCAATAACTTCTGAACCTTAGTGGGAATGGGTGAAGTGGAGTTTGGGGAGACCTCTTGAGTGACTATAGCTAACAGGAAATTGGTTTTCCTGCTCTCCTGATGAAAGATACGAGGGGTGATGATTTGAACCCTATTCATAGGAGCTTCCTTAGGCGTAAAAGTGGGTTTAGGGGGTGAAGGATCATATGGCTTTGCAGGGGTAAGAATGATACGCTTTCCTTTAAAGAAGAAATAGTGAGTATTTGGTCGGCAATCAATCTTCACTGAATGATCATAAAGCCAAGGTCGACCTAAGAGAAGATGGGCTACATCCATGGGGAGCACGTCAAAATAAAGATCTTCCTTATAATGTGGGCCTAAGTGGAGGGGAACTAGGCATCTTTGGTCAATGGGAAGAGTGGTCTTGTTGACCCAAGCTACCGTAAAAGGATTAGGATGAGGCTCAGGCTGAAGGTTTAGTCTTTTTTTGGTGGCTCGAGATACGACATTAAGGGTACTACCGCCATCTATGACCAACTTAGCAGATTTCCCATTACACCTAAAGAAGGTGCAGAAAATGGAAGTTCATTTCCACTCATCGAGATGGGTGCCATTTGTTCAACTGCCCAAGGATGAGATTGCTTCTATTGATGATGTGGAGTACGTTGCTTCTTCTCAAGGAGGTTTTCGCCGATTTTGGATCACGTGGAAGAACCGCCCGGATTGTGATGCTACCTAGGTTCATGAGGATGATCTTCGAGATATGGCTCCAGCATTGCTTGATGACTTTCTTTGATCTTACTCGCCGGAGTCGAGTTCTTTTCCGGTGGGAGAGAATGATGTGGATAAAAAGGATTTCTATAGGAATAAGCATAAGCGTAGGAATAAAAATTAGATTCGTATCTTATCTTTTATTCTTTACTATCTTATCTTAGTAATTATCTTATTTCGGTCTCATCTTAGCTAGTAATTAGTAATTTTGCTATCGTTATTTTGTGGCCTTTAGTCTATATAAAGGGGTCTTAGGCTTGTTATTTGGGACACGAATGAATGAATATTATTAATCTCGAGTGATTTTCCAATTTCCTTCTCAATTTCTATGATTAGCGAATCTAGGGTTAGGGTTCGAACGAATTCGGCCGATTGGGGCAGAAATCGATCGAGTCAGCTTTTGATTGTTTTTTTTTTTTTTGCGTGATTAATGTTCAAATTGAAGGGATTTAGCTTTGATTCGGGCGAATTTTGGGTTCTACTAAAACGATCTGGGACGAATTTAGATGAATTAGCAGATTTGGGGATTGTGGTGCTGGTCACGATGACGGCTACACCGGCGGAGATTGGCCGGGCCTCAGTGGGTCGGCGAGAGCGGTGGTAGGGTGGTGGCGGCGTTAGATGATGGTGGTGGCGGTTGGGTGGTGGAGGTAGGGTTTGGTGGTGGCTGGGTAGACGAGTATAGTTGCAGGTTTTTTTTTTTTTGGTTGATCGTGAACAGTGCGTCACAATGAACAGTAGGGATTTGATTTTGGGCTCTGATACCAAACTAATGTAAGGTTGAGAGAAGAGAAGAAGAAATTGAGAAGGAAATTGGAAAATCACTTGGGAATAATAATATTCATTCATTCGTGTCCCAAATAATAAGCCTAAGACCCCTTTATATAGACTAAGGGCCACAAACTAACGATAGCAACATTACTAATTGTTAGCTAAGATGAGACCGAAATAAGATAATTACTAAGGTAAATAAGATAATTACTAAGATAAGATAGTATAGAATAAGAGATAAGATAGGAATATAATTTTTATTCCTACGCTTATACTTATTCCTATAGAAATCCTTTTTATCCACATCAAGAGTGCAGATGGTTTCTGTGAAGAACTTGTAGTTGTTTGTGTAACCAAGGTCTCCATGTCCATGACTCCATCCCATGATTCTTTTTTGATTCACTGTGGATTGAATGCCAATAAATGATAATTTTACCACTTAAAGAAAGAAGATAACAATAAGTAGTCATCCCACCCCTCTGACCAACAATTTTTTATTTTTTTCTTGATCCAAATTTCTTATTAGTTTGTTATATTACCGGAGACTGGATCGGATAGGAATATGCTAGATTAATAATAGGTGAGGCAAGTGTGTCCCCGAGACATTGATTTAGAATATCTCTTTCAAGAAACTTAAAAAACATGGCTCCTTCCTTCTATCAACTGATCCTGGATAATTGTTGCAAGGTTTAAGATATATATATATATATATATATATTTCAGGTTGATTAAATTTTCATCTTAAAAAAAAAAGGTTCATTTGACAATGGCTTCGGGCTATTTCTTTCTTCATTGACAAAAATATAGAGCACTAGGTTTTTGTCCATTTTGCATTAGCATTGATGATCACATAGCTTTGCATTTTATCTTTCATTTTTCAGCTGATTCAGACTCTGGCTTCAATCTCATCTTGATTGATCCACCGTGGGAAAATCGAAGTGCGAGTCAGAAATCAATGTAAGTGATATAAGATACGTTTTTACTTTGTTAAATGCTTCTCTGATTGTCTCTATGGGTTACAAGTTTTCCAATTGTGCTGCGCTTTTTTATTCATTTGCAGTGTATTTTTATTTCATTATGATAGAGGCTACCCTCCATTTTTCTCTGGTTCGTACGATTAAATGTAGTGAAATTATTATATATATATATATATATCGGTAAGTATGTATTTTATATACAAAAACTTGCCAAAAAGCAAGTGCACCCATCTTAATTCTTTACCAATCTATTAATGCGCTCCCTCCAAATGGAGTATCTTGTAAATACCTTGGGAGAAAAAATCTATTAGACATTATGAAACTCATATCCTTAAAGAGACTATTACAAGAATTATAAACGTTTCGGAAAACTCCGGAGTTCCTCTCATACCAAACAAATGTTACAAAGGTGACAAAACAAGAATGTAGCAAAGCTTTTTTATCCCTAGGTTGTCTTGTGGTTTTGGCCAAAGTTTTCAATTCATCCTCCCATGAGCCAATAGCATCCTGACGATGAAACGCAGCTCTAATCTTCTTCCAAGCTTCCAAGCTAAAGAAGCACTCCAAAAAATGATGTTGGATTGTCTCCTCCCTACCTTCAGAGCATTGGTAAACGATCCTGGATGGCCAACCATGTCAAGAATTGGTATTTAGGGGGTGCTATAGAGCATCAAACTGCAGGATATCACCAAACCATTGCACCTATATGTCTCACCATCTCATAAACTCAATTAATGTTGTAGTTACCCTCACTATCAATGCATTGCTGCATATGTTGAGTGTCTTCGAAAAGGGGGCAAAAACAGTTGGCATCTTGAAAATTTGTTGCATTTGCCAAGAGCACAAGTGAGTAGCTGAGAACCTCCTTACTGAAGGGGAGTTTAAGACTTTAAGTAGATAGCATGAACTCATCTCACCCACAAGGAGTCTTTCTTCCTGCATATATTCCTTAAATTCTCCCCATTGCGACTCTATTTATTCCATGTTTGAAGATCAATGAGGCCTAAGCGCCCTTCTTTCTTAGGAGACCAAACCACTCGCCAAGATACTAAAGCCTTCCTGGACATGTCAATCTTGCCAGTCCAGAGTAGCTTTCTACACATGCTCTTGAGGTGTTACACACACTTATGGGGTAGGATAAATATTTGGCTCCAGTATATTTGCATACTAAAAAATCACTGATTTCAGTAGTTGCATCCTACCAGCATAGGATAGAAGATTGGTGTGCCATCCAGTAAGTTTCCTTGTCCCGTTATGAACCAGTCCTTGCATTTGACCTACTGTAGGCTTAGCCAAAGACAGTCACACCTAGGTAAGTGAATGGAAATTCACCCTCTTTGAAATGTAGGCTTTGAAGGATCTGATTTTTCACCGAAATTATTATATTTATAATAAGCTATCGTTTATCTTTTGAATTGATAAGTCGTATTGGAATAGGGAGGTGGATGCCCTAAGAAAAATATTTTAAAGTAACGAATTATGCGATCAAGTTTATCATATATCTCAACAATTGCTCAATACTCTCCAATTCATCCCCAAAATAACTATTATATATCATATAAAAAATATTATTTTATTCTAAATTTATAGCTTGTAAGACTGACATTAAAAAAATACAATATATTTAGCCTATTCTATATATTAAAAAATGATATATATATTGGAAAGTGATTACTCTTTCTTCAATCTTCACCGCCAAAATTTGAAGGGGATGCATAGTTCCAAGGCAAACATAGAGTATTGGAAAAAAAAAAAAAAAAAAGTACTCCTGAAATGATTTTAGTTAGTTCACGTATTGCGATTTACTGCTATCATCTTGCATACGAATAGCTGATTGGACATTTGAATTGTTCAAACTATTGTTAAACTTGCTTCATAGGCATAGGCTAGTGATGTAGGTTATCATTACAATTTCCAATTGCTATCAGCAGCTGCCGATGCAAGTATTAGATAATAAAAAAAAAAAATTGAGCTACAATTGATTTACTAATTATGCTGTTAAATCCAAAGCAACATTTAGACACATGCATCAGACTATTTTTTGGAGTAATTATATAAATAATGCTATACATATATAGTAATTGTAGTCTAGGAGGGAAATGTTACTGAACGTGGTAGCTACTGTAATTATATATATGTATATATAATTATCTGATGACCCCTATATAATTGATATCCGTGTTCAAGTGTCTTGAGGCTTGGGTGGCGGATAAAAAATTAGTATCATTAGCTGTATCTTATTAAGGCCAACTTCTGAGAGGATGTGACTACCAAGGATTTCCAATGCTTCGTCATAGCTGTGATGTCATGACTGGTTCGAAATCTCATTTCACTGATGTAGGAATTGCTTGTACTGCATGATTGCCATCATGTGCACTGGGATGTTTGACTGGTATTGTGATGTAAGCCATGTCAATTGACATTTTGCTGTATGATTTATGCTTTTCCTCTTCCTCTATTTTTGTAGGTATCCCACTTTGCCGAATCGATATTTCCTGTCACTTCCTGTAAAACAACTCACTCACACCAAAGGAGCTCTTGTAGCTCTATGGGTGACAAATAGAGAGAAGTTGTGGAGTTTTGTTGAGCGTGAACTATTTCCTGCATGGGGAGTCAGATATGTTACTACATACTACTGGCTAAAGGTACCCATGTTCTTATCCTCCAATTGGCTTGCATTCTCAGGCTGCAAGACTGTGTGCCTTGATGCATTGTCTAAATTTGATCATTGCAGTTAAAACCAGATGGATCTCTTATTTGCGATTTGGACCTATTTCATCATAGGCCTTATGAATGCCTTCTGTTGGGTTATGCTTTTGGGAAGGTGAGCCTATTAGGTTGTAGTTTAGCACCATTATTGTGGTGGAAAAAGCTTGTGCTCAAATTCGTTTTGGTTATATATTATGTTGCTGATAAATTTGTGTTTGTATACCACCATCAGATGGATGATTTTGAACATATGGCAATGGCCAAACCATTGAAGGATAATAAAGTCATCTTTAGCATCCCTGGTGATTACTCAAGAAAGCCACCAGTTGGAGGTATGCCCCTTCTTATTGTGTTAGGGTGCCCCATTTACAATGTAAGCTTTTATTTTCATCTACTATAACATCACTCATGCCACTTATTGAAAAAAATAAAATAAAATATGATTTATGCTAAGAATCTGTTCGAGTCTATTGTTTTTGCTCCTAGCCTTTCATTTGCCCGTAAAACTCGAACAGTGTGTAATGTGATGAATCCTTGATTTTATATAACTGGCCGTGATCATCATCCTGTGTGCATAATGCAATTGAAGCTTGGTTAATATTGATTAGTTGGGAAAATTAGTCTTTCATTCAGTACGCATTCATCTTAGCTCTGCTTCAACTTGAAATACTGACAGAGCTGCTGATGGAGCATATTCCAGGACCCAGACCAGGGCAATGCCTTGAGTTGTTTGCAAGAGAAATGATGCCTGGATGGGTATCATGGGGCAACGAACCCCTTCACTTTCAAGAGTCCAAATACTTTGCCAAAGAACATGCAGGATTTTAAATTTGTATTCTAGTTTCATAGCCAACTAAACATGAGGCAACAAACCCCTGCACTTTCAAGAGTCCAAATACTTAGCCAAAGAACATGCAGGATTTTAAATTTGTTTTCTAATTTCATAGCCAACTAAACATGAGGCCTCTCATTAGGATGGAAAATAGAGGGCTTCTATTGTAACATATCTTCTCTGGTATAGAAGGTTTCCATTGTAACAGGAGCTCTCTGACCCGACAGTTGAGCACAGCTACAAGAAAGCTAACGGGTGGCTGCTATGCTCGTCTCTTTTGGACATCATATGTCGATTGATTATATCCTTTTTTTATCTATGCCTTGCTTTTGTTAAAGATATTGTATTTGATGATTGTACGGGAATTAAACCCCCACGTACGTACGGCAGACATTATGCGCTAAATGTTCTATATAATTTTGGTATTATAAATATAAAAAAAAAGAAAAAAAAAGAGAGAGTTTGTGCACATTTTATTTTTATGACATTTATCATCCTCTTCTCATAAGATAGAAGTAACCGCGTGAGTATGATTTGGGTAAGTTACTATTTATTAATTATTGCATTTTGTTTACTTTATTTAATTTTTTTTTATAACTTACTCAGTTTAATATAAATGTTGGAAATTATTATTTAGATATAGTTAAGAGTAAGGATGACAATCGAACGGGTTTTACTTGAAATCTAACGGGTTTTATCCATTAGATGTGTAAATAAATATGAATAAACGGATATAGATACGGGTATGGAGGAAGGGGAAAAATATTCACTGGATTTAGGTATGGATATGGTTAAGGAATTTTTAAATCCATATCCGTATCCGTATCCGCATCTGTTTACCTGATATAAAATTATATTTTTACCTTCATTTATGTAACTTTAAGAATATTTTCTAAGGCTAAAAGTGAAGATATGAATAAATTTTAACAATTTAAGTATATAATTTTAACATTAAATGATTTTTACTTTATATTTAATGAATTTTACCCAAAACCTGATGGATATATAAACAGATATGGATATGGATGAGGAAAAAAATGCCCGTTGGATTTAGATACAGATATGTGTATAAGTTTTCTTATAGGGTTTGGGTAACGGATAGGAGGTATTCAATCCATTGCCATCCCTAGTTAAAAGTTCGAAACACCTACTAATTTGTGCATCATGTTAAGAGTTTGTGCTTAAATACCACAAAAGAGTAGGATGTTATTCTTACCGCGCGTGTAGAAAGTGAACATTTGCGCAAGGTCTCCGGATCCGATGAAAATATCAATTAAGAACTATTGATAAAATGGTTGTTGTATAATTTTATAACCGAGTAGAACTTGTGATTAATTTCTTATTGTTGCGCTACTAGCTATTATTTTTCTAAAAATAATTTGTCTAAAAAGATTTAACTTTAAAACAAAAAAAAATAAAAAAAAATAAGTCTCTTGATTGTTTGTGGGTATATGGTAGGATTGTGTAAAAGATCTGATTTTGAAAATTCAATTTAGTATTCAAAAAATTTAATCTGATATTTAAATATCCAATTTAATTTTAGTCAAAAGAATATTTGATATTCAGAATATCTAATTTTTAACTAAATTATCCAATCCAAAAAATTATTTAATATTTTATTGATTATTTCAACAATACATAATAATATTAAATTTTAGTAGTTGTAAGTTTTTAACTTTTTTTTTATAACTTAAACTTTTATAATAATATTTTAATATTTTTAGATAAATTAAGACACCAATATAAAAATCCTTACATTTTCTTACGCACCTAAAACGTTATACTCCAAAATTTTCCTTTCCTTTCTGATCCTATCGTTCTCATTTCTTGTGCCTCTAAATTCTCCCTCGTCTCTCTTTTGCCTCCCACCCAACTCAATAATTTACTCTTCTCATATCCATTGAAGACTCAACCAAAATTATCAACTGAAGATAATAATTAAGATTCTAAGCCATTTCACATTTAAAGGTATGAATATTATTTATTTTTCTTATTTTCAAAGGGTAAAAATATGCAATATTTGGTGTTTGTATTTTTGAATTTGATTTGTTATTTGATTGAAATTAGTGTTTGTATGCATATAATGAACTTAGATTAGTAGATTTATAGTAATTTTTTTGTTGAAATCAGAATTTCGAAGAGTAATAATAGAGGTTGGGAACGAACTAGTGTGGCAATGGGTGTACCTAATGCTCCCCCACGCACACACATGAATCACCCATCAAACCCTTTCCTAAATGGGCAAATTACTTGTCAACACCCCAACCTAACGCATGCTTCACCCATCAAACATGCCTAAAATGGGTGACTTACTTGTCGAACACCCACACCAATGGATGAGTCACTTGTCCATCTTTTCCTCAACCGGGCGACTTACCTGTCAACTATGATGCACGGGGACGGCCATCTGGAGCCGTTTTGCATCCCCGAAACATCCCGAGGATGGGAACGACTCTGAAACGGTGAAATGCTGATGAAACGACGGAGAAAAAAATTTGGTGCCAAAATGATGTCGTTTTAGACCTGAACCTAATTTCCTACCCTGCCAAACACGGACGCATGAAGAACGGTCTCCTTCCCTTTTGATTTTGATCCCTCTAACCCTCTCCTCTCCTCTCCTCTCCTCTACACTCCCTCTTGACCCAACACCAATAGCAACAATTTTTTGGTCTGACCGAAAAAACTGTAGTCGTCATCGTTGTGCTCATCTTCATCTCCGTCTTTGGTGATCCTCCAATTTTCTCCACTCGCTTGAGCTCCAGGCTGCTACAAGGTTCCATCGTTCCAAGGCCTGTGTCACCATGTCGTCCGTCGGCCTGAGCAACCACCACCAATTTCTTCACTCGCTGCGGCGCTGAATCTTGACGAATTCTAAGTTGGGTTTCCAATTGTGTGTTGAGACCACCATTTACAGAGGCTTCCATATACCGGTAACAATTTTGATAATTTATCTTCCTTTGTTTGATTTGTAAACACATAATTATTGTTGTTGTGTTCGGTTCGGATTTTAAGCTATGAATCCATTAATTATGTTTAGGTGTTGGTCTTTTCTTGTGATTGACGACAATCCCTAATTTTGCTTCTTACTGTGTTGCTACTTCTCGTTGTTATTGTGGTGCTGTGTTGCTGTGATCCGGTGCCATGTTGCTGACTTGCTATTGCTTTTTGTTATTGTTGTGTTGTTGTGATGCTATGTTGCTTTCCATTGTGTGTTTTGAATATTGGCACAATTGATTTTGATTATTGGAATTGTGTTGTGATTCGGTGTTGTGGTGTTGTTTTGGTTATTAGAGTTGTGCTATTATTCTGCTGTGAAGATCACCGATTTATCTCATGGCTTCTAGTGGTAGTAGCAATGCTGGTGTTAGCGTATCTTCCAAGGATGAAAGTGATAATCCTCTTTGGAAATATGTTACTAGAGGGGAAAAACTAGTGGAGGAGGGACTATTTTGTGGATTTATAACTTTTATAATCAAATAAAGCAAGGAAGTTACACTAGAGTAAGGGTTCATTTATTGAATATTCCCGCCGAAGGTATTGTAACTTGTAAGAAAGTGAGGATAGAAGATAAGATTGAGATGGAAAAGTTAGAAAAAGAAGCTGAGAAAAGAGCTGATGATATGCTACCAAAGAATATGCCTTTATCTCGTTCAAGTAGTTATAATTCAACAATGGATATGTTTTTTTTAAGAAGAGAAGGGTAAATGAGAATAATCCCATAGAGAAAACATTCAATAATCAAGCACTCTATGAATCAGATGCATTGATTGCCAGATACATCGGTGGCGTTCTATTTAATTTGGCATGAAATCCTTTTTTTTTATGGAAGCCTTTGATTTTGCTGGTAGCCATAATTTACTTGGTTATGTTGCATCGGGTTATAATTGTTTGAAAACAAGTTTACTTCAAGAAGAGAAGGCAAACATAGAGAGGTTAGTATAACCAATCAAGAAGACATGGAGGGAAAAAGGTGTTACTATTGTGTCTGATGGTTGGAGTGTTCCACAAAGAAGACCATTGATAAATTTTATTGCGATTTGTGATACGGGTCCTATGTTTTTAAAGGCCATTGATGCTTCAAGTGAGATCAAAGATAGACACTTTATTTCAGGGTTGCTAAAAGAAGTCATTGAGGACATAGGCTATCAGAATGCTGTACAAGTCATCATCGATAATGCATCGAATTTTAAAGCGGCTGGTGAGATTATTGAACAAATCTATCCTAATATCTATTAGACTCCTTGTGTTGTTCATACTCTTAACCTTGCATTGAAAAATATTTGTGTTGAAAAAAATGTAGAGAACAATATTGATACATATGAGGAGTGCCATTAGATAACTAAAATTTATGGAGATGTTATGCAAATAAAGAATTTTATAATGATGCATTCCATGACATTATCTATCTTCAATAGATTTTCTTCTTTAAAGTTGTTCGCAGTTGCTGATATTCGTTTTGCTCAAGTTGTTGTTACCTTGAAGAGAATAAAACTTATAAGATATAGTCTTCAAGCAATGGCGATCAGTGAAGAATGGTTATGTTATAAAGTTGGTAACGTTGGAAACGCAAGGTTTCTGAAAGAAAAATTCCTTGATGATTTATGGTGGGATTAAGTTGATTATATTATTGAGTTCACACGACCTATGTACCATATGATTAGAGAGTGTGATGCTGATAAACCAGCCCTTTACCTTGTTTATGATATGTGAGATACAATGATTGATGAAGTGAGAAATTTCATTTATAAACATGAAGGTAAGGGACTTAGAGAAGTGTCTTCTTTCTTTCAAGTGATATATGTCATACTCATAGCTTGTTGGACCAAAAGTAATACACCTTTTCATTGCTTGGCATACTCATTGAATCTAAGGTAACCTTAACTCTCCAATTCAATAATCTTTTTAAAATATTCCTTTGTTTCTTTAATTTGACAATTAATAATAGTATATATGATTTTGTTGATTTTCTCATTTGAATGAAGGTATTATGGTGATGCTTGGTTAGATGCTAAGTCAACTAGAGTTACTCCTTCTATAGATGAGGAGATTTGTATAGAAAGAAACAAATGTTTTAGAAGACTTTTTCCTATCCAAGAAGATCGTTTAAAAGTTAATTTAGAGTTTACTAATTTTTCTCTTAAGCACGGTTCATTTGGAAAATTTGATTCTCTTTATGATAGAGATGTTTTTGATCCAAAGGCTTGGTGGGGAGTTCATGGCTCAAGTGCACCATTGCTTTAGAATATTACTCTTAAATTTCTTGGTCAAGTATCTTCTTCTTCATCTAGTGAACGCAATTGGAGTACATATGGTTTCATTAATTCTATGACGAGGAATAGATTGCTTCCTACACATGCTGAAGATTTGGTGTTTGTTCATAACAATCACCGTCTACTATCAAGAAAACTTCCATAATACAAAAACAAAAATCAATGATGTGGGACATCTATAGTGATGATTATGGTTCTTATGAAGATATTGTATTATTTGATATTACTTCCTTTTCTCTTGATGAACTTGAGTTGGAGGCAGTGATCTTTGATGAAACAAGTCTTGATGGGGATGAAGTGGAAGTAGTTGATGCCACTCATGAAGGAGAGAAAAATTGATGAATATTGCATCTAGTTATTTTGAGTTTATGGTTATTAGTAACTTAGTATGAAATTGAAACATGTTTTGGTTATGTAAAGTTTGAAAATCTGTTTATAACTATTTTGATTTAGTTATGAAAACTTTGAATTTCTATTTATGACTAGCTTGGTTTGGCTATATAAACTTTGAATTTCAATTTATGACTAGCTTAATAATATATATAAATTGGTGTTTCCTCCCATCCCTGTTTCCTAATTTTTTAGGAATTGGCATTTCCACATTTCTCCCATCCCCATCCCCATGTCTTGGTCCTGGTCCCCATGCATCACTACCTGTCAACCCCCTTAACCCTAAATCGTTAGTCATGAACCCAAACCCTAAACCCTTAACCATAAACCCTCTAAATCCTAAACACTTAACATTTAACCATAAACCCCAAACCCAAAAACATAAACCATAAACACTAAACTCCAAAACCCTTGAACCCTTAACCGTTAACCCTAAAGCATAAACTGTTTACCATTAAACCCTTAACCCTAAACCTTACACCTTAGCAATAAATCGTAAACTCTTAACTACGAACCCATAACCTAAACCTCAAACCCCAAAACCCCAAACCATCTAAAACCTAAAGCATAATATTTATTAATGATTTTTTTTGTTATAATTGGTATATGGTTAGAAAAAGAGGTAGATGTAAAGATCAGAAGCATGTTACTCTCAGTACTACTAGCGTGGCGAAGAGGATAGTCATTGATAGTGATAGAGCATGAGGCTATGAGGTGCGAGAAAGCTTCTCATACTACAAACACACATCATATGTCATTTGAGGAGGAGTATGATGATCATAGGGTTTATGTTTTGGATTTTTGGGGTTTAAGGTTTTTTATAGCTAAAGCCTTAATGGTCCTTACAGTACCATTAAACACCTAACATCACATTTAAGCCTTCTTTACCCTTTGTGAAGGTATAGGCAATATTTACAAATTTATCACAGTTGGCTTGTAGATCAACTATTTTGGATTGGAATTTATCTATCTTGACCTTATGATCATAACAAATATATTCCTTGTATTCATTAAATTCAGTTATTTTTTTTACTAGCTCAGTTTTAACAAGGAGCATGTGAAATTTAAGAAGAATATTTTCATTTAATGTAAGAGTGTGTTGGTCATTTAAGTGATTAAGTAGCTTTTTTATGTTTTCTTTTTTCCTTAGTTTATCATTATCATGAATGAATCATTTAAAACACATCAAAATTCATCATATGAGTATAGTAAATTAGATTGTACCTCATCAATGTCATCTTCATCATTAAAGCCTATGGGTGAGGCGGAAATTGATTATTCCTCTCCTAAAGACATGAAACAAAGGTTGGCGACTTCTTCCTCTTCATCAGAGGGTTCACCTTCACTTTCATTAAAAGCAGCCATAGATTTTCTTGATCCTTTCCTTCCTTCGTTCTTACATGTGCTCCCTTCATTCATTCCCATTCGTTTAGCAAATTCATTTCTAAACTCATAGTAGTCACGAATGGCATGCCCGACTTTTCCACAATTGTGGCATTTGATCTTACCATCCATATTGGCTTCTCTAGACTTCCTTGTGTTACTTGAGGAAGGTATTCTATTTATATTTCCTCTGGATCAAAGGAACCTTTTAAATTAAGTGGTTATGAAGAATACTTCTTCATTATTCATGGGAATATCTTATTCTCCTTCATCACCTTCCTTTTCACCCATATCCTCAACCACTTCTTGTTTTCTAGAAGAAAACGAGGCTTTCAGTGCTAGGGGCTTCTTCTTTTTTTCATCTTATCCATCTTTCATTTTTTATTTATGAACCATGAGTTACCAAAGAGCTCTTCAATTTCCATTTTGCTTAAACCTCTGGCTTCTTCAATTGTGGTCACTTTAAGGCTCCATTCTTTTTTAAGACCTTGCAAGATCTTTCTTACTTGTTCTTCAGTGATTTCTTTCCCCAATTCCTTGAGATTGTTGATAATGGAGGTTAAGTGGTTGCTTATGTTGTTGAGGCTTTCACCTTGCTTTATGCTAAATAGATTATACTCTAGTGTCAATCATTCTTGAGACTTGTCGACTGGTTCTGATCGGAACCAACCATTTACTTTTGAAAATAATTTTGAAGAGTTTATGAAATAAATTCAAGCCAATTGTTTTTAAACAAAATTTTTTAGAGATTTTTAATTAAAATATGAAAATTTCTCAACTTAACTATCTACATGAAACCTAAGACTTAAGAAATATTATCCTTAACCTTCAAGTCTTGGTTATTGTCCATATGTTGTTTTCTTATGCTTGGGATCTTGATTGCTATTTTACATTTACACATTTGGAAAATGCTTTGAGTGGATGTGTTTTAGATTTCTTTGTAAGTTAATTATTGTACATGCACAGTTAAACAAATACATTAGTTGTCAAGATCCATTTATTATCATCAAAATAAGTATAATAACATTGTTTATCCTTTGAGATCAATAGTAAAGTTATATACCAAAGTCGTTATATTATAACAAATCATCAACCAAAGTCTTCCCTTTGATTGGTACCCATACCCATTCCATTCTAATATAGTTGAATGTGATCATGAAATGGCTAGTCCCATCCATATACTCTTGGATCAACATATATGTATCAATGATTAGATATAGGTGATAATATTGCATTTTCCATAAAGTTTAACTATGGTTATATAAATATCATAACATGAGTGGCATTAATATATAGTATAATGAAAATTGCATGCAATATTAGTGTGAGTAAGAGACATACCAATACATAGTGTGACAAATTATTAATACTTAAAATGGCAATGATCTTATTAGACTATCAACCTTTATGTGGAGCTATGTGAGGTGAACATGTAGTTGATGCTATTTGACTCAAGAAAATGAATATGCCATTATATATTGTAGTAAAAAGAAATCCAAAGTCAGGTTGTTACTACCATTCCTCCATCAGAGTTGATCCCCTCTAATGTGTCTAATAATGTATGTTTTCAGTAATAGGATCCCCACCATCTGTCAATTTGGTCCAAGAGAAGATTTTAACTTTGGGTAAGAGGAAACCCGAGGTGTAGGATTTTAGGGGAAAGATTTAACACCATAGTATCTAGGTTTTGAGCATTCAGAATCACACCAGGGTTCAACATAAGAATGGTTAGAGTGGTTCCCGTAATACAGTTAGTTAGAGACTGATCCGTCTGTGGTTAGCTTAGACACATGAGCTTCGAGTGCTATAGCGCACCACGTGGCGAAGTTCATAGGATCTAGCAATAGCCAGTTTAGCAGGACCCGATATTTGGAGCAATCCACTTGGCTAATCTAGTAGGAGTAGATGAGCGAGTGCTAGATTCCGATGTTTCTCCTTTTGGTACTCCACCACCTCTTCCTCAGTCGATTTAAGTTTGTTAGTTTTCATGTTTGCGTGTTATGGTGTTCTCTTGTCAGTAGGGTTTTTTATTTTAAGGGGGTAGTTGCTCCCCTAGGTATCTTATGTATCTTTGTACAATTTTTGAGTAGTGTGTCGTAGACTTTGGGGCTGAAGTATTTTTTTAAGGGGGTAGTGATATAACACCCTAAAATTTTGCAACCATTATTTTCGGTTATTTAGCATTTTTATTCAAAACTAACCCTTAAATATTATTATAATTATTTTATTAATAACCTTTAACTCATAACCCAAATAAATTTTTAAATTTTTTTACTATTATTTTACCTTTTTCTTCCCTATGAAATTTATTCTGAACCAAATTATTTTTTCTACTTGGTACCCTAACCTACCCAAATAAAACCTAAAACTAAAATAAAATACTCCTATCCTACCCTACCATTTTTACCCCTTGATTTATCCCTTGCGTGCCTAAAATCCCTCCTCAAACACTCCTATTTTCACTCACTTTCTTGTACTGCCACCCCATCACCCTCACCTTACCTCTCTGTCAAACCTTCACCATCACCAAACAACCTATGTGCATGTGTGTACACACACACACACACAAGAACTCCTCTCTCCTTCTTTGTTTTCGTGCACTTTTCCCCTAGCAAACACAACCTTCCTTCCCCCTCTCTTATCTTTGTTTGAAAATCAACACACTACACCATACTCCCTTCTACAAAACAAGCTCCCTCACCACTCCATTTCCCCATCTGCACACACACACACACCTTCTAGCACCAGCCACAACCAAACACAATTCTCGCAACCCTTCCCTTGTTCCCTCTCTTTGTCCTATTTGATTCCACTCTCGTCCAACCAACCACAACTGAACAACTATTTACATTTCTATTGACCAACTCTCTCCCTCAATGCCTCACTTCCTCAACCAAACATAACCCTCCAGCGATGCATCACCCCTGCAACATCTAACCCCTTATCCCCTCCATTTTCATATGTCAACCAACACCTCCACCCTTCACCCCTGGCTACTTTTTGCTTGTATGTCTCCAACACCACCACAATCTTCACCATCGTAGACCCGCCTCTTTTTATTCTCCTCCTTTTCTTCTTCTCCCTTATCCCCCGCTGTGCCTTACTTCTTTTTATTCTCCCCTACGGCCATTCCTATCGTTTTGTACTCTCCTACCTTCGGCCAATATTACTGCACCACCTCAACCACCTTGGGAATTCTCCCCCGCTTCCTCTCCCTCTACTCTAGCTACTCCTTCTGTACATTCCCTTAGGTGACGACATAAATTTCCATTGCTCGCCCTTTCACTTCGGCACCCTTATATGCATCACCATAGCCCCTACACCACCCTTTACCACAGCTAACTCCAACCCCTACACCATCTCCTTTTCAATCCCTCCCAACTAAGCCATCCCCAACACAACTTAGCACCTCCCAACCTACACCTCACCACATCGTACCAACACCACCATCAACCATATCCACTATAGCCTTTCCCAACCTCTTCAACACTCTCTATCGCTACATTATCTTCCCTTTCTCCTACACCATCACCACCTCGCATTAGCGCCATCACTATTCACTGTCCTACCAGTACTAACCACCCCCACCATCTCCACCCCTACCTCACCCTTCCACCACAGCCAACCTTAAAACTAACCATCAACACCTCGTGCACACCCCTAGCTCACATTATGCATGTAATACAAAGAGTTTTGGTTTTAAGAAATTTTTGGTACCCATTATAAATAGTAAGGGTATTT
Organism: Tamarix austromongolica; assembly: GCA_039764185.1. Lineage (NCBI taxonomy): Eukaryota > Viridiplantae > Streptophyta > Magnoliopsida > Caryophyllales > Tamaricaceae > Tamarix > Tamarix austromongolica. Next base: position 94,665,631 of record CM077818.1, on the reverse strand, counting down.
TGATAATTTTAGAAAATAAATATTTTATTATTATAATTATTATTTTATTTATGAAATATTAATTTGGTAATTGTGGTATTAGTTTTAGGTACAAAAGTTTGATTAGTAGGACCTTATAAATTTTAGTAGGATACCATTAATTTGCGTTTTTGCTAGAATTTAGGTAAATTTTATAATTTACTAAAATAATATATATTGCATGATAGCACATTACGATTTTTGTATAAAAAAATATGCTAAGCGTGATTCGTTATCTTATAATTATGTGATTTTTATTAGTATCATAAAAATTGGTAAAAAGAACATGCTGTCTTATGTAAAATATTTTGGCTACAAAAGTATGACAAAAATGATTATTTACGATTATGTATGAAATGTATGTGGAAAAATGACAAGTTGATCATGCTTAGATATATTTATGGAATAATAATTTTGAATGTGTGCCTTAGGAAAAATTTGGTCATTTTAGCTATATTATTATATTTATCCTGATAAGCATGTCTAATATTTATTATATGTTGTTGAGCCTGAGATTATGCATTTCTGAAAGTATTAGATACAAATGTTAAGGTTTATGTGCTGAATCTCAAATAAGGGCAAAATGATCATTTGACTTATTTGATAATTTAATTACATGATAAATGATTTAACTATTGTGTTTTATCCATTTCATAAAAAATATATAAATAAAATGGATTTAGTAATTAAAGAGGTTGTTAATGTGGAAATTGCGATCTCCGTAGCATTTTGGTTATTTTTAGTCTAATGAGCCCAAATATGAATAATTGAACCTAGGATGGACTTAGTATATTTTTTATGATTGACATTGGTAATGATCTTATTTATGGTTTTCTCAAAATAATTGGAAATGAGTAAAAATGATTAAATAAGAAAATTAGATCTATGTGATTTATATGCGATTTCGTGGTCACCATAATAAAATACTAATACTTAAAGTGAAAGAACTCAAAATTAGGAATGACGTCTCTTTAAGGGTCGCTACCCTAAATACTGGGTTTATCCCACGGTTGATTTTGAATTTTTACCTGTGTACCTTAGTGCTCTAACTAGACCCTATTATCTTACTCTATTTAGTTATGTGGAGTGATAAGGGGTATGCATACTTATGGATTATGTGTCTTTGTCGGTAGAGTACTATGTTACCTTCATGTACCAGTGCAACCAAGGTACCTTTGCATCCTTGGGTTGATAGTCAGTAGGATACTGTGTTGTCTTGGTGTGCCGGTATGACTAGAGTACCTTAGTGTCTCTAGGTTGATTGATCTATTTTCGAGTAAATAAAAATAAAAATGATTGATGGATTATTGGATTAATTTGGTAGAAACTTTCGTGTTTACCTATGGTTTGGTAGAAGCCTTTGTGCCTACCTGTGTTTCGGTAGTAGCCTTTATGCCTACCTATGGTTCATTAGTAGCCTTCGTGCCTACCTGTGTTTTGGTAGTAGCATTCGTGCCTATCTGTGATGCTATGGATTGTTATTTGTCTATTCTTGTAAGCTTACCTGTGTTATAAGATTTATTGGCATTAAAAATTAGATATGTGATATGTTGTTATAGTCTTGGTTTAGGTTGATGTTGTTCTTAATTATACTTCAAAGAGCATCTATTGGATGTTCAATTAGTGAGTTTCAATTTGTTCCAAAGGAACAAGTATGAATGGTATATGACCTTGGTGGTATATGGTTATATGAATGAACATCATATTTAATCCTTCTATGTATATTTAAATGTCTTGTAGCATGGTTTGTTGTATGTCTTGTATGTGTTTCATAATGGTTTTTAATTTGATTTAGTATAAAGGGTTGCCTAGTATTGTTGTAGAGAAGGATTCCTTTTGTAGGTCCTTGCTTATTTAGTGGGTATTGAACTTTGCAGGTCAGCTTATAGGCTCAGTCGAAAGCTAGTAGTTTGAACTGAGGGCCTAAAACTATCTGATATCCTTTTGGTATTTGATTTTGGTTGTACTTGGATGCCTGTGCTCTCCTATTCTTTCTCTCTTTTGAGTTTTGTAATCATTAATGTTGCTTTTATTTAACATGATACTTATCTGTTGTCTTCTCTATTATATTTCTTGTAATCATGTAACTAATTTAAGTGAAGTAATGAATATAGCTTTATTACTTGGCATGAGAATGGTAGAGGAAACCAAACCTGTACCAAGTATGGTAGTAACACCCTTCAATTTTATTGTTTTAGCTTATGCAATTAACTCTTTAAAACGAAATTTTCAAGTCCTAAAAATTGAGGTGTTACATATGATCTTATTTGTAATGAAACATCTCATATGCACATAGTAGATAGTGTGTCAACCTGAATTAATAACTAATAACTATAGTGCAAGGGTTTGGGACCAACCATATTGGACCACTTATTTTCCTCTTCAATCAAGCCCAACTCTCTATGACATACAACAGATGTGAGATCCTTGAACAATATACCATCTATAGAGTAATGTAGAATTATAACCCATGATTACTCCAAATCTCTTTTCACCTCTTTAATTTGGAGTCTTATTAGTATGTTGATCTTTGGGTATAATGTGTGAAAACTCATTTCATGATGATATATATTTCTTCATATTTCTATTCTCACTTTCCACCTTATGATTAAAACTAAATGACATTGAATATTACAACAAAAAAATATACTCGTTGGTCATATGAGTGCTAAAGTGAAGAATTTTATCAACGCATATGAAAATAAACATCTACTTAAATGGATTCAACCAGGTCTCGTACACATATTATATCATATGTGAAAACTTTTCCAATTTGTTATGCATAAGTAGAAGCTTGTTTTCATATGTCTCAATTGCAGTCGCCTATAAAGTCTTCCTCCATCTGCTTAGGAAAATTTCTCCTGCTGCTATACTTTCCTTCTTGTTATAGTATGAGATAGGACATTCTTATTAATGTACAACATACATTAAAAGGGTGATGCATTAGGAAAGGTTTTGTGTACTGTTTGTGGCGATCACTCGCTCCCTATCAGTGATCGCCACATTTGGTTCATGAAGCTCTATCAATTTCTTTACTTTATCAAGTACCCATTCATAGTTATCTTCCTTTTGCTTCGTCATAAATACCAAGGAAATAGTAAAATTCTTACCACTAGATACACAACCAATGACATCCAAGAAAAGAAGGTTGCACTTATTAGTTTTATATGTACAATCCAAACAAATGTCATATAGAAATGCATGCAACAAAGTAATAGAATCTAGGTGCACATATATAATATCACTAATCACTTTAGAGTTGGGAAACCGATGATGCCATAAATGATATTTTTTGGTTTCCATGATGTTGCATGATTGTATGCCCCATTAAGATTTGAACCTTGAACTTATGTCTAGCATTGTAGATTACCCTAATTGTTGCAATATTATCCTCATCACCCCTTTTCAACTTGTTAATAATTTTCCTTTGTTTGAAATTTATTTAGGTTAGTTTGTGCACCAACCTACGTTATTAAAGAGATAATATACAAGTAAATGAATGTCCCTACAAATACTTTCCTAATCTATAAATGAATTCCATATTCCATCATTATCATCCAACTACTACAAGTATCTTCCCTTCCATGTATCTTGAATTCATAAACACACTTTCTAGACTCGTTAGATCAAACACTTTTCGGATTCATTAAAGGTTGTCCTATATATATAACACATCTCTCACCATGTATCCAAACCATACCTTTTCAACCTCTTCATGTATAAAACCATATTATGTGACCTACTGGTTTCTTTAAACCACTTAATTTATGACTCATGGTCATTAAAAATATCAAATGTAGCATATAATCCACTCCAATCAGTATTAACTAGATCTTGATTTTTTAATTGGTGAAATAAATATGAAATTATAAGGAATACATAAATATAAAAATGAATAAATAACAAAAATTTATGGAATGAATGTTTTTGGGAATTCACCTACTAAAATTTAAGATGATGGGTGAATGACCCCTTAGATCTTACTACAGATGAGTGAGATGAGTTAATATCTAGTTAAAACAAGTATCTAACATATGATCCCCCCCCCATCATGATCATTTTATGACAAGTGAGTGACCCGTTCGAGACTTGTTTTAACAAGCTATTCATCCGTTGGGTCCAAAATAGGACTTTCCATTATTTCATCTAACTTTTCCTCACTAAAACAATTCTTATTATCATATACTTCTTCCATACTTATGTTATTGAAGATTGAGTGAATTAAATATAAAAGATTAATTGAGAAGAAGAGAGAAAATAGAGAAATCAAAAGTGAGGAGAAGAAGATGGTGGAGAAACGAAAGGTTCAAAATGGTAAAAAAAAATAAAAATTGAGTTTTAAGGGGTGTACACTTAGTATTTAAGGTGTTCATCCACCATCATATATGAATATTAGCTTATACAGAATTTATTTTTAAAAATTTGCTAGCAAAAGTTATTAAAATTGATAAAATAGTATTTTCATATGAATATTCACTTTAAAAGATATATTCAAAACAGGTCCATATCTGGTTCATTTTTTTAGATATTTAGTTTAAAAGATGCAGATGAGATATCCAGAAAAAACTCCAAACAGACATGGATATTCGGTTTTGCTCACCCCTACTTATAAGTCTGCCTTGTTTGATTATCTCTAAAGCAAAAGAAAAGGATGCCTCCTAATTGGTTGTGGGCTTGTGGTGTGCTCCTCCTTTTGCTTGTGTCCTATTCATATCCAATCATGATAGCAAATGTTTGTTTTCTTCTTATTTTTATAGCCTAATTTGTTTTTTTACTCTCATTTGTAGATTTATCTTCTTGTTGTATGTCAAAGTATAACCTCTCTTTATAAAAGGATTTAACTTCTATCTTATGTTGAATAATTTGGAAGTTTAATAATTTCAAGTGATGTTGTTCGGAAATTAACCATTTTATATATTTTTTTTCTTATGATACACTAATAAAGGGTAACAATTACCTGTAAATTCTAATTTTTATTAGATAGCATAACAACTAATTAGTATTCTTAAGTCTACTTTTCATGAATATAGTGATAAAGTGTACTAATTATCCATAGATTTTTATTTATTATAATTTGGTATAAACAATATAATTAGCTAATACATATAAGCCTTGTATTTTATAAAGTTCATATGTAATCATTTTTTTGCTAATTATATTTTTCAATCTCATATATGTAAACCCCGTTTTAATTTATGTTTTAGCGGAAACAAAATACAAATATGAGGTGTCAATACCACACCTAACATAAAGTAGCCATAATATTTATTTTATTCTAGATACACGGTTAAAGTGGTATGAGTAGAAAATAGCAAAACAAGGAACAACCTCTAATGAGGAGAGAAAAAGAAAGATAAGAGCTAATAGTGTTTACAAACATGATAATAAGGGTTATAGAATCTAGAAGTTTAAATATTAGACAAGAGATAAAGGAATCCTATGCATAGGTAAAAAGTCCTCAAAGCTGGATAACCTAACTCTCAAGCAAAATCCAAACAAGTACCTACTGGCCATTATCACTAGAAGATTAGCCATCAAAGACCTACATAACATCAACAACATCATCTGCTAACTCGGACAAGAGCTTGGGTTGTTACATCGTAATATAACATCTATACAATGAGTACTGAGTAAGACAAGACTACGTTATTATATGGTAAGACTCAAGCTACACAAGTGAAAATGGTAGAACATAAAGTTCATGCTTGAAACATATGTGGATTGACATGCATGATATGCATACTTCATACTTATCATGAAAGAAAATAAATATAAGGTAGCATGCTTGCACTAAAAGATAATCGTTGCCGTTGAGACATCTCTAACAACACATCATCATAATACATGTCTACAAGTGACTACCAGGTTAATTATAAGAGAATTGAGAGCAACCACACTAACTATCCACCATTTACTTGTCATGGAAACTTACTAAGAAAGAAGAAGAAGCTCCAAGCTCTATCCATAATGAACATTGGGGGTTAGGGGGCTTGTACAAGACACCCATATCCACCATCGTTGGGCCAGCAAAGCCATTAGGGAACCAAACCACCAAGGCGACCTTAACCAATTAAGTATCGATACCCTCTAGAAGATCATAAGTCTAGAAGAATAAGAAAGACACCTCATGAAAATAAAATATAAATAGGTGTTCCAACCTTGCTAACTCTCGACTAGATAGGGATGAGAGCTGAAGAAAATAAGCTCTAAAAAATTCTTTTAATAAATTATCATTAGTGTTTAAATATTACATCCAACATAATACATAAATCATATCTAATTCCTTAGGGTATTTATAAGTATAATTCCTAACTAAAAAAAGGGCAGATGATAACTTATCTAATCACCAATGGATATACAAACCAAGGGCACTATTAGAATATCACATTCCACCATAATGGAAATATACATCATGGGGCATAAGGGAAACAATTTACATATAAATTTTGATTTCATTTTTTAATCCCAAGTATTAAATATAAGGTATATAAATGCAAAGTCAGAGTCTAGGTCAAACTAGAGGTCAAAAATTAGTAAAACTTGAAATGTTAAACCATAAAAATATGACAAAATGTCTCAATTGACCAGTCCCACAAGCCCACATGACTAATTGGGGTTTAAATAGATAGTGAAATAACAATTGAGAAAAGTGGGTGCCAATCAAATAGGAAGTGGCTAATCAATTAGTCTCGTGTAAATAGAAAACAAATTTTGAGGAGGGACTATTGATCAACTAGTGCCTTCAATACACTAATAAATAAGTCTAAAATAATTCAAAATAAAATCCAAACATTTCACAACTAATTCAAATGCTTCTAGCACGATCCAATGATATCAAAATATCACACGAAGACATGCTAAAACCAAAAGAATATCCTCAAACATGCTTAGATTATAATCAACACCTAGTTTCTCATTATTTCATGAAAATCTAGGAAAAGGGAAAGACATGCTTTCCTATTCATAATTGGCATATTATACAACACTCTTCATGTAAATTAAACTATGACAACATTGATGCAACATGATGCATGAAACCAACACACAACATGGAAAATTCTAATAGGATAAATTTATTCAAGACATAAAATGCAACTACCTCATAGCGTACATTCTGCCTAGATCATTGTGATACATGGAAGCCACATTTATTCATGCACCACAAACATCACCATAATCCATATTAAGACTTGATATTACCTAAAGCCTGATAAAAGAAGAAAAAGAAAGAAAAAACCACACCGAGGCTCAAATACTTTGGTAACTTGAACCTTCCAAAATATAAACAAAACCAAATCAAAACCCAACAAAAAACACGAAATGAAAAAAGAAATAAAAGGAAAATTAGATGAGAAAAGGATATCAACCTCTACCCAAGGATAAGATGGCCAAGATGAGAAAACAACTAGGAAAATTCAAGAAGTGAATCTTTCTCCATGGACTAACTCATTCATGCTTAAGGAAAAGTAAGATATAGTTAGTAAAGGGATTAGAGGAGTGAAAAAGATAAATAATAAAGATCATGAAAGTAAAAAAATGGAGAAGAATGAATTTGTAAATAGAGGAAAATAGAGAGGGAAAGTGGAGGGGCTAAGTTCAACACTTAGAGAAAAGAAGGTTAGAAAAGAGAGTATGAGAATTAAGTTATTAAAGGAGGAGGTAAAAATCTGAAAACCTAGGCCTACCTAAACCTCTTATGTTTACACCTCCAAATTTTACTACTAAATTTTTTTAGCGAAAGTGTATTTTCAATATAATTGGGTGTTAGCTCTATATATGACATAATTCTAATTTACCATACTATTCTTACATAAAATACAAGGCAAAACATTTAGAACTTAAAATAGGATAAACAGAGAACAAGAGAAATTTTCATAAACTTAGATAAAAGTTGGAGATTAAATTCAAGTATAATATAAAAAATATATATATAACCAGAGTGGATCTAATGGAACTCAGAGTTCAAAAGTGTAATCCCTCGAAATTTTAAAAACCTATAATTTAATAAATAACTTTTATTTGGGGTAAATTAGCTTTTAAATTTATTTAATTTAATTATTTTATGAATTTTTGAGTATATAAAATTGGGTAGGAATATTTAATAAATTAAAATAAATATTTTATTATTATAGCATACTCATTTTATTTAAATAAATTTTCAAACCAATATTTTCCCAAAATTAACCTTTTTAAACCCTTATATTTAATTATATTAAATTAAATTATTAAATAAATTTATTTCCCACAAATATTATATTCTATTATTTTATAAATTTAATTATTTTAATTTTTCCTATTTTTCTTTTTCCTTTCCTCCTCCTTTTTCTCCTTTTTCCTCCTTTTCTTTTCTTTTTTTTTCTCCCTTCAAGCTACCCGCACAGGCCTCCCCCTCCACTGTATGGTTAGGTCATCAGCCCACTCCCTTCCCCTTCCCCCTCTCCTTCTCCCACGTCGACCAACCCAGTTGCCCCAATGCCCCTTCCCTTCTTCCTTTCTTCCCCCTAGATCGGGCCGGTCCATTTTTCTTCCCCCTTCCCCAACCCTCCTCTCCCTTTCTTTCTTCTTCTACCTCTTGCCCCGACTTGCACTTCGTCAACCACCCCAAGCCATGTCCGACCAACTCCTCCACGCCCTGCAGCTACCACCCCATCCTGCAACAGACCTGTCCCTACCTCCCTCTCTCTCCTCCGCCATTTTCCTACCCCTCCTCGACCCGACCAACCCCTACACCCCAGCTGCGTGCCCCCTTCTATCCCTCTTCTTCCCTTCCCTCTCCCTGCCATCCGACACCCCCTTCCACCCTACGACTTGCCACCAACCGGTCACCTGCCCCCTCTACTCCCTCTCCTTTTTCTTCTTCCCTTCCCCTGCCTCATTCTGCCCCATAAAATCGAGCTCCTTGCCTACCTCCGACTTCTTTCTCTCTTTTTCTTCTCCTTCCATTTCCTCTCTGTTTTGCACCACCGCCACCCTCCGCCGCTTCTACCACCACACCAACCCCCCTGCACCACTCCCTGCCACCCCTACCTCAGTCCTGAACCACCACAACACCACCTTGAGCCCCCTGCAGCTCTCTTCTTTCTCCCCTCTTCTTTTTCCCTTCTTTTTTCTCCCTTCCCGGCAACCTCCCTGCAACCCCTCCTTCCACCACCGTCCCGCAGCCTTTGCCGCCTCCCAAGCCACCAACCCACTCCCTACAACCTCTCCTACCACCCCCTCACCTAATTTGGCCGAAACCAACCCTCGTAGCCCCTCATTTTCCCCCTCCCTTTTCCTTCCTTCTCAGCCACCTCCACCTCTACAACCACCTTCATAGCCTTGCCGCCGCCGCTTCCGCTGCCCTTGACCACCAACAGCCCATCCCCGACCACCACCTACACCCACTCTCCACCCCTGCACCCTTCCCTTGCCCTAAATCCTCCCCCACCTATCCTTTTTTTCTAGCCCCAAAACCCTAACCCAAAATTAGCACCCTTCTTTCTTTCATACCAACTTCGACCCCTTTTTCTTCCTTGCCTTACATGCAGCTCATGCTACATGAGTAGTTGATTTGGTGCCTTCTTTTGGGTTATTTTAGTTAATGATTTTAAGGTATAATAATATCTTAAGTTAAGTATTTCATTAATTAAGTTTTATAAAGTCTTATCCTTTGGTTTTTCTTATTTCTAATATGATAAGTACTGACATTATTTTTAGGTATTGGTTTTGCTAATCAAAGCTTGAATCTTTAATCGGGATACCGGTAAGGTTTGATTTTTGCGGGAATTAAGGTAATCGTTAAACCCCACTTAAACGCATGGATAAACACATGTTAGTACATTAGTGTTTTTGTTATGTTATTATGTTTAATATATATTGTTTAATATATTATATGTGGTTTCTTATATTGATCGATAAAAAGGAAAGTATGCTAGCTCATATGCCATGTATGGAAGAAGTGCTTAAGGAAGGAGATTTATTACTCAAGAATATGTTAAGTATTTATCCATGCTATATTATGTTATTTTAAACATTATTGTATGGTTAACATTATTGTGAGCCCTAGGGCATTCTAGTAATATGTCTTGGGTAAGAGTGTGGCCTAACATGTGTAGTTGTTAATGAATACTATGTTGAAATATAATGGTTGGTGGAATTAGATGATGATGATAGAGTATTAATATTTATATTTTAAGTAGTGGTGATAATTTGATAAAGGTGGTGTAATAAAAGGTTAGCATGGTAATTTTGAAAGAGAAGGGAAAAATGGTAAATTGTAAGCAAAAGGGTATTATGGAAATTTTATAAGTAAAAGGGTATTATGGTAATTTTGGAAGTTAAGGGTATTATGGTAATTTTAGAAGAAAATGGTAAAATGGTAATTCTGATAATGGAGAAGGGTGATAGGGTATTTATAATAATGGAAAAGGGTGATATAATAATTATAATAATGGAGAAGGGTAATATAGTAATTATAATAACGGAGAAGGGTAAAATGGTAATTATAATAATATAGAAGGATAATTTGGCAATTATGATAATGGATAAGGGCAATTTGGTAATTATGGAAATAGAAAAAGGTAATTTGGTAATTTAACCAACAAAAGGGCAATTTGGTAATTATGAAAATGGAGAAAGGTAATTTGGTAATTTAATCAACAAAAGGGCAATTTGGTAATTATAATAAAGGAGAAGGGCAATCTGGTAATCTAACCAACCAAATGGGAAATATGATAAGTATAACAATTATGGAGGGTAATTGGCGGCCTAATAAGGGTGGAATATAACTTGCTAACCTAAACCGGGTAAGGATGTGGCCAAGAACAACTATGTGTGTGTTATGTGCCTTGTGTGCAATGTGTTATGCCGAGTTGTGTACTTTATGCTTAATGACTAATAATTATAGCGCAACTTAGAGTGAATGTATGCTTATGTGGCTTCCTTATGGCTTGTGGATGATGATTATTTTTGTTGTGCGTATGATATTATATGATGTGACCCTCTAGGACATGCATGCTAGGAAGTTTAATAATATGATAGGAGATGAAAGGATAAAAGGGAAAGAGGGGAAGTAAGTTGACTAAAGGGAAGTGAGTTGATTTAAGGAATATGAGATTGACCTGATTATCTCATGATCCATGAGGGGGAAAATAAAAAGGAGGTTATGATCAAAATGAACGAGTGATGTGACTCTTGCATGGGAAATTCCTAGGGTTTGCATGGGATGATCCTTACGTAAGAAAGGTGATAGGGTTTGAGTGGTCAACTAGGGTTTCACGGTCACATGTATAATTGGTGAGTAGAGTGACGGGTTTTGGGTTGAATCCAAAGGAGACGAGGTGTTGGGCGATAAAAGAAAGGTTGGGCCACATAGGTCTGATTAGGGTTTCAAGGGAAAACCCTAGAGAGTTGTAGTGAGAGAATTTGAATGTCATATGGTGATGGGTCTCAACCCACACCCTTATGAGTTGGGTCTTTGTTATGAGTAAATGCAAGGAGGAATGGATGTCGGGTGTGATAAAAGGCGCAAAGGTCTCAAGATACGAGACGGGCCCTCTCGGGAGAATAGAAGTAGACATGCATGTCAAGGGTGAAACAATTTCGAATAAGATACTAATCACTTAAAGAGGAAGATTGTTGAGCCAGACCTAGACCGGTCCACCGGCAAATAATAGTGGCCAGGAGCTGGGGTGCCCTGCATGACCTGTCCACCGGTGAATAATAGTGGCCAGGAGCGTTTTGCCCTGTATGATTTACGGTCCACCGGCTATAATAGTGGGGGATTCTATGCTCAACAAACCGAACGTAATAATTATAAGACATGGAAAACACACAAAGTAATTACAGTAAAACACCATATGAGTCGGGGCCAGACCGGTCCACCGACGAATAATAGTGGCCAGGAGCGTTTTGCCCTGCATGACTGGTCCACCGGCAAATAATAGTGGCTTGGAGCATTTTGCCCTGCATGACCGATCCACCAGCTATAATAGTGGGGTTCCCGCACTCACATGGATATAAAATTCGAGAGATGATTGCATAATGATAGACTAATGGCTTAAGGCCCAAAAGTATTATTTTCACATTATGACATGGCTTAAGGCCTAGAATTTTTTATTGTACATTTTGGCCTATTAACATTTGATGGACTTATTAAGTATGTGAACGTTGTGTATGCATACCTTAACATATACGTATATAGCTATATATCATGTGTGGCATTGTAGGCCTACTTTTCAGTGGGTTTTAAAGGATTACTCAGTACCATAGTACTGAAGGGTTCCATTCGTGGGGCCCCTGCCTATTCAATGGGTAGTGTCCCTTGCAGATCTTTTTCATGTGATATTCAAGTGGGCAATGGGAAAGAGCGTAAGGAAGTTATTTGGACTTATAGGGTTTCATTCTTTCTCCCTTAACCTCTGATTTAAATGTAATCTATATTCTTGTAACCACCATCGGTGGGTCCTGCTCTTGTAAACGTTTTACTTCGCTACTCTGATTTAACTATGGTTTGAGTTCTCGTAAATTGTATTTTACACTTTTAGCCTTAGTACTTGGTACTAAAACGGTAGGAGTGAATTGGTCTAGTACTAAATGTGGCGGTAATATCCCCAGAATTCACAGTTTGATATTTTGCTTCCGCTATTCCTTTTTATAAAACGAAATTTTTCTATAGTGAATTTTGGGGGTGTTACAAAAGGTATCTGGAAAAAAATTAACTATCGGATAATGTTAACTCTACATCCAAACCCTAATAAATAAAAATTACTCCTCCACAAGCAATGCATCATAAGTAGTGAAATCATCAAGACATTACTTATTTCCTTGCACAACAAAACTTGGGTTGTCTTCTCCAGGGAAAGATCATCCCCCATGAAAAATAATAGTAAATATTTATGTATTGAGTAAGGTAACAATATAGTCATGAGAAAGGAAATACATAACACATAAGGTCATGTTAAAGGACTACTCATGCATATTTTTTTAAAAAATAAAAAATGAGAAGGTTCCCAAAAGGAATGGAAATATTTATAAGATATATGATTTTACATTTCTATTTAATAAATCTCTCAAGTTTAAGGAACCCACTATTCATAATCGGTGGAACGGTATCAACAAATAACAACCTCGTGGAATAATATTCTTGACCACTATTTTCTTCTGGTGAAATGAACTGGTACAACACTATGGTATAAAGCTCATGGATACTATTTTTGTCCAGTGGGATGAACTAGTACAACCCCAGGATATAAAAATTATGACCACTATTTTATTATGGTGGAGAGGATTGCCACAACCAGTCCTAACTTGTGTGATCTTTCACTTTTAATATTATTATCTTATTAGATTATTGGTTTTCTTGATTTTTTCATACAATATTATCATACATATACAAGGTACATAGAACACAACCAGAAGTGGTTTGACCATTCCTTAAAGGGAATGACCACAACATCCTTATAAAAACCTCCTATCTCAAGATAAGAATACATTATTCCATAAGACTCTTCTAACAACCAAATTTATTACACAATTTTAATGTGTCATTATTGATAACATATCCAAAAATAAAGGTTTAAATCTAACGTTTTACACATGTGATAACGAACCTGTCTCTTGGGTTACTATTTCTAATTTAAGATATTTTCTCACTTTAATAGAATTATGTTACTCATACTTACCTCAAGTATTACACATAACATACTTATCATATTTTAACCCAATATCATTTTATAAATACAAAAATTTATATTTAACCGACATTGACCAAAATTTCCCTATCTTATTTAAATGCCTCAAAATATTTTCTTAGCTAACTTGTGCCCTACTAAACCTCCACTTGATCATATTACTCTTGAAATTAATTATAAAATCCTATTTAATTACGATGCCATATTTGTTTCCCAAAATATCATAAATACCCTTAAGATAGCCACAACACCCAAGCTTTCACAAAACCTTATGGTTCCCAACCTTATTAACTTCCAACCTCTACCATATGTCATCATAATAATACCTACAATTATTTACAAACCATTATTTGTAACACCATTATTTGGGAACATAGGATTAACAAATTAATAACACATAAACACATAACAAGAGTTTAAAAAATATAACTATACTATAATGAGATTACATATAAATTACACATAACATAAAAATTGTATTCTAAGACATGTATGCTGACCTAAATGTCACTGGTCTCTGAGCAAGAATGAACTTAAGTCTCCTCCTTAAAGTTCACAAAAAAAATCACCTAAAAACCAAGAAGAATCTATGGTTAGAACATAGGAAAACAAAAAAGGAAAAGGTAAGCTAAAGGAGGAAGGAAAAGCAAGAACCAAAATAAAAGAAGAGGCTCAAAGTTGTGTGAGGGAGTGGCATTGAGAGAGCCAAGATGAGTGAGCTATTCACACAAATTTTGGTGAGAAACATATAATATTAACTAAGCAATGTGAGGTGCTCACGTTAAGGGTGGTTTGCCACGTGAGTTTTGACCGAAAGTGAGGGGTTGGCTAGTGTGGGTGTTGTTGTCACATGAAGGTTGGGTGGAGTTGGGTGTGTTGCCATGTGAGTTATTCACATGACCAAATAGGATCAATGTGAGGTGATAGCATTAAGGGTGTTTAGTTTCATGAGTTGTGTAGAGTTAGGTAGAGTTTGCTACATGAAAATGGTAGAACTTCAATGGAGATGATGTAAAATAGAGTTGGAAATAGATAGAAGGGATCCTAGATGAGTTTGGTATAGAATTAAATGATTAAAGGAGGAAGGGTGTGAATGAGTTGAGAGGTGAAGGGTAATGGTTTAACGCATATCAATAGGGCATGGGTTAGATGTAGCCTGAATATTACTTGGCTGAGGTAGGGTGATGTTGTTGTAGTGAAGGCTTGGTATTAGTTGGAAAATTTTGGTTTGATTAACCCAAAAAGCATAACTCGGTTAGTGGAGGAAAATCCATGTAGGAAGAGAAAGAATAACTAAGGGAAAGTGGAAAAGAAAGAAAAAAGAAAAGGGAAAGGAAAAAATAGAAAAGAAGGAAGTTTAGGTTTAGGTTTAAATTTAAGATTAAAGATATAGATCGAGTTAAAAAATACTAATCACTTGGGATTAGGGTTAGGTTAAATTCAAGGTATTACACTTATGATCAATCTTTAGGGTACGGAAAGGAGGGAAATGTGGCTAGTCAAGAATACTTGAACACTAGGAAGAGAAATAGAGAAGTAGCTTGAAGATAAGGTAAGGAAATTAAGGGAAAAAACTTAGTGACATATTTGTTAGCTCACAATTTTGGTTCTAGGTACATAGGAGAGAATATAGATAAAAAAAAGGTAAAAATTACAAAAAGAAACTTTTTGAGAGATTTAGTAATTCATTAGTAACAAAAAATAATAATCAAAATGTTACATAAGCTATGAATTCAAGAAGAATAAAAAATCAAGGTGTGAATCATGATACTAGATGCACCCTGTCGACTAGACTCGAAAGATTAGTTGGTTAGTAATCTTAGGTTGAGAATGACTCTCGAGAATGACAAACCAACTAACTAGTATGCACACTACCAACCAACTTGCCCCCTAAGAAAAAAATCATTTTCATGCATTTCCTAACTCTTATAAAAATAAATTCATTTTGTACACACTAAACACGTAATTTAAAGTATTTTTGTATGGGGTATTATAATGTGTAATATCTTATTAATTATTATCAAAATTATTTTATAGAGAAATGATCAACATCACTAAGTTGGAATCCTACATCTATACTCCAAATTTATTAGCATGTATGTTTAAGCTCATTATTAGAGTGATGATATATCTTTAAATTTGGTAAAATGCACTAGATAACTCGGAGTTTTTTTTTTTGAAATATAAAATATAATCCCAAATTTGTGGGAATTCACAATATAATCCCAAATTTATGGATTGTGTTAGTTTTAGGGGCTAACAATGTATAAAATATTGATGAAGCCCCATTTTACCCTTACTCTTATTATGAGTTTAAACCCCATTTTATAACCGTATTCATCCATAATACCTCAAGTCATCTTCTCCATAACAACGACATCATATGCCACATCCACTACCACCTCTGCCACAATTTTCATCGTTGTTATACCTCAAAACCTCACTATCATATCCTTCTCTCTCAATCTTTAACTTTGTTTTAGTTTCCTTCCCAAATTCCTTTTTCTCCCTTTGACACCAACCTCCAACATAAGGACAAAAAATTCAAACATGCAAATTCAAACCAAAATCATATCAATTCTCATCATCCACAAAGACCAGAAGTAACAAGTTTTTTTGATAACCATTGAGATTAAATAGATTCATAGATATGACTTTCAATTCATAAACCATGTTTTAGTAAAACTTAATTTAACCCTAATTTAATGAATTCAAAAATCATGCAAATCAACTTTGCAAGTCCAATTATATGTGCGTAGGACCTTGGTTCTTCCAAAGTGATTGGGTATTACAATAATCAAATGTAGAAAAGAAATGGGAGCACAATGCATAAAATAAAGGAAATTTGAGGCAAGTTATTCATGCCAAATGTATCCATGTCTCCAGCGAAACTTAACCTTATCAATCATATGAGATCAGAGTCATCAAGGGATCTATTTCTTTATCTATACCCTTTTTTAATTGTGACTATATAATTGCATTACTTCCATTAAATGAGGTGTATAGGAAGGGATATAATAATAGAAGAAAGGGTACTATAAATCCTATGTTAGAGTGGCAGTGGTGGTTGTGGAGGTTGCATTAGTTGTGGTGGTGATGAGGATCAATGTAATTATAGTCATTTGATACACCATCAATAGCGTAGACATGATGATGGCCTTAATGTCCCATGAAGTTTGGGAGGTGATTGGTAGAGAGAAGATGACAGATAATGTGACATCTAATGCTAATGGCAGTTGGTGTGGAGGAGATAGAACGTGTGTCATTGGTTAGGGGCTGCTCAAGGAGCATAGGTGTGATGTGAAGGAGAAAGAACAAAGGGGTGCTATCATGGTGTGAGGGGAAGTAAAAAAGTACAAGTAAGGGTATAATACTATCTTTTATGGTAATTTTTTTTGTTTTTTGATGGAACATCATAACAATTATCGATAAAATTGTGTGAGAACCCATAAACGTAGGGTTATAGGGTGATTTCTCTAAACTCTAGGTTATATAGTATATTTTAAAAAAATTAAGGTTATATGATATATTTCCTCTTCAAATGATTAGGTAAAATTTTATGTTAATTTTTTTTTTGGAATTCCAAGGTGACTTTTTAATTTATTTATAAGAAAATAATAGTACTATAATAATTTTACATATATATATATTACTATTATTTCATAATCTATATTTAGATAATTTTTTTACTTTATTAATAATAAGATAATAGTAAGGTAATAGTCTAATAAATTATATTTGAATTTTAATATTTGGGATCAATTTATTTTTATTTCTCTACAACTTAAGACTAAAAAAATACATTAGAAAATCCAAATAAGAAATATCTTTGAGTTACTCTCGCCATAATTGAATGCAACCTTCATAACACTCATTCCTAAGGTTCAGGTGCCTCATAAGATTAAGGATTACCGACTAATAAATATGATTGATTGCTTATATAATGTGATAGTGAATATATTTGTAGTAAGAATAAATTCAATGTTACCAGATATAATTAGTCTAACATTGCAATACCCCAAATCTTAATCTAGCCCTATTTAGGTTGATTAGTATCTTAACTTTTTTTTCTTAATATTTTAATCCTAACTCTAACCCTAAACTCTTCTCTTTTTTTTTCCTTTTTCCCTTGCTTCTCTTTTCTCTTCCTTTTTCCCTTTTCCCTAGTCTCCCTCCCTGCATGACTCTTCCCTTACCCCCAACCAAATTTTGGTTTGATTAAGCAAACCAAACTCTCCCCAACTATACCTAAAACTTCACTCACATCACCCCTATGTTTTTACATCACACACTATAGTCTCATCTTTATTTATCTATCCTGCTTTCTGCAAGCTAACCTCACTTCCTAACTCCCTCACTCCATCATTATTTACACAAATCGGTCATATAAAACCATTTCCCTTTCATTCCTAGTCATTTATTACATGCAATTGACATTGTCTTCTCCCTTTTTGCTATGGAATTATCTCCCTAACTTCTGATAAAATCCTCCATCACCTCCCTTCATATCATTTTCACTCTTTATAGCTATCGCTACCGCCATTTTTGACTTAGTTTGCTTGCTCAAATGCACCCATCCCCCTTCAACATCCATCATTCACTATCATTCTAGCCTTCTACATGAATTATTAATGTAACTGAGCCTCTTCTACACCCCTTTTATTTTATTGAGATTGTGGTGTCTTTTGACAAGTTTGTGTTTATCTTTACCAAGTCCTTTTTCGATCTTGTAGTTGTATTTTTGAGCTCACATTTTATTTATTGAGCTTGTGTTGGCCTTGCCAATCTTGTGCTACCTCGACAAAGCTTATGTTGTCATTGTCGGGTTTATACTCTCATTGTAGAGCTTGTGCACCTAGTGTGTTGAACCTACATCACTTACTATGAAGGCTACATTCTACCCTTCATGCTGTGGGATTATCTCATCCTTCTTCTCTTTTTGTTGTGTGAATCACACATGCTAGTAGCCCCAGCCCTTCATTGTTCCTTCCTTTTCTCCTTCCTTTACTTTTTCAACCATTATTTTCTTATGATAGATGCACTAGATTTTCATTCTCTTATTTCTCTAAGTTATTGCATCATGTTTTTAAAGGAGGGTGATTAAGAATATTTTTCTTAGAGACCAATGTCATTTTATATAAGGATGAATGTCTTAGAATTGGATGTTGATACTATGTGTTAATTATATGCAATATCATTTGAGTATAGTTACATTTCTTGAAATCGTGTTGTTAATATTATACTTTGATATAGTTGTATTGCATTGTGAAATTATGGCCGTCATGTAAGATTTGAGCTTATGTAATATGCTTGTTTTAAGACTAGTCTTGCAACCCTAACATGATGGCATGATATATTATCTCAATTTATTATGAATAATGGGTTATAAATATTGTTAACTACTATTATTGATGAGATATATTAAATGTTATATATTAGTAGCATTGGTATTTATAGGATTTTGGTGAAATGTTTGGGTGGTTTGCTTCATTAAGGGTACTTGGGTCTTTTTATGTGCCTTTTTTATTTACACTAATTATGCATGAAAGTTAAAGATATAACCAAATTGTCTAATAAGATAATAATAATTTAAATTGAAATTTTTTTGAGTCAAGACTAATTATACCAATCCATGCCACCGGACAAGAATAATGGATAAGAGTGGTATGCCTAGAGGTTGTAACAGTTCATTATACCAAATGAGAATAATGGCCTGAAGTGGTATGCTCTACGGTTGTGTTTGTTTATTAATACCATTCCACTTGTTATAAATAGCGGGGTCCCTGAATTCAAGTAACTAAGTGAATGAAAATGTATAATCATTTATCATGGAAGTCTTTTAGTTCCTCTCATGAGCCCTCTCATGTTATAATTCAATGTGCATGGATAGTTCTTCCATATAACCTTACATGTGAGTATGTCATTTTCTTATGACATGTATTATTACCTTACATAATACGTAGCGTACTGACTATATTATGGGTGTTGCTCATTCTCACAAACAGCCAACCCGGGTATTGATGTGTAAGTTTTTAAAAATTACTTTGATGATTTTGTTGATTATGATGCACTTCCTGTAGATGAATAATTTACCTACTGGGCTAGGGCATAGAGTTAATGTTGTCTAATAGTTAGATTTTTTGTCAAGATACTTTATATACTCTTAGTTCCATTGAATTCATTTTGTTCTATTTTGATTATATTGTACTCAAACTCTTATCTAAGAGTCATAAAAAATTCCATCATACTCTTGTTTATCATATATAAGTTATTAATATTTTGCCTTGTATTTGATTTAGGAATGGTACAACAAGTTGGAATCATGCTGAGTATGACAGTAACACTCAATTATCTTAATATTATATTTCTGTAAAATAAAATTTTAGTAAATTTTGGGGTGTTATAGACATAATTAGTATTTATTTAGAACAGGAATATCATGGATAGTATCCCAATAACATCCAAAATAGTGGACTCGTAAAGAAGATCATGTGGTAGCTCAATAATTTTCAAAATAAATTTTCATAAGGCACATGATAATGTATATTAGAGATTTCTTGGTAGGGTTATGGTAGAGATGGTGTTCCTCTTGTTGTGAAGATGGTGAATGAAAGTACGATATAGGATGACCACTCTAATCCTTATAAATGGATTGCCTACTCAATTGTTCAAGTTAGGACGTGGATTACGGCAAGGTGATCCAATATCACATTTCTTATTCATCGTAGCATCAGAGATGCTTCAATTGGTGACACATAAAGGGATTCAATTAGGTTTATTGATGGGTGTCTTGGTAAAAAAGAGAGACACTGAGGTGTCACAATTGCAATATGTTGATGATACTATTATTATTTTGCTTGTGGAAGAGGAGTGCTTAGTTAACATCAGATGTACTATAGGTGTTCATGATTTGGATTTATGGTAAAAAAATTTGGATATCCATCACTTTGCATATCCAAAATTTTAGATCGGATAGCAAATAATCTATCAGATATCTAAAAATTTTGAATAGGCCATAAATGAGAAATATCAGATAAAAAATTATTCGATCAAAAATTAATAAATTGATCCAATTTAAAATAATATGATCTAATGATTTGATTTGAGTCTTAAATTACATTATATTCAATTAGTAATTTCAAATTTTATATAGTATTTAAATATTTAATCATAATAATATTTTAAACTGTATATTTTTTTACAATAAACATTATTATTTCAAATTATACACAAATACATACATGCTTATATACAACATATTTTTGTAAAAAAAATAAATAGTGTTTAGAGTATATATGTATATAATTTATTAGATTGGATATTATTTATATTTATTGGATTATATATCTAATTTATTTGATCTTCTATTGATCGGATCGATTATTTGATTTGGAAAAAAATATAGGATCAATTATTTGATTTTTTGGATTGATTTAGATATCAGATTGAATAATTAGATATTGAATAACAAGAATAACCCTAAAATGTATGTTTATCGCCTTCTACATATTGTCCAAATCGAAGGTAAATTTTTATAAAAGATCATTAACTAAGATAAATGTTGAGGATGCTTGGATCAAAAATATGGTTGATAGGCTAAGATGTCGAATTGGGTTGTTACCCTTCACGTGTCTAGATCTCCATATAGAGGGAACATTGCCCAGGCTGGTGATGGAAAAAATTCAGGAAAGACTTGCTAACTAGAAGGGGGTGGTCATTATCAATTAGAGGTATAGTTATGTTATACAAAGGTCGCATTAAATAATCTTCCCACTTATTATTTATCCTTATTCAAAATTCTTGAGAATAATGGCCCCATTGGTCTCTTGTGGTTTATGTCTATCAAGCTTCCTAAGTGAGTCCATTTGCCAACACAATCAAAAAGAAGATATGATTATCAAAACACTATGTAATTTTAATACTTAGATCAATGACACGGTTCTAAAGAAATGTATTTTTGAATATTTCTAGCACAAGAATGAATATTTATAGGAGGAAAAAGTTGGAGCTTTTTATTGAGTATAAAACTTAGGAGTAAATTGAGAGATTACACACTCCTTTACAAATGGTAAACATTGAATTTTTTATACCTCCCCTTATCTTTGTCCAAAACACACAACCATCATTGTCTGACAAACTTAATACAAATGTCTATCTAACCCCAATTGAAGTTAAGAAGATGTGGAAAAGTTATTACTTAATGATTAACACTATGAATTAAACCCTGCCAACTTATAGGTTGGTGCGCAGAGGAGTATTAAATTCCTTATATTAAGGGATTTTCTAACCACTCCCGTACATCCTGTAACATCCCAAAATTTACACATTTTTTAAAAAGCAATACTCATAAATTAAAACCATAAATCCTGGGGATGTTACCGCCACACTTAGTACCAGACCAGTTCACTTTTACCGTTTCGGTACCAAGTGCTAAGGCTAAAAAAATACTATCAGTAATACCATACCAATTCAAATTTATAAAAATGGGAATCAGAGTACGCACAAGTCTTACATAATTCAAAATACCAACTATTGTTTTTCAAATAATAATTCAACAACATTAATAAAGTTGTTTCTGCGACTTAAACATAATAAAAATAACATGAGTCATAAATTAAAAAGAAAACGGCCACGTCTCTCTAGAAATCGATCCAGCCCAGCTATCACTCTACCCCTCCTGATGTCCCGTAGACATCGATAGCATCAAAGTAGGTGTCTCCTACCTGCAATAGGTTAGACGGGCCTTCTGCTTGAGGAATGAGCAACACCCATGAAACGGGTGGTCAGTACGCTACGTACTGAGTAAGGTAACTGAGTACTAAGGCCATCATATAACACATTAATTCATGCAAGATAATGATCAACATACATTTACAAACCCACACATATGATACATAGAAGCATAAAATGAAATCCATAATTTATAATCAACAAATCCACACATAAGGCCCAAAAAGATCCAAACTAATCATTTAATCTTTCTTTTATCAAAAGTCAATACACACCATGCCTTTTATTAGATCCATGCAGAAACAGGAACACCCCACTATTATAACCGGTGGGCCGGTCACACATAGGACCTCATGTCCTAACCACTATTATTACCGGTGGATCGGTCATATATAGGGTAAAACCCTAACCACTATTCCTGACCGGTGGATCGGTCTAGTTCCTGCTCGCATGGTGTTTCACTATAAGTAATTAATGTCTTTTAAGAACTTTAACAATTCTGGTTTATGTTTATTGAGCTCGAGTCACCCCACTATTATTGTCGGTGGGTCGGTCACATATAGGACCTCATGTCCTAACCACTATTATTACCGGTGGATCGGTCACACATAGGGTAAAAACCCTAACCACTATTCCTGACCGGTGGATTGGTCTGGACCCGGCTCAATAATCTTCTACTTTAAAAGATTAATGTCTTAAGTGTTTTAATCACAACATTTTCCATTCACAAACATTTGCCCATATATGCATAACTAACTCCATGCAACCCTAGTTCCCACGCAAACCTTAACTCATCATAAACCACACTTCCATGCAACCCTAGCTTCCATACAAACCCTAACTCCACGTACCACACTTCCATGCAAACCCTAGCTCCCATGCAAACCCTAACTCAACGTAGACATATTTCCATGCAAACCCTAGTTTCACGTAGACCACACTTCCATGCAAACCCTAATTCATATGCAAACCCTAGCTCCACGTATACCACACTTCCATGCAACCCCAATTCATATGCAAACCCTAGCTCCACATATACCACACTTCCATGCAAACCCTAATTCATAAGCAACCCTAACTCCACGTAGACATACTTCCATGCAAACCCTAACATCATGCCCTTTCATGCAAAACCCTAGCATCATGTCATTTCATGCAAACCCTAACACCATGCCATTTCATGCAAAACCCTAACACCACATTGTTACACTCTCCATCATTATTTTACAACCCTAATATGCATGTCTTAAGGCCATATCATACAATAATAATAACATAAACATACACATAATCTTCATGCCATGATTTATTCATACCAACATATTTCAACTCTATAATCATGCCACATACGAAATAATTAATAATAATAAACATAGAATACATGGCATATGAAGCACGTAATGCATATAAACACACAAATGGCCTTAGTAAACCCTTACCTAAACCGACACCGGTCTTGGTACACGCTCCTATTCCACTTGAGGGGTTTGACTAGGTTCACCTAATATATAAAAGTATACTAGAATTAGGCTCCCTTAAAAATTTTTATTATTCTCTAACTTATTCTAAGATTTGGCTTTTAATTAAAATACTATTACACAATAATTACTATACAAAATATTACTTAAAAATACAAATAAATTACTATTTCCATTCGAAAAGGGTGGTGATATAAGGGTTTCTACCCTTCACCAAAATAGTATTAGTAATAGTAATGATAATAATAATAATAATAATAATCATAATAATAATAATAACAATAATAACAATAATAATAATAATAAAAGTAAAAAATTATTAATAATACTCTTAGTAGTAGAATATTAATATTAATAATACCATAAATCTTAAAATTACAAGGTGGCTTTCAAAACCACCCCATTTAATAATACTATTTGAAAATGTAATAATGATATTAATTTTATATATATACTTATAATATAAAAGTTAATAAAGATAATAATAATAATATAATTAGTAATAATGTTAAAAATGTTAATAATAGCTGTAAAAAGCAAATGTGCGATACTTAGTTAAAATTTTAGGTTTCTAACCCTCTTGAAATAATTGCAATATTAAATAAATAATTACACTAATAATAATAATATTTATACTATTATTAATAATAATAGTAAACATGTAATAATTCCATTAAATAACCAAAATTCGAGAATAATAATTTATCTAACTCAAGAATACTCCCAAACCTGTCAACAAAATTTATCAATTAGGATACAATTGATAACAAAAATAATAATAATTATAATAATAATAATTAAAATTAAATTAACATTAAAAATTAGGATAAAAGTAGAATAATTATCAATAAATCAAAAGGAAGTGTTTAAAAGGTCAGGGTTTCACCTTGAGTTGGAGGGGATGGGTGGCACCGGCGGTGGTTCCCGGAGGTGGCGGGAAAAGTGATCTAAGAGGGGTGAAAATGAAGAAAAAGAAGTAAGGGGGAAGGAGAAAAAATAAAATAAGTTTATGGGTCGGTGGAGGAGACTTAGCAGGAGATATTGGGTGGTTTAGAGGGTGGCAGAAGTGGCGGATGTGGTGGTGGACTGTGGTTTAAGGTTTCGGGGTAGAAATTTCTGGCGAGAGAACTAGCAAACTTTGCACGGTTATGGAGGCCCATGCAAGGAGAATCGAAGGGTGTAGATGGTTTAGTTAATTAGAGAGTGTTACAGGGAAGAGTTTGGGAGGAGGAAGAGGCGGCGAGGTTGGCTAATGGTGGAGAACGGGGCGTCTAAAGTGGCGGTGGCACACCGATTGCACTTAGGGTTTTTGGGAAAAGAAAGCTCGAATTCGAGCCATACGAGGGGTATTTATAGTAGTGGAGGGTAGGCTTGAGTTGTGGAGGTTACCAGAAGATCAATTTCGATGGGAAAATGGGTTGGTTATGCCGTTGATCGGGCAGCACAAATTCAAAATTTTGCCCGACCTTCACGAGGGAAATGGGGGCAAACGTGGGGAAGAAATGGAGAGTGGAGCATTTCAAATCGAAGTGTACGTCGAGAGGAAGA
This sequence comes from Tamarix austromongolica, assembly GCA_039764185.1. Taxonomy (NCBI): domain Eukaryota; kingdom Viridiplantae; phylum Streptophyta; class Magnoliopsida; order Caryophyllales; family Tamaricaceae; genus Tamarix; species Tamarix austromongolica. The sequence continues at coordinate 94,640,187 of CM077818.1, read as the reverse complement.
GAATGGGCAGGAGAAAGGCCGGTCACGACACGTGTGGCCGGCGGCGCCATTTTCGGGGGAAGGAGGAAGGTTGTGGTTATGGCGTCGGGCTAGAGGAGGAAGAAGAAGATGGGGGAGGTTGGACCGGGCGGTTCGGGCGGTTCGGGGGAGAGAAAAGAAAGAAAAAGGAAGGGAAATCGGGCGGTTCGATGCGAGGGTTTTGTTCGTTAAATAGAACGACAAGTTTTGGGTGTAAAAAGGGATAAAGAACGGCGTTCCGGGGCTGTCAAATGCAACGGTAAAAGAATGAAATCAAACGCAGCGTTCAAGAGGAAGAAGGATTTCAAACGCGGCGTGGCGAGGGGGAGGATGGACGACGACGCGCGGGCCGGGCCGCGCCGAAGGAAAATAAAGGAAAAAAAAGGGAACTGGGCCGGCGCAACAGGCCCGATTCGGGGATGAAAAAGAAAAAAAGGAAAGAAGAAGAAGGAAAAGAAAGAAAAAGAAATAAAAAGGAAGAAAGAAAAGGGAAAAGGAAAAAGGAGGAGAGAAAAAAAATATAGGAAGGTTGGGTTAAATAAATAAATTAAAATATTTGGGGTATTTAAAAATAATAATATTTAAATTCCTTTTTAGGCTAAATTAGGATTTTTAAAAGATTTTTCAAAATTTCCATTTTAAATTAATAAATCACTCTAATTTTATTTAATTAAATTATTTATAAAATTAATATTAATTTGAAACTATTTTCTCTTTCTTAATTTGAATAAAATATTTTATTTCAATAAATTCCCAATTTAAAATCATTAATTAGATAATATACCCAAATTTCCTTTACTTAACATATTTATAAAATTTCTTATTAATTTGCCCTACTAAATTTCCTTTTATTTTAGTAAAAATAATTTATTAAATTAAATTTTTAAATAAAACCTTATTTAAATATAATCTTTAATATTAGAAAATTTCGGGGCATTTCATATCCCAGCTTCACTCTACCATTTTCCACATCGTCCACCTTATATTAAGGAATTTTTTAACCATTCTCATGTATCCCATCAATTAGTCATTAATCGTCATCTGTTATTATTTCCCTTACTTGATGCCCTTTGCTTGATGCCTTTTGGTTATCGTCCTTTACATGGTTGTCACCATTGGGTTGTTTCTATTTGGGCTTAGCTAATGGTCCTCTACCATTTGACCAATGACCCTTTGGTCACTGGCCTTTGCATTACTAATGCCTTTCGGCCATCACCCGTTGTATTTCTAATGCCCTTCAGCCATCGCCTTTTGCATGGACAATGCCCCCTGGTTATTACCCTTTGGTCATCACTCTTTAGCCTTGGTTGATGATCCTTTACCATTTGGCTGATGATAGGGTTGTTAATAAGCCAAGCCGAGCCGAATTGGGGTAGGCTTGGGCTCGGCTTGTTTAATAAACGAGCCTAAAAATGAAGCTTGAGTTTGGCTTGTTTGTAAATAGCCAAGCTTTTAACGAGCCAACTCACAAGCTTTTATGGTAAACAAGCCGAGCTCACAAGCTTTTACACTATACACGAGCTTGAGCCCAAATTTATTATGCTCAAGCTTGGCTCCTTTAATAATTAAGCCAAGCTTGAGCCTAATTTTTAAACTCGTTTAGTTAAACAAGTGAGCCGAGCTGAGCCTTTAATGAATTGAGCTCAAAAAGCTCACGAGCTGGCTTGGTTTGTTAACAACCCTAGCTAACAATCATTTAGCTGATTCCCTTTATCCACCACCCTTTGTATGGTTGACACCCTTTGTTGATGCCTTTTGGTTGTCACCCTTTTCCCTTAGTTGGTGCTCTTTTGGGTAACAATGGACTAGTCTCATTAGTTTGGCCAAAGACTTTACTTTTTCCTTGTATCTTAGATTTATTCCTTTTGTATAGGTACCCAACAATTCTCCCCCTTCCGAGATAAGGGAAGAATCTTACTCTTCTCTATTGAAAGAAACCATGCACCATGATTAAACAAACATTGGTGCATGCTTACTTTTGAGAGAATTATGAGGAGGTTCTTATGGAATGGATGCGTAAATCAAATAAGGAAACCACACTTAGCCAATTAGATTTTGATTGAGAGACCAAAAGTTGTGGGTGGATTAGGTATAGGTAACCTACAAAATTAGAATAAGGCACTCATATTTAAATGGGTGTGGATAATTCTGGCAAGTAAGGGGAGTGTATGGCAAAGAGTAGTTGCCAAAAAATACTCCCACCCATTTGCTTAGTGCCTTGATTTATGGAAGCATCCTATGCAAGGTGGTCACTAGAGAATGATATGTGGCATGATTTTAGTTGAAACTCAGTGGATTAACGGGATATTAGGATGAATAAGGATGAGAGCATGCAATGGGAGAAACACTTCATTTTGGTAAGACTTGTGGATTCGAGATATACCAGTTTGGTGTTTCCCAAACTCTCTTCATAGTCTCTTTGATTGGTGGATAAGTCTCAAATTTGATAAATTTTAGAGGAAGTTATGGAAGGTTGCCTTTTTATGTTATCATATGGCCAATATGGAAAGAGCGCAATAAGTGAATTTTTGAGAAATCAAATCAGTCAGTCCTTCATTTTGTATGATATGATACTGCTTCAAATTGGGTTTCCATCTTGTCAATACTTGGCAAAGAAAGTGGTGCGGACGTTAATGTTTTTACTAGAATATTGCATTTTATAGAGACAACATTTACAACACTCTGAAGTAGGTTCATAGTGGACATCATCAAGTTATGGACAATTAAAATAGAATATTGATGCTTTGGTATTCGTGGAAGATACAAAGGCAACAATTGGAGGTGTCCTATGTGATTAACATGGAAATTTTAAGTGCATATTTTCCATTCCATTTGAATTTGTAGAGATAACAAGGCAAAAGTGTTGGCTATTCATATGGCATGTTTGCTATGTATTAGAGGGACTACATGCAAGATCTTGGGCTGCTTATTGAATTAAATTATTAAAATGCAATTGGGTTAGTGTAATGCGCCAATAGAGGGACCTTAGAAGGCTTTTGAACTGAATTTCAATAATAGTATGAAGCTTGTTTGGGAAGGATTTCAAGTGCAATCGCAGAGCTGTGAATCAAACTCGGTTGTCAATTCATTATCTAAATTAGGTTTGAGAAGGCTAGAGGCTCTCCTTGTATAACTCTGAAGAGGTTGTGGGGTGTAAAATACTAAACATTTGGAGTCCAGTGGGAAGTGTCTACCTACATGTGTTGAACTTCGTTGTTAGATGGTTTTTATAACATTTGTAGTTGACACTACTTATAATAAATGGGGTGTATTATATAGTTTGTGAATGACCATGTGTAAACATTTTTAGAGCTGTGCTCAGCAGGTGATTACATGACCTATCCTTAACCTTCTTCTAAGGTGGAGAAAATACTATAAGTAATACCCGAATCTATCTTCTTTATTAATAATTTTTTTAACTATTTTTTAAAAAAGAAGTATATAATTTAATAAGAAAATAATATAATATTGTCAAACGCCTATCCGTTCCCTTTTTTCCTTGGCTTAGAAGGACATTTTAGTTCACATAAATTGCTTGACAATTAGGTGAGAAGTTAGTTATATTAGCTTATTTTATCCTCTCCCCCCTTTTTTATAAAATTTAATAAAAATTATGGTTCAAAGTATTAAATAGTATTAAAAGAAGTATTTATATATACATACATATATATATATATATATATAAGGAAACTAAAAATTATGCTAGGATTTTGTGATAATAAGAGAAGTATTGATATCTATAAAAAAAAGTAAACTAAAATAATGCTAGAATGAATAATTGAAAAAATTATAAGTTGTGATTTTTTACTCATTAAAGTTATAAATTGATGAAGTTGAGTAATTTCTTATGACATAGGCTTCTAGTAGTGGTGATTTGGTGTTAAATTTAAAATCGGTGAAAGTATATTTTTAAATTTATCTAAATAGAAGCAAAACTTTATAACGAATTGTTGGTGCTTCTAAAGACAAAGACAATAATTCACTTTAGGTACATGACACTTTGTATATGTAGAAGTTTACTAAAATTTGAAATTGCAATATATAATTCTATTAAAATTTTTAATAGTGTGTCACATCAATAATTTATTATTATATTTATAGTTTACTGAACAGTAATTACGGTATTTTATTATTAGTGAAAGGTTATATGTTTGAACCATAATACGGTGGTGACCAAACTCTCATTTATGTACCGTCTCTATATTTTTTAAATTTATTATCATATTCAACAGTAATTTGTTACGATGATTGGATCAATATTGATAACGTTATTCCAATACAGTAAAATCATCGTATACAGAAATATATGGAATAATGGAAGTGCGGAGAGTTTGGAGGAAGATATATAAAAAAAAAAATAAGATAAATAAATCAATAATCAATCTACTTAGCATCAAGTCGTTGTAGTATAGTGGTGAGTATTCCCGCCTGTCACGCGGGTGACCCGGGTTCGATCCCCGGCAACGGCGTATTCTTTTTGTCCAAATCTTTCCTCTCATCGACGAGCCCTAAAGTAATAAAAAAATGAAAAACTTCGAACTACAAATACGCTACGTTTCTCTGCCTGCCTGCTTCTCTCTCTTCTCCTCCTGCGCTCTGCGAAGTCTGCAATCTGCAACACCTTCTGAGCTTGCGAAAACCTACGGAGAGGAGATCTCTTTCACTCTTCAGTCTATAGTGTGTGTACATACGGCGTAGCTGCTGGCTGCTTCCTCTTCCTCCTCGCTGAACTGAATTTATCCTCTCAATTATTACCTTGTCGTTCGATTCAGACTTAGGTTACTGCTAACGTTTGCGACAAATCAATATGATCAGACTATTTAAAGTAAAGGAGCAACAGAAACAGAATGCTCAATCCGCCAATGGTAAATCTATCGACAAACAATCTGCCGGTGAATTGCGGGTTCGCAAAGGTTTCTTCTTCTTCTTCTCCTTGTCACTCATAATTTGGCGAATTGCTTCTCCTTGCTGATATTTCCTTACATTCAATTGCCTTTGTTTCTTCAATTCGGACTATGATTTCGTTGATGCTTCTTCGCTAGGTTGTTAAAATTAATTTTTGATTTTGAATGATTATGGGTCCAAGGGCTTTACTAATGGTGCGATGGCTGTGCTAATTGGTTTGAATATATGAAACAACATCTTTTCAACTGCCTGGGCGAAGTATTAGTCTTGAATTCTTTTGATGGGTAGTTGGTTACACTATATTTGTATAGTCTGATCGACTCTGGTTTTGATTCATTAATTAATACAACTTTTGGGAAGAGCTGTAATGTTCTAATTTAACCCTTCGATTGAGTCTTTGAAGGAGTGGTCGAGTTTGTAACCGGGAAGTATTTTGACTCTGTTAAGAAATCAACTCCCAGGTTTACCTCTTCTTCTTGTATCTTAGCATCACACAGGGCCAAGTTTTTGCTTCTATTTTCTGAGTGGAGGATAGTATTACATATCTGGGATGTGGATTGTCGTAGTTTCAGACTTGGCTCCTTCCTTTTATTGTTTGATCCTATCATACCATAATCTGAATAAAGGGTTGGTTATACAATCGGCTAGGAATTTGATTTGGTTGAACAAAACTTAGTTCTACTAACTTATTGGACAAATAAGAGATGACTTGCTGGCTGGAGATCACCATGTTATCTACCTGGCAAGAACCCTCTTACTATTGTGGATTAAGTTACTGATTTATCAAGCAACAAACATGTACGCTTGAGCCAATTAGCTTAAAACTTATACTTGATCACCTCATGTTGCAACCTACTTGTGACAGTTGTGTTTGAAAGTTAGACAGAATCTTTGATTTGTCATTGCATTTGAAATAAACATCATTTTATGAGCCTGGTACAGTAAAGGATAACCGATCAAGATCATCTAGTAGATTTTGGCACACAAGGCAGGTTCTAATGGTAATATTTTGCTTAGGGATCTAGTTTTTTGGATATTTGATGATCAGTTTTGAGCGATCAAATACATAAAAAGTTTCGGATATCACTTCATATTAGATATCTAGTACTTTGGATTTCTGGAATTCATATTGGATTACAAATAATTCATTGGATATCTGAAACTTTCGATGAGATTAAAAAATGTATATTAGATAAAAAAATTATCCAATTGATAAATAATAAATTTATCTGATTTGATCTAAGAAGCATAAATAATAATAATGACACATGAAAATGATTTAATCTAAGTCTTAAATTACATCATATTCAGTAATTTCAAATCTCTAAAGATAGTTAAATCTTTAACAAAAGTATAACATTTTCCAACAATAAATAAAATAAAAATATGTAATTTGTGGAGACGTACAATACATACCATAGTTTTTGCAAATTATCCATCTTGATCAAATACTTCACATACTTTACTGGTAATCACATTTATCATATAGCATCATTTGTAAAACTAAATAATCTTCCCAATTTTACAAGAGAAAATAGTCCAACCGTAAATTGTAACTTATATATGTATATGCATATATACATATCGGATTTCTGACATTCTGGTATGTGTAATTGTTAGATTGGATATCCGATTGGTTGACCAGATCAGTTATTTGATCCGGAAAAATTGGTCCAGTTATTTGAGTTTTTTTTTTTTTTTAAATTATTTTTTGTAGAGGTTCAGTTCAGATATCAGATTTAGTCATCGCATATCCTGTCACATGAACAATCTTGATTGTGCCTATACATTTCTGACATTCTGGAGCTTTTGTCTGAAACTATGCTACTTACTTCTAGTATCCACCTTCTGTCTAATCCAGAGCAGAGGAAATCAGTGCAAGTGCTGTCCTTCAATGTCAATTTTTGCTATAGCCAACAAACCCACAAATCCCTCCCCACTGACCCTCATTATACTGATGACGTAAATATTTCTCTGATTTTTGGTGTTGGCATGCGGCAGATATCAGTGAGTTGAATCTGCCCAAGTTGTGCGAGATCTCATTCCCTAATGGCCCGGATGACTTGATGAACTTTGAGATCATCATCAAACCTGACGAAGGGTATTACAAGTGAGTTGTTATATGTGAACGCACTAGAGTGCATATGGGATGCAATTGATTCTTGCTCGTATGTATTGTATATCTTTCCCCTTTTGCTCCCATGTACGGTCATTATTCTCTGGTTTCACAGGATAGGAAAGTTTCTCTTCACATTCCAAGTTCCTTCCACATACCCGCATGAGGCCCCCAAGGTCAAGTGCAAGACGAAGGTGATCTCCCTCCCTCCCTTCCTTGAAGGAATGATTTTCTCAATGGTCTGAACAACTTCAGTTGAAATACAAAGCGAAATTTGCATGGCATTGATATTTGCCTGTATCTTATCATCAGGTCTATCATCCTAATATTGACTTCGAAGGGAATGTATGCCTTAATGTTCTTCGTGAAGACTGGAAACCCGTCCTGAATATCAACACCGTGGTGTACGGATTATATCATCTGTTCACGGTACGTAATTGAGTTATGTTGTTTTCATTTGCTGTTACGATCAATAATCATCACCGTTGATTGATTTGGGTGGGGCTGTTAACGTCATAGCCGTATTGATATGATCATAGCGTTACGTATGTAATTAAAACCTTATTGATATATTATCATATGAGTGCAGCAACCAAACTATGAAGACCCCCTGAACCAGGAGGCTGCTGATATGTTAAGGGAGGACCCTAAGAAGTTTGAGATGAATGTCAGAACATCTATTCTTGGTGGAACTGTTGGAAACAAACGTTACCGTTCATGTAAGTCATAGCGTGATAAAATCAGAGTTCTGTAATTCTCTTGTTTCGGGACTTTTATCCGCAGATCTTGAAATTCATTAGCATTTTGCTACCATTTTCTGCAAGACCTGGAGATTATATGATGTTTAAGTTCCTTTACAGCGCTATTTATCCCCCGCGACTATGTAAATTTGATTCATTTTACGATGAAAGGAAAACCAGCTTGCTCGTTTGCTGCCATAATATAAGGCAGTGGTTTCTTCCTTCTTTTCGTTGTCGTGCTACTTCTCTCTTTGCTTGATCAGTCACAAGGAGGATTGTACTTCGTGGAGGTCGATGGTAATTAATTATCCCTTTTTCTCGAAGTTCGATGCAGTGCCAAACTTAGGATTGTTTATATGTCTAATTTTTCAAGGAGGATGCTCAGTGTAGAACGTTGGATTAGGATGATTGGAGCGGTGAGATGGCCTCAATTTTGATGAATAAAGCACCCTTTATTTGTTTGGTTGGTTGGTTTGTTTTATGGCCTTTTATATCAAGCTTGGAGGATCAGAGAACAGTTCTGGTGTGATTATTGGGACGGTCAAAAAGCGTGTGCAAAAAACAAAAGGGTGACATGTAGCAAAGGAAATGGTAAACAGCCCATGATCCCATATTTTGTGAAGGAGATAACATCATTAGGTTTCTTCTCCTAGGCTAATGATTGCATGTCTACTACTGGGGGAGGTATTTATCTCGCCTACAGGAAACAAGAGGGAGGAGGTACCCTTTGTGGTTCGTGTGATATAACCATTTTTTATTTTTATATTTTGTCTATTTCCTATCAAAATACTAAATGAGTCGGTCGGGTTGGTTCTTTTTTGTTTTTGTTTTATGTTGACAATAGTTGGCCAGTTAGACTATAAAAGAATAAAAATTATTTATTGACATATTTTGAAATTTTAAAAAAAAAATTCTGGAACAAAAAATTTTACATATGAAAGAACTTTCTTTTGGAATCAAAGGGATATTGCTTTCTTTTAACTGAGGAAGAAACATGAATGTCGTACTATCATCACTTAGATAATAAATAAATAAATAAAGATATTATGATGTTTCTTTCATGTTAGTGAAGAATGAAACCAAAGAAAGAGAAATTCTTCTATTTTGGAGATTATATATTAGGACGATTTTTATTCTATGTAATAATAATAATAACAACATTGATCCTCTACAAAGATTTTGCATATACGGGGCATGATAGCAGCTATGATTTGGTCACTGGTTCATGAAAGAAAATAAGCGACATATTACATCTATTTATCTAAGGACATACTCTTGTGAATATTAATAAATGTTTAGTTTCTGAGACTGTACCCAATGAATAATAATTAAAATGTAAGTAAGTAAGAAAATTAAACGACGCTCGTAGTTATATATTTTATTAAAAAGGAAATAAGAATAGTACTACTACATGGGGGAAAAAAAAGGAAAATAATAAAAATAAAATAAAGTAGGGTATATAGGCAGAAGAATGGTGGGCTTTCAGAGGTTGAGAATAATAACCTCAGTTTTCTCACCTAAGAATGCGTGAGGTCAACAAGGGGATAACAGTAGTACTACGCGCGCGCACACTACTACTAATAATCTAAACTAATAAAGGGTATAGTTAACAATCGGTTGGGTAGTAAATTATTTTTATATTATGTAATATAATATATTTTTTTAGTTCGTTTATTTGTTATCTTATTATTTTTCACATCTTTAAAATGTTATTATCTATAATTTGTTGATATTTTATTCTTATTATAAAAGTAGGTTTCAAGCACTTTTATCTATAAAAATGTATATATTATTTATTTATTATATTATATGAACTCATTTTATTTTAAATAAATTACCGGACTTGATAGTTATTAATTTAGTCATATTTTTATATAAATAATTTATATTTATTAAACGCCCTACCCCTACTGTATTATTTATCTATGTCATTCGTCCAGACTCCAGAGACATTAAATAAAGAAATTGGTTAAAAATTAAAAAAAAGGTACGGGATGCGGCCTACATCATACGTGAGTGAGGAGGACTAGTAGTACAATTCAACAGTGCTAGTAGCCAGTAGGTAGAGAAACGTATAGAGAAGAGAAGGGGAGACAATTAGGGGACAATAATTTGAGTTGAGTATACACGAACAGAGCGTGGCCATCCATCTTCTTCGCTCACATTTCCGCTCACTCGCCGCCTCACAAGGAAAAGGAAGGTTCACGCACTCGGGACGGGACGGGACGGGAATCGAAACATGAAACAAACACGGAGCCAGTCAGGCAGGCAGGAAGGCTCTCTCTCTCTCTCTCTCTCTCTCTCTCTCCCTCCCCCTCCCCCTCCCCCTCCCATGGTCCCCACATTCTTAAATCCCAGCCTTCCATACGCCTCCCCCCCTCTCTAAGTCATTAATATCACCGTCGATTGTGTTTGACCGGTCAAGATCTAAGGTCAGTTACATCGATACTTTACATACACCCTCACGTACTGAATCAGATCCACACAAGCTGCCTAAATACCCTTTACCTTTTAACAGAGAGTGCTTGGTCCAGTCCTCCGGAAGAGGAAATATGAAAAATACATAAATATATATAGTATTATTATTTTTTTCTCAAAAAAAGAAAAGAAAAAAGAGAGAGATTCTTTCTTCTTTCCATTCTCCGGCCGGCACCATACTCCTCCCCTCCTCCCCTCCCCTGCCCTCCTCTCCTCTCCCACTGTTGGTTCTCTTAAAACAACACAACATCCAACAAAGCCAGAGTAAGTGCAGTGCAGGCAGCGTATGCCTCGTGCCTCAAGAATTATTATACAGCCAAAAAATAAAAGAAGCATCTCTATCTCTCTCCTCACTCCCCAGTCAGTCACCACCTCTTTCTCTCTCCTCTTTCTCTGTAGTTTTCTCCTTTTTGTTTTTATTATTTTACTTTGAGAAACTTTTCCCCTTTTTAATTGAGAGGGGCTTTGTTTCAGGGCAGGGGTATTCATACCCACAGACAATAATTATAAGAGCTAAACCCAGCAGCACCCATTAGAGAGAGAGAGAGAGAGATGACGACGGAGGGTGGAGGAGGAGGAGGTTTATCCTCGTCGGCCGCTCCCGTTGTGGGAAGGAGGAAACCGTCATGGAGAGAAAGAGAGAACAATCGGCGGCGTGAGAGACGGAGAAGAGCGATCGCAGCTAAGATATTTACAGGACTAAGAGCACAGGGGAATTATAATCTTCCAAAACATTGCGATAATAATGAGGTCTTAAAAGCTCTGTGCGCCGAAGCTGGTTGGATTGTTGAGCCTGATGGTACTACGTATCGCAAGGTGATTAACCTTCTTCTGCTTCTTCTTTCATTTTCTTTCCTGCCGCCCTCTTTTGTTTGTTTGTTTGTTTTTTTTTTTTCCAAGATTTTGATGCTTCTGGTGATTTTACTGGATCTGACCTTTTCCCCTTTCTTTTTATTTTCCTTGTTCTTTCTTTTTGGATGTATTATTATGCTTAATTTGCTCTCCTTGCTCTTTCAGATTTGTGTTTTTTTTGTCGCCCTGAATTTGTATATAACACACACTCTCTCTGTCTCTCTCTCTATATATGTATGTATATATAAATAAGTAGATGATTAAAATGGTCAAAATGGGATTTCTAAGATTTGATTGAATTGATTGTTCGTGATTTCCCTCTTTTCCTCTCTGCTTACTAGCTCCTCGTCCTGTCAATTCTCAACCTCTACCAAAAAATCCCTGCATATTCTATAAAGCAAATGCAGGAGAAATCGTTCCTTTTCTGCTTCTTCTATTATGCTTTTTCCCCTTTTCTTATATTACCTTTGATCTTCTAATCCATCACCTTCCTCCTTCAAATTATAAATGAAAATTCAAGTTACTCTCCCTTCCTCCTTCCCTGGTATTTTATCAACTTTATATGTACTCATTTTGGGCCTCATTTAAGTACCTCAAAAGTGAAAGCACTACTTTACTGGACTGGTAAAATTCAACATTTTTTTTTGTTTGGTTACATTATTATTATTATTATTATTATTATTATTGTTGTTATTGTTGTTGGTATGAAGTTCCGATTTCAGTGGCATGTTATATTGTCTTTTTATAGTCTGCATTCTTTACTTTTGGTTTCTTCATATGTCCAAGTTTGTCGGTAGGGTTGTTTGTTTCGCATTCTATGTCACATGTTCATTCAATCATAGAACATGGAATTCTGACTGTCTGGCTATTCAATTGAATGATTGTACACCCAACAAAAGAACATTTCCGTCTCGCATTATACAGAAGAAAAAGAACTGCATAGTTTTTTGTTTCCATTCTGGGTTGGTTTATTATTATGCAAGTGGTATAATAGGAAGAAAGCTTTCATTAATAAATATGGATTATTTATTTTCCTTTCATGACTCCCTTATCACTACGATATGGGATATATGTTTGTCTTTCTTATTGTTGTCGTTCTTCTCGCTGTTGTTGCTGTTGCTGTTAATCAGGGATGCAAGCCGCCTCCGGCTGATATAATGATCAACAATTCAAACAACATCAGCGCATGTTCTTCTCAAGTCCCAAGCCCATTGTCTTCTGCGTTCCAAAGTCCTATCCCATCTTACCAACCCAGTCCTTCTTCCTCCGCTCGTCAGAGCCCGACTCGCGGCGACATCAATCCTACTTCCAATCCTTTCTCATTCCTTTGCAACTCCATCCCTACCAACCTACCCCCTCTTAGGATATCAAATAGTGCTCCCGTCACTCCGTTACTCTCTTCCCCTACTTCTAAAGGCGGAGGAGGAGGAGGAGGTGCTCCGTCGAAGCAGAACTGCTTCAACTTTGATGAGTCCATTGCTAAGCAGTCTATGATGGCGTCTTTCAACTTCAATAATAACTACCCTATGTTTGCTGAATCGGCTCCTTCGAGCCCTACTCGTTGTAGGAATGTGGCTCCGCCGACGATAATGGAGTGTGATGAGTCGGATAGTTCGAATACGATTGATTCCGGTCAGTGGATTAGCTTCAAGAGATTTGCTAGGCCTCCTATACCTACTTCTCCTAGCTTCAGCCTTGTAAGGCCTATGGTTCAGCAGATGACGCTCAATGATCATATGGATGTGCAAGGGAGAGCTGTTGAGAATGGGAAGCTCAAAGCTTGGGAAGGTGAGAAGATTCATGATGTTGGGATGGATGACCTTGAGCTCACCCTTGGAAGCGGCAAGCCTCGGACATCGTAGGCTAATTAATTCTCAGCGAATGAATCAAATGAAGATGCGCGTCGTGTGTGTGTGATCCAAGGCGACAAGGCCTAATAATATAATGGAATCACAATGTTTGGACTTTACATTTGTGCTTGTGAGGTTCTGCTTATTACCATTCAATAATGGTGGTGGCTAGAGCTTTTTCAGTCCACTGAAGAAGGATCGGTGTCGCAGATATGGGGTGTTTCAGTGGATATCATACATATAGCTTCTCTTGTTCCATTCCTTTTTGTGTCTTTATATTTTTCCCCTGCCCCCTTCCCCCCTCCCCTCTTCCCTTTTTTTTTTATTATTATTTATGATCTCCGTGTAGCAATGACCAACCATATTTAGATTGGTTTCTTTCTCTTTCTCGCTCTCCCTCTTTCTCTTAATATTTCAGTAAGCATTACATGTAGATATTTATGGTCTATATCAGCTGTCACTCATCAAGACTGAAGAGTATTACCTCCTTTAGAATCATGCTGCGGGGACTAAATTTCCTGGCATAGTTGTGGATTGGGTTGATAATCGAACTCTGGAATTTAAATGTGGCGTGTGTTATGTCGTGTGATCTTTGTTGCCTGCCTCTCAATATTTCATGATCCGCATATGATGTTCTTTCTGAAAGTTGCTATCTTTTACGTAATATGCCCATGGGATTTTAAATGTGTAAAATAAGTGTTCATCATACATACATAAATATTACTACTAACCAAATCTATAGGGGAACAATAACAGCCGTTGTGTTGTGTGTTGGGGGAGATTCATTTAAAATGATTGAACGGATTTTAGATTCATGCACAGACAGAGCCATGTTGCCGTTATATGTATATATTAATATGCCAAACCCAAAGGTGGATGTTTGTTTTGTCTGTACTATGCGTGTGCGTACGACAGTTTCAAACATTGTTGTCTGCTGAAAGATGGTTGTTATTTGTCTCGATGACTATGGAACCAGAAGTTCGTTCGTTCGTTCTTTCTTTCTTTCGTTCTGGTTTTATTATATATAGAGTATAAACTCAAATAAAAACAACCCCAACAAACAGCTAGTGCTTTTCTGTTATGTTGTCGGGACCAAAAAAGCCTGAGAGGTTTGTTGCTTTGTTTTGCTTTTCTCATCACCTCGGTACTCTTGCGGCCGATGATGATGCTCGATGTTCAACGGAGCCCCGATTCCTTCTGTTCGATCCGGCTATGCGCCGGAGTGTTGGTAATTAACTATTAGACGCCGGCCAGATGTATCAAATGCAGAATGCTCGCCCATTTGGGTCATCCGTTTCCATGCTTGTATGTATATGATCGAATCTGCGAGGCTCTACCAGTTTTTTTATATTTTTGAGAGGAATCGGTGGGAGATGATTAGACAGGATCTGACTCAAGACAGCTGACTTAAGATCAAGTATTTGTATTAAAATGTCGTCTGCAGAATTTTATAACAATTATTACATTCTTCTTCTCAACCGAGTCCACCACAAATGTAGGCCTTCGCAACTTATTATTTTCTTATTATCTAATTATTCATATATATATATATATATATATATATATATATATATATATATATATATCAGGTCATTTGTTTTATCTTATTATTTTTATAATCTACAACTCATTTATAATTTTTAATAATCCTGCATAAGTATTAACTAAATACAAAAAAAAAAACTTATACTAATTTTTATTACAAAATACTCTTTAATAATGAAATTCTACTAACCTCATCCACCTGTCTAAAATTGTTATTCATATCATTTTATTTTATTTTAAATAAGTTACTAAACATTATTATTACTTCTAAAATGTTAATATGCAAATAATTTGTACTTACCAAACACTTTGTCATATTACTAGTTCAGATTGGATTCATATCATCTATTATCTTTCCCAAACGGGATTGCCTTTGAATGAAATAAAGGCACAAGGGATGGAAGAACAACGTAGAATAAACAAAGACATATTCTAGAGAGAATGGATGGATCGGATATCATACGAGGCTTAACAAATGTGATTATATATATATAATGAATAATCACATGGTATGAAAAGTATGAGGCCTTTGAATATCCTCAAAAATACAATACATTTATTTTAGAAGACGTCAATAACTCTATTTTGAAATAATAAGAGTGAGGTAAATTACGTATCACATGAGTATAGGAAACATGTGTCTGCTGGCACAGGTGTCCATAATAAGCCGATCAATCAATTATTTACTTTTAATTTATCACATAAAATAATTGAATTCTCACACCGAGTCTACTTGAATTATTTTTAACATTAATACCTAGTATGATTTATATTTAGGAGTGTTTGATGGGTCGGGTTATCCATAATTTATATAATACAATCCATAAAAATATTATTAGCTAGATAAATTATGTTAGTATTTTGTATGAGCTAACATGAGCCAACCAATGATTGATTATAAATTATGGTGAACTAGCAAAGATTAACTCGTTGGTTGCCACACGTTGATGATAATCACCTCCCCTATGCTGCAACCACGCACACCATCATTCTCATGGGCTCAAATTACTATTCTAATAGTATTAAAAATATTCAAATAGTTAACTAATATATATATTTGTTTATTTACATGTAAAAAAGAGCTAACTAAATAAATAGGAAAATTTATTTTAAAATCCAATTAAGTAAAGCTATTTAAAGTTGAACAATTTATTTGGTATTTAGTTCACTTTTTTTTTGTATTCAATTTATATGTAGATATAAAGAATATTATCTATACATGTGTGCATAATTAGATGTACATATTAATATAATTATATGTACATAATATTTTATACTTGTAACCAAATACTTTAGGACCATATTAACTTTTTTTTTCTATTAAATCTACTCAAGTGAACCTCAAACTAATTTTTCTAAATAAATACCAACAACTACCTAGGAGTTCTTGGGAACACCGAGCACCCGTCATAACTTATGTAGACTCAACCTAGCCCGTCCTAGCCTATTCCTGCTCGTTAGATTCCTACCATGTCTAACTTTAGCATTATTGCACGGGAATAGGGACGGGGATGAGAATAAATGAGGAAATATCATTTCTTAAAAATTTAGGAAATAGGGATGATAAGAAACATTTAAAAAAAATATTATATATATATATATATATATATATATATATATATATATATATATACACAGACACACATACATATTATATATTTTTTTTTAAAAAATATATCAAATCTACTAAAATTAAGAGGGAAAAATAAAATAAAATTCTAAAATTATTACCTATATTAGTTAATTTTAATCATTAATAATTTTTTAATAAAAAAATATTAATTAAATAATTTTAATATAAATTTTGACACCAAAATTTTTTCGGAGAAATCAAAAAAATTTCGAAAGAGGAAACGTCCCTAGGACCTTTTGGTGGTGGGGCCGGCACCTAATAGTCGTCCCCGTATATCACAGAACTTTATTCTTTAGCTAAGCTCATGTTTCCTTCACTTGATTCGACCTATCTTAGGACCTCCATTTTATTTTACTCTGGTCCAACCTGTCCCAACTAGCCTTAAACCTTGTTTTCCTTTGTTTGACTTTTTAATTCAGATCTAATTAGTAATGATGTAATTTTAATTTTATCTTATCTAACTTGATTGATATTGATAAAAATTAAAATTAATTATTATTGTTGTTGTTGTTATGACATGCCTAATCATAATAGTAATAATAAGTTAAATGTTAATTTTTATTATAAGTAAGAATAGTTATAATAATTATTCTAATGAATATTATTTTAATTTATGACCATATTTATAGTATTTTTATACTTATTCAAATAACTAGTATTATATTAATGATAATATTCATGCAAAGATTATTATAAATGAGAGTATAACTACAATTATAACAATAATAATTATTGTAGTAATAAGAATAATAATTTATTCTTATCAATAATATTATTATAAATAGTAATATTTTTGGTTATAAATAATAATAATATTGGTACACATATTTTTATTATTAAAATATTATTGTTGTTATAATTATAATACTTATTATAAATAATTATGATAATAATATTATTACATATATATATATATATATATAATATTTATTTTTATTAATTTCATTATTATTAACATTAATAATATTCTTATTGAATTTAATTATTATGATTAATAATATAATAATAAAAATAATAAGAATATTGTTAATATCAATAATATAATTTAGCATTATTATAAATTATTTTATTATTCTTATTATTATAGTAATAACTATTATAATCATGATGATAATAAAATTATTATTATAAATAAAGATAATAATTATAACTATATTTATTATAAATATTAATAACAATCATAATAATTATGATAATTTTTAATTATAATAATTAGAAAAATAGCCTTTTTATAAATTCAATAATTATAATAGTAATTATAAGTTAATAATATCATCATCGTTATTATCTAATCAGTGTTAATGTGAATATGTGATCTTATCTAAAAATCAAGTGAAGAAAATAAATATTTCATTTGTCTAAAGCCATTTTTCCTAGTCTACCATGATCCGGTCCAACTTATTTCGTGTCAATCCATCTCAATCTAGCTTGTCCTTTCTTGTAGCTCAACCCAATCTGGTTCTTCATGTCTCATCCCAACTCGATTGGCCAACTTGACCTGAACGGCTCATGTGGTGATGTACCAATCCACGTATATGTTATTATATGGTTGTAGGTTAGCTATTTGTGTGTTTATTGATCCATGATAATTCGAAGCTAATCCACATAATCATATATATTGGGATCAAGGATTGCATGGAATGTTTTTATGAGCTAAGTTAACACAAAATTTATTGAAACACCCCTAAAGTTTTTACCATGTGCATGATCTATCCAAGTTTTCTAGGTAGGACATGTCCTCACAGAGAAATTCTTTAAATGTATTTATTGTCATATTTTTATGTGAATGGATTCACGGTGAGTAAAACTCATCTATAAATTTCTCCTTCTCACCTGACATATTTTGTTTCTACCATTTAATTTTGTTGGTCTTTTTGATTTGTATAGGCGTATTAGCTTTGATGCTCTTTTAGGTTATGCTTGGTAGATTAATAGTTATTACAGTCACCTATTTTATCTTATTTAAAAAATAAACTAAATAATTTTTTTTAAAAAGCTACAATTAAAAAATAGTCAATAGACAACTAAATACCCTTACGGTCATCTTTGTCATCATAGATTGTATCTACCATTAAATTATGTTGGCCATTTTTATTTGTGTAAGGATAGTCATTACAGTCGTCTATTTTATCTTATTTATATAAGAAGCTACAATTAAAAAACAGTCGTTGGAGTCTTTAGAGTCCAAGATTCTTAGATTCATCTTTATCATTATAAGATTGTATTTATCAGCATTGACCATTAGAAGCAATGGTATACATCTAAAAACTCTCCGGGCTTTACCTATAGGGCATCCTACTTGGTTGTTTTGGTGGTTATCATCTGAACCCCTTACAACTTCAGATCCATATATTCTACAATAGTAGAGATCTGACGTGTGTGTAGTAAGAACTAATGAGACAACGCGCAAAGACTCGTCCATGCTCGAAAATGAGATGCGATGTAAGCATTTCCGATCCGTAACAGCAACCCGCTTCCTAAAGAGATACAAGTCCCCAGCTGTTTCACCTTGAAACAAAATATGCTTCCACTTAGCCATGGTCAGGTCTAATGGGAACCAGTGAACCACATGCTTAATCCAGGAATTATGCATGTTTATTGACAATATAAGCAGAAACTACAATTAGAATACGTCGTTAGGAATATAATACACAATCTTACGACTAAACCATTCGTCCACAACGGCAAATCCGATCAGTCACACACGCAACCCCAGTAAAATTTACTCTACATTAATCATAAAACCACTGCAGCTATATGCATCTCTACATACATGAACATTTGTCATTGGTCAGGAACTAAGTTGCCGGGGCACGCTTCAGTCGTGAGATAAGTTTGTTTTCTCCAGTGCCCTTGTTAGTTTTGCCTCTGTCCCTTCGGTTCCGGCTTTGATGTCTTTCTTGCCATTATTGTTGCATTCTTCGAACCGGAAGCAAGTTATCAGATGATCATTCACCAATCCAGCTACTTGCATGAATGAATAAATCACAGTTGGCCCAACACAGCGAAATCCTCTCCGCATCAAATCTTTGCTTATGAACTCTGCCTTTGGAGATTTCGCTGGCACTTGACGTGCATAACGGAATCCATTCTTTATTGGCTTATTGTTAACAAACCTCCAGCAGTAACTGCTGAATGAACCAAACTCCTTTTGAACCTGAAACATAACAAACAAGCAAATCATACACAGGATTATGAGATTTTTATAATGGACTTTGCCGCTCTATAGGACTAGAACTTTGTGCAGGAATAGAAGTTCAATGCTTTCAGAGTAACATGAGCATATACTATACGTATTCAGTCTAGATGCTGATAACAAACTCAAGGACTAAAAAGCTCACGGAAAGATTGAGGATGCTACAAGCTTGAATGATCGTCAGTAAATGCCATGAGAATATATAGAAACAGCTTAGTTTTCGACAATAATATCAAATCACCTTGAGAACCAGCCTAGCATTTTCAACAATTGCCCGCAACTTTGCCTCAGAGAGCAATGAATTGCCGTGCGTTATTAGTGACAATAGTTTCTCCTCGGAGAAATTTGCAACGGATTCCGGGTTAAAGTTGTCAAAAAGCTTCCTGCAATATGCAGGGTTAATAGGCAGTTAACATGAAAACAGGATTCAAGTTCAAAATTGTCATGAACTTGAGATAATAAAAGGGAGGATATGACCAACAAACCTAAAGATTTCCCTCTTGTAAAGAATCGATAACCAGGTGTGCTCTGCCAATGCTATCGACAGGGCAAGAAGCTCAAACAATTGTGTATCATCATGCACTGGGACTCCCCATTCTTCATCATGAAAAGAGATATAGGGCAACTCTAGAGAATGAAACAACAATGTCATTAGAACTAGGAACAGAAACATAAACAAACACAGAGCTCCCACACGGTCACACCCATCGAGCCACCAAACCCTCCAAAAGAATATATAAATAAATCGTAACATAAAGAGAACAACAGATATGCTTCCATAATTCCGAAGACTATGAACAAAAATTTGCTCATGATCTGACAACGAACCAGTAGAGTAAAGACAGGAGAATATACCACAAAAGGAAGCTTCATTTGTCATTTTTAGATTTTCCATTTTATAGTCTGAATATAATATCAAGCTTTTTCCACAGTAGTTTACTTTATCCTTTCCCCATCTAGGACCATCGCCTTCCTTACTTAAAATATAAGCACTGCATCTGATGGGGTCCTTAAGAAGCCACACAGAGACTGCCTTCACTAAAAAAACTCTAACCAACAAAAAGGGGCCTATAACGTTCCAGAACAAAATTAGAAAGATAAATTAGAAAATCCAAGAACAGTTGGGCAGTCCTTTTCCACTGCCAGCAGGCAATATTTTCATTTCTAATATTAATCGTTTCCTGCATCAATAAGCAAGGGATTTTTCATATTTCACCTTTAATAGTCAGGGGAATTCACAATTGACAGCAACCTACCTAAGCCTAAGGTTTGAAACTATTTCTCGGCATCTAATGCTATAACATATGAGGCTCCAATTTATACAACTAGATGTCATCATAAACACGCTTCTTTGACAGAGTAACAAGGCAATCGCATTACAAACAAAACATCGAACTTACAATTTTCGTCAGAGGAACATAAGCATCCTCGTAAACGTAATTTTACAAGTATTCATCTCTACGGTACTTAGAGATTGATTCTTAGACGATAATTATCTGATATTTGGTACTGTTAACACCCCCTGGTCTGCTTTGTCTAGCCTCGCTAATTATTCGAGTGTTCTTGCCTCAATCATCATCAGAAGAAGCAAAAAAAGTGAAATAAGGAACTCTTAATTCTCTATTCCAGCAGAGGAAAACATAAACCCAGTCTACAGAATCTATCTATAAGTTTACAGGTTAAGAATGATTACTCCTGCTCTACTAGTGAGCTGAATCAACTTCATCTCTCTTGAGTCCTGATACTAGGCAACACACGAATAAGAGACTGTAAGACTTCTCAAAATTGGCTCTCGGAAAAACCTAAAAGGAAAAGGGCAGCCATCACAAAACGGCCGATTGGTAGGAAAAAATGGCTTATCCAAATTGGTCCTGCCAAAATAGCATTTTACAATCTTAAAAGGGCGGTCTTGTTTATGCATCTAGAAAAAATGGATACGTGAGGGAAGGATTCAAAAATTACGTATCTATACGCTTTGTGACTGAAGGGACTGGAATCTTCAGGACTCTGAAAAGTCATCAAGCACACATCCAAAAAATCCCATCATTTGCTTCGCTACGCCTACGCTCTAGGTCATTTTCTATCGGTCTCACAACCAATCGAACACGAGTAAAGTCACAAATATTAATGGCAGATAAGCCACAGCAATTATCAGTATATTAATCTGTCCATAGTCAAACAGCAAGTATATTCGCCATGAAAACTGCTAGAAATGACTCACCAGAATGAGGAGTAATCCAATCACACCGCTTAATCGATCCCGGAACCACCACCGCAGACGCTACGGATTCCGTACCATGAGAAACAGCCTTCAACGACTTCACTCCACCATTCACTCTCACTCTCCTCTTCGAACCTGACAAACCGCCGCCGGAAGAAGTAGAAGAAGAATCCGAGGAACAGGAACTATCTACAGACGCATTCTTCCGAACAGCGGAATCCGACGGGATTTTCGCCACTCCTCGGGCCACCGCCGCTGCCGTCGCAGGATACTTCTGCGGCTTCGTGTTGGAGCTCAAACTGAAGCTCTGATGCTTCCTATCCTTATCCTTTACCTTGGGTTTCGTAGTTTCGTTCGATTCTGGAGAGACCCTAGCTCTGTTACCCCCTGGACCTAGAACTTTTCGGGCCTCGTGAACCGGGTTTCTGGTTGATTTGAGCTCAGTAACTACTGACATTGCTTGGGAGCTGAATCTCTATGAGATTCAAGAATAAAACAAAAGAATCCCCCCTCGACGAATATTTTTGGGGAAACTAAAATTGGAGTCAAGATCTTAGTGATAGAAGAGGAATGCTGAGAATGGGAGCAGGTACTGAAGAAATTTTCCAAGGAGAGAGAGCTAGGACGAGGAAGAGTGGGAAACCATTGTCTAGAAAAAGGGCAGAAGGCGGTATAGTAGTCCCCTATTCGGAATTTAAAAATCAGTGAAAACGGGTTAACAGGTTTAATGAACGAGAAGGCGTCAAAGGTTTAGCTGAGCGTGACCGGTTTGAGCCTACAATTGAGTGCTCGCGTGTCGGTAGACTCCCCGTTGCTTAGGGTCTCGTGAATGTTTGAAGGACCATAATGCCCCTCCTCTAGTTCCTTTCGCACAGCATAACACCCGCACCAACGGGCAAAAGGAATCACATTGTTTTATTTACCACGTCAACTTGTAACTGTTTGCTCCAGGTCCTTCAAATTTTATTGAACTTACTACTATTTGGCATCAACTATCAACTCAGTTGAAAATAAAAATAGCATTGAAAATATATTTTTAATTTTTTAAATTTAAATTTTTATTAATATTAATTAAAACCTAATAAAAATTGTATTTACTTTTAAATATGAAATACAATAATTTTAATATAAAAAAATTAAAAATAAAGTTTTTTTTATTTTTTTTATTTTTATTCTTTCCAAATAAGCAATTACTAGTTCTTTTAATATCACTGTATGATCGCTTCGATTCTAGACAACCATTTTTTAACCCTTTCGGATAATATTTGGAGACTGCTTTTAGGATCTTTTCGAATAAGAAAAAGTGCTTTCAGAGATAAATGCTTTCGATAACAATTCATGAATCAGACAAATGTTATCGTATAATTTCTTTTCCCTTTTTAATTCTTTGAAAAAACACTTTAAGGAAAGATGTACAAAGAGTCGTGTGACGTGATTTTCATTTTTGACATTTTAAGCGGACTACGTTAATCAAAAAGTTAAATATATTTTAATTTAAAATAGCTTTTCTTAACTAATTATCATTTTTCATAAGCCTAGTTTTGCTCTGTGTCATTAATTTAAATATCGAACTAACAAGTGATCACTATCGTGTGTGTCTGGAAAATACATCATAATTAATA